>CM057824.1:38276273-39476273 GCA_030068075.1 Paguma larvata
GAAGTGGCCAGTGTATAATTTGAAGGGAGAGTCAGGAAGACTGTCTGACAGATTATGTGTGAAGTGGAGAGAAAAAGCAATCAAGCATGATGACAAGGTCTGAGGGCTGAGAAACCAGATTTAATGGTGGCGCTGTTGAGGGAGAAGGTTGGTGAAGGAGTCCTTGGGAGAGGAAAAGGTTTTGGGGGGTGTCTGGGATTTGAAGCCATTCTCGAAATTAAGATTTGTGTGCAAGTGATTTGCTAAGGAAATACTTCCAAGAGAGACTAAGGCAGTGGGAGAAGTAAGAAAGGGAAGGGAAAGCCAAGGAAGGATGCCATTGGCAGGCTAAGGCCCACACTACGTAGGATTCAAAAGGATCTCTGGAGAATAAATTGCATCTCAGAGCTTTTCCTGTCTTAGGACTGTTTGAGCATGAGCTGCTGGGGTCAGGAGAGAGGAACATAAACTCACAGGCATTTTTGGTTCCCTGTGACATCTAGACAACTCCAGTAGCCCAAGGGCTATCCTTTTAAAGAAGGTCCTAAGAACTGAATTTTGCTTCCCCCACCCAAATTCATATGTTGAAACTTTAACCCCTAACGTGAGGGTATTTGAAGATGAGGCCTTTGGGAGATAGTGATGAGTTCATTAGAGTGGAACCATCTTAATGGGATTAGTGGTTTTATAAGAGAGAGAGAAAGAGATCACTCTCTCTACTATGTGAGAACACTGAGAAAAGGCAGCCATCTGCAAACCAGGAAGAGGGTCTTCACTAGGAACCAAATCATATGGTATCTTGATCTTAAACTTTGCAGCCTCCAGAAGTGAAAGAAAATAAATTCATGTTATTGAAGCCCAATCTCGGGTATTTTGTTATAGCAGCCTGAGCAGCCAAAACAGAAGGTTACAGGTACAATCTGTTAGACTCATCAAAGCATGTCAAAGCTGGGGAGAAAAGGCACAGAAAACAAGAAAGAGGAATCTTAGGGTCACTGGCTAGAGCATCAACTACAGTGCACCTTGAAGTCCGCCCCAGAGCTTAGTCAGGAGTTCGCTTGAACATGTTCTGAGGCATATTAGATCATCAAATAAGTAGGCAGCTGGATATCTAAGACTCAAGTTAGGAGAGAAAGCAGGGGTATAGACGTGGTTGAAACAAATAGAAGGGATTTTTTAAGACTAGACCAGCTTTGATCATGCAGAGAATGAATGCAGGTGAAGAGACGTGCAACACGGTGCTAGCCGGTGACTGAGGCATAAAGGAAGTATGACTTGCCCTGGAGTAATCTTAATCTTGCCTGAAAAATAAGGACAGGCCAAGGCAGTATCTCAAGGAGTAACGTCTGTGGTAGATCTTTATAGTGCTGTTAATTTGTTTGGTTGTTTTATCTTAGGTCATGGCTCATTTTTACATCTCTGTCTTCTGCCCCTTTCCATGGGAAATGGTATACTCAGCATCTCTTTCTTCTTTCCTAAGTGCAGAAGCATCATAGAAATCACACCGATTTGGCAATGGGTAGTTTTAGACCAAAAACTACTGCTGGGATGTTTTTAAAAAGCCCTTGGGTTCTCCAGTTACCTCATGTTAGTTATAAAATTCTCATAGAAAATGAATTTCAATATTTCTAAATGAAACTAACGAAACCCAAACAAGCAGATCTCATGCCTTTGAAGGCAGGGTAGTGTTAACTAAATAAAATAGACAGGCAGTTAAAAAGTCCAGCTGAGTTGGGATATTCTGTTGGAGGGATTAACTCCTAAGTAGCCCATAATCCTTCTTTTTTTAAATATAAATATTTATTATTGTAACTCTTCACTTTGAAGGAGACAAACAGGCTCTTTAGGCCAACCTCTGATGCTCATTTCATCTTCATAAGGCATCAACTAACCTTTGCTTGAATGCTAAGTATAGGAAACTTAGAACTTTCTAAAGCCACACTTCTCAAATCAGTGCTAGAAAATCCTTTCTTAAAGGAGACACCGATGTCTCCCATCCTTAGCCGAGTCTGGACTGTAGACCTCCATTTTGTTTTTTATTTTTCCATTCGTCTTTACTTCATCAGCCCTATCATTCAGATAGGGAGTAGAGGGTGCGGAAACGTAATAGCTGGTAACATTAGCTACCTTCTGAGGTCCTTTCTAATGTGCTTATTATATTAATGTCATGACTCTATCAGCATTATACTATTATTATACCCACTCTACAAATGAGAGCTGCTAAGAAACTTCCCAAGGTCCTTGGGTTAGTAGATGACGGAGCCGGAATTCAGACCCCAGCAATCTGGCTCTGGAGTCCAGCTTTGTAACCTGCAGGACATACAGCTCCTCTGGTAGCCATGCTGTCTGCGAGACTTCCTCCCCTACCCTTACTCAGCTAAGGTCTCATAGAATAATGTTACCTCACAACAGCTAAGGCCACTTGTGGTGGTCTTTTATGTGCTCGGCTCCAAAAGGGCTCAAGCCATTGCCTTTCAGGACATGGGAAATTTATGAGGCAGTTTAGAGTCTCCATGCTAGAAACTGATGAAATTCTATTAATCTCTCCTCCACTAATTTGATTTGGTGTGTTCCTTTCATGAAAGACACCATCTCGTCATAAATCTGACAGGCCTTGTGCTCATGCTGCATTGCTTTTATTATTATTGTATTACAGGGTTTCAGTAACTTGGATTTAGGATTACAGACATAACTGCCAGACAAATTTACAGCGAGCTGCCAGCCCCACGTTTTTATGGTGTGGCTTGTTGCACAGTTTCTTTTAAAAATCTCGACACTTATCCCTTGACTTCAGTTTAAGATACAATTTGTGTTCTTTCTGTCTATAAAAGCTGTTTGTACTCTGAGATAACCGAAGCAATTCTTAGGTCTTTGTATTTTTGTATCATCGGTGTAGATTTTGGAAATACTCTTAATAGGAACGTTTGCTAGGTTAGTCAATAGCGATTAGCCATTACTCTTAATTTGTTGGCATTTCATTATTCCATCTTTAAAGATGCACTTTGAGGACATGCAATGTCACCTCAAATAAAATTCAAGTATAATCCGAATCCTTGTAATGTGACTCTTAATTAGTTTTGAGAAAAGGCAAAGCTTGTTCATTATTATGCTGAGGATGACATCTAATTTTTTAAAAGGACAAAGATAATTATTAATTATATGCTCTATTTTTATTTTTTAGGCAAAAAGTATGAAATGTACAGTAATTACCTAAATTAATTAATTTTCACATTAATGGGAATAACCAGGCTCTATTCGTATACCACTCAGAATACTAAGTGCTTTATTTGTATTCTCTCATTAAAATGTATCAATGATAAGATGTTTTAAAGTAGTAAAAACAGAACATATTGTCTTAGATTCCCCAGAACACAGTTTGTACTGTATCATGCATAAAATTCATACATCACATAGGGTCTGCTGTGAGTCGGTTTTGTTCCTGGATCTCTCTTTCTGCTTTGATTGTGTGTCAGGGACACTGGGACAAACTTGTGGAGGAGAGAGCTTGTCTGTACATTTTTCATGGGATAATACTTGATATCAGTGAATATTTGAGCACCACCTCCAGGTGTGCCTGAAACATTCTAGCCCAGATGGAAAAGGACGTGACTTCAGGTTCTATTTCTGCGGTACCCAAGCTGCTTCATCCTCAGAAGAGTATTTATTTAAATTTTGACAAGGATATAAAACAAGAATATGGAATGGAGAGGGTGGAGCTTTATTTTGTTTTGTTTTGTTGTTCTTGTTGTTGTTGTTTTCTTTCCATTCATTTCTTCATCGTTTAATAGTGTTAGAGCTTTCTTTGGGTTAGCCTCTTTGTCACCTGTTTTTTGGTGGAGGACTCTCTCAAGTCTCTGCGTGGACCTCTCCAGTGACTGATGTGGAAGCTTCACCAGCATGGGATGGAGAAAGCAGTGCGGGTAAGACCAGATACTTTATGCTCCCTTGAGCGGAAGATAAAAGGACTTTAATGAAAAACACTTGATGAATGCTAATCTTTTAAAGATGACCTTTTCTCGCTCACTTTCCCAGTGATTTAAAAAAAGGGAAGAAAAGAACAAAGGAATCAGGACTAGTTGGAAGGTTGGAGAGGGAGCTACTAGATAACCCAGGTGAAGATGTTTACTGGTTAGTGAGATACAACTGTCTCCATTTAGGAGAGAAGTCAGGGCTGAGTGGCTCATTTAATATGTATTTACAGATATATATATATATATATATATATATATATATATATATATATATATACACACACACACATATATATATACAAAAGATATATGCATAATAATATACAGGTATATTTTCTTTTGACTATGCATCTATTTAAATATATTAGCACAAGGGCTGAGAGTATACATCCTCATGCTTATAAAAATAGTTGCATCTGGAGGGTTTGAATCCGGGCTCAGTCAACAGGGGCCTTGAATCTTTTCAATTGAGAATGTATTAATGAATGCTATGCAATATTAAAAATTAATAAAATTTGTAAAGAGAAGGAAATGTGCTAAGTAAGATACATGCGTGGGTCAGGCTCTGATGAAACAGAATGCTATCAGATGTGAGTGGAAAAGATTATAATCTATTCTCTTCAAATCAGAGGTGGTAGATTAACCATGACTCTACCTTCTTATTGCCTTATAAATATTTACTCACTAAGAAATTACCAATATTCCTACCATTGTGACCGCTTTCTTGATGAGCCCCAAGATAAATCTTATTGCACCCCCTTAACTGGTTATCTTCCATCTGCCCCCACCACCTCTTGTCAGAACCACTCTAACCTCTTCCTCTTGCTGCTCACCCACGTTTCCTAGCTAATTAGCTTCTTAGTGGATTTGGCAACAGGGACTGTAGGTGGATTAGAAAGCGGAAAGAAACTAAGTTGTAATATTTCTTCCCTTGACCTCTCTTTCTTCAGCTGCATTTACCACAATGGTCCTACACCACTGTGATGGACGCTTCTGTAAAAGGAGGGAAAGGGGAATGGGGATCCTTCTCCTTGGCTTCAATTCTCACCACCCCTTTCTTTGGTAACTGTGCTTCTTCCTCTTACTCAGACCCAGAGACCCAGATCTGGTAACAGCTTGTTCCTGGCGCTGGTTTCTGGTTCTTCAGTAGCCCTTATCAGTTGCGTAAGGAATGACTTCTCTTCTCTATAGTCTTCCTGTTAAACTTGCAGAACAGATTGATGATTTCTTGAGAGGACCGTGACCAATACACCCCGTTTTCTGTGCTCACTAGATTGAGTTGCATAAACTTACATAACAGCATCTATTTATATGGTCATCTTTGATTATTTTTTCTCATAAACTCTTACTACCTTCGAAATATATACAGATTCTCATAAATTCTTGCTACCCTTATGGTTGCCATTCTAGGGCAAGCCGGTATCTCCTGCTCTGATTACTATATTTCCCCCGAGCAGGTGCCTGAGTGTACTCTTGCTCCATTGCAGTCTTGTTTTCAGCACGGCCTCCACAATCATCCTTGGGGAAACATGGTAAATCTTTCCTCTTTTCAAAGCCTTTCAGTGACTTCTCATTGCACTAAGAACAAAATAAAACTTTCTTGTCATGGCCTAGTCCTCTACAATATCTACCCGCTGTTGCCTCTTTGATTCCTTCTCCCACTAACCCCAACATTCCTTTCCAGCCTCAACAACCTCTTGTTGTTTGCATCTGGGGCTTTTTACTGATGCAGGCTGTCATGGATCTTTCTTTACCTGGAGCACCGTCCTCAGATCATCTGTACCGTCACTCCCGCAGGGGTTTTAGTCCTTGCATAAGAACCACACTGAGATAGTCACCCTCTTTCACAAGCCCCCTGACTCTGCTCTATCTCTTCTTTCTGGCTGTTAATAGTTGTCTATACCGATAACATTTTCTTTTTCCTCCTTTCTCTACATTATAAAGTCAATTCTATTAGAGCAAATATCTTGTTTATTTTAATCACTGCTTTCTCAATAAGTGTGTTTTTACTTACGTCAGAATTTAATAATACATGTACTACTGCAGATGTTTTTATGTGACACGTACGATGTTAGAGAATAGAGATATTGGTCATGTATCTTCTTTTTAATTTTTTAATATTTTAATTATTTCTGTGTTTTATTCATACACTACGAGTGTATATACAGTGGTATGTTTGTATAAGTGGATCCTTTTGCATAGATATTAGTTACATGTATTTTCCCCCAATTAAAGAGAATTAAGATGAATAATCAACTTGTTTATTCTTGTCAATAACTGGAAAATATCAGTGATTATGGAATCCATACCAGTTAATTTACAAATGGAGACATGGAGAGGTGCTGGTTGGCTAGTTACTTTATGAATATTGTATGCACATCTGACCATATGATATTTATTATCTCACTTGCTATATATGTTTACTTACAGTGCTAGATATTGCTGGTTGTTCAATCTTCATTCCACTTAAAAAAACTAATATAACCCTAATTTGGGTTTATACCCAATTAACTACCTTTCCAGACCTAAGGGTAGACATAAGACCCCATTCTAACAGGCGAGATGCTAAGTGAGATGCATAAGTCTGGATGAGTTTCTGGGAGATTGATTGTATTTCAGGGTGGGAGAGAGGAAGAGGTAAAGTCAACTGATGCACACTTTCTAGCTTCTCCAATCTTGTCTGGGAGGGGAGGGGTGGTATCAGGAATTGGCTCATTGAATACTTTTTTTTTTGCTCTTCTGCTAGGTAACTCATGTCAATCACCTGATGTATTACTCTGAAACTTTAAAAAAAATTTTTTTAGTGTTTATTTATTTTTTAGAGAGAGAGAGAGAGACCAAGAATGAGCAGGGAGGGACAGAGACAGAGAAGGAGACACAGAATCTGAAATAGGTACAGGGGTCTGAGCTGTCAGCACAGAGCATCATGCGGGGCTTGGGAGCTGGTGAGATCATGACCTGAGCCGAAAGCAGTTGCTTAACCGACTGAGCCACCCAGGAGGCGCCCCTATTCTGAAACTTTTTTATCCTCATATAGTCACATATTTATATGTGTTACTGTTTTATGAATATGGAACTGTTGTGTACATTAATTTATGTTTTATTTTTTATACTTAGCAATGTTCCATGAAATTTCACCAAATCACTTGGAGAAAGACCTCTACTCGTTCTTTTTAATTATGACATAATCATTCCTGATGTAGACAGATGTCAGATTATACATCATTATTCTATTATTGGAAGACATTTACCTGGTTTACAGTTTTCTGTTCCCTTGAGGTTTTAAACTAGAATTTTCATGAGGCTTTTTGTAGATTCATCTCTGGTTACACAGAATAATACAGAAAGATATCATGTACATTTTATCCAGTTTTCTCAGTGATAGTATTTTATAAAACTAATATCGAAGTCAGGATATTGATAGGATACAATCTATTGATCTTATTCAGATTTCTCTGGTTTTATGTGTCCTCGTTTGTGTGTGTGTGTGTGTGTGTGTGTGTGTGTTTCATTTTAGAATATTGTATCTCACAGGTGGGTTTGTGTATTCGCCACTACCGCCATCAGTGTACACGATAGTTCTATCACTGCGAGGATCCCTTTGTCTTTTTATAACCACACCCACCTAAACCTAGGAAAGCACTAATCTGTCTTTTATTTATCAAATATTGCATAAACGGAGTCCTACAATATGTAACTTCTTAGGAATAGCTGTTTTCCCTCAGCACAATTCTCTGAAGTTCATTCCAGTGGTTACATACCCCAAGAGTGCATCTTTTTCGTTACTGAGTAGGATTTCATGGCATGTATGCAACAAAGTCTGCGTAGCCATTTCTCCCTTGAAGGGCAGCTAGGCCGATTCTGGTTTTGGGCTATTGAAAATAAAGCTAATATAAACATTAATGTTCAGGCTTTTATGCTAATTTGAGTTTTCATTTCTCTCGGATAAATGCCCAGGAAGGCGGTGGCTGGGTCATATAATAATTGTATGTTTAGTTTTATAGGAAGCTCCAAATGCTTTCTGGAGTTACTGTACCATTTTACACTCCTACCGACTTTATATGAGTATTCCAGTTCATTTGTATAGTCATCAGCATTAGATGTTGTCAGTGTTTTTTGTTTTGTTTTTTTAACCATTTTGATCAGTGTGTAATGACAACTTACCATGGTTACAACACTCAGTGCGTAACGTGGCTTGTAAATATTTGCCCAGTAGGGAACTTGCCTTTATATCCTCTTAGCAGAGTCTTTCACAGACCAAATATTTTGAATTTTGAGAAATCCAATTTGTCAAATTTTTATTTTATGAACCATACTTTTTTTTTTTTTGTAATGCCCCAAAATTATTTGCCTTGCTCTGGATCTTGACAATTTTCTGTTTCTTTTTTTCCCCAATGGTAGTTTTTTTTCGCTTCACATTTTACATTTAAGTCGTTACCCATTTTCAGTTAGTTTTGTATAAGGTATGAGATTGAGGCTAGCATTCATTTTCTTTGCCTATGGAAGTTCAGTGTTCTAGCAGCATTTGTGGAAAAGGCTCTCCTTCTTCCGTTGAATTGTTTTTGCATGTCAGAAATCAGGTAAGCGTTTTCATGTAGGTCTATTTTCGTGTTCTCTCTCCACACCATCCTGATTTCTATACGTAAATGGTAAGTCTTGAACTCAGGTAAACTGATTCCTACCCTTTCATCCTCCCCCCTCCCAACAAATTATTTAGCTATTCTAAATAATGAAAGCTTTAATCGTTCCTTTGCCTTTTTATATAAATTTCAGAATAATTTTGCCTATATCTTCAAAGTAAATCTTGTCAGAATTTTTATAGGGATTGTGTTAAAACTATAAATCAATATGGGAGAATTGACATTTTAATTATGTTGAGGTTTTTAGTATATTGACATGTCATGCTGATTTAGGTCACCTTTGATTTCTTTCAGCATTTTGTAATTTTCAGAGTACAGATTCTTCGTATATGTTATGTACTGCATGCCTAAGTATCTTATTTTCTTTGTAGCTGCTAGAAATGTATTTAATTTTGGCTTCTGCATAATCATTGTTAGTAGAAATGCAATTAATTTTCTGTGCTTCTTGATGATGTTGTGCCTGAAAATCTACCTGGTGACTTTTTTCTTTTTCATGATGATGACTATTTTCAGTATGATTGTGAGAAAATACGCTTTTATTTTGGAACCACTTGTTTATAATGAAACTTTTAGAAAGAAGCGCGTGTATTTGAGATTGAGGAATATATCTCAGAGTAGGGATGCTGCTTTGGACAAAGTATTTGCAAACCTCAGTTGCGTAGTGGATAATATTTACTTAATAAATTTTCCTTTTATTATCATTGCTGTTTTTCAGGCCCACTGCTGTATGCATGCATTAGGAAGTTTGTCTTTCTACAGTGCTTTTAAGTAGAAAACCCATGCTAAATAAAACAACTCTTTTGAAGAAAAATAGCCATGGCTGTACATAGACAGTTAAGCAAATATCTGGATTTCATTTGCAAAATAGAAATATGGTAAAATTATATTTTGGCTTTTGTTTTTTAAATAGTATTTCTGGAGTAATTGTATAATACTTTAATTCTTTTTTACAGTTTTCTGTAGCTATAACCAGAACATACAAAAGGAAATTAAATATATCCAACAAGTATGTCAACTTGGGATTGGTGGAATATTTTGTTACATTGTGCTACTTATTAAAAAGTTGTTTAGTTGATCAAGTCAGCATCATTTTATGCTGCTTTCAAATGTGCTTAATACCTGCGCATTTATAAAAAAAATCAAGATTTAAATATAGAAAGTAATTTTATAAGAGGCAATTTACAAATGATTAGCAGTCTCCCAAAGGAAGTACACAAAAATCAGAGCAAACCAGCACATGTTAGCAAATGAAAATCATCCTTTTGGTGCTTTTACCTGGGAGATGAATTCAAAGTTGTTTTTCTGAGCCCTCCCTGTTCTCCCCGAAGCTGAAAGGTGAAATGATAAACTGGTTTGTGTATAGCATATTTTCAGTGACATGTTTTGGAAGTCAAGTTAAAAATAAGATTTTCTGTGCAGAGATTTTCCAGACGGTAGGGAGTAGTCATGGGACAAGGGCCTTGCAAGTTTTGTTTACACCGCCTTAATGGTGTAGGTTTTTCCCGGTATCTAACTTGTGCATGCGTATGGCATGATTGGGCAAGTATTGGAGATGACTGTATCTGAGGATGGTGTGAGAGAATAGAATTGGGTCCCAGAGGACAATGGAGAGCCTCTAGGTCCCTGTGACTCATTGAATTTCATTATAGAGTTTGCATAAATTGTAGGGTAACTTTTCTGTCCGCTGCTTCTACTCCAGGCTGACCTAATGTATTCCATTACTAGTTTTCCTCCAAAGGTACAAGAGTTCACTCCTCCTCTTGGAGGAAAGCGTGGCAATGTAAATTTCAGATACACCTGAGTCCCTGGTCACATAACCATACATATGCCATAATTATATGGCCAAAACTTCTTTCCTGTCCTCTAATTTTATTTTTTTGTTGAAATAAATCACTTTGCCAGCGTCTTCTTCCAAGGGTCTTAAAACACATTTATTCTTTCTTGATTGCGTTGCATTGACGCTTACATTGGTCTCTTGGTCATCGTCAATACCTAATACTTTTCTTCCCTAACTTTTACATAACAAAAACAAGAATGGCAAAATCAGTGTGTCATTCAGGAGTCCAGGCAGAGATCAAAGAGAAGCAGGACGTTGCAAAACCATTCCGCCTTTTAGTCTATGCCACCAAGTATGGAGGTAAATTCTGTTTAGGGATTTATGTATTTTTCTAAGCATTTTTCTTACAATACTTCACATTTCAGTGACCATTTCTAGTATGTTCTGCGTAGGTGTTTCTAGTGACAGGAATTGCTGCTTAACATCAGTTTATTTTACGTTAATGGGTAGACCTGATTGCCAGAATCACCCAATTATCTTCTGTCCATTGGTCCTAATTCTGACCTCTAGGGAAACAAAACAAATTCACTCTTCCTTGTCTGTGAAAGAGATTTGTTCTTGTAATTTTAGTGAGTAATTTCTTGCCTGATGTGAATATCCTCATTCAAACCTTCTCAATATGGCATAGTCATGACAATCATCCTATGGTTATGGTCGATTTTGCTAGGAGTCCCTCTTTTTATTCCGTTATCATCCATTTATTTGGTACCTGCTATGTGTCTAATACTGGGTTAGATTCTGGGGAACATTTACCTTTATGGAAGAAAAATTTACATAGTGCTTTCTCTGTTCTAGAATTTGTTCTTCGTGCCTTAGAAAAATTAACACTTTCAATCCTCTTATCAAACCTATGGTTTAGGTACTATTATTGTTTCCATTCACGTATTGGAAGAGGTTTTTAATGCAGGGAATCTACCTCCAGAGTCTACCAAGGTAGGCTGATCCTCATACACTGTTCTTCCTCTCATGCAAAGATCCTCAATGAACACAGATGTATGTCCCCCTAAAGCCCACACTGTGCAGCTTAGGCAGAGAAAGACAATGGGAAAAGGGAAAAAGAAATGGCTCCCTACATACTTTAGTGATCTCCTAAATCAAGCGTCATCTGAAGCAACTACTCTAAGCCAGTTTTCTATATAATAAGTCCAGTTTTCTAGGACAATTAAACCTCAACAGTGAAAAACTATATATATGTAAATATATACTTTTATATAAATATTAATATATATCAATTGATTTATAATATTCATAAATTAATATATTGATTGATATATTGATTATATATAATATTGATATTGATTAATATATTTATATATAAACATTAATATATATATCGCTCTGTCTAGAAATGGGTTTAGAAGAATTTCTTGCAGTCACCATACTGTACTTCTTTGAATAGTACTTAAGATATCATTTTATCACGTGATACTGTTCATTTTAGGATTTGAGGATTTAGTAAAGTACTCAGAATTTTGTTTTTTATGTTCGACTGCCCCATCAGATTTTTCTAATTCTGTTTCCGTGCAATTTATTTTTTTAAATCCAGGTAAAAGAGGATCCTTGTTAAATTATCTATTGGCCTGGGCCTCCTGGGATGACTTTATTACAATAGTTACATCTTACAACCATGTGATGCAAGGTCATCACTACCAAATGTTACGTGAAATGCTGTTAACATAAATGTAGTATAGCCTGAATCTCCGTGACTACGGACAGAGTTCCTTCCACAAACACATAGGCATTGTTTTAAAAACCGAGGGAAACTAATCTTGGCAAAATACATTTTGGTCTTTTACCCATGTGGGAATATTTTGGATTGTAAACAGCTGTCAATATCGCACACTTGGAGTCACCAGATATCGTAATGGCTTTGTAGGTTTGAGAAATTTAAAGCAGTTCGTTGAAATTCACATAAAATTTCTACATGAAAATTTCTTTATGTAAGTTTAGCTTCATGCGGGTCCATTTAATATATAATACACACATACCACTTTACAGAATGGGAATGTGATGCAAATCGTAGAATGGAGAAATACATGATTATACTTTGCAAACTGTGAAGTGCTGATGAGTAAGAGGCGACATTCCTAAGTTACAAGTTTTCAACCTCAAATTATAGGCAATCTGTAGAAGATGGATTGCCGTTGGAAATACACAACTTAGAAAATCTCAGCATATAAAATTTGATTGCTCTCAGATTCCCTTGTGTGTTTGTAACTTTATTCTAAAATATTTAGTTCTCATATACATGATTTTAAACTTAGAGTATTTATAATGGATACATTTGTTGAATGTTTACCCTGTGCCGAGCCCTGTGATAAACTCTTGCCGTGATGATCTTATTACCCCTTAGGCGAACTCTGAAGTTGAGTATTGTTATTATCTCCTTGTTACAGATGACGAAATGAAAGCCTCAAGAGAATAAGATATTTATCCAAAGTCTTAACATTAGTTAGTTGAGAAACTGAAATTGAACTCAGCTTTTGATTTCGAAGCCTACTCCCTTGAACCACTTTTGTCTTTTTCCTACTGAAATTAGTTCTCTACGACTATATAAGAAGCCAGACACCACTCTTTCTGCAATTTTAGAACTCCTATTAGTGAATTGTAGTGACAGCCAGTTTATGATCTAAAAAACAAGGGTGGGCTTTTGAATGCAACCCATGGAACTGTCTCAGGTTAGATTCCTCTGAAGAAGATCCAGGGAGGCGAGTGCTACTAGGGAGACATTTGCTGGGTGAAGTGGTCAGGAAGTAGAACAGGAAAATTGAAATACCTATTTCCTAAGCATGGATATGAATGCAGCCAGTCCTGATCTCAGCTTGATCTTGCAAGTTAGCCCTGGAGTATGAAATACACAATGAAGTGTATTCCAGGATGAGGCAAGAAAGTAGGATTTTCATACTTCTGCATTTACCCGTAGAGGGCCACCCTGGAGACTTAAACTCTTACAGTCATAGACAGGTGTCAGAGTTAGAAGCAAATTACACAAAACAGGGAGGATAGGCTCAGAGAAATGCTAAATGAATTCACGGGGCAGATATTAGATCCTTGGTTCCTGATCTTCCTACACTAGTTTATATTTCTTCTTCACATTATTTATCAGATACAGTTCTGAAAGGTTTTTTTTCTTATAAATAAAAAGACAAAACTGGAGCGCCTGGGTGCCTCAGTTGGTTAAGCCTCTGACTTCGGCTCAGGTCATGATCTCACGGTCTGTAGGTTCAGGTCCCACCTCCGGCTCTGTGCTGACAGCTCAGAGCCTGGAGCCTGTGTCTCCCTCTCTCACTGCCCCTCCCCCACTCAGATTCTGTGTCTCCCTCTCTCACTGCCCCTCCCTCACTCAGATTCTGTGTCTCTCTCTCTCTCACTGCCCCTCCCCCACTTGTGCTCTGTCTCTCTCCCTCTCCCTCTCTCAAAAATAAATAAACATTAAAAAAAAAAAAAGACAAAACAACTTAGACTTAAAATAACGGAAATACATCAGCATCAGTGATGGCTGAAAGAAAAAACTTGTTTAGATGTAGACATAAAAGTACTGTTATATTTCATTTGATAAGTTTCTTATTAATGTGCCCAGTCCTTCACCTTTTAGTGAATACAAAAATGTCACATTGCATGTAACACTCCACACTCCTCTTCATGTATTAAGATGGGAGGAGTGTTGCACTTTACAAATATTCCCCGGCATCACTAGCTGTGTTCACATACAGCCAACTGATTATTCTCCACTTTGTAAGTAACAATTGGTTTTAGGAAAGGTTCTCTGTCTGCTCGAGGCCCCAAGGAAGTGGGAGGTGTTTATTCTATGTCATTATAGCCCTAGTTTCTATTTCATTCTTTGCTGGTGATTTTTGTTTCTTAGAGACCATAACCCACTCATTACCTTTGCTAAAGCTGCTAAACTATTGTGCTGGCCAATAATAAAATAGAGGCAATTTACAGATGAGCTCATTAGGATGGGAATCCTACAGAAGACAGGTTGGTTCACCGAAGCTTGATCTTTTTCCATAGTTCTTTCCTTTTCAAGAAACACAGATTCTCTTAGGGCAGGTGATATGACACCTTAGCCCAGGAAAATCAAAGGGTATCTTTGGATAACTCTTTTTTTTTGCCTCTTGAACATTAAATGGCAGTTAAGAAATTCTCTTATCATTGTCATATTATAAAGTTTATAACTGTGACCATCTATATATTACTTAAAATCAAATATTAGGTAACTTTTTGATTCTGACTATAAGTACCATGTGTGTATGTGTGTGTGTGCTTATGTATATGCTGTGTATACAGATAGCATGTATCAAGTATTGTTAATAATTACAACATTTCAATACAGGAAGATTGGTTTTCTTACCTTGAGTTTACAGATGGAGAATTTTAGTAACTGACTAAATTCGTAACTTGCTCTGTGTGTTAACTTCCTAGGGTTGCCAAAGCAAAGTACCACAAACTGAGTGGCTTAAAACAATATATTTTCTCATGGTTCTGGAGGCTGAAAGTCTAAAACTAGGGCCAAGTTGGTCCTTCTAAGGGTACTAAGGGAAAATCTATTCATCATTTTCTGCTAGCATCTGGTGACAGCTGATAATCCTCAGTCTTTCTTGGCTTGCAGATACTTCATTCTGGTGTCTGTGCCTCTGGGTTTTCACCACTTACAAGGACATCAGTAGGGGCCTACCATTTTCTAGTATGATCTGATCTTAATTAATTATATCCGCAATGATCCTGTTTCCAAATAAAATTACATTCTGAGATGCTCAGCAGTAGGATTTCAACATATTTTTTTTTGGAGGAGGACACAATTCATCCCATAACATTCCTTTACTTGGCAAAACAGAAATTCCAAGCCAATTTTGTGTGACTCCAAATTTCAAGATTTTTCTGCTCTTGGAGTAGAGGAAGAAGAACTCTGGGCACAAAGATTAGACACTACAAACTGAAAGGAAAATGGAACTATATTTTCCCATCTACCCTTTATTTTATAATAAAGGCATAAGAATAGTACTTTTAGATTTCTTCACTCTCATAGCTGCAGAGTGTTTTGTTGAGCAAACAAAGGTTTGCTCATAACTAAGGTTTAAAATGGGTAGTATGAAATTTATTTGTGAATTTGAGGACAAAGAAAACCAGAGTAAAGACGAGTGGCATATATTTTGAGCAGAGTACTTATTAACATATGCTATTCCATTAACACTGTTTCACTGATCTGGTTTGCTTGAGGCCTGAATGTGTTTAAAGGAGAGCGTAAACCATAAGGAAATGGCTTGAAGTTAAGAAATGTGAGGGTAGAGAGATAATTAAAAAAATAAGTAGGAACTGAAAAAAAAGATTATTAAGAGAAAAAAAAGATTGTTTCTTAATTGTCACTGCATTTATTTATCTAAAAAGAAATAAAAAAACATAAGGAACAAGTTAGTACATTTGCTAACATGCAGTAGGAGTGAAATGATGTAATTTGGAGAGTAGAGACATTGCCATGTAGAGAAACACAAAGATTGAACTTGAAGACACAAAGGTAGAAAGAGGGTCTATCTAATGGCACAGGAGATCTAATAGGTCTTCAAACTCAGACAAAAAAATTTCAGATAAATGAATGAAGGAATAACTCCATTATGCATTTACTTCTAAATTACCAAAACCCACCTGTTATTTTTTGTAATAAGGACAAAAATGATGTTTTTTTCTCAGTAAATCCTTAGTATATTTTTAAGAACGCCTTGATGAAGACTTGAGCCAAATCAAAGAGCCTGCAATGTAATAGGCGATCTATAGGGACTTATTTCCATACGTCAAAATGTTTAAATCCTTGTTTTAGTTGTTAGGAGTAGATAATTTAAGAGATGAAGTTTTGTAATGCTGTAATAAGGACAGTAGTTTGATTAGTTGCCATTGAATAGTAACTTTGATTATAAGACACTAATTATTATTTCAACTTTCTACTCCAGCTGAACTATTTTGGTTACAGACTAGGAAGATAGAAGTTTTTTGAAGGAATGGGAAGTCACAGATTCTCTTCTAAATTTTGGGATGAAGCTTCATTTTGCTTCCTGCTTCGTATGTGCTTGAAAGCATATATTCACTTACTCTTAATTAACAAATAAGATATATTGATAATTATGACACTATTGAAAGATATATTTAAATATTTGATTTGAATCTCAAATTGGAATCATTCCTCCATGTTCTCTTAAAATGAATTTGCTTATATTGATGTCCAAAGTACAGTAATCTGCCTGATGAAAAAAGCTGGAACTGTCAGCTTTTATAGATTATTCCAAATGTGATTCTAAATTTAAGTTCCAAGATTTTTAGAACTGAAGGAATATTATTTGATAAGTCATAACCCAAAAGCACGAATCACACATCATCCATATACGACTAATGTTTGCTTATTTAAAAGTTTTTCGACTTAATATTTAGATACCAATTCAATTAAACTTAAGATTTTACCTAAGGGCAGATGATTTAGACTCATGTTAGGTCTGAAATCACAGAGTGATGTAGCTCTTCACCTGCCTCTGCACTGGGCCACATACTTAGTCTCAGTATTTAACTGGGGAAGGAATCCAAACTTTAAAGTTTCTATGAGGAGACAGGGAGACAAATTTAGCATAACACATAAAAAAGAAGCCTGTCTAGGTTGAAAAAAAAAAAAAAAAGCTTTTCTTTATAGAAGAATGCTGGCTAATGTGTCTAAATATAAGATAGATTGATAAAAATAGTTATTTTCCAACCTGCAGTATAACACAATCAGGCATGAATCATCAATGGAGGAGAAATCGTTGGATGGAAGGTTATTGCAGAACAGGATATTCTTATAGTGCCAGATATAACCCCACAGATTGCTTCTCTAAGTATACTTACTAATTATAATAGAGGAAATATAATGCAGAAAATTAGCAGTCATCACTGTAGCCGCTTTAACCATGGGACCAAACTTAACATCAATTCTGGGGCAACTTGCTTGTTATATGCCTTTTGATGTGATTGTAATATGAAATACAGAGAATCAGCCTTGAAATGGTTTTCCAATAATGTGTAACCTAAATCTAATAAAGCTTCCAGAACTTATTTACAGGATTCTGAAATAAGAAAAAAAAAAAAAAACCCTTAAATAATGCCACAAAAAGTAGATAAATCTAGAATGTTGAAATTCTCAGGGCGCTTGGGTGGCTCAGTCAGTTAAGCGTCTGACTTCGACTCAGGTCATGATCTCATGGCTTAGGGTTCGAGCCCCAAGTCAGGCTCTGTGCTGTCAGCTCAGAGCCTGGAACCTGCTTTGAATTCTGTGTCTCCCTCTCTCCCTGCCCCTCCCCCACTCATGTTCTGTCTCTCAAAAATAAAAATTTAAAAAATTTAAAAAAATTCTCTAAGACAAGTGATCTGGCTTATTCTACAAAAACAAAAAGAGAGAAAGAGGGAGAGAACAAGAGAGAGAGTCATAATAATTGAATGCAAGGTACAAATCTGGATCACATGGAGAAATAAACAGGTACAAAAGACATTGGGGCATTTAAAAATATCTGAATATAGACAGTCTGTTAGAGAATAATATAGGATTATCGTAATTTTCTTAAGTACATTTTTAGGATTTAATTTATATAAAGAGAATGTCCTTATTTTTAGTGGACATATGCCAAAAAAGAGTTATTGGGCCTGTAACTTACTTTCAAATAAATCAGACAAAATAAAGGGTCTATTGTAGAAAGAAACAAAGCAAATGTGGCAAAATATGAACAACTGGTGAATTCAGGTAAAGAGAAACCGTTATATATCAAACCATATTTTTCTGTAGGTTTGATAACCCTAAAAATAAAAGGATGGGACAAAAAGACTCTTGTATCAGCTAAGTTAATTCTAGATTTTAAATCTTTGATTCTTTTTGGTCAAATACTTAAATGGTCTGTGATTCTTTTTGGACTAAAACGTTCTTCAAGTAGTGGCTATAATAATTTTTGACTGTAATAAACTTGCTATGAATTATGTGGTATTTTGGCTAGAAAGTAAATGTTTTCATTAGGTAAAGTTTTTTGTTTGCTTGACTTTTAAAAAAATTTTTTAACATTTATTTATTTTTGAGAGACATAGAGACAGAGTATGAGCAGTGGAAGGGCAGAGAGAAAGGGAGACACAGAATCTGAAGCAGGCTCCAGGCTCTGAGCCATCAGCACAAAGCCCAATGAGGGGCTCGAACTCACAGACCTTGAGATCATGACCTGAGCCAAAGTCGGCCCCTTGACCGACTGAGCCACCCAGGTGCCCTTGTTTACTTGATTTTTAAAAATCCAGAATGATATTTATTATATAACAAGGAATTAATCTATGGCTTTATTGTATTTGTTTTTGCTATTTGTACTCAGGAAGTTTCTGCACTGTTAAATACTAGGGTTCTGAATATTTGTCTTCCACTGTGCCATGTGTCACTGGAAAGCTCTGTGTATGACTGTCACATCCTTAGCCGGAGTAGCCAGCAGGGACTTGGGGGAATCTATGTTCTGTCTCTGCCTGTCTGCTTTCTCTTCTGAAAAAAAAAAAAAAAAAAAAAAAAAAGCCTAATATTCCCATTATAGAGTAATTTTTACCTTTTTTTTTAAAGTATACTTTGATACATGAAACTTGCTTGCTCTTCATGAGTTACAGTGCTCTAAAATTGCTTTTCTCTCTTTGGTGCCGTGATAGAGAAGCCACGAGGTAGATCAAGCTCCATTTCTCTTCAGTATTAGCCATGGGCTCTTCTGGGAGTGAAGAGAAGAGTTTCTCTTCTCTCGTATCCTGGAATTTACAGAGTTTCTGTGCTTATACTTGGCCAAGGAAGGAGGTAAATCTGTTGTTGGTTTTGGTGCTATTGCCTTCTGTAGACACTATAATACTTACATTTTATGCCCCTGTTAGCACAATATCAAGAATGTAGTCGAATGTAACGCTATCCTTTCCATTATGCTCTCAATCCAACCAACCTCACAGCAAAGTCACAATAGGTATCAAAAACCAAGAATCCGAGTGATTATAGTCATTTTAAAATTACAAAGTCATGATACAGAATGGGATTAGCAGTAGCACAAGGCATGAAAAGGGGACTGCACTGCAAAGTGTTTAGTGAAAGCCTTCTCTGTGGAAGTCACTCTGCCTCTCATTATCTGTAATAAAACAATAAAATTTAGTTCTTGATTTCCAAAACTTCTTTATTACATAGGGGAGACAGAATTTGAACAAAGTGGCTCAAAGCAAGGCAGGATCTGAGAAAGGTCATATGATAAGAATTTAGAAAGCGAAATTAAATCCATCTTTAGGCATCAAGAGTAGGAAGAGATGGCTTTGTCCTTCAAGTCTTGAGTGGATACATGCCAGCGGAGGGTGCTGGCATCCTGGATGGAGACCATATGTACAGATATAAATAATCAGGTGAGCCCGTGGCCTGATTGTCACATTTTCAGCAAAAGTATTCTGTAGAAAAATTATGAAAGGCCTTAATGGTCTGGATAAGAAATTTGAATTTTATTCTTCACACAATGGATTCTCAAAGTATGATTGAGAATCACATGCATCAGTTTTCATGGGCTACTTACCAAAATCATGGAATTCCTGTGAACCTCATGAGAGCTACTGAATCTTGGTTTCAGGGTATAGGACTTGTAAATGACCGTACACCCCTAAACACCTGGAGCAGGCTTCTGAAACTGTACAGATTTTCAAGCCAAATTCAGAGAACTTGAGGAGAGAGTGACTATATTACAGTATCAATTTTTTTTTCCATGTTGAAATTCTGATGATGTTATTGAATGGTCGTATGAATTTATATGTATTGCTCTTTTACTTTTTTTGGTTAAAGGACACACAGATAGTTAATTACTCATAGAATTGTTAAGATTACAGGGGCACCTAGGTGGCTCATTGGTTAAGCATCTGACTTCGGCTCGGGTCATGGTCTCATTCTCTGTGAGTTCAAGCCCCATGTTGGGATCTTTACTGACAGCTCAGAGTCTGGAGACTCCTTCAGATTCTGTGTCTCCCTCTCTCTGTGCCTGTTTCTCTCTCTCTCTCTCTCTTTCTCTCTCTCAAAAAGAAACATTAAAAGTTTTTTTTAAAAGATTACAAAGACTAATGCTTATATGGTGTTTGAATATGTTGAAAGAATTGCTGAAAAATCTACAAATAATTCAAATTGTAGATTATAACATCATCTTTCTCTACCCTTTGTTATTTCATGTTGTTCTTAGTGGTAGCTCATGTTTTTTGTTTTTTGTTTGGTTGTTTGGTTTTTATTATTTTAATACTAAAAAAAGTGTACTAAATATTCCAAAGCGTGAGAAAAATGCATTACAGGGCCTATAAGAAATAAAAAATATTTAGAAATAAAAAATATTTAGATATCACAACAATGAAAAGTGACATTTTGACAGCTAACATATTTTACTAGTACATTGTATAAAACAGATCAAGCTAAAAAGGGACATATTTGTTTGTTTCCAATTGATTGCCTAGGAAGAGCCATACTAATCTGACCAAAATTTTAATCAGGTATCACCATACCAGGTAATCATTTTTGTGTGTGACTTAATGATGATTGAGAAGTATGATGTTTCAAAATTCCCTTGTCCCACTTCTCTCTCTCTCTTTCTCTGTGTGTGTATATATATACATATACATATATATGGTATATATATATATACCCTCCCTGTGGAAAATTGATTCACCAGGTCATTTACTAATCAATTTTTATATTCCGTCATATTTTAAAAAGTGAATTAATGTAGCATATTTTATCAGTGGAAATGAGTTATTCTCTAAGTCCTCCTTTTCACAGGCCCACCAATTGATGTCAAAAGCTATTGGAGAACAGAGCTATTAGACAGGTTGTTATAGCTCATGCAATGTACAGTGTAGAGAATTTCCTAGCCTGAAGATATGGGCGATGGTGGGAAACAGGAGGAAGTCCAATACAGTGTTAATCAGCTTCACCATGTTGCAAATATGCCAACATTCTCATGGGATATGGGAATTATTTCCCCTCTTTTCCATGATTTCTAAAATCATACACTATTTGGTTACTATTAAAATCTGAATATTTTAAATTGCTGACAAAAAAATTCACACACCCAGGAAAGTGTTGCTCTCAACGTAGTTTAGCGACACTATCACTATTTTCTTTTATCTTTCCCATATTCTTTCTCATACAGCTTCGGTCCCATGAGTTGCTGATATAATATTCTGTCTTCCTTTCTCTGGAATTTGACACTGCCTTCCCCCTTGGCTCTGCCACCTTTTTTCTTTTATCCCTTTAGCAAACCTTATAATCAAGTCTTCAACTGCAATTTTAGAACTTTGCAAAAACGCTCAAGTCAAAAATGATTGGGGTCGATTCCGCTGATCTGGGTGATGAAGATGGGTGTTCCCTTCCTCTGCCATGGTTCCATGTGAGTCACTCCTGAAGCTGCCTGCTTCCTCGGAAGAGGGCTGCCTTCTGGATAGAGGGGGACCTTTCTTTGGTCAAGGTATAGGAGTAGATGCATTCTCCTTCTAGAATCTCCAAACAAGCTCTCAAGGTTCTTTTGCTGGGTAGTCAGCTTCCAAGACTCCAGAAATATCCTCATGAGTTGCTGTGTGTGGCAGTCTGCCTTTCTTCTTTTTTTAAGTTTTTTTAATATTTATTTTTGAGAGAGAGAGACAGAACATGAGCAGGAGAAGGGAAGAGAGAGAGGGAGACACAGAATCTGAAGCAGGCTCCAGGCTCTGAGCTGTCAGCACAGAGCCTGATGCAGGTTCACAGACCCATGAACCATGAGATCATGACCTGAGCTGAAGTTGGATGCTTAACAGACTGAGCCACCCAGGTGCCCCAATGCCTTTCTTTAAAAAAAAAAAGAAAAGAAAAAGAAAAAGAAAAAGGAATGGACATTCTGAAAACGTTTTGTTTTTGTTCTTTTACTTTAAAAATCTTTTACTGAAAGCAAAAAACCATAAGCATATATTGAGGAATGTGGGCTCCACTGTTAGGTCACTTGGTTGTTAATACTATTTATGCGATTTTCTCTCTCTTTTTTCCTAACTGCAGTTTTCTAACCAAATTATTTGGCAGTTTGTGTTTCAGTTTTATTTACAAAATGACAAAATAGTTGCCCCTTCCTCTAGGTTTCGTATACTGAAGGAGACAGTTCATGTAGAGTGCAGAGCACATACTAACTGGCTTGATCTAGAGATTTATTGAAGAATCATGCCTTTATTTTACATTGTGCAAAAGTAGTCAGAATATTGCATATAATTTGCTATGATTGAAGTAGTCCTTTCCACCACGAGAGCAATCCAGTAACATAATTACATACTTGAGTAGCAGTAGTTCACAAAAATAGCCACACAAACACAAAATTTAATATGGGAACTTAACAAAAGCAGAAGAGATAATTCTAATACTAACTTTTGGAAAAACTTATAGGACATGTAAAAATTTCCCCCACGGAATAAAATGTTTGCCTTTTGATAAGTTACAGTAGAATGAACACGTGCCTGAGTCACGAGCCCTTAGTTAAGACCCTGGGTTTAATGTCTATATTTCTCTCAATGTTCACGTGTATAAAATCAGGGTAATACTGTTTTCCACTACTCTGTTATAAACTCCCTCAAACTTTTCCTTTCTTTCCCCTTCCCTTCTTCCCTCCCTCCTTTCTTCCTCTCCTACCTTCTTATTTATTTTCCAAAACATCCTGCTGTGTTCCAGAAAGTCTAATAGGCTCTGCAGTGAGCAGAGTGAAAATACAGATAGCATCTTTTCATTCCTGAAGCTCACAGTCTAGTGGGAAAGAAGGAATCTAAACAAGAAATTGCAATAAGACCAGATACATTGTAGCGGGGAGAGTTCTGGTACTATGCAAAATTAAATGAAACAGCTCTAAAGCTTTGTACAAACATAAACCCAGCTATTAAACAGGAATACTGCGTAATCTGAAAATAGCCAGGCTTAGACAATGTCCAATTTAACCTGTGCACATGGCATGCTGGACAAAATAATGCTTCTTTTCAGTGAAAAAATCCCTTTGTCTATAGTGACTGGAATTATGCCAGCTGTCCAATCCCATCAGGCCCCTTCTACTCCAGTAATAGGCATTATTTTCATTGTGCTCAAGTGACTGATCTTTCAGATACTGCTGTGCAATTGTTTCTTTCTGTGAAACATTTCAAATATAAAATAGAGGATAGAGAATAAAATGACAAAATTCACACACTCATTAACCAGCCTCACCAAACAAACCTCATCATGTTGGCGTATTCTTCTCAGATTTTTAAGATAAGTCATACAATACAGGTACACTTGAGGGCCCCTTGTATATACTTTTAAAATCTGTCTTCCATTCTCCTTTCTTGGTGACACCTAAATTATGTGATTATCATTTCTATGTAAATACTTGCATCAGACTCTGCGCTCACTGTGCGGGTCTGCCTTGGGTTCTCTGTCTCCCTCTTTCTGGCCCTCCCCTGCTTGCGCTCTCTCTCTCATCCCCCTCCACCAAAAAAATAAATGTTAAAAAAATTAAAAATTCTAGTCAGTCTTATTGGGCATAATCAGAGAATTTACATACTATTTATTTTGTTACTCTGAATTTGATAGCAATTTGTCTTTAATTAATATACATTTACCAAATTATCTCAAGTTTTAAATGTTCATCTTATAACCAAGAGTTTTGCTTAAACCTTTTTATAGGACCTATACATGTGTGTAATCTTTTATATTTTCTTTGGAGACCCTCATACCCTTTGCTATTAGAGATAATTTTTTATCATTTTCCTTCCATTTCTTTTTTTTTATTTTTTTTTAATGTTTATTTTTTTGAGAGACATAGAGACAGAGTATGAGCAGGGGAAGGGCAGAGAGAGAGGGAGACACAGAATCTGAAGCAGGCTTCAGGCTTTGAGCCGTCAGCACAGAGCCCGACACGGGGCTTGAACCCACAGACTGTGAGATCATGACCTGAGCAGAAGTCGGCTGCTCAACCAACCGAGCCACCCAGGCGCCCCTATTTTCCTTCCATTTCTGATGGCTGTCTGAAGGACACATGTCTGAATTTTCCCCATTAAAGTGACACTGGAGCTGGTTATCAGGTTAAGAAAATTTGTTTTGTGCTATTTGTAATGATTGATATTTTTTCTGAAGCTATTGTAATGATCACATAGTTTCACCTTTAATCCATCACTGTTGTCTCACATGTAGATAAATTTTTCTAATATCGAAATATCTCTGATTTGCTTTTAAAAACTGCATTTAGCCATGGTGCTTTTTTATATTTTTTTATGGACTACTGAAGTCGATGTGCTAATTTCTTCTTCTTTTTTAAAAAACTTAGAATACTGGTGTATGTTGTTTTATTTTTTGTATAAAAGTATTATTGTTCCAGAGGCATTAATTAACTTGATCTACTCTTCTGTTTCCCAAAATAATTCATAATAATTATAAAAATGCACTCCTTAGTTTGGTAAAGTTGCTTAAAAACCTGACTAGAACTGGTGAATTTTTGAAGGAGAGATATTTGGTTGGCTCTTCAAATTTTACTAATATTTGTCTAATCCTCCCTCCTCTCCATCTGCCTTCCTTACCACTTTGTTTTTGAAGCTTTTTAACCTATATTCAGCCTTTCTTGTTTAAAATTTTTCTCTCGAGGGTACAAATTTCCTTCTAGGTAAAATTTTCACTGCCTTCTTAGAGTTTTGATATGTGATTCTTTCATTGTTGTTTACTATGTAATTTCTCAAGCACTTTTCTCTTTAACCCATAAATTATTTAGGATTGCATGTTCAAATTTCTAAACATATGGTTCCTATGGTGTATTTGTAAATGTGCTGTGAACTTTAGCTATAATTTTATTGTTGATGCACTATTGCATTTTATTTTGGTTAATGCTTTTTGTTGGTAGGATTACAAGTATTTGAAATCTGATGAGACTTTGGATCTGACGTGCTCATGTTTTGTTTTGTTTTGCTTTGTTTTTGTAAATATAACATAGGTACCTGAAAAATCTATTCTTTCTATAATTGGTATAGTGTGTATATACGTGTGTGTGTGCATAAAACATGTGTAAATATTTAAAGTTTTCTTATTTTTACTAAAACTTTGGCCTGCTTGATTTATCTTTACGTGATGGAAGTATGCATATTAAAGTCTTGAAGATCAGAATTTGCTAATTTCTTTGTACAGTTTTCTTTAGTTACTTGTGTTATTTTAACTCTTGACAAGCGTATTCAATTAATGTATTATATCATGATTATGTGTACTTGATGGGTGATTGTGTGATTTTTTATTATTTTTATAAACTTTATATTTTCTAAATTTGTATAATTATAGATACTTGTTTTATATTTTAAATATCTATTTCAGGGGCGCCTGGGTGGCTCAGTCGGTTGGGCAGCCGACTTCGGCTCAGATCATGATCTCACGGTCTGTGAGTTCGAGCCCCACGTCAGACTCTGTGCTGCCGGCTCAGAGCCTGGAGCCTGCTTTGGATTCTGTGTCTCCCTCTCTCTCTGCCTTTCCTCTGCTCACGCTTTGTCTCTATGTCTCTCAAAAAAATAAATAAATGTTAAAAAAAAAAATTTAAATTTCTAAAAAAATAAATAAATAAATAAATAAATAAATAAATAAATATCTATTTCATAAGTGCTTACTTGCATCATTATAATATCATTGTTATGTCAAATAATATGTAGTGACCTGCTTTCTGTTTATTGCTTTTTTTCCCTGAGTTATATTTTGGTTGATAATAATGTCATATCTGTCCCAGATATGTTTGTAATGCTTTGAATCTTCATGTGTAGTTTTGCGTTATGTGTGTTTTGTTAAAGTGGTTTATAGCTTGATTTAAAAATATATAAACTAAATACTTGCGTCATTTCTTAGGGGCAGACATCTAAATTGCCAAAATATTCAGACTTATTTCTAAATCATATATCTTTGTTTTTTACTGAGTTCTATCATTTTTGTCTTTTAGCTCCGTTTCTAACTTCTGTGACATTGATCAGATTTTCTATGACTCTGTTCATTTTTTTCTTCATTCTCTCCTTTCTTCTTCCCTCTTTTCCCTTTTGCTCTGTTATTTACAAGCTATAGACTATGCGCATATTTTTCTCCATATAAGAAATGCTAATTTTTCATTAAATCTCAATTTATTCTGCTGTATAACTATCTCTTCCTAAATCGATAAGGCTCTTATTGCACTAGAACCATCCATTGCATGTCCCTTGGTACATGCTGGCATCTTGTCATCACTTTGAAATTTAGTTTGAGTTCTTTTAACATAAGAATTAGTTATCTCTTTAGCCAATAGTTTTTTATTATTTTTTGTTCTGTTTTGTCCTAGACAAGCTTTCTGGTTTCTTATTTTATAAGTCTTCATACCTGAATGATAGTTTGGCAAGTTATAATATTTTAGGTTGACAGTTACTTTTCCAAAGCAATGGGAGAACATTGCTTCACTATCTTTTTCATCATTTAACACTTTTGCTGATGAATGTAAGCACTCTTGGTAGTTACTTTTTGGTAGACTATTTTTGTTGATTTACATTTTTTCCCTTTTATTCCTGAAATTATACAGTTCACTATGCTGTATATAGATATGAGCTTATCTTTATTCTCTGTTAGGAATATACTTTCAAACTGAAAATTCAGACACTTGCTCAGTTGACTTCTTCCGAAAAGCCTATTTGAATACATACAGTGGAGACTCTTTAAACTGTTATTGTATAGTAAATCCATTTTGGCAACTTTCTAAGACACTCTGGCTCTTCTAGTGACATTCTATTAAATGATATTTTTCATTTCCAAGATTTCTAATAAGTCTTTTTTTCCCACATCACCTGTTCTTTTTATAGTGAAGCTAATTTTGTTACCACAATTTGTGCTTTAGATTATCACTATTCTTCATGCATTTTACAACTCTTTGTATACCATACTTTGTCACTTTTTCCATAAAATTAATTGCATCTGGAATAAATGTGTTACATGTAGGTCGGATGTCTTTCTTTGCTGCATGTGATTTATAATTTGCATTGGTTAACTCATTGGAATTGATTCATTTATTAATTTATTTTCTCATTGACCCATTGCTTTTCTTCATCTATTATGAGTTGCCTCATTCTGTCTCCAGTCAGGGGGAAGATACCAGAAGCTACAAGGGAGATGTCCAGAATCAGATATTAGAATGACCTCTGGATCCGTTGTCTCCCCAGCCATAGTATTGATCATTGCTCAGCATTTCTAGTTCATGTCTGGCCTATTGGAGATGTTTGTTTGATTTTTATGTGTGGCAATTTTATTTCGGTGTTCTAGTTTTCAATCTTTTCTATGTGTATTTGCAGTGCAAGTGTTAAATCAGAGCCTGGACTCATTTTGCCATTTTAACTGGAAGTCTGTGACCGATTACTTGTCTCTTCTTGTTGCAAATGTTGTGGATCCTTGTCCATGTACTCATTATTATGGAGCATCACTTTGGGAAAACTTCGACTGTCATAATGCTTTATAAATTAAATTTTTCAAAATTGAAAATTAATGTGAAGATTTGGAATTACAGTTTCACAAATTATTTTGTGTGTAGACAGTAAAGACTTTTGACTAAAATATGACTTAAGGTACTACTCGAAAGTAATAATAACTGAAGTATTACAGGCAAATATTATATAAGGAAATGTAGGCATTTTATATGGGGGGAGAGTAAAGGGATGATAGTGTGGAATATTGAGAGCACTGGACTCTGAGTTAGGAGATGGGAACCTATTCTGGGCTTTTTCCACAAAAAGGTGAAAGAGGGCAAAAGATTTGGAATCTCCTCTGAAGGTTCTCTGAACCTCTTTGTCTTGTCATTTGTAACATTAAAATGTAGGGATACAGAACTTCTAAGATTCTTTTCTGTCTCTAAGATATGATCTTGATATTCTAATTGACATTATGCTCTGAAATGATGTCTAAAATTTGCAAATTGCTTTAATCAGAGTAGAAGCAATTTTTATAGAGGCCAGAATTATAAAAATAATGTGTTCTAAATGAGGCATTTGGATTTACAAAGAAAAATAATTGGTGATAATGCATAGGTAGAAAACTAAGTCATAACAGAAGAGAACATAGCCATAGTCACACACTGGTTCAATTTCTGAAGAGTTCATTTTTTTTTTTCTGGAAAAGAATATTTCATCTGGACAGCTGAGAAGTACAATACTATATGTTCAACTTTGAGATTTGAAAATCACTTTGATCCACCACTTAGTTTTTATTTTAACCTTGAACATAAAGAGTGCCTAGAATGGTAACAAGCAGTCATTATTTCATAATGGGGGTCTTCCATTCAGTGACTTATGTTTTTTGGGTCTAGAGGGAAGTTGAGAAAAAGCCATGGGAAAACCACTTCAAAAATTTGATTTTCTTCTTCCTTCAGAAATAGAAACATTTTTGAAATTTAGGAAATCATACAGTGATATTTTTTTTGATAATGTACTTAGTGTCAGGTATGTACAAAATGCTTTATTTTGTTTTATTATAATCGAAGGCTTGTGATAGATTCTGCTGATTTATAGATACTGTGTTTTCAAAGAATCAAGACAACTGAAAAATGCTAGCATGAGTTTAATTGAAGGCAAGAATCAAGTGGAATCATGTTCGTATTTTTAGTATCCATCATAACATTTAGTTTATCTTTTGCATTGTTTACTGAACTGACTTTCAAGGGAAGGTAACTCTGAGAATGCACGGTGCATAGAGATTTTAAATGTTCATCAATCTAATAAAATATTTTTGCACATTTCAGAGCTTTGATAGACTCCTTAAAGATTTTTTATAGGGTCTAGCATTTTTTATGTAGAGCTCTGAGTTTCATAATTCAAACTATTTTATACTTAGTGATTTTTGCATGTATTGTATATTATGTATCACCTGCAGAAGTGCCTGTCATCAAATATAGAATTTCTGGAGCAAAAAAAAATAGTTCATATTAGGTGGGATAAATAGCTTCCCAGCAGATGAGGTTTTGCTGTCGAATGAGTTTGTGGCATATTCCCAAAAGCAGACTTTGCAGACCTTTTTTTGTTTGTTTTGGAATTGCAGAGAAAGAATGGTGTGCCTACCTTACATTATCAGAACGGAGAGCCAGATGGGAGAGAGTGTAATACAAAAGTATTTTGGAAAAGATCTGTTTGTATGATGCAGAAATATGCTGTAATTCAACAACTTTTGAGGATATTGATAGGTTCAGCTGACACAGACGTAACATTCGCCATGCCCTCTTGAGACAGCAAAATTGTGAAGATAACCGATTGGGTGGACTTAGTGGGGCAATGTGTGTCAGAAAATTGATTTTTTTTTTTTATAGGAAGCTAGCAACTTATAAGGAAATAGACTTAAGGCCTTGACTTCTTCAGTGACATACACTCGGCAACAAAATCAGAAATGACAAAGGCAAATAGATAATTAAAAAAACAATTTAAAAATTGATGAGCCACCATTAAAATGCTAGAGCCACTCTGGATGGCTTGAGTTAACACGTTGCTCATATTGGAGGTCACATGAGAGTCAATTCAAGTAAAAAGAGAGAAAGTTCTTCAAGTGGGAGAGAAGAGACATTTGCGAAGTAAATAAATAAGTGAACATGTTAAAAAAAAAACACAAATGTAGTTGACATATAAACTTGTAGGGGATTTTGTTAAACATATAAATACATGGTACTTACAATAAATAAATAAATACTTTTAGCGTTTGCATGTAATTTTAAATTTTGCATCACTCAGTGAGTGTTACTATAAATAAACTATTTGTATTTCAAAGTCAATGGCAAAAAAAATGGAAGGGGAATGATTCTGCTATGGGAGGGAGCTGTCTGAAGCAGAGTCACTCGTTTCAGCATAGAAAGACACAATGGAATAAATATTCTGAAAGGAAAAGTTGTTTCTTTACGATTTCATCTTCTCCAGGTAAGTTATGATATCCCTGTTTAGAAAACTAGGTAATATGCATGGAAATTGTTTTGTGTCTGTAACTTTTATTGTTCCGTTATACCATGTGGTGTTTTTTACCTCACTATTATGAAAGAAACACTTTAAGTAGAGAGCCAGGGGCTTAGGGAGATTAAACAGGGTGACATCGCAGGCTGAGCACTCGCTGGCTGTGACAGAATGGGAATGACAGCCTGGAGTAGAGGTCATGTGTGTCTGAGCAGTGCATCTCTAGTGGAGGAGGGCTGGGTGGCAGTCAGATGGCAGTCCTTGCTGGTTGGACATCCCTTGGCAAGCTGCCTGGGCTTCTGACACCTATTGTTTTTGTGAAATAACGGCTAACTCACAGACTTGCCCATGAGAGCATTCTGTAAACCGAGAAGAATAGTAATGATAAGAAAAGGCTCCGTTAATATTACATCACTCTATCGAATGGTGCAGTAGTTTAGTCTCTCTGTCTGGTTCAAGTTTTGATTTTCTACCCGACCAGCTTCTGACCTTGGACAACATCCTTACCTCTCATGCCCTCAGTGTCTGAGGTTGTAAAACACAGATAATATCTGTCATAGTGGGTATCTTCTTCCTATTGACATTGAAACAGTGTATATAAAATGTTCACCTCTATGGCAGGCACAGCCTCAGTTCTCACTGTCTCTCACGATGGCAAAGTAGTGACAGTGGCCGTGGTGGCGAGGTACCCTGAGAGCAGTTCAGGCTCAGAATCTCAGGGACAGATTCATACCCAGAGGGAGAATATCCATGTCTAAAGTCACTGTGAATATTAGTTAGCTATTTTTTTTTCCAAATTAGTTTTAGCGTAGTCCATCTTTTTCTATTTAAACTAGTTTTTGTGTGATTCATCATATAATTACAAATAGGTATGTATACTTCACTACCATGAAGTTGACTGATGCTTTTAAAAAATACCAAATTGTGTTTTTATATGTAAAACCATTCAGTAATCTTTAAGGCTTACACACTACTTGTAGGACTGAGCCATTTCATGGGTAAAAAGTAAATACAAAACTGTGATCATTAGATATATTTTAGTACTAATTTTGAGTACGATTTTCAAGCAGATTTATAAAAAAAACAGTAAAAAGTGGATTATACACTATCATGTTACCAATAAGAGATCAGAATTTAGTTTCATTGGCTGGATTCACTGAGGTTCCTAAATTTTTGTTTTGTTTTTCTATTATACATGTGTGTTCAAGCTTCTCAGGATAATTTATTTGCATATGCTTTGAAGCACTTCTGATAGTTATTTCATTCAACAAATGCAAACAACTTTCAGGTAGATGGTTCTGATTTTACCACTTTGCTTGTAAAAGGGAATTTTCTAAAGCCGTAGTTTCCCTTCTTCCTTCTTCATAAAACACTATTTTCTACTGTAGAACTGTTTCACTATTCTAATTGTCTTCCAGCTTATTTATAGTTTGGTTATTTATGACATCTTTTTGTAACTTAGCATTTTTTAATCTATTTCTCTCCTTTTCCATAAGTGAACACATTGCTCCAAAATTAATGTAGATGATAAGTGTTTTCGAACAGCTGACCAAGCCATAGGTAGAGGAATTGTAAATAGAAAGAGGCAAAATGCTATTAAAACCTTGATGAAGAATGAATAATCTGACCATGAATCTAGGCTTAAAAATCTTGAACAAACTTCTACTTCTTGTTGTATATTGTACCTGTATTTGAAGTCATTAGTCTTCCTTTCCATTTGAAGCCAATGGCGAGTTGCGACCTCATTTTCACAGTTGACTCAGATCTGATTTGTAAACATACAAAAGTGCTGTGTATCTCCCGTATTGTAAAAGAAGTTAAGAAGTTATTCTTTTTATTCATATTTCCAATGCCAGAGCCACATTATGTAGAAACTTATTTTACATTCTGTCTTATTAACAAAGCCCTCTATTATTCTTAATGCTGCGAGACCATTTTAAATCTCTAAAAATGAAAGTTTCATAGAAAAAAATTATGTTTAGCCATAATCTAGTATTTATAAAAACTCTAAAGATATGTGTAATGGAAAATGTATAAAATATTCTTAGATCTCTGAGGATTTACCGCAGTATCAATCTCTAACTTCATTTTTAGGGGAAACTATGGTGCGAGTAAAGATTTGGGAATGCATCGTGCTTCTTTGTGATCAGAGTAGAAAAAACGTGGCCCTTCATTTGGGGAAAATGTATCAAAAGGGTAAAAGGTCTACCAGACTGACTATGTGGATATTCAACACCAGGGAGCTGTGTTTCTGAATTTCTGATAAAAGGGTTACCATTTTCCCAAAGTTTGAGTCCTAGTGTCAAAATTCCTGAATTTAGCTGAATGGAGACAACCTTACACCTGGAGAAATCATAGTAGATTTGTTGAATCCCAATCTGCAGATGGTAGACTGATGATCATGTTGACTTTCATGAGAGGAACACCTGTGAGATTTATTCCAGAAACCGGTAATAAGGAAGTCACAGGACAGATTCCTTTACCTGAGTAAATGAAAGTGGCAGCATTGAGAAGTATAAAGGATTTGATGACAAGTAGATTTGAAGTCCCAGAGTTATGACTTACCCTAATGAAGGGTCATTTATAAAGGAAGATTCTAAATAAAAGTAGGAGATCAAGGTCATGTTAAAGTATGAATCTATGATTAACTGAATGGATGATTACAATTAAAGATTAATGACAAAGTTAGTAGATTTTACTTAAGTGCATTACTATTTGATAATACAACCAGTGCTACTAATGATTGTCACTTAAATTATTTTAATGGAAATATTTATCATGCCAATAATTTTCACTGGTAATTCTGAGTGTAGTTTACAGCTTTATTTCTCAGTTTGTGATACATTATACATCTGCTTTAAAAATCTAAGGATGATTGCCAAATGCACATAGCTGGGTCCCAATCCACACATATTAAATAAAATGACAGACTTGGTCCTCATAAATCTGTGTTTTTAGAGATTCCTAGTTTTTTATTGCACAGTAATATTTAGGAACCACGAGGTTCAACTCTATATATCACATAACCATGTGTAATTGGGAGAACAATAATTAATTTACCAATAGGTTCGGATACCTTGACTGGGGGAAAATCCTCTTGTAATTTTAATCTATAAATGTAAATCTGTGAGACCTCAGGGGCCATTATATTATGATTATCATAAATCAGTTTGGTTCTGCCTTAATATTTGTACCTGAAATTATGAAGGATATGACTAATTTTAAGAAACCAGTTCACAACCAGAGAGTCTCGAAGGGCACAGTAAATTTCATCTGTGATTAAGTTCATTATGTCAAAACAGAATGCTGAAATTTCAAGCAAATATAATGTATAGTGTACCCCAATGAAACGTGGAGAATCTAGAGAAACATATTTCACAAAAAAGGGATTAATTCTCCATTGAAAAGTTAAGCATATGGATCGATGAATTGGATTTATACTCAGTGTTTTTCAATATTTTCACTGATTATTATTTGAAATTAAGTTTTGATAGGGAATTGCAGTAAGTCCTCTCTACATTTCCATTTTACCACAGTGAAATTTCAGTGTAGAGAACATTTTCATTATTAGTAAAATACTTCCCTAAATGCAGCGGAAGTGCCTCTGCGGTGCCAGCAATGTTTATAAGCCTCATTTAAAATATAATGAAAACAGAGATTGAAGGGAGGTTAAATATTTTTTTCCAGGGTCATCTATGAAGTCAGCAGCAGGCAGAATTAAAATGAAGAATTAAACTCAGGAAATGGATCTGTTAACTTTAAAAATGAGAGTTATTTTACTGGCAAAAATGGATTTATCTGAGAATAACGGAAAATTGAGTTGGGGGACATGCAAGTTATGGCAAAACCATAGGCAAGCCCAACAAACAAAGGAGAGGAACGTTATTTTATGGGGCAGAAGGAGGAGGTTGGGAAGGGTTGTTGTGAACGAAAGTTTGATGGAGAAAAGCACGTGTCAATGAGGATCACTCACTGGATGCGTTACAGGGACCATCGGTTTCCTGTAGGAGATGCAATGTACCTCTTTCCCCATTGGGGCCTGTAACTGATGACCCCTTTCCACTGTTGATGCTTCCATTGGAGTCTGTAATGGACAGTTGAGTCTAGCCTCCCCTTCTAGCTTCCCTATTCCATTTTAGTCAGGTTTCCCTTTATTAATGTTCAAGATCCAAACACATGTCATTACCAGCAGAGTATTTAAACTTTTGTCTATTTCAGCCACACAGGGGCATGTATGGGTAGGCACACACACATGTCAGTTCTCCATATTCACTGTTACAGGATTTATTTTAATTATATAATTTTTGATCAACAACTCTGCTTAATGAATGAAGACGGAATCTGTTTACCGTGGCACTAATCTCATTTGGACTTGAGGCTCAGAAGGAAGGTTGATTTTTCTAAATTAATGTAGGCCCTGGCTAAAAGCTTTGGAGACATTTGATAAAAGACTGTAATAGTTAAGTCTGTTTTTACATAGGAACTTTTATTACTTTTTTTTTGTTTTGTTTTGAAAAGAGAATCCATTTATAGATAGGGAACTCATCTGATTTTTTCAAGATCCATTATGTTTAAACCCTAGGGGGAAATAATAAAGACATTGTGATAGATCCTTCCATCTGTATTTTTAAACTGGTTGAAGGTTTTGAGGATAATTTAAACCATACGTTTCAGATTTACTCACAACTCAGTGCAATAAAGATTACTGAATTGTATGGAGGAAGGGAGTGATAAAGGCATGGACCCCAGAGCCAAAGGGCTTATAAATCTTTCCCTCCTTTGCACCTTGTCTCTCTCCCTTCCTCTTTCTCTTTCGCTTCCTTCTTCCCTGCCCTCCTCCCCTCCTTCCCTCCTTCCCTCCTTCCAATTCTTGTCTTTTTTCTGAGAAAATATTTTATTGAGATTTCAAAAGGTAATAGGACCCTTTATTTATCAATTATGAATCCTATACAGGGACCAGAGAGAGATAAAAATCATTAGCAGTGAAATAGAGAATGATCTAGGTTTTTCTAATTGTTTCCTCCACCTGAGTTACATCCCTGGATGCACTGAAGTGAGAGGCAAGAACTAACCATGTATAGTCTCCTCATGGCTTCAAGGAAGCCCCACGTTTTGCCTTGAACCCTAGTGCTAAAGCCTTAGGATGGATTTGGTAGCCTCTAATCCTATCTTGGGCCCCAACTCAGGTATTCTTACCATATGGACTCAAGAGAGAAGAGAGACTGCTCAATTTGTGGGCAAGCATCTCTGAAAGAAAGAGCCCCAAAGAGCTTAGGACACATGGATATAGCAAATCATTTATAAAATTCACAATAAGATAAGTTATCCCTCCTCCTGTGGTCAAAATTAGAGAGTAGCTAGGAATAGGAAAAAAAGAACAAAGCTTTTCTTAATTGGAAGGCAGAAAGCAATGGTTACTCTACAACTTTCTGAGCTTATTGGCCATCCCAAACCTTCTGTCCCTTTCTCCTCTAAGACATATTCCTGACTCACTATCTTGTTACCACAGTGCATTTTAAAGTAAATTCAATAATGTTACCAAATATAATGATAGAGTACTAAGCCAGTGGCTGTCAGTCTCTTTTCATATTAGAATCACCTTGGTATCTTTTTAGAAAACTAATAATTTCAGGGCCTCAATCCCTGAAAGACTCACTTAATCTGTCAAGGGTGAGACCCACACATTATATTTTTGTCGAGATCCCTGTTTGTGATCATGCAAACAGGTTCGAACACCATTGCTCTGACTGGAAATTGGCAACAAAATAAGTCATAGAATATGCAAACTGTGACATTTGAACTTTTTTATGATAGATAATTATTTTGGAAGAGCTGTTCTAAAATTATTTATAACATCTTGACTTAAGAGATTCAAGAACAAAGCTCCAGGCAAATCCATATTGAACTCTCTCCCCCTGTCTCCAAACACAAAATATAATGGAATCGAATGGCCCACCTGGCTTCTGCCTCACTATGATCTGTTTGAGGATGGAGCTCTGGCACTGGTGTGTAGGACAGATTGAGCGAGGAGAACATGGAAAGAAGCAAGAGGCTGTTTTGATAGGATGTGAGAATGAAGCTCTAGAGCATGGCAGGTGGCAAAAGCATTAAAAAGGAGATGCCAGATTGTGTTTTATGATAATTGCTCAAGCTCCTGCAAGAATCCGAAAGTACTTTCTCTCAGATAATTTTACAAAGTGAAAATTAATGAAGTCCTCATAAGTGAGCTTAGATTAAAACAAAATAAAAGAAAAGAAGTGCCCCCCCGAGCTCCTAGAAAATTACAACTCTTGTAAAACTTACTCCTTCATTCCCAGATAGTTTTGAATGAGCTTTTGGAGTTTTCCTATGAGATCTTGGGTGTGGCAGCCCCAGCAGGTTTTTGATAGTTGAGGTTAGGGGAACGGCACAAGATTCCACCTGCTCCACTAACCTCCCCCCTCCCCCCAGTTTTTCAGGGTCACCAGCTCACAACAACTCCCACCAGGTTCCTTCTCTGAGTTAGAGTGAGGACTTGGGGGACCATGGTCAAAAACAAGACGAGATGTTTTGCATCGGATTTATGGTAAATGTCTTGTATTAAGAACATTTATCAAGAAACAAATGAACAACAGTTTCCTCAGGTTGATGTATGAAACAGCATTTCCATGGTGTTGAACTCCATGAAATGTTAGGAAGTGTTGTCAATGGCTTTGCATTGCAACTGAAAGCAAAACATAAACAATTTCTAATGAAATTAGAAGAGCTAAAGCTAAAGAAGACTCTAGAAAAGCAGAACAGTGCATACGACGTTCACAGTATTCTTACGAATACAGGCAACAAATAAAAGAAGCTTACCATCTATGTCTGATGGGCAGTTTTGCATATTTTTTGAAATATGTAAAAATTATGAAACAAACTGCTTACCAACCTAATATATTTAAAAGTCAATTTTTTGACAACTATAAATGAAAAAAAATATACAGACTAAACATAGCCTTCTGCTATATCATGGTCACAGTATATTCTAACCTTTGATCATTGCTTCATTGTGTCACTTCTGAAGTTTCACAGAAAGGAATGACCTTTGTGGTCTATGATGTGAGATAATTATGGGAGTGGTAAGAATTATGACTTGAATTCTTTTTTGGTGTACATGGATACAGTAGTGTGCTCTGTATACTTGTCGCTTTTGTAATGTGCTTTTCACATTGTTCCAGACTTTTGTTTCTTCCTAGGAAAAATAATATTTCCTAAAATAAAACTAAGGTATAATCCTTACTCTTCCCTTTGACTCTCCCAGAAAGCTGACAGGGAAATTACCTGCCCTAAGCCTTCCTTCATTAGAGATAGGACCATACTCTGGAATGTGAGTAAAAGCTTAAATCTCTAGGCTTTGAAAGCACAAAATATAAATGAAAGCTGAGAGAGTAAATCAAATTCTTCAGATTATTCCTCACGAATATTCCCCTTCGTCTGCAGCTCCCTAGAGTGGTGAGCACAGATTAGTGCAGGCAGTACTGGTGAACACTCAGCCTGCCTCTCGGCTCATCGCTCCTCTTCCTCCCAAAGGCTGTTGCCAGTCCTTACGACCTGCCCTTGGTCCAGTCCTTCCTGACCCCAGGAAGGAGATTTGGGGTCCTACAATGTGGTGACACAGAGTGTACTGTCACCGTCTGGTTTTATTTAAAGGAAATGAAGCAGGTTTCCCCTGTGGAGTTCTGAAAAAGTGGATTCTGGAGAGTTCTTGTGTGTTTTTCCTTGGTCAGGTAGTTCTCACATAGTTTTTTATCAGGGTACCATTCCAACCTCTTAACTTACAGTTGTATAGAAACTGTTTTGTAATGAACAAAATCCCTTCATTAGGGGATTGAGTAGTATTTAGTAAAGTCTGTTGGTAAAGCAACAGAAAATAGAACAGTACAAAAGGAATATCTCAAGGCGTTCTAGTCATGCAACTGTAGGTGATGGTATGTGTAGACATATAGGCCCAGAGACTAAATCTATTTTTTCAGTAGAAGCCACAAATCGGAATGTTTAAGGGAAATGACTAGTTTGTAAAATCTTTTTGGGGTAGGGAGGAAACCAAATCTATGAGTTAGAATTAGCCTGGGGGCTTCCGGGTTGAGACACAAGAAAGGAGAGACTGTGGCTGCAACACTGACTTCTCTCTGTGTGGTGGCTCCATGGAGGAGTTCTCCTGTCCGGTTATTAGGTTCCCTCTTTGGGCATCTGTTTGGCATCCTCCATTTCCTCCGTTCCCGCTGTCCCACTTAGCCCTCTCCACTGGCTCTTGTCAGTCCTTGATTTATGTGGATTGGCGTTTCCGTGTGGGAGTATAGGATTCTTGGTGGAAGGCGTCATCTTCTTATTTTAGAACCTAACAGGATGCCCTGCACATGCAATCTCGAGTGTATGTTAGATATAAATAACCATGTTTATTCCGTTAATCACCAGGGTGCAGGGGCTATTAGTGTGCTTTTCTTCCAAAAGAGGACACCGAAGCATAGATGACGTGTAATCTGTTCAAAACCAGGCAATCTGTGGTAACGCTGAGGTGTTTGACTACAGTGGCTGTGCCTTAGCCACTACAGAGTGCTTACTCCCTAGTCTTCTGATCATCTGCTCTTCCATATTCAATATAGTGAAAAAAAAAAAAAAACTGATCAGGAGAAATATGGTACGTAAATTTGCTACTTGATTTTTAGTCTTTGTGGGCTATACTTGAAGTAAAAATATAGGTTAAATATTTTATATAGTCATTTTATTCATCATAACATTCTGTTAGTATTATCTCTCTTTACTCTGAATCAATTCAGAAAATTAAGTAACATTTCCAAACCAGTATCTATGGTTGTTAGGATTTGAAACCTCGTATCTGACCTAAAGTCCAGTGTCTAGTACTCTTCACTCCCCCTCCCTTATTTACTCATTCTTAACTTCATCTTTAATCAAGGGACTTATGTAGCGACATGGTCTGTCTTTGACTCGTTGTCCCTTCCTCTCAAAAGTAGGTACCAAACCAGTAGAAAATCTTGTTAAAGCAGTACTCCCACTTTGTTGCTTTTAGGTACAAAGGATTTTGAACTCAGGAGAAGAGGATGGATTTATAGCCATTTTTTTATAAACTTTGTTTTGTATAAAGAAAATTGAAGTGATTACTTGAAAGATAGGTTGAAAAATATCTTAATATGCAAAGAAAAGAAAATATAAACATCCTTATGATTTAACTAGACAATAGTATTCCTTTTCCTGAAATTTCTCTTCATGTCTAAAACTTTTAGGAACTTAGAAAGAAGCCTTGAAAAGTTTTCATTCAATAATATATCATTGTAATATCTGACTTATTGTCACCAACCCTTGCTTTTACTCTGAATTTATAGTCCCTTTTGCTCTCTCTTAAGAGTAGTTTGACTCTAAGGCATTAGTCTTGTCTAGCCAAATATAATGTCATACAATATAGATCTGTCATTTTAACATAGACCTAGAATTTCTTATCCTGAATCTCTACAGATTTTCTTTCCATGACAGACATCTTGAAGCTGGAAATCAAAGAATTGAGTTCCAAAAATTCTATGTAATTAATTTAACTCTAAAATGATGGGCAATTTTATTAATGCATGTTTTCTACACTCCCTATGTAATGTATGTATGTGAATGCTCAAACAAATTGCCAATTTAGGTCAGTGAGAAAGATTACTTTAACAAGTGTTTAGAGTTCTGATTACTTTTTCTTGATTTCCAAAACAACGTTAACAACAATGTGAACAATAATCTTCTGAAGTATCCGGAAAAGTCTTGAAAAAGAATGAAAACACACACACAAAAGGCATTAGAGTGGCATAAAAAAAAAAAAAAAGTTAAACTGGAAGGGAAAGGCATTTAGAGTTATACTTGTTTGTTGGCGAGAAAATACAGAAAAGAAAAAATTTTAAGAGTTTCAACGATGCTAATGCAACTGAAAAGCAACCTCCAAGTGTGTTTTGCTTTCAGCAAGCATTTTTCTGCTAAGATGTTATTGATAAAGTTAAGTACCAAAGTAGCCATTTGCTGGCAGTGTCTTTGAACTAGTGTAAGAAATATATCCTGAGACTTAATATGACCTGCTCGGGAAAATCGGCTGAAGAGGCAAAGACGGTGTATCTCAGAATTGTCAATCCTTGACAATATGATATTGAATTGAAAAGTGAGTAATAATCAAACAATACGCCTGAAGCTTTACTCCAACAATGAAAAATATGTAAATTAAAAGCTACAAAGGATTAGAAAGTTTCCTTTTGTTATATATGCTGTGACCACTGGTCTTAGTGCTTTCTGTGAATGCAGAACTCAGTGGTAGTTAGGACTCAGCCTTGGTGCCATGCGACTGTGGTGTTGACTATTACCTAGCATTACCTGCTATTACAAGCGCAGGAGCTTAAGGGGCACAACCCTGCTGAAGCTGGCATGATCTCAAAGATTACACTATCTGAGATAGATTGAAAAGCTCAGATCTCAGATCTTTTCATCTTCCTAATTCCCTGCTACACACAGATAATCTGTATATATGTTGGAGGAATGCATTGTTTTGGGTGACGGCAAGGTGTCAAGGTTAATTAGAAGGAAAGCTAAAGTAATCAATTCAAGGAAGGGTTTAAGAAATTATAAAAGGATGAACGGAAGGAAGGTGTAAACTAAATAGAAACTAATTAACTATATCTGTAGTACCATTAAATTACATTTTCAAACATTTCGATGTATGTAACCTTATGAACATTTTAAACCCAGTAGCATTTAGCATGCTTTATGCATCAGGGTATGGAAAGCAGATACTTCACGGCATTGGTAAATGAAGTGTGAGGTGTTAAAATCTCAATATTAATGAACATTATGAGCTAAGAGACTAGGAAAAGTGTCTTGTCTGCTATTGCTTAGAGTTCACATTAATCTCTAATGAATGTACGAAACTGCTGAACACATGAAAATTAGTTCCTCAGTACAGCCAGTGTTTTGTTTATGCATCACTGTGTGTTTATATGAATATGGCATCATTATAATTTCATAGTTTGGATCCAAATGGGGAAATAATGGCATGCAGTAATAAGAATATGAAATTGCCTTTTAGAAACCTGGTTGCCCCATTTCTGCTATGTTCAACTATGTGTACACGGTGCTTCACTCAAACTTTTTGCATCTAGTTTATTTTTCAGATGAGAATAATTATATCTATCATAATTGGGTTTTTATGTTTCCCAAGATGTCATTAATTAATGGTTTTCATTTCATATGTATGAAAATAAATTTTAAGCTAAAAAGTAGTATCTGTTTTTTGGTTACAACAATTCTGTTTTGTGGCATGAATTATTTTATATCAACTCGTTTGGAAATAATGCTTGCTAGTTCCTATTTTACTAACTATTCTGTGATTGGCAGTGTTGTAGCTGCAACAGGAAGTATATTTTCATGTACAGAGAACTCAAGAAATATGTTCTATATTACTGTAGATAAACTTTTTAAGAGATAGTATATATAAGTATAGGCAATTATATTAAGGCACAATATAACTCAAAAATTTAATGTTGACAACCAAATAGGCCAGCATATCATATTGATCTGTTGTGATTCATACTCAGTGGTAAAGACTACAACACCATGACAAAAAGATCTCTAAACCTCAGATTGTATGTAGTTTAGTGAGCAGTGTATCAGTACTAAGAAGACTGTGCCTTTAATTCTTAATATCAACTTACATTTTTCCTCTTGGCTGAAATAACAGCAACCAACAGAAAGACAATGGAAGAGAGAAAATGAAATGTGGTATAGTATGAAGAAAAAAAAGAGGGGGCCTCCTAATAGCTGGAACTTAGGGGGATGGAGCAAACATCACGACGAGTCATCCACTACTACAGACACCTTGTGTTACTAGAGCGCACCTAGTTTTATTGGTAGTCTTCCGATTAGCAGCAGTAAGCTTGGACGTGGTAATGCTCCCCCCCACCCCCTTCAAAAGGCTCCTACAGAATAGCTAGAATGTTCTGTTCTAGTTTCATGGGGACAGTACATTCTTTTATTTCTGTGAGGCTATTAATCATAATTATTGATTTTTAAAGTTCTCTTCTCCCGATATTATGTGCTCACATGTTTTCAATTACAGTTTTTAGTTGCTTGTTTTGTTTTTCGTGCTTTTTTTCTTCAGTTTATTTTGATTTCTCAGTTGTATGCTTAGAGAAATGATCTGTTATTCTTTTTTCTCCATTTGTTTATTTAATACAATATTTAAAACTGAATATTTAAAACTGACATATTAAGATCCTCATGGAAGCTTTTTCATTTTTTCATAACGAGGCTATTCTACAGGTAATCTGATCACCTTACAGGGACATTGAAATGTCAGAATTTGTATAATGTTTATTTGAGGCTTCTCAGTTTCCCTAGGGAGAAGTAATCCTTCAAACTTTTGCGTGGGGAATAGGAGATTTGTTACAGTTATTTGAGAGCTGAGTTGTGGCACGTGAGCTCAGTCTTACTATTTGGCAAGGTCTTATCATTCATTCCCTGAAGTCACACTACAGGGAAAATATGTTATTTCAAGTGATTTTTAAATTTGGAAAAATAATGTATGTTTTTCTTTTTATCTCAATTGGCTCAGTCTGGTCTCTTCCCTAAAGTCATGTCTGCAATATAGAAATTGATTACTATTTTTCTAAAACTCGTGTGGCCATTGGAATATAGAAGGCACAAGCATAAGTTAGCCTGGGATTATTAATATTTATACCTTTTTATATTTTAGATTACACGTTTAATCTTTACCAAAGACCACATATATAACCTCAGCTTGTTAAAAGCAGAAGTGGGGGGGATTTGTGGAGGAATTAAGAACTTGGCAAACAAACCCTTCCACAAACACAAGCATAAAGCAGGACGAGTTGTTATGAACGACCATTTCAGGGGTGGGGAGTTGACCCATGGCTAGCTACAAACTGAGAAGTACTTATTGATAAACTGTGGGCAAAAATAATGGGAGTGGCACTCTTCATTTCTGGATCAGCACCACGGCTCTGCAGCTAATAAGGTAATTTTATCAGGACCTGGCGAACCACGAATATTAGTAGATTTGCTTTCAGAGGGAACCAGCATGCTTTGGAGTGGAAGGCAAACATCTGTGTCTAGTAAAAATGTCATTACGTGTAGCAAATTTAGTAGGAAGCGAGGGAGAACTACAGCTTAACTTGTTTGAGATCACTCTACCCTTTGAGGGAACTAGAAGACCAGACAGAAATTTAATGAGGAGATCTGGGACGGAAGGATCCGTATCAGGACTAAATAAGCCCTCTGTAGGTCCATGGCTATGTAAATGTGGGAAGGGGGACCAGAGAAAACTGACATTACAATCTGAGGCAGATACTTAAAGGTCAAGGTTCCCAAACTTTGAGTGTTCTCCTCAACTCACACACAGATCAGTCTCTAGAAGGAAGCACGATGGGTTGTAGTGATTGAGTCTTTGCCCATTCATCACCTGACCGCTAACTACGGCATTAGGAAGGGTTTGGGTGGGATGAAAACCCTGCAAAGCTGAACAATGATGATCATTGCACGATTCTAGGAATCCTCTGAAAAATCACTCTACCATGTGCATTTACAATAGCTGTATTTCATATTATGTAAATTGTACTTTAGTAAATTTAAAGAAAAGAAGGTTTCAAAATAAAATTTCCTTTCGATATTTTTACCAATGGAAATTTTGCTTTGGCATTTTTACCTTTTATATTTGTGCGGTGATTGTTCGAATTAACAAAAGTAATTTCTTAGCTCTTGTCCTCTGAGCACCATTTTTTCCCCACTCAATTATCTTGCAGAAATCATAAATCTCTTGGGTAACAATGCCTTTTCTAACAAGAGGTCCATAAAAACGAAGATTAATTTTCTCATGTCGAAGCAGTTACTAACTATTAAAAATGCAAAACTTTCCCTCTTTTCTTGTGGTATACCAACCTTCGTGAGGAAGCTACATATTTGAGTTCCAAAATTTATCAGCTACCTTACTACACAGTAAAGCCTTGGCTATTACCTGTTTACACCTGAAGAAAGACGACCTTCCAGTCTGTCCTGGGAGCCCAGAGTTCTTAGGATTTCCTTTGTGCCTGATTTTACCAGCCCAGCTAAAGAGTATGTAAATTCTATTTGGGGACCTATATCCCTGTTCTGAATTTAGACTTCTCCTCTGAGAGAACTGTTCTGGGAGTTCTGGAGAAGTAAGTTGGAGATTTGACTTCAGAATTAATGATAAAAATAAAACGCTACAAGGGCCTCTGGATGGCTCAGTTGGTTAAGCAGCGGACTCTTGATTTTGGCTTGGGCCATGATCTCACAGTTCCTGCATTTGAGCTCCACAATGGGCTCCCCACTGACAGTGTGGAGCCTGCTCGGGATTTTGTCTCTCTCCTGCCTCTTCCCCACTTGCACCCTTTCTGTCTCTCAAAATAAAGAAATAAACTTAAAAAACAAAAACGTGCTGCAGAAGTGGCATGACATCAGAAAACTCTATGGTGAGAAGGCTGCAACCAGTTGAAAGTCTTGTACGTAAAGTAGTACCTAATTGATTAAATAAATGGCAATAAGTACCTTTGTGTGCCGGGGGGGGGGGGGGGGGGGGAGTACCTAACGATTTAGAACCAGGCAAGATTAGTTTCAGTGACCCATGGAAAGAGAAGAAATTTTGACTTATTTTAAGATTGAGTGGTAACAAAGCAATTGGACCAGTCTTTCCAATTTAAAACTATCTAGAGGTATTAGTTTTAAATAATAAAAATTAAGATGAGAGATTAGGAGAGCATTTTGGCATGCAACGCCAAAAATCCAGTAGAAGCATGAGTGATTGATTATGCGGGAAAAAGATGGTCAGAACTAGGATTAGGGTTAGGAATTAGCTGGAATTAGGGTCATGGCCAGGGAACAAAGTAGTTATGCGTTTCCAAGAAGGTGGGAGGGTACAGCCATTGGTATGCAGGGGTTTTTGTTTGTTTTTTTTATTGTTTTGTTTTTATAAAAGGAAGAAAAATAACAGATCAAGTTTGTAGATCTAGGGGTTGAAATTTTAAGCAAACTCCCCTCAGATGGTTTCATTAAATAATTACTAAAATTATCAAACTCTTACAAGGTAGCAGATATTGTGTTAAAACTGTTTCACATGTATTTAATTATTTTTCTGGCAAACAGCCACAATGTGTATTTTTTTATTTTTTATTTTATTCTATATCCTATTCATGGAAATATTTTGTTGTTACTGTTGCTTTTAACTTTTCTATTTTTGACAATTGCTCCTGTCTGTTGTCATTTTCTTTCCTTTTTTCAATTCTGAATTATCCTTTAAATGTTGTTTAAATCTCCTAGGTGATCAAGGTTCTTCCGAGTTCATATTCTAGAATGCGACTTATTTGGGACATAAACTCTCATTTTTCATGGCCAGACCACATTTCTTCCCACCCTTTTTGCCTCATCATTTAAGTACTTTGTAGTAAAATTTATACTTGATTATTTATTATTTGTATTGTGCGTCTATTTTGGCATAATTATATAATGTATGTTCAGTCATTATTTTTATTTGTTCATGGCGTTTCGTGGGAAGGAAGCTGTTCTGTTTGTCCTTCAAACTCGTTTCTTTTAATGATCTTTGCACTATGCTTTTTAAATGACAGTTTTATGAATCGCTCCCTCATGTATAAAAGGATACCAAGAATGAATAGTTTATTGTGAAGAGGGTAATAGTACAAAATTTAGTGAAGGGCATACTGACAGAGGTGCACTTCGGTGACTATTAATAATATACTCTAATGTTAAAAGACAGAAACGTCCTGGTACCATTAAGGCTCTATCTCAGTAGGCAAGGATTCAATGGAAATGTCTCTTAGTGTCACTTCCAACGTGATCATAATGGCTCACAGGGGAAGGTAGAAATAGGATCATTATCTGTACTTTGTCTGTGAGACTTTTAGATGCAAATGATTTCAATGGAAAAATCTCTTATGCTCAATTCCCTAATTTCTGTTGTTTATAATGAAAATTGAAGAAATTATATACTAAATTTTAGATTTCATGTGCCAGTGGTCTTTCATGGATCCATATATTACTTTATTGACACTTTCTAGAATGAAAAAAAAAAAGGGGAATGCCATACTTATATATAAACAACTGTCAACGTCTGGTGAGAATATATTGACAAAATGAGATATGAAGAACTGTAACTTAAATTACTGCCTGAAGAGACCCTAGAGTCTGTGTTATAAAGTCTCTTGATATTCCTGGTTAGTCACATAGCATACTTTTGTGTCAAATATTTACATCTATAAGACATAATTTTCTATCACACAGTAAGGTCCAGTTTTGTGAGCCTGGCAGAGACCGCTTACTGACTTCTATTTGAAGAAATCACTAAAAGTATTAACAGTTAAATCTGACAGCCATAGGAGCGAGGCCCAAATCCATTTCTGTAACGCAAATTGTACTTTCTGTCAAATCTGGCTGTGTATGTATATAACTTTCTCCTCTAGCAAGGAATGCAACTCTGTTGACACCTTGATTTTAGCCCAGTGAGATCCACGCTAGCCTTCTGACCTACAGAACTGTAAGACAATAAACTTGTATTATCAAGACGTTAAGGTTTGGGTGATCTGTTACAGCAGTGATAGAAAACTAATACTCTGAGTTTATAAAAATGTGTTTTACTTTTCTTTAGATATCATTCGGGTCCCTTTTGTTGCAGTTGTTGATGGATTGGTAGACATAATTGTCCATTTATTGGTGATGAGTCAGGTACCACAGTGGTTGGGTGCCAGGCTGTGGACTCTGGATCCAGCTGATACAGTCTGTTAGGTTATCTTCAAATAGATCCTCTGCTTTGCAGTAGTAAGGATTTAATAAGCCACTTAAACCTGCTGCCTTCCATTTCCTTCATTGCTGTAGTTGTGACAGATGAAGTAAATGTTGTTGTGCCCGCCTGTTTACAAAGTACATCCATCCTCTAGCTTCTGGAAGTGGGGGCTTCCAAAGCTCACATCAAAAATCTGACCTTAACCAATGGAGACTACCCAAGTTGACTGAAGAAAACAAAAGCCCATCTCAAAAGGTTACATATTGTATGATTCTATTTACTCTCTCTTCTTGGGTTAAGGATGGAGGGAGGAGGGTGTGGCTATAAATGGTCCACATGATGGATCCTCATAGGAAGGGAAATGTTCTGTGTCTTGACTGTACTGATGTCAGTATCCTGGTTGTTATAATGTACTATTGCTTTGAGAGTTGTTACCATTGCAGAAAACTGACTAAAGAGTACATAGGGGGCCAGTCTGTACTATTTCTTATAACTATAATTATTTCACAATAAAATAAAAAATCCTAAGAAAACCACAAACAATACCACTAAAATATTGTTGTCAATTTCAAAATGACTTTACAATCCTCGTTAGTTTTTTAAAAATAAAATGTTTGGAAACTTTCTCTGGAAATTCCAATCTTAGTGTAAATTTCCTTAAATCATACCTTTATTGGTTTTCATTTTTTTTAATTTTACAAATTTCCTAGTTTTATTCTTTGCTCGTATTGGGCATTATTATTTTTTTTTTCCTTCTTCTGACCTGCCCTCAGTGATTGCAGGTGTTCATATTTTGAGATTAGATTTAGCTTTTGGAAATACTATAAAATAATTAACAACCCAGGTCTAGCGAATGGAATAGCAGTGAACCTAGGGTAACAATTCTTTTGGTTAAAAACAAGATACAATTAGGGGTGATTGGGTGACTCAGTCAGTTAAGCATCCAACTTCGGCTCAGGTCACGATCTCACAGTCCTTGAGTTTGAGCCCCTCATTGAGCTCTGTGCTGACAGTTCAGAGCCTGGAGCCTGCTTCAGATTCTGTGTCTCCCTCTCTCTCTGCCCCTCCCCTGCTCATGCTCTGTCTCTCTCTGTCTCAAAAATAAACAAACATAAAAGAATTTTTAAAAAGATAAAATTAGAAAATGAACTGATGTTGTGATATTAAAACTATCTAATCAGTTTCCAACAAGGTGTTTTAAATATGCTTTTAACTGTAGTGACATGAAGTGTGCATATGCAGATTTCCAAGGCCAAAGTATTTGGATGCTTTCTTCCTGGAATATTTACTTAAAAGGTGTTTAATGATGGGATTTAAATACCTCATTTATCTATTGGCCATTCCTCATAACAGCAGAGAAAGAAACCATGAACCAGTGGTTAAACCGGTACTACAGAATGATGACATGTTTCTACTGTATTGGTACCGACGGCTATAGTCTTCCCCAAGGTAGCCCTCGAAGAACAGCTGAGAGAAAACACCAACATGGGGAAAAACTCTAAAAATCCACTGGGATGATAAATTTGTTCTAAGTGAGTGGGTATTAAGCCATGTGAATGGGAAAGGAATTTGCTTATGCTGGGAGCAGGGCAGGGCTGTTGCAGCTGTGGAATAATAAAATTGGAAAGAAACTGACATCTTCCCTTGATTCTTCCACTTCTATTGCCTTGGGACAATTAGTAGCAACTTAGGAGTCCTCATGAATAAAACCGTGGCAGCAAGAAGTCCTACTTTGAGAAGAAACTATAGTAGAAAGTAAAATTCATGAGGACTTATCAGACAGTTCCCTTTCCAGTCCTTCTCCTACCGAATCTCTGGGCTTCTTTTATATTTGAAAGAATGTCCCCACCACATGTCACTTCTTCCTGGGGGACTGAATGCTCAGTCAGTTCTGATAATTAAAGAGTGAATACAGAAAGGGCTATTCTCACTTTTACATGTAACAATCCAGTTGCAAATATTTTGCTGCTGTTTGATCAAAAATTTGAGTCTCTAAGGTATTAATTTCCACACAGTTTTACTTTCACTAGAGGACACACATATGGTTCCTTAGAACTAAAAGGAAAGGTTTCACTTGCCATTTAATGAGCACTCATTCAAAGAGGTTCCTGCCTTGGTGAGTTTGATCCTAATTTATACAAAACTGAGAAGAAAATCAAGTCTGGAACCCAGTTCAGCTAATGATTTAGCTCTTTTGTCAGAGAACATTTGATTCATTTCATTAAGAACTTTGACCAATTGAAATGCCAGTTGAGGGAGAATAAAGTGTAGAACTTAGAAGAAAAGATGAAAATGATGAAGAAAAATGGTGGCCATGTGATCAATTACAGAAACAAGGACTACAATAACTATAGATACATTTTCTTGCATATTATACATTTTTTGTATATTTTACATTTTATTTCTCTACCTTTTCCCTGTTATTTTAAATGAACTTGTTTGTAGTTAACTTTAGAATTTTGTCTTTATGTTGCAGACTGTGTAGATGTGATTGTGACTGTGTTACTAAAGGAATGGACATTTCTAGAGATGAGTCGTGGACTCTCGGGACAATTTTGGGAGTGTGCGTCTTTGTATGAAGACTGATTGCTTTCTGTTTTTCGAAAGCATGATGTATTTTTTTTTATTGTCATAGAGAAGATTAGCTATGGATAGCGAGATGTACAAGCATGCTAAATGTTCAAGAGTTTGTCCTGGAAAACATAATTTGCTTTTCATTTCTACACTTGCCCTTCTTTTTCTTCCTTTTTTCTGCTGTGTAGGAATTCTGCAAACTACATTTCCCAGGGGCCCTCACCAGCTGACTTCCTGCTCAGTTCTGCCAATGACTGGCAGAAGAAGAAAAATTCCTGTGTGTGTGTGTGTGTGTGTGTGTGTGTGTGTGTGTGTGTACACGTGCTTACTACTTCCCCTCTGGCAGGCTGCTACCAAGGACATGGCAGTGGCATTATTAATAATAGTAGTAGTAGAAACAGGAGTGGTAGTAGTAATGGTGACAGCGCCCTGCTTACAGTTCAGAAAGCAGCAGCATCTAGTGAATATGGGCTCCTGGAATCTTTCTTAGCACGTATGTCCCCGTAAGAGCAGGCACAGTGAAGTGGGCAGGGGCTCAAAGTTACACTGTCCTTTCGTTCCTTCCCCGGGATGTGGAAGCTTCTGCAGTAACTAGTGTTTGTGTAACACTACCTAATCCGTTTTTGTTCCTCCAGCCATTTCAAAGTCTTCTATATGTGTTTCCGAGCAGAGCCTCAGAATGCTCACAGAAGCACTATTCATATTAGCAAAGACCCATTAATAGTTCAAAAACTTAACAGCAGAGGTTTGTTGAAAAACACAATGGAATATTATACAGTTACCAAAATAAATGAATGTATGTACGCACAATAATATGAATATCAACAGTGTTTTTATAACAGTCATTAAATATAATTCACATATAAAAATCCCTGTTTTAAAGTATACATTTTAGTGTTTCTAGCATATTCACAAAGTTGTAAAATGGATATCACTATATTATTTTAGAATATCTTCATTTCCTTCAGAAGAAGCTCCATTCTCTTCAGTAGTTACTTAAGATTCCACAGCCCATTCCATCTTCCCAGCTCGAGGCAGCCTCTAACCTAATTCTGTCTTCTATTCTGCAGATTTTGTGTAAATTGAATCATCCAGTACGTTTTCTTTTGTGATTGGCTTCTTTCATGTAATGTCTTAAGGTTCATCCATATTGTTACATATGTCAGCACGTTAGTCCTTTTATCTCTAAGTAATACTCTACTGTACGCATATGCCACATTTTGTTTATCCATTCATCGCTTGATGGATATTTAGGCTGTCTTCTCCCTTTTTAATCATAACGAATAATGCTGTTATGAGAATTCATGTATAAATGTTAGTATGGACATATGTTTTGATTTGGGGCATATACTTATTAGGGAAATCGCTGAGCTATATGGTAACTCTATGTTAATATTTTTGAGGAATTAATGATTGTTATTTTCAGCAGCTTCATCACTTTATAACCCGTCTAGAAATGTGTAAGTTCCAATTTCTGCATATTGTCACCCAGCCTTGTCCTTTGTATATTAACAGTCCTAACAGTTGTGAATTACTATCTCGTTATGGTTTTGGTTTACATTACCCTAGTGAGTAATAATGTTAAGTATCTTTTCATGTGTTTGTTGGTTACTCGTATATCCTATTTGGAAAAGTGTCTATTCAAGTCCTTTGCCAACTTTTATTTTGGCAATTTGACTTTATTGTCGAGTTGTAAATGTTCTTTATATATTCTAGAAATCCTTACCTAAATCTCTTATCAGATATATGGTTTGCAAATATTTTTTTCCCTTTATGTGGGCTGTCTTTTCATTTTTTTGACAGTGCCTTTTGAAATATACAAGTATTTAATTTTGGTGAAGACAAAGCATCTATATTTTTTTTATTTTGTCACTTATACCTTTGGTATGTTATCTAAAAAAACCCACTTAATCTAAAGTAGCAGAGATTTATGTCTGTTTTTTCCTAATAGTTTTATAGTGATACCTCTTATATTCAGGTATGTGACCACATTGAGTTCATTTTGTGTATGATGTGAGGTGGAGATCCAATTTCCTTTGTCTACGCATACATATCCAATTGTCTCAGCACTACTTGTAGGAAAACTATTGTTCCTTCATTTAATCGTGCAGTTACATTTTTAAAAATCATTTTAAAAGATATGTTTATAGTATGTTGTTTTTAACTACAGCCGCCATGCTGTACATTAGAACCCGTTTGTTCTGGAACATATCTGTCCTAGAACTGAGAATTTGTACCCTTTGGCCACATCTCCCTGTTCCTTCCCCTCCCCTCACCGCCTCCAGCCCCTGTGACTATCATGCTATTCTCCATTACTATGAGTTTAACTCTTTTAGATTCCACGTGTAACTAAGAATATGCAACATTTATCTTTGTTTGGCTTGTTTCACTTATAGCCTCTAGGTTAATTCATGTTGTAAATGGCAGCATCTTCCTTCTTTTTTTTAAAGCTGAATGATGTTCCAGTGAACGTGAGTGTGTGTGTGTGTGTGTGTGTGTGTGTGTGTATCTCACTTGGCTACTATGAATGCTGCAGCAAACATGTGAGTGCAGATATTTCTTTGAGATGATGATTTTACTTATATACTATATACTATACATATACATACACACACACACACGTACACACTCAGAAGTGGAATTGCTGTATTACATGGTAGTTCTGTTCTATTTTTAATTTTTGAGATATCTCTGTATCATTTTTCATAGTGGCTATACCAGTTTATATTCCTTTCAAGAATGCAAGTATTCCTTTTTCTTCACATCCTTGTCAACTTTTGCAATCTTTTGACTTTTTCATAATAGATAACTGTCCTAACAGGTGTAAGGTGGTATCTCATTATGGTTTGATTTGCATGTCTCTAATGATAAGTGATCTTAAGCACCTTTTCGTATACCTATTGTTCTATGCACGTCCTATTTGATAAAATGTTTGTTCAAGTCCTTCACCTATTTTTTATTTTGTGGATTTTTGTTTGTTTGTTTTTAGGGTTTTTGTTGTTGTTGTTTTGGTTTTTTGTTTCTGTTTTTGTTTTTGCTATCGTTTTCTTTTTTTATACTTTGGACATTAGTCGCTTATCAGATTTATGATTTAAGTATTTTTTCCCCACTCTATAAGTTGCCTCTCTAAGTTGTTGGTCGTTTCTTCTGCAATGCAGAAACCTTTTGGTTTGTTTATTTTAGCTTTTGTTACCTGAACTTTTGGTCTTAAACCCCCAAAAAATCATGGCCAAGACCCAATAGCCAAGGGATTTCTTCCTGAAAGTTTTATGCTTTCAGGCTTTATATTTAAGTCTTTAATCATTTTTTAGGTCATTTTTTAGCATATGGTGTAAGACAGGGTTCCAACTTCATTCTTTTACATGTGGCAATCTAGTTTTCCCAGCACCACCTTTCCCCATTTGTATATTTTTGGTATCTTTGTCAAAGATTAGTTGACCATACATGCGTGAGTTTTTTACTAGGGTTTTTATTCTGGTCCATTGGTTTATGAGTCTGTTTCTATGCCAGTGCCATACTGGTTTAATTACTATAACTTTGTAGCATAATTTGAAATTATAAAGTATGGTACTTCCAACTTTGATCTTCTTGTTCAAGATTGCTTGGCTATCTGTTGTCTGTGTGTGTGTGTGTGTGTGTGTGTGTGTGTGTGGTTTTACACAATTTTAGCATTGTTTTATATTTCTGTGAAAGATGCTGTTGGAATTTTGATAGAGATTGCATTGAATCTTTATATTTCTTTAGGTAGTATGGACATTTTAACAATATTAATTTTTCCGATCCATGAACATGAGATGTCCTTCCATTGACTTGTGTTCAAATTCTTTCATCAGTGTTTCATAGTTTACTGTGTAAGATCTCTCACCTCCTTAGTTAAATTTATTCCCAAGTTTGTGCATGTACATGATGCTGTTGTAAATGGAATTGTTTTCTTAAGATTTTTAGATAGTCTATTGTTAGTTTATAGAAACACAAGTGGTTTTTGTATGCTGATTTTGTGCCCTGCAACTTTACCGAGTTGGTTTAACAGTTTGAAAAATAAAATGGTAGAATCTTGAGGGTTTTCTATATATAAGATCAAGTCATCTGCAAATGAAGGGGGTGCCTTTTATTTATCTTTCTTGCCTAATCACTCTAGCTAGGATTCCAGTGTTGTATAAAAGTGTCAAAAGTATGTACTCTTGTCTTGTTCCTGATCTTAAAAGCTTTCAGATTTTCACCATTGAGTATGATGTTAGCTGTGAGCTGGTGATATATTGTCTTTATTATGTGAGATTCCTTCTATAATTTGTTGAAGTTTTTATCATGAAAAGATGTTGATTTTGTCAATTTCTATACCTATTAAACTGATAATAGGTTTTTTATCCTTCATTCTGTTAATATGGTAGATCACGTTTATTGATTTCTGTATGTTGAGCTATCCTTGTCTCCCAGGGACAGATTCTATTCATCATGATGTATAATCCTTTTAATGTGCTGCCAAATTCAGTTTGCTGGCTTTTTGATGAGGATTTTTACATGTTCATGAAAGATATTGGTCTGTAGCCTTCTTTTCTTGTAATATCTTTGGTTTTGGTATTAGAGTAATACTGGTCTCATAATAGCAGTTCTGACGTTTTCCCTTGGCTTCTATCTTCTGAAAAAGATTTAGAGAATTTGTATGATTTCTTTCTTAAATGTTTGGTAGGATTACCCGTGAATCTATCTAAGCCTACTGCTTTTCTGGCTATTAATTACTGACTCAATTTCTTTAATAGAAATTAAGTCTATTTAGCTATCTATTTCTTCCTGGGTGAGTTTTCACAGATTGTGTTTTCCAAGGAATCGGTCGACTTAATCTAGACTAGCAAATTTGTGGGTATAGAGTTCATAGCATTCCTTAATTATTCTTTAATGTTCATGGCATCTGTGGTCATATCTGTTCTTTCATATCTGACATTAGTCATTGTGTTTTATCTCTTTTTTTTTCTTTCATGGCTAGAGACTTACTGATTTTTTATCTAGATTGATTGATTGTTTTTAATGTCATTCATTTCTGCTCTAATTTTTATTCTTTTCCTCTCCTTACTTTGGTTTTATTTGTTTTGTTATTTGTTTCTTTGTTTAGTTTCTGAAAACAGGAACTTAGAGGATTAGATGATTAATTTTAGCTCTTGTCATTTCTATTTATAATTCTTTATTTCACATCATGATAAACCCATTGTAAAGTGAAAATGTCATAAGTTGACAATGCATTTAATACAGCTAACACACTGAGCGTCATAGCTTAGCCTAGCCTACCTGAAACATGCATGCTCATATTAGCCTACAACGGGGAAAAATCATCTAACACAAAGCCTATTTTAAAGTTTTGACTATCTCATGTAGGTTATTGAATACCATACTGAAAGTGAAAGCAGAATGGCTGTGTGGGTACAACCACACAATGTCGTAGATGTATCAGTTGTTTTCCTTCGTGATGGCGTGGCTTACTGAGAGCTGTGGCTCCCTGCCGCTGCCTAGCATCACAATATAGCATCATACAGCATGTTGCTAGCCTAAGAAATGATCAAAATTCAAACTTTGAGAAATGGTTTCTACTTAATATATAAGTTGCACTATTGTAAAGTTGAGAAATTGTAAGTCAAACCGTCATAAATTAGGGGTGCTATAAATTTCCTTCTAAACCCTGCTTTTGTTGCATCCCACAAAATTTTATAAATTATGTTTTCATTTATTTCAAAATAATTTTTAATTTCTCTGGAGTTTCATTTCTGACACATGTGTTGTTTAGAAATGTGTTTAATCTCCAATTATTTGGGGACTTTCCAGATATATTTTTGATACTGATTTCCAGTTCAATTCCATTGGAGTCTAAGAACGGATATTGTATGATTTCTATTCTGTTGTTTTTAATGTGTTAAGGTATTATATGCCCAGAATTTGGTCTCACTTGGTGAATGTTCAAAGTGAGGTTCAGAAGAATGTGTATTCTGTTATTGATGGATAAAGTAGTCTGTAGATGTCAGTTATATTTAGTTTATTGAGTTCAGTTACATCCTCACTGGATTTTATGCCTGCTGGATCTGTCCATTTCAGATACAGGATTTTTGAAGTCTCCAAATATAATAGTGGATTCATTAATTTCTCTTAGTACTTGTATCAATATTTGCTTCAAAAATGTTGATTCTCTGTTGTTAGACACTTTAAGGATGGCTACATCTTCTTTGGAGAACTGACATGTTTCTCATTCTGTAATACCTCTCTTTATTCCTAATAATTTTCCCTCATCTGAAGTCCACTTTGTCCAAAATTAGTATAGCTACTCATACTTTCTTTTGATATTTGTTATGGAATATTTTTCTCCATTCATTTACTTTTAATCATGTGCTTATATATTTACAGTGGGTTTCTTGTAGACAACATTTAGTTGGGTCTTGTTTTTTGACCCACACTGATAATCTCTGTTTTAATTGCTGTATTTAGAACCTTGATATTCAAAGTGATTATTGATAATGTTAGTTTAACTTGTAGTATATTTGTTACTGTTTTTTATTTGCCGCCATTATTCTTTGTTCCCGTTTTTGTTTTCCACTCCTTTTTTTGTATAACATTTATGATTTCAATTGAATGTCTTATTCTACTTTCACTCCTTTAGCATATCAATTATCGTCTTTTTTCTTTTTACTGAGTGGTTGCCCTAGATTTTCAAAATATACTTACAAGTAATCTAGTCCACTTTCAAATAACGCATGCTGTTTCAGAGGTACTGCAGGTACCTTGTGATAATAATCCTAATTCCTCTCTTCTGTTCATCGTAGCTTTGCTGACACTTATTTCCATTGTACATGGTCAAACACATTGTTGGTGTTTTTATTTCAATAAATTGTTGTGTATTAGGTAAATTGAGAATAAAAAATTTTGGGCGCCTGGGTGACTCTGTCAGTTAAGCATCTGACTCTTGATTTTGGCTCAGGTCATGATTTCATGGCTTGTGAGTTCCAACCGCACATCAAGCTCCGTGCTGACAGTGCAGAACCTGCTCTGGATTCTGTCTCCCTCTCTCTCTGTCCCTCCCCCACTCACTCTCTCTCAAAATAAATAAAAATAAACTTAAAAGAAAAAGAATAAAAAATATAAAAACTTATTTACTTTTTCATTTCTATACTAGTGTTCTTCCTTTCTTCATGTAGATTCAACTTTCTGACCTAGATCATTTTCCTTCACTCAAAGAACTTTTCATATTACTTGCAAGGCAGGGCTACTGGCAACAAATTTCTCAATTTTGTTTTTTCATCTGAGAAAGTCTTTATTTCTTTATTTTTGAAGAATAATTTACAGGGTTAAGGTTTAAGGTTGGTGAGTTTTTGTTTATATATTTGTTTTGCTCCTTTTCACACACTAAATATTTCATTCTATTCTTTTTTTATTTCATTTTTTAATGTTTACTTAATTTTGAAAGAGAGAGCACAAGTGGAGGGGGGGCAGAGAGAGAGGGAGACAGAATCCCAAGCAGACTCCAGGCTCTGAGCTGTCAGCACAGAGCCCCCAGGGACTACAAGATCATGACCTGAGCTGAAGTCAGACACTTAACTGACTGAGCCACCCAGACAGCCCTATTTCACTCTATTCTTGCCTACATGTTTTCTGAGAATAACTCAGATATATATACACATATATACATAAATATACACTTATACACATATATGTATATACATATATATTATATATACATATATATTATGTGTATAACATGTATATTATATTATACATACATATATATAAATTATACATATATATTATCTGTATAATATGCATATTATATTATACATATATATATTATACATACATATATATATATATATGTTACCTTTGCTCTGTTATAGTGAAGTTGTTTTTTTTTCCTCATTTGGCTTCTTTCAGGATTTTTATTTATGATTTTCTATAGTTTGCAAATCATATGTGCAAGGTGTAGTGTTTTTGTTTTTATTTTTCAATTTTGGAGGTTTCCATTGAGATATCCTCAAGTTTAGAAATTCTTTCGTCAGCTGTGTCTCATCTACCGATGATATACCCATCAAAGGCATTGTTCCTTTCTGTTTAAGTGTTTTTGATGTCTAGCATTTCTTCTGGATTCTTTATAAGAATTTTCACCTCTCTTTTTCTCTTTTGACCTTGTCCATCTGTTCTTGCATGCTGTCTACTTTATCAGTTAGAGCCATCAACATTCATATTTTTTTTTTAAATCCTGTTAATTCCAACATCCCTGCCATATCTTAGTCTGGTTCTGATGCTTCTTGCTCTGTCTCTTCAAACTGTGTTTTGTGTGTGTGTTTGCCTGATAGCCTGCAATTTTTCTTGATGGCCACACGTGAAGTATTAGGTAGAAAGATCTGCTGGAAATCCGCCTTGAGTAATGTGATGGGCACGAGTTGGGGGCGGGGCAACAGTTCCTTGGTTCCGCGATTAGGTCTCAGGCATTTAGTGAGTCTATGGACTGTAACTTCACATGGGTTTGTCACCTCATCCCTCCTTCAATCAGTTGATAATGTCTATAGTAGGCTTGAGGTGGGTATTTTCATTCCCTTTAATCAGTCTGTGGTAAAACTCTGGTAGATTAGGCCTAAATTCAGACCTTGTTAAGAAAAACGGAATGCTCCTCTGTCTTGCAAAATGCTTCCTTTTCCTCTTTCCCTGCTGAAGCCATGAGGGGGTTTTCTTTTTTTTCTTCCCCTCCCCCCACCCCGGCTGATACTCATAGTGAGGACCTGCTAGAGCTCCAGGAGGTAAAACCCGCAAAAGCATGCGGGTCTTCTAATGATAAATCCCCCTGAGGTTTTTATATCTCAGACTTGTCTCAGATTAGGCCTCTCACAGTTCATCAACTGCAATTCAGTGCTCCCTACCCTTGGCACTTGTTCGTGTGGAGGTGTCAGCTGGAGGGTTTCTGTTCTCGACAGTTACGATTTTCTGTATTTGCCTGTTGATGCCTCCAGTGTTAGAGGCAGGAATTTGTGCTGTGACTTCATTTCTCCGACAGATCCTAAGAAGAGTTGTTGATTTTTCAGTTTGTTCAACTTTTACTTGTTCTTAGGATGTAGTTGGGGCTCTTGAGCTTCTTACGTGCCAAACCAGACACTAAGAGTCCTCTCAAGACATGTGATTCCCCAGAGATACTTTAAGTTTTTAGACAGCTTCATGTTCGCCACACCCGGTATCTACATTATGCATCTGTGATGCCAAATGGTTGCTGCCGATTATTTTTGGCAAATGCCCTGGGGATGGGACATGTTCCGCTGAATATTCTCTGAATCAAAAGAAAAGACAAGGCTTGAGAATGAGATTTGTCCAGGGAGCTGCCAGGTAGGTATAATAATACCCATTCTGGGGGGATAGTTTGAGGGAGCTCCAAAGCCTTTCTTTCCCCTCCAATGTCTACTCGTCAGCTTTTCCCCAGAGCTACCGTTGTGGTAAGACTGCTTCAAGGCTACCGAGGAGCTGGGGTAAAGGGCATAGGAAAAGTAGTTTGAATGCCATGGACCTCACTGTTTTACCAAGATTCAACTCCTTTTCTTAAATAAACACTTTGTGGATTGCTGCAGACTGGATAAATTCCAGAATTCAGAAAATAATAATTTTGAAAATTTTTTCCAGTGTTGTCATTACTTTTACGGAGGATTCGACTTCAGACATTCTTATTTTGCCATACAGAGTGCTTCTCATCAGCAGTGTGAATTCATGTGACCAAAGTTAAGTCCTAAAAGATAACATATAACATAAATTAGCTCATTTTGTAGAATTAAAAAAAAACAAGCTTACAAAAAAGGTTTGGAATGTACACTATAAATTCCAAAAGGGAATACAGGAAACAGTAATTATGGAATTTGGGATAATGGTCATCTTAGGAAAGGTAAGGAGAGTGGATGGTAGTTATACATGAATGAGAATATATCATGAAAAAATATATATCTTTAACCTCCCTGATTCCGAGTAGCAATGAAGGGAGAAATAAATATCTTTTTAGCTTAAGATCATTTCAGAATTAGTAGCAAATGAAACAAAAAAAACAGTGGTCAACTTCAGTTTTCCTAAATTGTAGTTCACTTATGTATATTATCCGTACAATGGCATATTATCTGAACATATTTTCCGTACACTTATATACTATCCATACACTCAAAGAGGGTGTGCATATTCTTTGTAAACAGCATCCGACATTCCCGATAATACTTTATCAACTGCTTTTTAATGGGGGATAAAGGGTCATAAATTGAATGTTTGTGTGTCTTATTTTCTGATTCAGCTCTGCAGTAGAAATGAAAAAACAGTCTGTGAAAATTTTAAAGGAAACTTCTGTTTTACTGTTTTTTAAGGAAATGTATTTATCCTCTTTGAATGTTACTCCTCTGACCTATATTTTTAGGATTACCTCAAAATATTATCCCTTCTTTTAGGTTACACGAACCACTTAGGCAATTATGATATTGGAAAGGTAGTCAACGAAGCAGTAGAAGTGTAGCCCTTGCTTTAATAAATCTAAAATCTGATTCTAAATGGTTCGTGCCACTCTGCATGCATCGTCTTTCTCTGCTCAAAATCTAGCTGTCTATAACCATGATTTTGCAGCCGATATTTACGTTTGGGTTTGCACAGTCTAAGCCCTGACAGTGCTTTACTTATGAACTTGGTCTGGGAACTTATGGTAACACAGTAGTCTTAGAAAAGCTGAATTTAGTAGAAAACACTTAAGTCTTCTAACCCTACTTACCAATATTTTAAAAATCTCAATCTGACTTCATTTTCTGGCCCTATTTTTCTTTATCTAGCTGACATTGAGCTAAAAGCATACGAGTGCTCACTTACTCACTTAATAAATAAGTAAGTAAATAAATAGCACTTTAGAAGGATATTAGAGGGGTCTTTCCCCCTATCAGATTTGAAGACTGGAATGGCAAATGATTATAAAAGGAAAAATTAATCTCCATAAATCTTTCCAGGTGCGTGTAGTTGTGCCAAGCTATCGATAGGAATTTACACTTTTTTTCTTGCTCAGTGGTAAACGTTTATATCGATAATATAATAAACACTCCAACAAGGGTAGTCAAGAGAAAGCACCAAAGGACTCCGGACTTAGAACACATTGCAAGACCCATGTGTTATTTCTTTTAATTTTCTACCTCATTAACATCTCATATGGGGATATGCTGAGTGCGCAGAAGTTGCACACTTTTATCACTAAATGCTTCACCGCAAGCCAGCTCTTTACTGTCCTCAGCGTGTGTGTGTTACACATACTGTGTTATTCTGTGTGTGTATATATTTGTATTCACATATGTAAAATATGTATATATGCACATAAATACACATTTGTATACATAAAGTGTTTTACTGATGTCCACATAGTTTATGTCTCCATAGTTTATTTAAGCCACAGTAAAAAGTGTAAAACTGTTACGTTCAGGATAATAAACTTTTGATTTTTTTTGTGAAGTGCTTTTATTTGGCATAAAAATAACTATATTCCAAGATATATCATACCTAAAACTGTGTGCTACTAAGCTTTCTATAATATATTGGAAAGTCAGGAATAAGAACCCAGGATATATAAGGAAGAATTCATTCAAGTCTTAGTTTCTAGCACTGAATATTTGGGATAATGGGAATTTCATTTAGATTGCTCATTCTTAAATTCATTGAAATGTAAGTATTAGAAATATTGTTTTCAAGGTCATAATTATTCTTCTGTGTTTTCTTCTCAACTCCTTATTCTATCACAATCTTTAAGAAGTCTTCTGTTGTTTTATAATGTTCGATTTACTTTCTGCCTAGCTGAGCAGAATGTAAATTCCTGGAAAACATAATCTTTAACTTATTTATCTTCCTGTCACACATATTAGTGTATTCTAAGTTTATTTGCAGCTTTAAAACTACATGGAAATTCATTTTGTCATTTTTCCTAATGATTTAAATACATAATATAAACTCTAATAAGTATTTAGCAAATTAATATATTCATTAACATGGCAGAATAAGACCATATGTCCTTTGAAATTATGATATGCTGTCTACAAATGCTTTACCTATATTTGTACACTTATGCAAAGCTACCTTCTTTTATATAAAATTATTATGGTGCACATGGGCCATTGTGTTGATTTTTCTCCTTAGAATGTTAGTCAAGTGTACATACTTAAACCTTAGCAAAAGTAAATCACTTAATATTTAGTTAGAAGCTTAAGTTGTTAACATGAGGATTACTGAATATATATATGTACCTGTTGTATAGATACATATAATGTTACAATTACAAAATGTAAAAGATACAGTACTTGAAAATTTTTAACAGGTTACATTACATTAAAAATCATTACTTAGCTAAAGCAAACTATGTGACATTACGTTTGAAGCTGTGATCACTTTTCTGCCTCTATATTATACTGTTTGATGTACTTGTTTCTACCAGTACCTTAAAAAAAATTAGTGTGTCTTTTCTTTCTTTCTTTCTTTCTTTCTTTCTTTCTTTCTTTCTTTCTTTCTTTCTTTCTTTCTTTCTTTCTTTCTTTCTTTCTTCCTTCCTTCCTTCCTTCCTTCCTTCCTTCCTTCCTTCCTTCCTTCCTTCCTTCCTTCCTTCCTTCATTTTTTTCTTTTTCTTTTTTTTGTCCCTATAGTCTTTCTGTGTGCTGATTATTTTTTTAGAATAGTGGAGCTACTATAATTCATTTTGAATAATAGACTATATTAGTATAATATTCAGAGATTATATGAAGCCCTGCATGAGGTGTCAGAGTCTGAAAGTAGTAAAGAAAGTAGTCACACTTGAAGACAGCCAACACAGGGTAGGATAGTCAGAGCTGAGTAAGGAGGATGTCCCCTTGGAAGTACAGCCCAGTGTGGACATCAGAGCTCAAGCTGGTTGAGGATGTCGTTCATGGCGGGTACATCTGGCATGTTGTGCCAGAGTCCAAGAAGATTGAAGAGGTGTCTTCCCAGAAGAGCAGAGCACTGTGAAGCGTCAGAACTGAAGCAGGGAGTGTATGCTGTCTGTGTGGGAGCGCTACCAGGCATGGGGAATTGAAGGCTGAGCAGGATGAGGAATGTCTATTAAATGGTGGTGTAGTGACAGTAGACTGTCATGGAATTTCTTAGCCTAAGGAAGGTGAGGAGGGCATCTGTGTGAAAGAAGAGGAGGACTTTAGTGGGGATCAGGCATTGTTCTCTTACAGGAAGTTGAACAAGTAAGTCAACACATGAAGAATAACAGGTGCCAATTTCCTTATTGCCAAAGAAGGGAATTATAAATATGGAAAGAGATAAAATTAGCATCAGCTCTGTGCTATTGGATTTAACTGGAAGCATGTGAGCAAACTCATAGTTTTTAACAGATAATCAAATAGGGGTATACATGTATTTCTGTATATATACATATATGCATATGTACATATGCTGTATATGGATATGAATAAAATATACAAAGGTGTTTATGTAGGGATATGTGTGTGTGTGTGTGTGTGTGTGTGTGTGTGTGTCTATCTCCTTGGTAGCAGGGATACCACACAGCAATAATCACATCTAGAAAATAGATCTTGTCTTTTAAATATTCCCTACTAATGATTCAGTGCTCAGTGGAAAAATGGCTCATTACCAGGGGAAGGATAATAGAAGACAAGCCTAGAATATCATTTTGTGCCAGGAAGTAAGGAAATGATCAAAGACTGATGGACATATCAAAAAGATAGTAAATCCCACTTCTTAGATCTATAACCATATACACATCAAAATAAATATTGATAGTATCAGATTGTAATCCATTGAATAAAATAGGAATAAAATATCTGAGTCTATATTGAAATTAATCAATTAATTAATTAATGGAAAGTTTGGTAAGTGTATTAGTTTTCTTTTCTGTGTAACCAATTGTCACAAACTTAGCAGCTTTTAAACAATCTGAAGTTATTCTCTCACAGTTTCTGTGGGTCAGGCATTGAGCACAGAATTACTGGGTTTTCCCATAAGGCTGCAGTTAAGGCGTTATCCAGAGTCCTCTGCAATCAAAGTTAGCCAAAGCTGGGTTCTCATCTGGAGGTTCAAGTGGGGAAGATTCTACTTCCAAACTTACTCAGTTGTTGGAAGAATTCATTTCCCGATGGCTGTAGAAGTGTTGACTTAGTGTTTTCCAAGGTCAGCCGTGGAGAGCATGACTAGAATGACTCAGCTAGCAACACAAGGCTTATATATTTAAAAAAATAAGGAAAGAAAGAAAAGAAAGGAAGAAAGGAAGAAAGAGAGAAAGAAAGAAAGAAAGAAAAACACGATCATGGAAATGACATTCCATCACTTTTATCATATTCTGATTAAAAGCAAGTCACAGTTCTTTCCTGTAGAGCATACTGTCTAACAGCATGATGAATGGTAGGAGTGGGAATCATAGGGGTCACCTTAGGGTATGTTCGCAATATGAGGAACAGAATACAGTCAACCCTTGAGCAACACAGGGGTAGGGACTCTGACACTTCCCCCAGGCAGGGAAAAGTCCATGCGTAGAGTTTAATTCCCCAAAATCTTAACTACTAATAGCCTACTGTTGACCAGAAAGCCTTACCCATAATATAAACACACATTTTGTACCTCGTATGTATTAAATACTGTATTCTTATATTAAGTAAGGTAGATAAAAACAAATGTTATTTAAAAAATCATACAGAAGAGGAAATACATTTACAGTGCTGTACTGTATTTATAGAAAAAATAATCCATATATAAGTGGATCCAATACAGTTCAAACCTGTGTTGTTCAAGGGTCCACTGTATTTACACTGTAATTACACAGCTCACAGTACCATCCGACAAATGACTTCTTCATTAGGAACTGAGAAAAGAGTAACATTACAGTAGGTGAAGCCTGGCACAGACTCCAGTGATCAAATGATCAAAGTGAATCTATCTGTAATGCAGCACACTGAAATTGTGCGACAGTTTATAGAGCACAATGAAAGAAAACACAGCGCCACTTCCGTAATTTTTCCTGCCAAAGATGTATAATCCAAATTTAATCATGAGGAAGCATCAGACAAGCCCAAACTGAAGGGTGTTCTAAACATACGTGGCTTGGGAGCACCTGGGTGGCTCAGTTGGTCCACTCTGGCTCAGGTCATTATTCATGGTTTGTGGCTTCGAGTCCCACGTCTGCTTCGAATTCTGAGTCTCCCCCTTTCTCTACCCCTCACCCACTCATTCTCTCTCTTTCTATCTGAAAAATAACTAAATGTTAAAAAAATTTTATATATAAATATGTGGCCTGTAATCTTCAAAGGGGCCAAGGTCATGAAAGTCAAGGCAATTTTCCAGACTAACGGTGACAAAAGACGACTAAATGAATCACATCATTCTGAACTAAAACCCTATGTCACAAAGAACAATTTTAGGCTAAGTGGCAAAATTTGAAAGAAGCCTGAAAATTACATAGAATTATTGTATCCATTTTCATTTACTTATTCTGATGGTTCTATAATGGTTATGTTGGAGAATATCCTTGTTTGTTGAACATGCATGCTAATGTTTTCAGGAGTTTATCAAGAATAATGGAAGGTGAGTTTGGCAGCTGACTCTCAAATTGTTCAGAAAATAATTATTTGTCATTATATTTATAAATTTTCTTTTGGGGTTTTTACTTTGGGGATATATCAAAGTAAAAAAAAATGAAAAACTATTGATTGTTCTGACTGCCTATGGTGGCATTTCCTAAAGTGTATTCCTCAGGGTTTTCGTGCCAATTGCATTTAAAATGCTTTAAGCCAAATACATTTGGGAAATGTTGGTTAAATAAATTTAAACAAGTGTCTTAAACGCAGAACTTCTTAGAGCCTTAAACATAATAAATGCTAATCTCAGAAAGGGTGAAATAATATCTAGTATTTCTTGACTTTGTTATTGTTTCTGCCTCCTCATGAGAATTTCATGGGACTAGGGTAAATGCTAATGTATGAACAAATTAAAAGCTCCTTAGACAATTATACAACATTGTTGTAACTTACCCCTTTGTCAGTTCTCAACTTCATACTCCAGCGATTACATTTCTTTGCTTATTTACTAAATTAGCAAAATCAACCTGTAATAAATATTTTAACTTCTAATCTTTGATATTTTATTTGTGAAAGTACAACTATGTACAAAGAAGAAAATAAAAGTCATTAGAAATCTCACCCACCAAAGACCCTGACGATAGCATTTTGCTGTCTTTCTTTTCATTAACTTTTTGCTTCCCAAGGTACACGCACCCATCTTGCACAATTTATCATTAGTTTTGCATATGTTATGCTGTAGCAATGTTTTTACATGACATTTTATTAGCAATGTAGTCACTACTTAGTAAACATTCTTTAAAACCTTATTATAATGGCAAAAATGTATATGAATAGTCTATACTTAGTTTCCCCATTGCGCTAGTATAGGAAATTGAAGGTGTTTCCAGAATATCTTTATTCAGAACAATTATGAGATGAAAAGTTTGAAACAAAAATTCTTTGATTATTTTGTGGAAAGATAATGTAGAAATAAATGGCCTGAATAAAAATATATGAATAATGGGTTCAGATACCCAATACCGAATGAAAAATAATAAAAGATGTGACAATTATTCTTATATAGACCTTTTTGAGAACAGTTGGGTTCAGAACAAAAAGGAGCAGAAAAGTACATAGATTTCCCGCAGCCTCCCCATTCCACCCCAGGCACAGCCTCCCTTACCATTACATCTCCTACCCAGGTGGTACGTTTGTTCTAATCAATGAACTAGTGTTGTTGTATCATAATAATCCAAAGTTCATAGTTTCCTGTAGAGTGGCTGTTGTATTTTCAGTGGGTTTTGGCAAATGTATGATGTGATGTGTCCATCATTATGTACCGTACAGAACAGTTTCACTCTCCTAAAAATTCGTCCCCTGTGCTCTACCTCTTCACCTCCCCCTCATGTTTTTACTGTCTCTCTGGTTTTTACTTTTCCCGAATGCCATAGAGTTGAAACAGTATTTTTTAAAAGTTCACCAGAATTTTACAAATTACCCCACATACATGACAATCTTGTTAGTGTTAAAAATATTGACCAGTTTAATTACAGCAAGATTTTATTTTATTGTTTAATTTTAGTCTCACTTTTGTTATTTGTCTTTGACGAATCTACTGCACACTTTCCCACACACTACACATAAATTTGTAATAAAATATAATCTTTTATCATGATCTGTGTAACTTCCCATGAACTTACCCAATTCTCCACTCTTATATCACTCTCCTGTTTTCCTAATCTCCAGTACCTTAGAACTTGTTAATTTTTTTTAATTAGAGAGAGAGAGAGAGAGAGAGAGAGAGAGAGAGAGAATATCAAATAGGCTCCATGCCTCAGAGCTTGAGGCAGGGCTCTGATTCCACGACCCTGGGATCACGACCTGAGCCGCCGAAATCAAGAGTCTTACACTCAACCAACAGAGCCACCGAGGTGCTATTTATCCCCTTTCTCACCATTTATTTAACCCACAAATACTCAGCACTTTCTATGTGTTAGGCATTTTTCTAAACAGGAGGTAAACATATTAAATTTCCTACATGATGGGCTGGGCTCACCTCCTGTTCCTCAACTAGCCAAGCACGTTGCCACGTCAGAGCATTAATATTTGTTTCTCTCTTTAGTTGCTATGCTTTTCCCTACTCATTTATATCTTTAAGGTGGTAGCTTAGATGTCATTTCTAAAGTTGTGGCTCAGAGAAATATACCTTATTATGAATCTTAAAAACAATCCCTTCTCATCAGAGTTACTTTTTATCTTATTATCATTGAGTTTCTTACCACTTTTTACATTTGTTTACCTGTATATGGGGAAATATTTATGAATTTACAATTTATTCTTGGCTATAAAATTCTGAGTTCAGCCTAATATCAAAACTTCTGTTTCTATTTCCCATTAATTGTATCTCTAATGCTTAGCATTGTGCCTGCCATGTAACAATGACTTGAGGGAATGAGGGAGTGAATGAATGATTGGATGAATAGATGAAGAATGCACAATTGAAATAAAGATAAGATTCCTTTAGAACATAAAATAATTCTTTTACTCCTAAGTTGGAAGGACCAGAAAAGGAAAGGTGTCATAGAATTCCTTGCTTTAAAAAAAAAAAAATTAAATGTTTCTTTATTTTTGAGAGAGAGAGAGGAGAGGAGAGAATTCACTGGAGGAGCAGAGAGAGAGGGAGACAAAAGAACTCAAGTGATTCTGTGCTGACAGCAGAGTCTGATACGGGCTTGAACTAATGAACCATGAGATCATGACCTGTGCCAAAGTCAGATGCTTAACCGACTGAGCCACCCAGGCTCCCCAAATTGCTTGCTCTTAAGCTGAGTCATAAAAGATGAGTAGAATTCATTAGGTAGAACTGGAATAGAGAGCATTCCAATCAGATAAAGGAAAGGGAACAAAAGTCTAGAGATTTGGAAGAACATGTATATGAAGGAGACTAAGGAGAATAGTCTGACCGAAGAGGAGACGTTAGATCTAAGCACCGATGAATGTGGAGAAATAAAGCAGTACATTCTGGTCTCATGGTACTGGGCTTATGATTCAGCAGTAACAACGTAATTACCATTATACAAGCATGATCTGCTTTTTCACAACGTTATTACTCTGGGGAATCCCAATTCATGGTATAATCAGAGCTTTCTTGTTACTTCCTCTGTGGTCTTCTCTGACCCCATCGAGTGAAGTTTATAACAACCCCTTCTGTGCTACTTCAGTACAGAACTTGTGTACAACTGGGTTCAGATGCATCACTTACCAGTGAATTCTTTCCTGAGCTTTTTGGAAAATCTTAAATGCTAAACTGGTGTCTGATTTTTTGTTCTTCTCTGGTACTTCGCGCAGGTCTTGGTGGTCCAGACTCAAATGTCAGAGTCATTTCCTTCTGAATTTCCCCAGTGTTACCTGAAAACTTGTGATAGCTTATGCAGTTCTGCCTAATCATAAATGATCCATTAGAAGCAGACTTAAGAACTGTCCACAGACAATGAAAGTTTGAGATGCTTTACACTTGTATAAATAAGGAAGACTAGTAACAGTTGGTGTAAATATCAAAGAAGAAGATATTACTACCAATAATTACTGTTAAATCGTCTTTTCAAACAGAGGGAGATTGAGATAAATAAAACATAAACTCCTCACTTTGTTGTTGAGTTTTATAGTAGTGCTTTAATTCTTGCTTATTCCTCTTTGTAGTTGAACCTTAGACAATTAAAGTGTATTCCCCGAGGGAGAGATTTTCATAACCAGAGCATCATGCTAAATAGTTGCACAGGGCTGCATATTTTGGGGCTGTTTAATTTGACATATTTCAACATGGTTGGGTTGAAGATTTAGCTAATTTTTGCAACTTTTTTTTCCCCCTTTTGCTTCTGAGAATGCAGATTAATCCAGTTCCATTCAGACCGATCAGAGTTGTTAAATCAGTTACCCATAGCAGACTCTGTGAAATAAATCTAGTAATGCAATTCTCAATGGACTGTAAAAAGCTGTTATTAGTTAATTATCAAGACACTTCTGAGTGATATTAAATTATCCCATTTGTCTTCTGATTATTATTCTGGTGTCATGTAAAATTGTAAGATGTGTGAAGACTGTCCTGTTAAATACTAAATGTCCAACATGAGTGATTTTTACAACCACAAATTCAAGTTTTTACTCTTCAAATTTTAAGAAGTTCCTCTTTGACATTTTTCCTTATGATTCTTTACTTCATGGACAGCTGTATAATTTGATATTAAGGTGGAATTTCTTTTAGTCATTAGGTTTCACTAAAGATATATCATTGTTAGTTCAGCTGACTAAGGCGCCATTTGTAAATCCAAACCCAGAGATGAGTCCATTTGCTCTGCACTAACATACAGGGGCCGGCAGTTTTGCTCACCTTACTGGCCAGTTCTGCCGTGCTTGCCTTCATGAAGAAAATAAACAGTTAATTCACCAACAGAAAGGTAGTTGGTTGCTTTAATCAATATGCCAGACTCACTTTGTGGGGTGGCTTTTTAATCTATAAAATAAGGGGGTGCCTCGGTGGCTCAGTCGGTTGAGCGTCTGACTTCAGCTCAGGTTATGATCTCAGTTCACGAGTTTGATTCTCATGTTGGGCTCTGTGCTGACAGCTCAGAGCCTGGAGTCTGCTTCAGATTCTGTCTCTCTCTCTCTCTGCGCCTCCCCTGCTCATACTCTGTCTCTTTCAAAGGTAAGTAAACATTAAAAACATTTTTTAATATCTATAAAATAGAAACATTATATATCTCAGGATTGTTATCAGGAAAAATGAGCTACTTGACATTTAGAATCTATTCAGCAGATATTAGCTTGACTGTATTACAAGATCTTACAGATTAGTCCTTGGTGGGCTTTATCAGATGGGTTTTAAGAAAGACATCATCTATAGCAGGATGTTCAAATAAAATTGAGACAAGAAGTTTCTCCTGGATTTGTGGATATGAAGGTTCTCCGTCTCCATTGTGTTTTTACCCTTAGGTTCATGCTTGGAGGTAGAATGGCATTCTTTAAAACCATGGGAATTCATGAAGTATTTTCTTTTCTCTTCTTGGGTGCTGACTAAAAGAATAAAAATCATTACTTTTCCTACCTGCTGGTGCACATAAAGTGAATCTTTTTGGTACCAACCATTGAGTTAGAGTAATGCTTCTAGGATTTTCTTCTTTAAGACTTAATCCCATAAAAAAATCCACTCAACATATGTGAGTTGTTTCTAGAAGGACCTCTGCGCTCAGTACCTCTTAATGCTCTTGAAATAATTCAGTTTGGTATTGAAGCCGCCCCTAATTTCTGTGCTTCTCTTTCCTTGTTTTGAATATTACGTTCTCTCAGGCAGGTCATTCAAGAAAGAAGACATATTAAGAAATGGAAAAAAATGTAATAATAACATAATTATCTGTGCTTTCCAGGAAAGCCCAATTAACAATTAAAGGATGTGTTGAAATAGGCTTTATCAGAAATTATGTATTCTCTATTTATTCCTACAGTGTTGTTACACAGTCCATTGCTCAAATTTAGCAGAAAGCTAAATGATAGCTCAAATGAATGTTCTCTTAAACCGCTGTAACATTCTCCCAAATAACAAGTCAAAAGGGAAATGACTGAGTTTAATTGTTTCATGCTTCTTGGATGAAGAGGTATTTTAATAGGTTCGTTAGGAATCATAAAGGAAAAACCCAGCTTTTCCTCCTCCTGTGTAGGGAAAACTTCAGTTCTTCTACTATGAGTTTCTTTCCTGTGAGTGTCTCCTTTACATTTACCCAGAACAGTCAACTTCTGTCACTTCTGGTCACCAAGTTTGTTGAAGTTTTTCCCCATAACAGGCAATTCTCTGCAACACCAGCCAAGTGTTCTGTCATTTAACTCAATTCTGACACAATCTCTGGAGATCCTGTCATATCCAGCAGTTTATAAGCTCAATCTCATAAGACTGCTTCCCACTACACTTCAGACACCAAGTGCAATTAGCGAATAGTGGGTCCCCAGAAACCCACAACTTTCATCTGATTTGGCTGCCCCCTCCTCAGCTTTGGTTCATTTACTAGAGTGGCTCGCAGAACTCCAGGAAATCCTTGCTTACATTTACAAGCTTATTGTAAAATATGGTAAGGGATACTGATGAACAGACGAAGAGATAGGTAGGGTGAGTCATCTGATTAGGTCCTGCATGCAGGAGCTTCTGCCCCTCTGGACATGAGATGCATCCTCTACTGGTATGATTGTGTTTGCCCTCCTGGAAGCTCTCCAGAGCCCATACTTCTGGGATTTTATGGTGGTTTCCTTCAGCACATTGCATGACCAGTCATTTACTTCATTTTCAGCCCTTCTCCCTTTTCAAGAGATTGGGAGCCAGGCCTGAAAATGCTGAACTTCCAGTCATGCCCTGGTTTTTCTGGTGACCAGCTCTCATCCAGGAGCCCATCCAGAGTTGCCTAATTAGAACAAGCAATGTTCTTAGGTCTCATCACTTAGAAATGATAAGGGTTTTAGGACCCCCGTGATAGGAACCTGGGGCTGATACCAATATGTATGTTTTCTGTTACCCCACAGGAACAATCTAGCATATGGTTTGAGAATGTTTTTAATCTTTGGGACTAAAAGATCCTAATGAACTAAGATGAAGAAGAAGAAGAAGAAGAAGAAGAAGAAGAAGAAGAAGAAGAAGAAGAAGAAAAACAAACAAACAAAAATAACAACCCTAAAATTATAAGTAGGATCAAAGTTAGGAGTTTTAAAAAAAAGTATTTTTTGGTAAGTGTTAATACCTCTAAGCTATATTTTATTCTAATTTTCTCACAGATATCTAAAATTAATATAGTTTATGTAAGTTAAGAGTATCTCTGAGTTGTGAGAAAATTTCCTAAGGAATTTAATCAGATGGCAGAAGTTCGGAGTCTCTTTTAAAGGCTTATATCAACTGATTTAATCTGTCAGGATATTGGAGTATCTTTTCAAAATGAGAATACCATAATGATAAAATTATATTTCAAGGTCAACTAAATGGATTCTGTGTTTATACAACTCCCAGACAGAAATAAGTTTTCAAAACTTTCCTCCAGGAAGCTAACAATTATAAATTATGAAAAATCGTCCTTCTTACTAATCTTAGAACCGTGAGTTAACCCATTATCAATACATTGTCATTTTACGGAAATCATAGATCTGTAAACATAAATTATTTTCCAAGAATTACTTTAATATTTAGAAAAACTGTGAGGAAGTAATGTGATTTTATAGAAAATGATAATATCTTCTGCACTGAAGGAAGAGCTTGTACTCCTAGGACAGTACATATGAGTGAGAATGCATAGATTCCTTGAGTATTTAAGCACTTAATAATTGTCAACAGTTTTTGCCCCTAATATATTGTCATATGTTTATATATCTCCAAATTTATGTCTTTAAGAAATTGAAAATCTAATTTGGGTTTATAATTTATGCAAAAGAAAATATGTAGCAAATGATATACATATATATGTATGTGCTATATACATAAAATGCATGTATATGTATACACACATACATATACATACATGTGTATACACACACATATAAGGAAGAGATTAATGTTTTCTAGATAAGCCAATCAAAGGCTAAGAACAGGAAGGGTAGTCTCCTTGGAGCACACAAGAAAGCTATGACTTAGAGAGTCATTTGCCAAGTTGCAAAACCGCTATCAGAAGCCGAGTCCATGCCTTGTTAGTTCTGTTTTCATATGGGGACACATTTGGCATTTGAGTGTGATAATTCTGTCTTTAGTGCTCTGGCCCTCTCACTGCATGTATGATGTATCTGTGCCGCTTGTTCACTGAACGGCATCCCCAAATGCCCTTCGGGGGACATAGCAACTTCGAGTGAAAACCTTTTTAATACATGAAGTCATTTAATCACAGGAAAACAAATATTTGTGATAAAGCTTTAAGATAATGGAAGAAACTCTTGGCCAGTTGAGAATTTATTATTATGGTGATAATTATTTCGTTTTTCTGCTGGCATTGCTGCAAAATGCTTTCTGGAAATTACATACAGAACTTTTTCACCAACTTATAAGCTATAGATAGAGTTGGCACATAGATTAAATACTGCTGCACTAAAGGACATTTTAATGTATGATGAAACTCTATTCATCCCCTTCGATGTTTCCCAAGCACTTTTTCCACTCCGTGTGTTGATAAACGTTAATAGTAAAGTTGTTTGACTTGATTACAGCCCAGTAACATTCTTCTGGCATTTTACCATGCATTTCTTCAGTAGGTTCTTAATATATACCTTTGGAAATGACTTAAATATAGGGCTTTCAATATGCTACAACAGGAAAGACCGAACATCAGAAGAAGTCGGGGACATCTCACCAACAAAGGAAGAGACATTTATTATAGGGTTTGTGAGAAGTGCAGAATTTAGATCAAATTTAAATGTAGCAGCATGTATCAGGCTCAATTAGATATATTGTCACAGACTTTTAAACTACAAATTCTCACTCAACTCGAAATAAGTAAACTTTCAAAGATAAAGCTGCATTGAAAGTAAATGTAAACATATTTTAATCAGGGGTTAGAAACTTAAAATCTATATGCTTTCGCTGGCCAGCTTACATGGGTAAGGTTAACAAACAGGACCAGGTGGGGATTTTGAACTTCAGGATGCCTGCCTTCTCTTCTCACCTCTAGCAGCCAGGAGAGAGTAGCCTTCTTGTGACCATACCAGACCTTCCAATTTTTCAAATAAAGTATAAATTTGGATGTTGTATAAAAGTCAACTTTGAGATACAGAGAGGGAGGGAGATAGAACATAAGAGACTCTCAAAGACTAAGAACAAACTCAGGGTGAGGGGGATGACGGAGGGGGGAGAGGAGGTGACGGGCATTGAAGAGGGCACATGTTGGGATGAACACTGGGTGTTATATGTAAACCAATTTGAAAATAAACTATTATAAAATAAAAAAATAAATAAAAGTCAACTGTTAAATGTTTTAAATAAATATTTTTATTCCCCAAGGCTTAATGAAGTATAATTGTATATATGTGTATTTCAAATGTACATTGTGATGATTTGCTATACATACTTACCAAAATCAATTAATACTTTTGTCACCTCACATGGTTACCTTTTTTTTGGGGGGGCCGGGGGGGTGAGCCTGCTTTCTTGGAGATCTATTCTCAGCAAATTTCAGGCATACAATACAGTATTATTAAGTCTTCATGCTGTACATTAGATTCTCAGAATCTAGTCATCTGATAACTAAAAGTTTATGCCTTTTGGCCAATATCTCCTTCTTTCCTCAATCCCTCAGCTCTTGACAACACCATTCTACTCTTTTTTTCTTTAGATTCCACAAATAAATGATACCAGGCAGTATTTATCTTTCTCTTTCTGACTTATTTCATTTGGAATAATGCCTTCCAGTATCTTAATTAAATATTTTATAAGCACAGTGTGAGTTTTGTAAAAAAAAAAAAAAATGCATCCATTGGGTTTTATAATTTAAAACGTTTGTTTGTTTATTTATTTATTTATTTATTTATTTATTTACAATAGGATAACCTATCAAAAATCTACACTTAAAAAGGAAGAGTGTATAGAAAGTACCCAAAGCAATTGTATCAGAATAAACTCCATAATCGTTCAAAAAATAAAGAAACTTTTCAATTCTGAGCCTTTCTGTGTGGAATATTTAAAATTCATCTTGCATTTCATATGCTAAATATCACAAATATTATATTTATGAAAGTAATAAAGGGAATTAATAAGCAATTATAGTTAGTTGTTCATAATAGAAAATGACTATTGTGGAAATGAATTGAGTAGGAAGCATCAGATTATTATTAATACAAAATGGCAAAACCTATTCCTCATTCAATAGAATGAATTTCTGCTTCGATAATAAATAGTGCCAGTGTCTTCAAAAACATGATAACCACATAAACGTAATTTGCAAAATTAGGTACATATTTTTTTAAATGCTATTTATTTCTCTCTATTTAGATACTGTTAGGAAGAACTTTACTGTATGTTATAAAAGATTATCTTAAGTTTAACTATACATCTCTTATTTCTTACCAATCTCAGTTATATAAAAAAAGACTAATACTACATTTTATAGACTATTGGATGAGATCTCCTTAATAATAACAGAATAATGATGCGAGTTTCGTTACCCTTGAGGCCACACCCTGCCAAATAATTTTATATGAACTAATCAATTTGAGGATATGTACGTACAGACATGTACACAGGGTCAGTCGTTGTAATAATGTTTAAATATATCACTTGTGCAAGGAAGGAAACCGTGTAATGAAGACATTCTATAATTCAAATTACATTCAGAACCTAGATCCCAGAGAACAGAATTGTTATTGCCGGAGGGAACATTAAAGTTTATTTCAACTAGTCCCAGTGTTTAAATAGAGGAAATTAAGTCCCTGAAAATGTCGCCTTAAAATTGTGTGTGAGCTGTGAAATTGCCAATCCCAGTGACCTGTTCAGTGTCTCCTCTTGGTCAATCTTTCAGCCGAATCTGATCTTCATGCCATGCTCAGATTTGGCTTGTACTGACTGGTCTTTTTTAGTTCTTGTTCTTATTTTTTCTCTCTCTCCTTTTTTTTTTTTCCTACCAGTGCCTTGTGGGCTGATATTCCCCACAGTTCTGCTTTATATTCCTTTCCTTTTACGTTCACATGTCCTGGCCGATGACAACTATTTTTATCACTGTAGTTATAACCGATACCTGTTTTTCTGCCCTATGATCTTTATCTTGAATCTCAAATCCACATTTTCATTGTTTTTTTTTTTTTTTCCCAAAGAATTTGCTTTCCTTTCCTTCACGATTTTATATCATCTGGGAAAATTTGACAGCTTGTCAACCTTGATTGGCATTCAGTCTCTATTTTTACCCTAATCCAATATGCCCTTAGTATTCCGTTGTCTTCTAAATAGATATCATTATTTCGTCCCCATTGTCTGTGACACTCTTTTCAAATTGCTCACTTTTTGAAGATCAAGTCTTTCTGGCTTTGCCTCCCAAGCTCGAGGCTCTTAATTATTTTGCATTCCCCAAGCATGCTTGTGTGTATGCATCCTCCTAGAACCCTTGGCTTGGTCTGGGATTCCCTTCGCGTCTTTCTCTGGCAGAATTTTTCTTCTTCTTCTATCTTCTTCTTCTTCTTTTTTAATTAATGTGTGTTTATTTTTGAGAGAGAGAGAGAGAGAGAGGGAGAGAGAGAAAGTGTGAGCATAGGAGGGGCAGTGAGACGGAGACATAGAACCGGAAGTGGGCTCCAGGCTCCATGCTGTCAGCACAGAGCCTGACTAGGGGCTCTAACGCACCAAGTGTGAGATTGTGACCTGAGCCAAAGTTGGAGGCTTAACTGACTGAACCACCCAGGCGCCCCAGAATATTTCTTCTTATAAGTTACACAAGGGTTACTAAAGAGGAAACCAAAGTAATCTTACCTAAGATGATGCAGCTTACCTTCCAAGGAATTCTTTGACTCCTCAGTATTTCCAAAGGTAATGTGCTCTTTTAGTGAGCAATGTCTGAATCGACTTTCATCAGGTATTGAGCCAATTTTAGCGATATTTAATTTAAACTTAATTTTTACTGGTATAAAATTTGCCATATAACACATTTTTTAAAAATCCTGTGTTTTCTGAGAATTCATTTAAATTATTATTATTTATCTTCAGTTGTAAACAATGTCTAGTATTTATTTTTTCTTTGCTTAGATTTCAATAATAACAGTATTTGTATCTATATAAATACTGAAAGACTAAATAATCATTTAAACAAGCATACCTCACAGGATAAATAATAAAATGTACTATTTTCATCTCCATTGAAATTTTAAATTCATTCAGTAAGGGAATTATTCTCTGCCCTTTGATTAAAAATTAGGGCAAGACTTAGGTCTTTTCTGGCTATTCTCCATTGCTACAAGGTTCTCTATTCCATAATTAAAATGTCCAGTCCCTTGGACTAGGCAAAATTCTTCATTTAATGGTGTCTTCTTTCTTCTATTATCCATGGCCTGTCAAAATAGGGAACTGGTAGTAGGAGAATGAGGACATATGTGATTTCTTTTTTCTTTCTTCTTTTTTTTTTAATCCTCACGTAAACCTGTCAGTTTTTGTCCATCCTATCCAACTTGCTTACTATGGCTTCAGATCCCTCAGGTCAGGTAATAGAGTTTGGGAAGCATGAACGGAGAGGAGATGAGAAGTTGTTATGGCTGTCTTGTGAGCTAGAGTCGTATTCTCTAAGTCTGGCTGGTGGTTAGAGATGGCTCTTGATAGATGTGTTCTCTAGAGATTTCCTTTCCCTGGGCCCCTTCACCTACAGCTTCTTTGACCCAGATGAAAGCAATCCTACTGCAGATTGTCACACAGTCCAGAACTCCACAGTCTGTTGTCTACTTGGCAATGCCTGTAGCTTCTCTCCGCTGATGACCCGCTGACTCTAGGGTCATACTAACTAGCATAATAACTTTTTCTCATGCTCAGCCACATCTGGTCCATGAGGAACATTCATCCCCAAATCTCTTGCTGACAGGGACCAATCCATTCTGTCCTTCTACTGCAGGGACACATACTGGGTTCTTCCAGAGGATCCATTTAGGTGGCTCCCACATGGTTTGCTATGAGGAGCAGATATTCTTTTTATATACCAGTCACTCCTTCAAAAACTCCCTCCACAAATAGATTTCTCTCTCTACCCTTTGGAAATACTTACAAATGAAATATAGGCAAGGTTTAAGACTGGTCTAACTGGTTCCTGTCCACCCATTTCTTACTGGCCCCAGAGGGCCACAACTCATTTGCATATGCAATAGTATTGTGAAGTCTCAGCTAAAACTTTCATTTTACCTACATGTTTCATTTGTTAACTGACAGGGGCATGGAATTCCATCAACTGAGTGTAAAAGGAAAGTTAAAATGGAAATTCTAAGTTTAAAATGAAAGTTTTAGAAGATGGAGAGGTATCATTAGAGATTCCGACACATTTCCCTAGAGTGAAGTGGGAGATTGTCACCATATGTGATTCTCAATTCGAGGCTTATGTTTGGAAGCTTTCAATAAAGGTGGATTCTAGCAGGTATCCTAAACTCAAGTCAAAGAGCTAAAATCAGAAGATCTGGATACAGGCATGCCTTGGAGGTATTGCTAGTTTGGTTTCAGACTACGACAATAAAGTGAATATTGCAAAAGAATGAGTCAGATGAATTTTTGGTTATGCAGCGCATATTAAAGTCATATTTACACTCTACAGTAGTCCGTTAAATGTGTAATAAGTAGCATTATGTCTAAAAAGAACTATAGATCTTAATTAGAAAATACCTTATTGCTAAAAATTTCTAGCCATCATCTAAGCCTTTAGTGAATCATGATCACTGATCAGAGATCACCATAATAAATATCATAATAGTGAAGAAGTTTGAGATACTGTGAAATTTACCAAAATGCAATATAGACACGGCATGAGCAAATGCTGTTGGAAAAATGGCATTGATAGACTCGCTCATTATGGGGTTACCATAAACCATCAATTTGTAAAGAAACACAGTATCTATGAAGTACAATACAGTGAAGGACAGTAAATCAAGGTCGGCCTGAATAAATAACACCACTAGGGCGTGGTGTAGCTAGAGGAGAGCTGCAGAGAGCCGAAGCTGCCTCACTGCTACACCACACCTTAGTCCCAGTGACTGCCATTTCCTCGCCTCACTTCATCACAGGCTTGGTTGTCTCCTTAGTGTCTGGCCCTGTAGCCACTCCCAAGAGAAGAGAAGGAAAAAAAAAAAAAAAAAAAAAGGAAAAGGAAGAGTCCATATCTTAATACTTTTTTTTTTTAATTTTGAGATTATTTTAGACTTATAAAGGAATCTCGAAAAATTCCACAGATTTTCCATATCCCCTTACTTAGCCACCTTCTCCTTTTGGCAACATCTTCTATAACTATAGAATGTTCATCAAAACTACAAAACTAGCTTGATAAAATATCTTAACTACAGAATGCGTGTGAATTTTACCAGGGTGCCCCCTAAGGTCTTTTTTCCTTTTCCAAGATGTCCTTCAAGATCGCAAATAGCATTTACTTGTCATGTCTCTTTAGCTTCCTCCAATCTGAGACAGTTCCTTATTCTGTCCACATCTTTAAAAGACCTCCATATTAGTGAAGAACACTGATTAATTCTTTTGCAGAATGTCTCTCAGTTTGGGTTCGCCTGATAATTTCTAATGATTACATTGAGAGAATGGCCTGTTGGGGAGAATACAAAAAAGATATGTTCCCTTCTTAGTGTATCGTATCAGGGATTATATAGCATAACTGTGTATTACCGGTGGTACTAATCACTTGGGTAAGGTGAGACCTGCCAGCATTCTCCACAGTAATTGTTCTATTTTTCTTTCTCTAATTGCTAAATATTTTACAGGAGATACTGAGACTAAATACATATCTTGTTTCTGCTTAAATTCTCTGCTACTAATTTCAGCACCCATTGGTGTAATCTTGCCTCAGCAGTTATTGTGGTCATATTCTAGTAGTGACTTTTTTTCATCTCTTTAATTTCTTTGGCGTTTATTAATTGGACTTATATAAATAAAAATTGTCATTATTGCTCTATTTATTCATTTATTTACTTGGTTGTTATATTAGTACTGATTTGGGATAATTATTTTACTACATTGTATACAGCCCCAAATAATGGTTATTTATTTTGTAGCTCAGATTATTGCAACTTTGTCCATAGGGAGCTCTTCACACTTGGCTCTTTTGCTCTTTGGATATGCCTCCGCACCTTTTGTTTGTAAGCACTTACTTACTTTCTGGCACCAGAAAATCATAAGATGCTTCAGATTTATCTTGTATTATTTATACTCCAACTGTGGAATCAACTACGCATCCAAAGAGTCCTGGCACTTATTACTGGAATATAGTATTTAGAAACCAAGATCATGAGTTCTGTGTTTTCTCATTTCTAATGGAGGGTCACTGCTCTCAGTGCCTCTTAGTACAGAGAGCTAAGTTATATACACAGGCAAACGTACAGTAAGCTAACTCATGGATATACATATGTACATTTATTTCTATGTGTATTTCTCCGCCTCTTTAGGTGACTCTGTATTGATACTTCAACTCCAATTGGCATTATAGGGTTAATTCTAGCCCTCTTCATTTTTTTATTTATACCCTTAAAGTTTTGTTAATAAAAAAAATCCTGACTCTCCTCATCTGCAATATCTTTATTTATTCAAGCTTAATATTCAAGTACCATAGTTGCAGAATTCCTCATAACCTATACTCTTGTAAGAACAAATTTTATAACTGTAATGTATTGATATAAAGTTCTTTTTGTCTTAGCTTTACATTTTCCTGCCAAAGCACTGTTTTCCAACGTTAGATCAGCTTCTTTCTTCCTAATAATTTTCAGGGTGCTTAAGTGATAGATTTGTTTTTCAGTTAGATTCATTTTTAAAGGTCTGTATACCAGCTTAACTCTGTATACTGTTTTTGAAGGCAGTTTATTTTTTTAAGTCCATTTTTATTTTTTTAGTAATCTCCGCACTCAGCATGGGGCTGGATCAAACTCATGAACCTGAGATCAAAAGTTGCATGTTCTTCCAACGGGCCAGCCAGATGCTCCTTCATATACTTAAAAAAAAATTAGTATCCATATAACAGAATTCATTTTTTGTGGTGTACAGTTCTATGTATTTTGACAAATGCATAGAGTTATATACTCACTCTTGCAGTTCCACACAAAACAGCTATTCGATCACCCCGTACGTCCCCCTGTGTTACCTTAAAACAAACCTTCCCCTCACCCAGTAGACTGGCAACTGTTTTTCTGTTTTTCTCCTAATAGTTTTCTTTTCCACAATATATTAATCAAATCGTACAATAGGTAGCCTCTTGGATTTGCCTTTTTCCCTTAGCAAGATGCATTTAAGTTTCATTTAATGCCATTGTATTCGTCAAGAGTTCGTTCTTTATTATTGAGTAGAATCCCATTATATGGATGTATAATGGTATGCTCATCTATTTACCAGTTAAAACGCTTTGATGTGTTTGGCAATTATGAATAAACTTACTGTAAACATTGGCATCCAGGTTTTTATGTGAACATAAATTTTCATTTCTCTTGGTTTAAAAACCCAGGGGTGTAATGCTGGGTTAGAAAGTGAGAACTGTCTAAGAAACCGCCAAAGTAGTTTTTAAAGTGGCCATCACTCTGCATTCCTACTACAAATGTGTAAGAGTTCCAATTGCTTTGCAGCCTCACAAGCACTTGTTATTGCTGGGTTTTTAGCATCCTCCTGGGTGTATACAGTATCTCATTATAGTTTTAATTTTTATTTCCTAAATGACACAAGGTCTTAAACATTTTTTTCATGAATGTTGTTGTTGTTTTGGCATTCATATATCCTCTTTGGTAAAGAATCTTTGGAGACGTTTTGCCAGTTTTTTTAAAAAGATTTATTTTTATTTATTTTTATTTTAGAGAGAAAGTGCAAGTAGGGGGAAGAGCAAAGGGAGAGAGAGAATCCCAAGCGGGCCCCATGCTCAGCATGGAGCTTGAGGCGGGGCTCGATCCCCTGACCCGGGGATCATGACTTAAGCTGAAATCAAGAGCTGGACACTCAACCAACTGAGTCACTTAGGCATCTCTAAAAAAACGTCTTTTAATTGTTGAATTTTTAATTATTTTCTTTTTCTAATTGCTGGATTTTATGAGTTCCTTATAATTTTCAGATACAATTTATTTCCCATATATAATATATACATATTTACTCCCAACGTGTGGAATGTTTTTTCACTTACTGATTAATATATATCACACAGCAAAAGTTTTTGATTTTTAATAATTCCAATTTACCATTTTTTTCTTTTATAGTTTATGTTCTTAGTGCTGTATTCAGACGCTCTTTGTGTAAGCCAAGATCACACAGGGTTTCTCCTACAAGTCTTATAGCTTTGTGTTTGACATTTAGTTCTATTATCCATTCAGAGTTAATTTTTGTATAATATGTAACGGGTCTAGATTCATTTTTCTTGGTTATAGATGTCTAATTGTTCCAGCACCAGTTGCTCAAAAACTGCCCTTTCTTTCAATTGTCTTTGGACATTTGTTAAAAACTAAATAAATAAATTCATGTGCTCTTATTGTGTGTGTGTGTGTGTGTGTGTGTGTGTGTGTGTGTGTGTGTGTTTTCTGGATTCCTGTTCTGTTATATTGACCTGAATTGATCAGGTAATGGAATCTTTCAACTTTCTTCTTTTTCAAAATTAGATTAGTATTTTACTTTTCTATAAAAATTTTAGAATTTTCTGTTAATATCTATGAGGCACAACTGGAACTGTGGTTAGGATTGTGTTGAATCTATAGATCAGATTGGGTAGAATTGGCCTCTTGATAATAATTTTAGTCAGTTAGTTAAATAATTAAGCCTTAATTTTGACATTTGAGCCTCCAGTGTATGAACATAGTATCTTACTCCATTAATTTAGTAGTCTGATTTCTTCCTTAGTGTTTCATCACACTTTTAGAGTAGAGATTCTACAGATAATTTGTTAGGTTTATATCTTGGCATTTCTTTTGTTTTTACTTTTCTTTCTTCCTTCCCTTCTGTACTTTGTTTCCCTTTCTGTAATTTGTTAGGGAAAAAATATCACAGACTAGGTGGGTTAAATAACAGAAATTTATTCACTCATGGTTTTGAGGCTAAATGTCCAAGGTCAAAACTATGAGCAAGTTTGGCTTCTCCTTAGGACTCTCTCCTTGTCTTTCAGATGGCTGCCTTCTCTCTGTCTTAACATGACCCTTCCTCTGAGTACACTTCCCTAGTGTCTATCTCTGTGTCCTAATAGCCTTTTTTTTTTTTTTTTTATAAGAACCGCTGTCAGACTGGAATGAGGCTCACCCTAATGACTTCACTTTTTAAAAATTTTTGAGAGAGAAACAGAGCACACCAGTGCTTGCACTTGGAGGAGAAGCAAAGAGAGAGGTAGAGAGAGAATTCCAAGCAGGCTTCTTGCTGTCAGCATAGAGCCCGATGCAGGGCTCAATCTTATGAATCATGAGATCACGACCTGAGCTGAGATCAAGAGTCAGACGCTTAACTGACTGAACCACCCTGGTGCCCCCACAGTGACCTCCTTTTAACTTAACCTCTTCAGAGTCCCTTCTTCCAGCTATATTCACATCCTGAGGTACTGGAAGTTAGGGCTTCAACATCTGAGTTTTTGGAAAGACACAATTCAGCCAGGACAACTTTTTTCTTCCCTGCCCACCTGTATTCCTTCCATTGTTTCTTCACCCCGATTCCTTAGGTGCCATTGCAAATGGCATTTTTTTAAAGAAGATTTAAATTTTAATTGTTCATTGCTAATATTTGAATTCCATTGATTTTTTATGTTACTTGGCATACCAGATGATATGACATCTTGCTGACCTTTTCCATTAGTGCCTTAAATCTTAAACTTTTTAATCATAGGAAATTTCTTATCAGATTCTTTGACATCTGTGCCCTGTCTGAGTCCCATTCTTATCAGTGTGTCTCTTCAAGCTCTTTTTTTCTTGTATTTTTGTGCCTTATAATTTTTGGATGAAAGACTTTTTTTGGGTCAGCAGAGACTGAGAGAATTCTCATATCCAGGTAGGTGTACACTTTTCCTTCTTTCGACCTTTAGAGCGGGGCTTCGTTTAGTATATTTAGGAGTCAGAGTAGGTGTGATGTTATTGTTGCTATGGTTACTCTCATTGCGTATCAAGCTTAACGTTTCCATACAGATACCTTATATGTAGGGTAGAAATGTATGTTTGGTTCTGAGGTTGAGATCTTCAGTTTGTGCTGTGCCTTAATGGACACCTCTGTGCGTGTTGTTCGTGTCCTGCCATTCTCTCTGCACTATTCTCCTGTCACTTGTCATTTGCTGCTTGTCGGCTCGGGGTGGGGTGTGCCCATTGCTTCCCCGACTAAGCCTCAGTCTTGTACATGCACCGTGTCATTGGGTCTAGGCGTGTGGTCCTGTCGGTTCCTTTATTCTTTTCTCAGCCACAGTCGCAGATTTGGCACATGGGACAAGTAGACTTGTTTCTTGTTCCTTTTCCCAGCTGCAATGAATTTTTGCTGGTGCCCTAAGGACAGCAGTTCTTCCTGCCCTCCCCACAAATTAAGTTTGTGTTCTATAGTGTAGATAGAGAAATTTAGGAGTTGAATTTTGTTCCTCCAAAAACATATATTGGAGTTCTAACTCCCTCTGTCTCAGAATGTGATACTATTTGGAGATAGGATCTTTACAGAAGTAAAAATGAAAAAAAAAAATTAAAGTGAGGTCATTAGAGTGGACCCTGATTCAATATGACTCCTGTCCTTTTAAAAAGGAAAAACTTAGACACACAAAGCTGCCCAAAGGGAGAACTTCATGTGACCATGAAGGCAAGTATTGGAATGATGTATCTACAGCCCAAGGAAAACCAAAGCTGCCAGAAGCTAAGAGGAAGTCATAAAAGATATTCTCCTTCATGGTCAACAGAAAGAACAACCCATACTTTGATCTCAGACTTCTAACCTGCAGAACTGTGAAAAAAAAACTTCTGTTGACGCCAGTCCGTTTGCGGCGCTTCGCTGTGACAGCCATGGGAAGATAATGCAGGCAGAGGGACCTTCGTGGCACGTCCTCCCCTCTCACAGAGCTGTTGTTCTCTTCCCATCGGGCTGCTTCATTTCCTGGGTCTGTTTCCAGTCTTTTCTGTGAGCACCTGGTGCCATTAATAGAATAAGAACCTGCAAAGAAGTCTGGACGCGTCAGTTTCTTGGCCGCGTCGAGATTTCCCGCTGTGCCGCAGTCCGCACTTAGTCTTCACCGGTTTGCCAGCTGTTCTGGCTGAACCCCTCTCGCCAGTGTCCGCTTCCATCCCCCCGACCTGTGTGCTCCTGGTGCCCTTGTGTGCGCGTGCCAGATCCAGAGATTTGGGGCCATTTTTTGGCCTGGCAATTTAAATGGTTCAAAACAAGTTCTAAATTTGAAATTAATTCAGCTTGTTTTTACCTGTAAGGTGGGGAGCAGTGTTCCCTGTAGCTTTCCCTATTATGAGACAGAAGCTGGAAGCCCCATCTGTTTTGTAGTGCTGGAGAAATCCTATATCCAGTGGGCTTTTGAGGGTTATATTTTGTTGTCTGTTTTTAAGTGTTGCTTTTATTTTGTTTTGTCCCGCACTGTGCTGTGCTATGTAACATTTATTGAGCTCTATGTGACATACTCATTCGTTTTCAACTTAAAATTTAGAAAAATTCAGATCATCAACATTATTTTTTTCTTCATCTGTATTTCTTTTATTGCACATCTTTTTTTCAGATTTAACTCTTCTTTGTTTGCTTTGCTACAATGCACTTGTGGGCTTTTTTTTTTTTTTTTTTTTTCCTTCCTGAAAGAATGGGAATTGAATTTTCTAAGTTCTTGAACTTCTGAGCCAGTATTACTTTTGGTTTAAATTTAAGCGATACTTTGCCAGAGTAAATGATCCTACAAGCAAAATAACTTCTCAGACTTTTACAAACGACACTGTTTACCAGTAACATGTATGTTTGAAGATAACGACGTTTGATGTTATTCTGATCTCCTTTCTTTTTAAAAATCTCGTGACTGTATTTTTTTTTTTACTTGTTTGGAAATGTCAGTGTGCAGTTTGCAGTCCTAAAACTCTGGAAAGGGTTGAACCAGGCTCTGAAGAATCTGTGACTGTTACTGTCAGAAGAATAAGTCATGCCCTACCCATGGTCTTATTTATAAGAAACCAAAATTCTGAATGTAAAGACTAATTTCTATTTAGTTTTCTAGTACAGATATCTTCCTCTTTTCAAAACTTCTCTGGGGTTCCTGGGGGGCTCAGTTGGTTGAGCGTCCAACTTCGGATCAGGTCATAATCTCACCGTTGAGTTCTGGCCCCAGCATCCAGCTTGCGGCTGTCAGCACAGAGAACGCTTGGATCCTCTGCCCCTCCCCTGGTCATGTGCACATGCATTTTCTCCCCCCCCACCCAAGATCAAATAAATATCAAGATTAAAAAAACAACAACAAAAAACAAAACCAAAAAACATCTGTAGCAGTCAGTATTTATCAAAACAGTATTTTATTAAAGCACTATAATATATTACTATGTGTTACATTTTTCACTCTAGTTTATAGCTAGTTTTAAGGTTGACCTAAGGCTTATTTCTATTGTATCAAGGAATAGAAGAATTCCGTGCTATTAATCCCTCACAATTTCACTGAAGTTTCAGTTAAAGACCAATTTTAAGGCATTTTCAAAAAGAGTATTCCATTCTACCCACATTCATGTAGGCTCGCAATAACCAGGTATTTATTTATTTCAAATATAACTTCTAAAATTAAAACCAAAACACAGAGAAAAAAGTCCATTTTCTTTTAGTTACTTAGGCAGATTTTTAAAATGTTTTCCAGTATGTCTGTTATTTGGTATATAATATTAACATAAGAAAGCATAATAATATATAATTTTGACTAGTATTTGAATTCTCAAGTAACACTTACCCATGTTTTCTACTTATTAGTGATCGTATGTCAGAGAAAATTCCCTTCAGGCTACCTTAGAGCCCACAGTTCCATTTCATTCCTTAGGACATATTACATATCTCTGGCTCATATTCTGTGGAAACATTCTGAAACTTTAAAGGTCCTAAAATACCTCATAGGTTTCAATTTGGACATTAATTTCTTCAGAAGAAAACATGGCCCTACCATCTCGTAATTAGCTCTCTTTACTGGGACTTGAGTTTTTCGTGATTTTCTTCACTATGAATTGGTGTTTCATAGTGATTTTTCTTATTTCTCTTGACTCTTTTAAACCAGTATATTAATAGAAAATAAGCAAGTAGTTTATTTTAGGTGAATATAGTAATTGAAAATTGAAATGAAGAAAGTTATTCATGCAGAAGTTTCTACATGGCATTGATTTTAAAGTTTTGGCACGTTGGGTACAGGAACTAAGAGTAGTCATAGGAAAATGCCAGCACTGTTGGGTGGTTGACAGAGATTTAGTGAAGTTAGCAATATGGTTGCAGTGCCCTTTGATCTAATGTAAAAATGTGCAAACATTTGGCTTCTGAGGTCAGACGCAAACTTCCACAGTGAATTTCAAATCAAATCTTTTTGGTTAAGAGAATAAACTTAGAGAATGGTTTACCTTTAGCCTTATCTCTATATAATCAGTCTTTATTCTTGGAGCATCTATTCGTGCTATACATTCTGCTAGAAATTTTATGTGAGTTCATTAAATTTTCATGGCCATAAGAGGAAGGTATTATTATCCCTATTGTTTTTAGCTGAGGAAATAGCCACTCAGAGACATCGAGGTAACTTTCCTCATATATCATACTTGTCAGAATCAGTTATGCAAAAGTATGTCTTTCACTCAGAAAGATCTGAGCTCTTTTTTATTGTTTTATGCCGCGTATCTGCCCACTCTTATTTTCTTGTGTCCTCAAATTTACAAGGCAACTCTTATTCTGCAAGAAAAATGGATTACTTCTATACTCGTTGAAAACATTTTATTAAATATGAGGGACGATTCTCATTAAATAAACCAGGGCTTCTCAGTCTCAACAGTGCTGACTTTTTGAGCTGGAAAGTTCTTCTGTGGGGTGAGGCTCTCCCGTGTATTTTGTGTATTTTATGATATTTGGCCGTGTTGCTATTCTCTAGTCTATCCCTCCATAGTTGTGATAACCAAAAATGGCTCCAATAATTTCAAATTCCTCTGGGGGGAGGAGGGAGGGTGGGGGGTTGCAGACCGCCTCAGGGCTAAGACATATAGAAAGTTAATATAGTATATGTTTGCTAAGGTGGGGTTTCTTTTCTCTTATTTAAAATCTTTTAAAAACATTTTTAAACATTTAGTCAGGATTTGGCATTTGCTGATGGTAATTTTAGGAGGTAGTAAAACTGGGGGAAGTAAGGGAAATAGGATAGTTGAGGACTTAGATTGCAGAAGATATTGTGCTATTTTTATTGACATCAGTTGTGTCATTTTATAACCAAACAATCCTATGAGTTATAAGTTAAATCGTGATCGTTTTGCAGATAATATGTTAAATACCAGGCTGAATCAAACAGATAGACTTGTGATGGACTTGTGATTCAAATTCATAGGTTTTCTTTGCACTGATAGTGTGACCTCCTTAGGGGTAATTTTAAGTCTCTTCATGAATAAAGACATGGAAAAATACATTTGAATATACTCGTCCCATCTACTGCACTGATGAACAGTAGAACAACCTCTTTCCGAGGGCTAGCTAATTTCATTTGACAGTTGTCATCTCTCTTTGTTTCCTTTCATATTTATACCTTTTAATCACTCATCAAAAATTTTGCCTCTTATTGGCTTGCAGTGATTTTTTTTTAATTGACAATGAATTTCTAGTGTCCATTCCTTAAAAAAATGAATTCCCTAAGCCAAAAATCATTGCATTTCCTTACTCTTGGAGTATCCTTCAAGATGATATTTTTATAATGTTGGAAAAATTACTTAGATGATAAATAACAATAAAAAAAATAGTTTCTTCAAAATTCTGTATTTCTTTCAAGAGCCCTCAGTAAAAGGACTATTACAACGTACCCCAATGTGTATAACGTTGGAATATTTGATAGGTATACAGTATAAATGACGAATCGTTTACTTTGTGTAGTTAAGGTCCTTTTTTCTCTTTGAATTGAGGATAATAGAGAACACTTCAATAAAGAAATAATGAAAATCTGTTCTTGACTAAACCCATTTTAAAATAGCTTCACTCAGATGTTACTGGAAAGGAAAATGCATGTTTGTTGGAGTGTCCTCATTGGGAGACAAACAAACTGCACTTCCTTGTATTTAAAACAGTCACAGTTTTGATGTTAGCTATGATTCACCACCTGCTTCATGGGAAGATTGATCAGCCCTGCAGCTGACATAGGCAGTTTATGATATCAAATAGAAAAATGGAGGGGACCCATCATTCTCTGTCAGAAAGTAGGGTTAGGCAAACCAATTTCCATATATTACATTTCTCACTAGTGTTTTTATGGTTCTAACTTCTAACTTATATTGGAACACTGACATTGAACACATTTTTCCTGCTTATCGCTCACTTACATTGAAGAAGTCCAAAGCCCACACTTGTATTTCCATTTGACACTTGCTGAACATTGACATATGACGCCCATTTCGAGTGACGATAAGGCACAAAGGAAACATCAATTCGTTTAGGGAATTCTTTAATTATTCTCTCTGCTATGATTTGAAGGAATTTACTGGATTTTCCATTATTTTTAGAAAATTACTCAGAATAATTATATTTGTCATTGTTAATCTTGTGCATGGACCAATGTCTTACTTAGCTAAAACCATAAGGTGACTGAGGCAGTGATGGATATCAGTTTGGGAAATCATGAAAACAGAAAAGCTCAACATAATGAGCTGTATTTGTGGTTTTTCATTATAATTCAGGGAATGCAATGAGCATAGTATCTTCCGTGACAGTTTGTTATTCTGACAATTAAAAAGAACTGATTCCCAGAGCATAATAAATAGCTATATTTTTCTCAAATAGCTATTAACTGTCAGGAAAAAATGGCAAATAGTTTGAAAGGATATATTTTTTTTAATCTTCACAGCAGTTCTGTGACCCCTTTTTGCAGATGAGAAGACTGAGGTTTGAGAGACTAATTTATCCAAGGCCACACAGCTATTAAATATCATGGCTGAGAGTAAACCCCCCTATTGTATTTCATAGATGGCACACTCTGATTCCTCAACACTACCATCTCTATGGTTAGAGAACACACGTCTATGCAATTACAGCCATATTATTATCTTTACTGAGGCAACGATGTGCTCTTCACTTTTCCTTTATTTATTTTTTATTTTTAAATTTGAATTTCTCACAGTAATAATGCACATAACTTCGTCATGTGTTTGTCTTATAACACATAAAAGGAGCAGCCCCCTGCCTCAAACCTCTTCATGAGATTCTGGCTTTTCACAGGTACATATGTTTTATGTTGTTGGCTGATATTTCTGACATTTACCTTCGTATTTCTAGCACATGTTTATTCTGCTACTTAGTGTCTATTTTCAATTTTAGATATTACTTGTTGATTTCTATGGAAAACTATGAGAACTTGACTTTGTTCGCTGCACCACTCACACACATACGCTTGTCCTCTCATACTCTTAACAAAGTCCTACCGTAATTTTGGCCTTTATAAATATTCAGTGCTTGCATTATTATAACTAGTAAATATTGTTCATGGCTCAGTGACCTGTGTTTAAGTTCCACCCCGAGTCTTAGATTTTTTTTCTTTCCTGGAGTCAATTGTCGCTGATATTTTGTTTGAATAGTTTTATAAGTTATTTATTGTATATAATCTTCCAATCATTTGACTCAATTATTATATCTAATTGATCTAATCTGATTGAACAGAATCTTCTTTCCTTCTCCAAATTGGACCGGTTTCTAGGCCTCCTAGAGAGCACTTGCCCCGGGACCTCCCTGTACCATCACCTTAAACAATTCTCTTCCTCTCTTTGCTATGTGGATTCTCCTGCTTCCAGTATCCAGTGGCATCTTTGTTTTTGTTCACTCCCCCTTTTTGTATAACACATTCTCCAACATCTTTCTGAGAATGGTAGATGGAAATTAAATATTTGAATCATTGCGTGAATTAATACATGTCGATTTTACTATCACAGGCTCAGGTTCTTTATCTCTTCAAGGTCCACTGAAAAGGTAAAGAGGCTTCTGGTGAGTCTTAAATGAAGTCATCTTCTGCACCTTCTGGGCAAACTATATTGAAAATTAAATCAATGATCTAATTTTAAGCGTAGCAAAAACACAAAAGAGACTTATGAATAGCCTTAACAGCTCTCCTCTGACAGAATTATAGACCTGATAAAGAGTGACAGCCTGAGCCCTTTTGTCCCTTTGTATGGACATCTTTGAGAATCTCCAATTCCCAAACATCTCCAGGCTAATAAGAAAATCTCCCTGCAGTGAGAGAACAGCATCTCCTCTTGACTGAAGACAATATAGAAACTTCAGTTCAAGAAGGTGTCTCATAGGGTTATGATTTTGTACCTCAAAGAGAGAGCCTCTCAACTCCTGGAGAATACTTAAAGGGAAGTCACAGCGCAACTGGAGCAAGGGAAATATTCTTTCTTCTCCAGAAGTAAGTAATTTATACCCGGAAAGAATTGCAGGACTTCACTTCAGCTAAGCTAGTAGCTTGGGAAGATAGCTGGATGTAGATCTCGTGAGTCGTAGATCAGGGAGACATTCGTAAAAGGCCAGAATTAAAATAAATAAAATGAATGAACGAATGAATGAATGAATGAATGACATTGAAATGCTCTTTTATGAGTCAAAATAAAAGACTTCGTAAGAACTCTTGGAATCAGTCCTAATATGCTATTAGGATGACTCCTTGAAGCTTGGATATGTCAGTGGTCTAAGGGGAGATACCAAAATTGCTTCGATCCAGAATTGAGGAGATGCCTAAAGATTCATGGAAGCAGAGTGCTATAATAGATTTATCATTTCAGACCAAAGAATCTACACCCTGGATGTGCTCCCTAGAAGAACTCAAATTGCATTCAATAAAGAATATGCAATAAATCACGTATTTAAGAAGATTAATGGAGACGGTGCCCTATAGACCAGGGTTGAGAGGAAGACATGCTGTCATAGAACAGCACCAGTGAGGATGGTGTAATTCCAGAATATGAGAGTCCATACGAGGTCACTTAAACATCAGTAACAAAGAGGATATAATACTAGTGGGCAAGTTAGTGTCGTAACCAAGTTTCTTTAACATGCAGGGATCTATTTGATGTCTAATACACCACTGCATTCTCAGGACAAGATGGTTGACAGACTGGGTTTTTTATCTATATAACCAGAAAAAGAGCTGGCTAGCAGAAGGCTGATATCAGTCATCACAATGGAAAATCTTGATTCCCTCTTCAATGTCCAAATTTGATCCTATTCTGATTCTCAGAGTCCCTCAATTTAACATTGAGAAGGGCTCCCTTAAAGAAAAACTCAGCAAGAGAGGAAACACACATGTACATAAAACAGTTCTTACCCAATATTTTCCCAAAGTCACCAATGGCCAATTGCCAGTCTAACTGTACTTTGAGAAAGAGGAAGTACTCAGACCTTATTGGAGCTATTGAATACAGAGTTTGACCTGATGCTGATACCAGGGAACAAAAAAATGCCATCATGGTTCTGGGTAGGAGCGGAAGTTTATGGAGGCCATGTTGTACATGAAATCCTGGCCAGTGGATTCAGCAGATTCAGAGACTCACCCTGTGGTGACTTCCCTGATTGGCAGCTATAATGGCCAGATGCCTCAGATTGGTTTCCCAATGAGAGATATCAGAGCCATTATTATAGAAATGTCCAATGCATCTTCTATACATACCAAACAATAAATCAGAAGCAAAAGTACACCTCAGAGGAATTAGATAAGCACCGTACTTCAAAAGGTCACAGGATGCAAAAGCGATGGTATCTGCATCTTCTTTAACTTTATCTGTATGGCCACTGGAAAATTCATATTGACCATAGTAGATGATGGCACACCACTGCAAGCTTAACCCAGTGGTGGCCCCAAATGCCTGTAGCAATGGCTAGTTTGCTAATGTACTCTTGGATTACCTTTGTTTTCCCCATAAAATCTTTTCCATTACTAGTTCTTATGGACATGTTGAGAATATCTGATTACAGTTCCTTTGCTTAGGTTCTGAATTTTTGGAAAATTCAGGCTAAGTCAGCCATTTCATTTTTAAATTACACATAGCTTCTCAAAACGGCCACGATTTACATTTCCTCATATCAAAAGTTCAATCCATTTTACCAGTCTTTGAGTCTAGGCTAGTCTTCTGACTTTTGACTAATGGAACTTAGTGGAAGAGCCATTGTGCCAGTTCCAAACTGAAACAAAAGAGATCTTGTAGCTTCCACTCATGCCAGTCTTTGTACTCCATGATTGCCATATGGACGAGTTGCCATATAGGATACTGCAAAGAGTGAGGCCACTGTTTAAGCCATCATAAATCAGCTGTCACCACCAAATCTCTAGCTAATGGATATAGGAGCCCAACTGAGACTCGTCTGCTCCAAACAAGAAGAATCATCCAGCTGATTGGCTGAAAGCCATCCAACCCTCCAAAGGAGAGTCACTTAGATGATTGACAGCTGACTACAGACATATGAATGATCCTAGCGGGCAAACTGTCCGGCTGGGCCCAGATCAAATTACAGATCCACAGAATCACGAGTCACATAAGTGGTGGTTGTTGTAGGTCACTAAATTTGGGGGTAATCTACTATACAGAAAAAGCTAACAGATACAGAAATTGGCTTATTGAATAGGAATGCTGCCATAACTAAAACATCGAACATGTGACATTACCTGGAGGAGGCTAGACAAGTGGTGAGGATATTATTAAAAATTCTGGCAAAACAGCATATAAACTGGAAGTGCCTCCTTACTCCTGTTAGAATGGCTATGTATATTTCTGGGAATTTACACATTTCTTCTAAGTTATCTAATTTGTTGATACATAAGTATCCATAGTAGTTTCTTGAAATCTTTCATATTGTGTGATATCAGTTGTAATGTCTGCTCTTTCATTTATGATTTTATTTATTTGAGAATTATCTCTTTTGTAATTAGTCTACAGGCTATGCCAATATTTTTATTTTCTCAAAAACGAACACTTGGATTTATATTTTTATTGTTTTTCTTATCTCTATTTCATGTATTTCTTCTCTGATCTTAATTATTTCCTTATTTCTGCTAACTTTAGGTTCAGCTTGCTCTTCTTTTTCTGGTTCCTTGAGGTATAATATTTGGTTGTTTATTAGAAATCTCTCTTTATTCTTAATGTAGGCATTTATCACTATAAACTTCCCTTAAAGTTGCTTTTGCTGCATCTCATATGCTATGTTGTCTTTCTATTTTTATCTATCTGAAGATATTTTTAATTTCCCTTTTTTTTCTTTATTCCTTTTAACTTCTTTTTTTTCTGACAGTTGGTTGTTCATGAGTATGTGATTTAATTTTCACATATTTATGAGTTTTACAATTTTCTTTCTTTTATTGATTGCTAATTTCATACTATGTGGCTTGCAAAGATACATGGTATGAATTGCCTGTCTGACTGCCAATATTCTCTTCTCCTTTGCTGACAGAACCTCAATTTCGTTGGTTCAATTTTGTTGGACAACAAAGTCCCCAGCTACAAAACCAATTTTCTCAGCCTCCCTTAAGCCAGGAGATGACTATTAGACACAGTTCTGGTCAGTGCACTGCAATTAGAAATTATTTGTATTGTTTATTTGAAAGCTCCTAGGAAAGAGGACAAACTTGGCTGGCACCTCTCTTTGTTTTCTGCCTTGTGGTTCCCTCCTGCCAGGAAATTATTTGTGACCTTTGAAAAGGAGTCAGCCATTTTGCATTTACTAGAGGAGGGCTAGAGAATCAGAGATCTCTAGGTTTTTATTTTTTTGATTCATTGAATAAATGTTTACAATAAGATGTTTACTTTATGAAAAAGATGAAGCCCTACCAGGCTTAATTCGTACTAATTAGATTTTTTTGTTGTTATATACATTTCTAACTGTTACATGGAATAATATGGAATAACACCTATTTAGTTCTTAAAATAGGCAGAAATCCATGTTTTTTCTCTAGGTATTGATAAACATAACTCTGTTTTTCTCCTTGGCCATTTTATAATGAAAATCAAGTATAAATGCAATAAATGACTTGAAGATATTTCGAGTTTTAGTGTAAAGGACTCAGAAAATCTGAAAGTCATTATTAAATTTTGTTGCGTTTTTCTAAATGCTTAAGTATATCAATTGTGTAAGAGGTAAGTAAGAGTGACCACTGATGAGTATTTCCCCCAAAGAATGACTATATAAAACATTAGTTTGAATTTTGAAAGAGGCATGCACATAAATAACAGAAAATAAACGTAATTAAAGCACATCATCTTACCAATAAGTCTATTTACCTATCTACTCCTCATTTTGTTTTAAATAGAAAATACTTGTGAAATTATCACAAAACCATCTTATAAGATGACAACGAAAAAATTACAATAAATAGAATGTATTTACAATTGAAAGTAAGTAAAATAAAAGCACACGGCAGAATTTCCTACTTCTTTATTATTAATTTATGCAATATAATAATGAAAATATCGAGTGTGAAATCATTAAAAAGGCAAGAGGGGAAGTTATAGAAGCCACTGTAAATCTAAGTATATAACTAATACAAGAATTAAAAGGGGAAAAATTAATGCAGATAATTAAAATCTCTTTCAAGTTCATGTTTTGCTTTGTTTTTTTTTTTTCCTGCATCTGGAAGCAAAGGAAGAATATTCACAATTATCAGGTCTTATATGTTCTTGACTATTGATGTTGTGCTATGTGGTAGTCAGCTCAGGCTGTCATAACAAAATACCACAGATCAAGTGGCTTAAAGAATAGGAACTTATTTCTCAGATTTCTGGAGGTAGGGAGGTCCAAGATCAGAACACATGTAATATAGGTTTCATTATGAGGCCTCTTCTCCTGGTTTATAAGTATCCTCTATTCCACTGAGTGCCCACTGATTTCTTCTTTATGTATGCAGAAGTGGGGGGGTGCTTCTGGTGTCTAATCTTTTAAGAGTTCCACCTTTCTTCTTATGGGAGACCCACCCTCATTAGCTCATCTACCTCTAATTACAAGCGCCCCATCCCCAAATGCCATCAAATTAGGGGTTAAGGCTTCAACATATGAATTTTGTTGACACACATTCAGTCCATAATATGATAAAAGCTATTTATTGTGATTATCAAATTGATTTCATTGGCAAGCCAACAACTTTACTAATATGACAATGTAAAACATACAAATATTCAATGGGAATATATTACATTTTGATCCATTTAAGTAAGGATAGGTTATATCTTTCATAGTAAAGCCTTTAAATCTTAGTTGAGGAGGATAGAAACGTGATGGCAGTGCATGTTTTCTGGATAGCAAGGCGATTTTTCTTCCTTTTAAATTTAATTGTGAGTATTCCGTAGACACGATAACGAGGACAGGGAGTCAGTGGTTTTCCAGTACATGTTCTTTGTGTCTTGGACTCTCAGTTCACTGACAACCTAATTTAAAGGTAGACATACTACCAATCCTCTTAATCTTTACCCAGCCAAGTCCTAGAATTCTGATATTTCTTTTTACACTAGAAAATTGAGATAAAATGAATTAAAGTTACAATTGGTGGTGTGGAGAATTCCAAAATGGTGGCAAGACAAGTGGGTAGACTTGCCAAAGAGTCATTAAATTCTCCAAGGATAAGTTTTATCTATCAATAAATGGTTGAGAAACAGCAGTCAAAACAAAAACAAGAACAAAAACAAAAAGCAAAAAACATGAATCCCAATTCTTACTGATAAACTTAACTTTTTATATGTAATGCTGTTATTGATTATTTGTTTGTTTGTTTATTTAATGAAATCACACTGTGTAAAAGGTTCTGAGTTTGGAATTGCACCTAGATCCTAAGTCCTTTCTGCCCTGAGGAGTTGTGAGAGCTTCTAACCATGATGCAGTTTAGATTTCTTCATAAACTAATGAGGAAATCAGAGTTGATAATATCTAATGTTCCTCCCAGCAATTAATTATCTATGATTTTCTGAGCAGTTTATCAGAGGGTTGAACCTCAGCACCTCTCTGCCCAGGGACATCAAGAAAGAAATCCATCTTGATTTTCTTAAAGGAAGAGAAAATGATTGTAGGATCTTGTAGTCAAAAAGTTCTTCTAAAGACAAGAAGAAACAAAGGAAACTCAGGAGATTTCTTCCTTCTTCCCTGGAAGAAGAAAATATGGGTTTTGTTTTGTTTTGGTTTGGTTCAGTTTGGTTCGGTTTGGTTCTTTATCTGTAGTATCACGCCACACAAGATGACTGAGGCAGAAGGAAGGGCAGGTTTGGGAAGCAATCTGGGGTATGCATGGCACATTTCTTAGCCTCGGCTTTTAAGCCAAAATTATTGATTCAGTGCTGTGCATAGTGAAAAGCTATCGATCTTTCACTGTGAGCTTTTTAGTGACTGAGCTGCACATTAAGCGTTGATATTATCTGCGCATATCTTCCCTTAGTTTTAAGAGAAGTTAATACTGAAGGATATGTCAAAAAGGAGACGTTATAAACATTTAATCAATTCAAGGTGTGATCAATATGCCCAGTAATGCTCAGGTCAAGGAATTTTGTGAAATAGTTTTAGTAACAGGAAAGTGTGAGACATGACTCCATTGCAGATGTATGAGGAATATATTTCACTAATGGTAAGTGACTTAATACTCCAAATCCAAAACCTAAATTAAAAAAACCTAATTATATGTAAGTCAGGCATAAAGATAGTTTAAGAACATGCTCATTCTTTCCCCATAGGTCATATAAAATGCTTAGGTAGTTTTAAAATTATAATATTTAAAATACAACTAATTGAAGAATTCTATTTTTTATGAAAAATCTCCAACATTAATAAAAGGAAGAAGCAAAATGTGCATGTTTATCTAGCTAGCTTACTTGCTTCACATTTATTTTTTAGGCAAAATGCTAATCATTGCTAATAGTTTTGTGCAGAACTATCAATTACAGATTTCCTTTGTTTTTTTCTCAAAAAAGGAAAAAGTGTTCTTCAAAGCCTTACAAACCCGAGGGTATCGTGAGAGGGGGTTTTGAGTTCCTTGCAGTAAAGACATGATCCTTCTGTTTCAATACTAAAAACATTTGGTTTATTCAAAATCAAGGTTGGCCCTTAATATTATGTTTGTTACAGTAGAAGAGTCTTCACTAGTTTCTGAATAAAATAGCTGTCTGCTAAAGAGCATCTGGCTGAAGGGTGGTCACTTGAGGAAGTCTCTCATACACAGTTGCTCAATAACTTTCTGGTTCCACATATATTCAGTCCAAAGTCATGTGCTTTCACTGTATAATGAAACCGTTATTCATTTTAAAGTTACTCTCAAGGGGCATCTATTTTCATTTTGGTTTTATATTAATGATTTCTTCTAGCCATTCAGTATTCTTCAAAGCCTTATTAATGGGTGTTGCGGCTATGCTATATTTTTGAGTGTCTTGTTGATCTTTTTAATGAAGGACTTCAGTGCTGTTTATGAGGAAAAGATCTTATTAAACTATACAGAAAATTTACTTTAAACTTTCCTTTTCTGGGACTGTTCATTTTAATAAAAACTTTATTGGATTTTCTGACGAGAAACTCAGCAGGAGATGTTTCTTTCATTAGAATATTTACAGTGCTTAAGGGAGTAGAATATGTTAGCTTTTTATTTTCAAATTCATTACACTTTTCCCTTATATTTGGCTAGTGGGACATTAGGCAGGAAGGAAATTGTCTTGCATGTTCCTATACTTGATAATCCATATTTTTTATACAGTGATCTTTGCAAAAGCTGAGCTAAGAGAAGTTTTACACAATGCATAAAAATTTGGGGAGATATATATAATATTAAATTCCTTTCCCAGGATAAAGAGAAATAATAAACACATACACAGTAGAACGTTTTATCTAAATTTCATTCTACCTGATGACATTTTCACACTCCTGCAGCAGCTGCAGCACATCTGAACTCACTGCAGCTTATTAGATCTATAATCTGATTTTGGCTTCTGGGAATTTGTTTTTTGTTTTTTGGATTTTTTTTCCCCCTAAAGTTTTCATAGGCTTACATTTACTTTAATCTGCAAAAAATATTCACACTGTCTGGAGCTAAGAAAAGAATTCTTATGTAAATGAGTTATTTAAAATTCTGAATAGCAGCTTCAGACAAATGGAGGAGAAATGACAGGGAATTAAAACTTTGGAGGAATATTTTCAATATGGTAATTGGATTCAAATAGTTTATTTTTTTTGGAGAACATCAAAGACCCACTCACAAGCCTGTGCCCAGATTCAGTGAAAGTTACAAGACATACATTTGAATATATTTAAACTTTAAAAATTTTCTAACAATTTAAAAATGCAATTCCTACATTCGTTATACTGCCTTATTATTGCCCAGTCTTCCTCATGTCAGTGTTGTGAGTGGGAGCAATAATAAAAATACTGATCATATCTTTCTGACATGGGTATGAGAGACACCTGACCAAGCAGGGTGGACGATAGGCCAAAACACTGCAGTTCGGGTACCCCATTGTCTACTGGACGAAATATTGATTTTGGCTCTCATTCATCACTTTACTCTTGCTTCATCGTGGATTGCCATAAGGAATGTCTGGCTCCTATGATTTCCTTTGAGACTTAGGCGTTTTCTTTTTGTTCTTTGGACTACCTGGATCTTAGATCTCTGACCAGAATCTTACTTCTCATGTCTTTAAAGTTCTATGAATGAAAAGAAAAGAAGGTAATAAAGCAGGCATCATTTTTATAAATGAACACAGTAATAGAGTTAATCAACACCCTTCAAATCTGATGATTCAGAAAGACTAAAGATTAAAGTAGATAATCTTTTTGGCAAATATGGATAAAAATAAAAGCAAGTATGCTCAAATAAGCCATATACTAACCTGAGACTTGAGTTTAGTTAGAGATAAATATGACATTAAATTTAATGAACATATATGTATTTAAAGCAATACCTTTGAAAACAAAAACTGGATCAATTTATAAGTATGTAGGATTAGCAGATACATCTCAAGAATTAGAAAACCCTTTAATCACCAAGAACTATACATTTTTAAGTTGATATTTAATTTCACAATTAGACCCAACCTCAGATAGTTCCGTTAACAATTTTACTGAATTTTTAAGGAATTTCCTGAATTGTAAAGTTATTACAGGCTATTAAAGGTTGAAAAATGACTGAATTTGTTTTAAGAGATTAATGGTACTCCAATACTGGGACAAAATGGGGGAGGGATTATGGATCTTATGAGTAAGAAAACAAAAAATGTTTGTGTTAATGTTACTAAATTTATAAATTAGGTAAAAACAAATCATTACCAACCAGTAGTTAAAACATTGTGTAACATTAAACAAATATCCATTAACGTTCTTTACATTAACATATCAAAATTATAAAAACATCCCAACAATTGCAGGAAAAACATTTGATAAAATATTACACACATTTTTGGTAAAATATCTTAGCAGACTGAATAAACAGGAACTTCTTTTATCTGATAAAAACTTTTCATTATAAATTTATGGCAATTATACTTAACATTTAAAAAATATTCCCATTAAAATTAAGAACATCACAAGATTTGATCCCTGTTGTATTTCAAAAAGAGGAAAAGAAAGTGAAAGCTGTCATTATTTATTGGCAATAAAATGTCTCTCCAGAGAACTGAAAAAACTTAATGGACAAATTATAACTAATAAGAGGTTTTAGCAACATGACTAGACACATATTAATATACATAGTAATCAACCTGCAATAACTAATTAAGAAATAGGAGGAAAGACTGTAACTTTGTAACAAAAATTAAAAGTAACAAGTAATAATAAACTTAAAACATAAAGAAAACTTTGATTATAAAGTAGGTTATAAACTCTAAGAAAGTCGGATTAAGTAGAGAGGTATATCATATATTTGAAATACGAAATGCCACTTCTCCCTAAAGCTATGTAAATTCAATATAATACATTCCCACAAAACCTAACCAAGCTGTATTAAAACAAAAGCCCATAAAGATGGAGAATTATCTCGTCAGACCTCAAATATAATTATAGTTACATTGTAATACAAATTAAGTTATAAGTCATATTTACATGTAAAGTAAAAATTATAATTAAAACCAAGTGGTATTAAATCAGCAATGGAAAAATATATATATATTGATGGCTTTGTAAAGGATCCCAGAAATAGACCCCTGAATATATGGTCCCTTGATATATGACAATGTTGGCAGAGCAACACAAAGGATGAAATTTAGGTTTGGGTTTACCAGTATTGTCCATCCATTTTTGGATGTAGAAAAAGAATCCTACCTCTCACCTCTCCCAAAATTTAAATGGACTAAAAATCCAAGAGTTAAAAAGTAAAATCGAAAAATGTTTATCTCACTCGAGCTTTGGCTGGAATGTCATATTTTCAGTGAGACTCTACCATGACCTCCCTGGTGAAAATTGCAAGCACCCCTCCCTTCACTTTACGTTATTGACTCCATCATTTACATTAAAATGGAAACTTTTCTACATCTCTGAGCACTTCAGTAGCATACATTTATGTAATAAAAATACTAAATATAGAAGTGTGATTTTGTCTTTTAGTATATATTAAGGCGTGTTACCACAACCTGTCTTTTCTTCACCATTTTACTCTAATCATCCTTGATGTATTTTCCCAGTTTATTTTTCACCATATATAAGTACACAACTTATTTTCCTCACGAGAATTGATGGATACTTTTCATGTTTATTAAGCAAATATCTATAAAAATCTATCTTCCTATTCATATTTTAAATCAGGTGTTCTGGCCATTATATCTAAATGCTTAACAGGGATTATCTTGGGGGGAGTGTTCTATTTATGTACTGTAACCATCTTTGTGAAAAGATGCTTAGTAATTGTCCCTTAAACATACCTAATTGTATTGGGACACATAAAAGAAATTCTAGTATGATTCCTGTATGAAATTCTGAATATTATATGAACTAGGTTTCGCTGTTAGTCGTAAGACATTACCTAATTACATGAGTACATATATCAAAGGATTAAAGTGTTTAGTTTGGAAAAAGTTGTTAGTTCTGTCACGAATAGTATTAACATGTATTGCTCCATCCTCCATTGTTAGTGCTACTTAACTTTTTTATTATGAAGTATAAAATTTAACGAGTATTCACAAGGGGCTCATAAAGCATTCATTGTGATACCAAATCAACAATCGAGGCTATATTTACATGAGTTGAGTAAGGACATTTTATGTTAACTTAAACTAGAATGAAAATCAAAGAATTACTAAAGGCTCTTAAATTTTGGCAGAATACTGGAGAAGATTTTAAAAGAAAATACATCTCTCCCTTGATAGAACAAGCTAATTTACAGTCCTATTTCAGATACATGGCAATTTTCCCATGTCTTTTTAACCTAACTTTCTTGTTTCTTTTCATTAACACCTGGTTGGAGCTCAGTACCCCATTGGGAAACACCTGTCCACAGTTAACAAGGTGTTAATTGTAAAAACAATAAAAAGTGGAGTCAGGGAATTAGTTCACAGATTCTCAAAACAAATTATAAATAATTCAAGAGAGTAGGCAATAAAAAATGTAGGTTATTTTAATAAGAATCAATAGTTTATAGTGATTCTAGTTCTGTAACTTTGGGCAAGTTATTAAACCTCTCAGTGCTTTCCTTTACTCAGCTTGAAAATGGGGATATTGATCATGTATATTTCATAAAAATTATTGTAGAGGTCAATGTAGGCAATACAAGTAAATGTTTAGCACATAGTAAGCACTAAAAATAATAATCCTCAATAGCATCATCTTTAAAATTATTTTTAATATTTTTGCTTGGATTTTCCATGTATGCATTTTCATGTGCATGAATAAACTAGTGTACTCTAGATATATATGGTTTTCAGTGTTCTATGTGCTGTTTTGTTCACTCAGTCCATAATTCCATGCAAGCTAGTGAAGTGGTCTGTACTATTTTCTCATGGCTAATAATTTTGTGTGTACATAAAACAATGCTGTGAGCCAGTATATATCAATATTGTGATTCAAACTTGTTCTACAGTTTGCATTTTCTACTTCATGTGGCCTATCGTTCTACCATGTAGATTCAGTTCTGGAAATGATATATCATGGCTTTTAAAAAGTACTTTTGATATTGCATTAAGAAAGAGTGAAAGAGAATCCTGCTAATATTGATATAGAAATTTTGACTTCTACTACCGTACATGCTGACCTACTGAAACAACTATGAGACTGACTAAAGTATAAGAGGCATGTGTTTTTAGACATTGGAAATAAGGAACACAGCACAGTGGTTCTTGAGAGAAGGAAATGCACAAGGTGAACCCTGTGATTATCTCAGTACCTAGCATGGTAGCATGTCCTGACATGGCCCAGAGAGGTGGGGCCTACACAAATGATGGTAGTCCTGTTGATCTGAGGAGAAAGTGATTTGGTCTCCAACTAATGGAGTATCTGAGCTTTATAGAGCACAGTCAAGAGAAAAAGGGAGTTCCTAAAAGGGGTCTCCAAAATTCTATGAGTTGTATTCATCACATGTTGGGGTTTTTTTTTTAATAATAGTTTATTTTCAAATTGGTTTATATATAACACCCAGTGTTTTGAATGAAGACTAGACTACATATAGAAAACAAACCACAAAAGTCCAAGCAGAGTTCACCTCTTGGGTTGAAACTAAAATATGATACCAGAGTCATGAAATACCAGACTAAAGAGACCTTGATTAGAGCCTCAGTACCCAGTCGAGTCTGATGAAAGGCCATGTTCAAGGAAGGAAAACAATGCCCTAAAATAAATGCCACTTTCTAGGACTAAGTTCAATACCAGAGTCTACTGTCTCTAAGCAAAAATAAAATCACACATATTAGGATCAAAAGTTTCAGCCAGTACTTTGACTAACTGATGGAACAAAATCAATAATCTTTAAAGGAAAATGTTATAATCTGTCTTTATAATAATAATGTTCAACATATAACCAGAACTACTAGACAGAAAATAAATGGTAAAATATGACCCATAATCAAGAAAAAAAGACATTGAGACAGACTAGGCATTGCTTTTCTCAGATGAAAACTTTGAAACAGTTATGAATATATTTTTAAATATTTGAAGAGAATTTGATTATAAAAAGTGAACAGATGGTGAATCTCAGCCTATAATTTGTGACTATTAAAAAGAAAATAACAATCGAAAGGAATTTTTAGACCTGAAATGAAAATTTAACTAACTAGTGTTATCAGCATTGAGATTGCAGAGACAGAACTGATACATATACAGGAAGAGAAATAGAAATTATTCAACCTAAAGAAATATGAGACGAATGGTTAAAAAAAACAACAGGGTCTCAGTGACTTGTGAGACCATATCAAGAAGTCTAAAATAACTGTAACAGGAATTTCAGGCAAAGAGTTTCAAGAGAATGGAGAAGAAAAAAACGTTTGATATATTTGAAAAAATAGTGTTAAGAATTTCCAAATATTTGTGAAAAATATAAGGAACTCAGAAAAACCCCTAACTGGTAGGATAAATATAAAGATATACCTCAGCATGTTATAGTAAGTTGCTAAAATATGAAGATTAAGGGAACATTTAAGAGGAGCCAGAAGCCTTAGTATATGAAATACGTAGGGCCGCGCACACATGCGATGACTGACGGTTCATCAGACCAGTGTTAAAGGGGAGACAGCGGAATACTGTTACGGTGCAAAAAGCCAAAAGTGTTCTTCAAAATTGAAGGCTCAGTCAAGACATTTTCAAATTAAATCATGGAGAGAAATTTGTGCTAGCATATCTGCCATATAAAAAATTTAAATGAAGTTCTTCAGGAAAATGACACCATATGGAAGCTTACATTTTCAAGAAGAAATGAAGAACAACAGAAGTGCTAAATGTGTGGGTAAATATAAAAATAATCTTTCAAATATATTGATTCTTTAAGGAGCAGTGAATATTTGAAGTAAAGACAACCCCATTTTATTGTGAGGCTCAAATATCTATAAAATGCATGTGCCTATAGTACTAAATATGGAAAAAATAAAATAATTTTGCAATGTAAGGTTCTAAAATGTTATATGAAGTCATAGAATGTTATCTTCAGGCTTATAATAATAATTTGTCACTGCATATTGTAACCCCTATAGCATTAATTCTAAACAAATGGTGATTCCCGCCCCCCCCGCCCCCCCCCCCGTAGGACATTTGGAAATAACACAAAACACCTTTTTGGTGATCTGTGAAGGCACAGTCTTACTGGCATCTGGATGGCAGAGGCCAAAGGTGTTGCTAAATACACAGCTGTATAAAGGGCAGTGTCCTCGCAACAAAGATTTATCCAGCTTTAACTGTCAATGGTGTTAATGCTGAGAAACCCTAACCCAGAACAACTATTTAAATAGTTAAGTAAAGAGGTATGGGTAAAATGCCAGCAGAGGAAGTAAATTAGCATACGGAAAAGCATTAACTAACCCAACAGAAGAGATGAAAGGAGGAATAAAAAAACAACAACAAAAAAATGATGTCACAACTAGAAACAAATAGCAAGTTAGTAGACTTAAATCTTACTATATTAGGGACACCTGAGGGACTTAGTTTGTTAAGCATCCTACTTTGGCCCAGGTTATGATCTCACCATTCATAAACTCAAGCCCTGCATCGGGCTCTGTGCTGACAGCTCAGAGCCTGGAGCCTGCTCTGGATTCTGTGTCTCCCTCTCTCCTGCCCCTCCCCTGCTCTCATTTTGTGTCTCTCAAAAATAAGCATTTAAAAAATTTTTGAAAACCTTACTATATGTATTTTCAATGTATATTTAGTATATAAATATATTAAATGTAGTGAATTAAATACTCCATTCAATAGGCAGAGATTGTTGGAATAAAAAATATATATATGCTATTTATAAGAGAGAGTTTATGTAAGAGAGTTTAAAAACAATGGAAATATTAGATGTAAAATATATGTAAAATAATGAAAAATTCAAACATGAAACAGAGGAAAGCTGGAACATCCCTCTAAATATCAGTCAAAAGAGGCTTCAGCAGTATTATTAGGAAAATGAAGGTATATTGTGGTGATAATATGTGTACATACATCTAATAAAACTTCAAAATACATGAAGCAAAAATCAACAGAACTCTAGACAGATACCAGTAGTTCTGTAATCATATGTGGAACTTTTTATTACCTTTCACATAGTAATTTATATAAGAACTCAATATAGATGACATAAAATACATAAAATATTTGAACACTTACAACTTAATTGACATTAGAAAAAACATAGCATTCCATAACAAGATGGAACATGTTATAATGATGTAACTTTCAGATTATGGTCTTTTTCACCATGGAAATTTATTAGGAATTTATAATAATCTCATTTAAAAATTCCCAAATGCTTAGATATTAAAATAACACATTAAAGAGGTCAGAGGTCAAATATGAGAAAATATGTAAAACTGAATGTATTTTTAAGATGTAGATAAAGCAGTATATGAGAGAAATTTATAGCTTTAAGAAGTTGTATTTGAAAAAAAATATTTAAAATCAGTGATCTAAATTTTCCCATAAAATTCAAAGAAAGTAGAGGAAGTTGAATTCAAAGTAAGTATGAAGAAAATAAGATCAAAGAAGATTCAATGAAATAGAAAAGAGATAAGTAGAGGAAATTAACAAAAACAAAATCAGAAAAATGATTGAAAAATTCATTTACAATAGAAGCAAATAACAAAACAAGCAAAATAAAATTTTGGAATAAAAACAATTTAAATTCTGTACTAAAAAGTACAAAATACTGAGATGACCTAAATAAACGGGAAAGAAATCATTCTCATGAATTGGAAAATCCAGTATTGTCAAGATGTCAATTCTTTCAGTCTCAATGAAAATGCCAATAATCTCCCTTTAAAGAATTTGATAAGTTTATTTAAATATTAATCTGGAAATTCAAGAGGCTTGGAAGAATCACAATAGCTCGGTAACAGATCATCGTTGTAAAACACACACTAGCTGATATCAAAATTTACTATAAAAATATAATAGTATATTATTGGTCAAGAATAGAAAAACCGATCAAAGGCAGGATAGAATAGAAAATCTAGAATAGAAAATCACATCTATAAATCAATTGATTTGAGAATAAGTTCTAGGGAAAAATCAATGAGGGAAGCAATTTTTTTTCAATAAAAGTTTGAAAAATTGAAAAATGTTTACAAAAAAGATTTTTTTTCAAAAATCTTTACAATATTTACATGACAAAGATTTATATATTGAATCTAGAAGTTATTAATACAAATTGGTGGTAAAAGCTGAACAGCCCAATTTAAAACGTGGTCAAGAGATTTGAACAAACACTTCACAAAAGAAGGAATAAAATGACCAATAAAGAAGTGAGTAAAACATCACTATCATTTCTTATCAGAGAACTGTAAGTTAAAAATCACAAAATGGTATATCTACTAGAATTGTTAAAATTAAAGTGACAACAAGAACAGTTGATTAGTAAGGTTGTGAAGTAATAGAAACTCCCCTATCTTGTTAAGGAAGTAGAAGATTATATAACCACCTCAAGGACATATTAAAAAATGAGAAGATGGGGCGCCTGGGCGCCTCAGTCTGTTGAGCATCTGACTTCGGCTCAGGTCGTGATCTCACGGTTTGTGAGTTCAGAGCCTGGACCCTGTTTCAGATTCTGTGTCTCGCTCTCTCTTTGCTCTTCCCCTGCTCATACTCTCTCTATTTCTCAAAAATGAATGAATGTTAAATTTTTTTTTTTTAAATGAGAAGGTAAGAAGTTGTAGCCAAGTAAGGATTAGAAGTCCTTTGGCATCGTTATAAAGTGCCATCACTTTATAAAAATCACTTTAGCCTGAGAAGGTTGACCAATAATTATATGAATGAAGATTAAAATAAAGTAAATCTTGGGGCACCTGGGTGGCTCAGTTGCTTAGGTGTCCAACTTCAGCTCAGGTCATGATCTCGCGGGCTGTGAGCTCAGAGCCTGGGCCCTGCTTCAGATTCTGTGTGTTCCTCTCTCTTTGTCCCTCCCCTTCCCGTGCTCTGTCTCTCTCTCTCTCTCTTAAAATGAATAAACATTAAAAAAATTAAGTAAATTTTAAAATATTTATGGAGCAAATATTAGCTTAATTAGCATTAAGACTAATTGTAAAAATATATAACCAAGGAACAAGATTTACTAAATCCATAAGGAGCTATTAGAAAAAATATTTCTTTAAAAAATCATTAACAAATAGGTGTTGAAAGGAACATTGTTATGTGGGGATGTGTAAGAACTCTGCTTTGTGTTTATGATCATGATGTTTGTTAATGGAGTCTGTAAAGTAGGTCGGCCGACTCATAGACTCTGTCCAACATTTTGAATCAGCATCCTTACTGATCCTCTTCTAAATGTAGATCTTCCAATCCCCTCTCTATTCTGCTTGAATTCTAGAAGATGGAGAGGAATGGGAAGGGAGAGATGAAGGTCATGGTTTACTTAAATCGAGACTTTACATGCCGTTCTAAGTGCTCATAAAACTATCACACGCATATGAATAAAATTGGAAACCAACCTGAACACTATGCAGTGATATTCAAATTTTTCATCTCATACCTCCTAAAAGGGTTTGAGAAAAACTCTGTAGACCCTTGCACATTTTAAACTTAATATCAATAACTTATTATTGATATTTCATACAGTAGAAAGGATTCTGGCATATCGTTGATTGGATCCTGCTTTAAGCACACAATAAAACCTATTGATACTGCAAACTCAGATCCGATGCTGTTGGTGTCCATTCTTCACAGCTGCTTCACTCTGGTCATTTATTTAACTTTGCCATAATTCAGCCCTGCAGTTAGTGCAATTTAAGTGTTGGAACTCTACTTACAGTGGTAGGATAGAATTTTACTTGAATTGTCAGCACCATCAAGCTTCAGATTTAGTCTTCAAATTTGGGAAATCTCTATTATACAGCCCAAGTGGCAAAAGTAGTTCTTATTAGCCAAAACCACACTGACTTTCCCTAAAAATATGTATCTGCCTTCCTTTCATTTTAAATATAATCGACTTTTTATTCCCGTGACAGAAATCTCTCTCCTGAATTTGTAGGTTCAGTAGGTTCAGGATAGGTTAGATCAAATATTTAGAAAATTCCACCCTGAGTTTCTTGCCTGGATGAAATAGAGTGCTTCCTCTTCAATTATCTTTCTCTTTATTCGGCCCTCACAATACTCTCGTAAAACGTATCTAAAATACTCCTTTGGTGCCTAAGTGTGCTTTTACCCTGTGGCCATGTACCACATTAGATGAGGGGGGTGAGATGGACCCCTTTGTTTTGTTCCCTGCTAAAAGGGCAGAGTCGAAAGAGGAGGTGAAAACCAAAGTTAGCAAATCATAGATGTTTTCTGGCAGACTGATTTATGGTCAGGAGACATTTTGAAGTTGAGAGTCTGGAAGTCGATTTCTTAAAGAAACTGTCTACGTCTCTGTCTACATACCTGCTAGAAAATCTTTGTGTATTTAGATACCTAATTTTGAAGACTACCGCTTTATAAAATGATAGTTCAAATATGCCTTAGTGATATTTGTCATATTTGTTTTCCACTGATAAGACCTTAAATATTGTTCTGAAGAAAATCACATAAAATATCGATTCAAAATATGAACAAGCAGTGCGACAAGTGTGGATTTGCTCTTCTCTGTCACTTTGGTGTACACAGATGTACGCACGCACATGAATGCCCAACTTAGCCTGCAACAGAAAATCGTCATTCATGTTTTATACCCAGTTATTAAAGAGATTAATAAAGTTATTTATCTACTTGAACACTGCTAGGCTCTGTGAATATAAATATTTATAACACGCGACCCTCACCCAAAAAGCGTACAGTGTAGAGAGGAAAACTCCTGACAGTCATTACTTTGCCACTTCCTGAGTGTGACGTCACATGGCAGTGACTGGTGCACGTCCATCTCCAGAGCATCAGCATGGCTGGAAGCTTCTGGGCCACAGAATGTCCTGCCAGCTGTCACCAGCAGGTGTTGGCGTATTCATAGCTGCTTCTGTGTGGTCCCAGGTGATGCTTTCTGGTAGTGGTAACTCCATGTGAATTAAATACTGCTGTGTCTATACAGGTATAATGTCTATTTGATTCATTTTATTTGTTTTTAATAGTAGTCTCAAACTTAAGAACCAATGCTTCACCCTCATATTCTTAATCCTACATGAAAAGTTTGTTCCGTTGGGTTTTTAGGTAGTGCTTCTCCTTCAAATGAGTTATTCCAGAGGGCTGCCTTATGTTATGAAAATAAAATGGCTAAAGTGTCTTGACTGAAAATTAAGGAAGGTATTTGAATGCATAGAGGGCTATAACTTCAATTATATCCATAAAAGAAATCGATAAATGAAGCCTCTGTAGTTTCTTAGGGTTTTGTTATCTCTAATAGATTTTTTTAAAAGCATATTTGGCATAAACAGTTAGGCTTATTCAATTTCTTAAAATAAGTTTCTGTCATCAAAATTCATTGTCTTTAACTTTATTTTGAGTATGCTTCATGGCCGTTAAATGAATCTATATTGAGCAGAAAAAAAAACACACACACACTTTGAACATAAAAACTGCCACTTAGAAACAAAAAAGGAATCTAAATACAATTTGTATTTTATAGATTTTCTGATGCTTGAGTACAAATGAAAGATTCCTTCCTGCCAGTCACTAAAAGTGTGCCAATGAGGTTCATTTTGTTGCCACGTAATAATTTTTATTTACCAAAAGTAAGTCTCAGATAAAGGCATTGATTCTTTCACACTTGAGGCCATTTAATAGGGAAGAAAAGCATCATACAAAGGCATTTTCAAATAACAACAGCAGCAAAGGGCAGTTGCTAGAGCTTTAATGAGATTTTCTGTTCAGATGAAGTTTAGCATTCTTGCAGAACAAGATCAATAGTGGCTTATTTTACTTAGATATTTTGGAAGACTTCATAGTAGTGATATTTTTAAGTCACGGAGTCTACTAAAGGACTCCTAACAGGTGGCAAAAATATCCATATAATTGCTCTATCCGTACTAAAATTGATCACATTCAAAATATTGGCTTATCATATCCCTAAACTTGATCTAAAGACGTGGGAATTTTCTGGACCAACCATCTCGAATTCTAGACCTTGTGAAAAGCAAAAGGAGAGATACGCAAGATGCCAATAAGAAATATAACCAGACAAAATTCCAAATGCCATGCTGCTGGAATTTGCACATGTCACAAAACCATGCCTACTTTTAAAATAAGTCACTTCCCTTTCTAGATATGAATTTCTCTTTCCAGCAGACCAATTGAGAAGTGATTAGAATGAACTTAAACTCTAATGTTGGGGGCTGGTGGCTTTGGAGGACAATATAATTTTAATTGTTATTAGTAGTAATCCTGTTATTTATCATTATCTTCAAAATTTATTAATATTATGCAACCACTGTGTCACAAATGATACTTAATATATGTATAAACATTACCTCAACACAGGTGCCTAAACGTATCTGTGAGGAAGGTATTTTTAATCTTCATAATTTTATAGATAAGGTCACCAAGGCTAAAAAAAAAACAAAAAAGTAAGTTATCCAGTGTTGAGTTATGAAAAAGTATCTAATCCAGGTTATAAAACTGGGTAAGACTGGTGCCAAATCCCATGATCTTACCAATATTAGAAACCTAAAAACCTCTAAGCAAGAGATTTCCACACGAGAATGGTTATGGTTACTTGCATCAGGATTCATGAAAGCAAAAGCCATGAAGTAATGTCTTTATCTTCCACTTCAAAAATGGTATGCAGACCTGACCTGTAGGATTCACAAAATGTAATTGTCACGATCCCTTAATAATTTGAAATCTTGATTCTGAGATACTTAATAGAACTAAACTATAGGATTTTATTGGTTTACTCCCAACTGTGTCTTATGAATGCTCTAGTTTGATATTTAAGCCCTTAAATTTGGCTATCTGAAAAGGGACGTTTGGAAGTATCCTTTAGAATAGGAAATGTACTGGTCCTTGATCCAAACAGTAAATAAAATCCTTTATTAATCTTCAACTGACAAATATTAATTTTTACCATGGCATTCAGTTTGTTCCATTACTTATGACTGAATCCACATCCTTGCTCATCAGTAAACCTCCGGGGCTGAGCCTGCAGTAGGTAATTTTGTCATGCAATTCCAAGTTCTGAGCGATACAATAGAAGCAACTAATAGGATACGTTCCCTGCAACGCCTGAAATTTTAAGTAACTTCAATGCACAACGTTCAGATTGAACCTATAGTAAAATATTGAATTGGTAGATGTTCTCTGAAGTACATCAAAAATTTATTTTTTAACTAAAGAAAAGATCAAGAGAAAAAACAACATTATTAGTAAAATCTGTTCAGTGAAGATTGATTTATTAGATTTTTATTTTTTTTAAGAGTTGGTGGAGTCAATACCTTAACATATTGCTTAACAAGTTACTTCTGGGACAGATCCTTTGATATTCTTACATAACACTGATTTGATCTTTGGGAGATGGGCAATAAATACCAGCATATTTCCACTGTAACATTCTGGACAACGTATGACATTAGACAACTAACTGCATAACTATATGGAAAAAGAATATACTCAGTTCTCAAAAGAATTGTTCTTTTGAATAGTTGCTTTACAATTCCGCTAAGCTTAACTCTATGTATTTTTTCATCTCTTAGAAAAAAACAATTTTCTTTGGAAAATATTTGCTACTAGTGGGAAGTTTTTAGTATTTAATAAAATATTGATTTTAGTGGAACCAAAGCAGTGGTCAAAGGTATATTTAAAAAATCACACCCACAGTTTTAGTGTTGGTGTGCACTGATGGCTCCCAGTGCTCATCAAAGTCACATGCAGATCCCTGGGCCACACCCCAGAAACTCTTTTCTGGGGTCTGGGTTTTGGGCCTGAGCAGAGACACTTTTCTAAAGTGCCCTCGGTAATTCACATGTGCAGGCAGAGCTGAGAACTCCCGGTTCAGATTATAATTGAAGAGATGAATTAGGAACATTTTCTGAATCTTGGCAGAAAATGGAAAGTGATTTTTAAGAGAAATACTCTCTTGATAGAATAAGGTTATTTACCACCCAGTATCAAATACATAGCAATTTTCCTGTCTCATGGTCACCTAACTTTCTTATTTCTTTTCATTAACAATTAGTTTCTATTGGGAAACATCTTTCCAGTTTAACAAGGCGTTTACCACAGAAACTTTTGACAGGGGATTCACAGAACCAGTGTATGGATTTTGAAGGAAGAAAACCATTTTTTGGGCAGCAGTGTTCCTAAATTTACCCACCTTCCTCAGAAGGCATGCTAATAAGTTAATAAAACCCTGATAATTCTTACTGCTTTTTAAAAATATATGAAACAAACTGAGAGGGTATCCCCATGAATTGCCTGTTGTGATTAAACACTAGTAGAAAGGGTTGTAAGGCAGGGAAAAATGAATTAAATGTTTCCAAGTATAAAATCTGAAGTCTAAAAATGTCTTCCAACAGTAATGGTATTCCCTCAATTGATGGTGGGAACTTAATAGTGGTCATTTTAACAAAATCCGTGACATGTGATGAGAGGTATGACAGAGACTGCTTTTCTTCTTTCTCCTTCCATGATATTGTCCTTAGAAGACAGAGGGGAAAGCAGACGAGAGAGTAAATGACAAGCTTGGCGAGGGGGACCTAATCTATAATTGTGGAATAAGGGTAAAAATAAAGGAAAAAATGTACTCACTATGTCAAAGCAAAGGGAATCCATGAGCAAGATTTTTTTTTTTTTAATGACGGGAGTTTTTTAAAAGGATGAAATAATTTTCAAAACACAGTAAAAATTTATCCCAGGACAACACAGGGACAGAAGTAGAGTATCTAGAAGTGCTTTGAGGAGTCAACATGGCTGAGAAGTAGGGGGACCTGAAGTTCCCTTGTTTCACAAACACAGGAGTATTGAGACCAGAAGACTTGGAATTTCAGGAATCCGAGCTACAGAGTTACAGAAACATCTCCAGGGGCCCATGGGGACAACTTGGCAGGCATAGACATTTTTATTTCTTTTACACCTCTTCTATATCTCCTTCCTCTTTATTTTCCTCTCTCTCTCTCTCTCTCTCTCTCTCTCTCTCTCTGGATTAAGCCATATAGTTTCTCTGATTCTCTGCCTGGTCAATTTTTTTCTTTTCTTTTTCCCCACCCCTGTCATTTCTCTCCTTCGTGGAATAAGGCTTCTTTCATCACTGCAACACCTTTTTATAATTTTTTTCCGGGATCACTTCAACCAACAAATCAAAGCACACCTGGTGGAAGACCCAAACCACCACTACAAGTAGGGAGATAAAGCAACCAGAGTCACAATAACAGAGAACGTGCAACACAACTCCAAAAACACCTCTTGAAGGGTCAGGCCCTGGGCTGTGTATGACCCCTTTTTAATATAATAGTGCTCACAGGTGCAGGACACATAATAAACTATTACAACACTTAAGGGACAGAAAACTAGCCGAAATGTTAAAATCAAAGATTTCTCCTCAAAAGAAATTCCAGGAAGAAATGACAGCTAGAGAATTGCTCAAAACAGATATAAACTATATATCTGAGAAAGAATTTAGAATAATAGTCATAAAATTAATCGCTGGGCTTGAAAAAAGCATAGATGACAGCAAAGAATCTATTGCTGCAGAGATCAAGGAACTAAGAAATAGTCACAATGAATTAAGAAATGCTGTAAATGAGGTGAAAAGTAAACTATATGCAGTGAAAGCAAGGATGGAGGAAGCAGGGGGGAAATATGAAATAGAAGATAAAATTATGGAAAATGATAAAGCCAAGAAAAAGAGAGATAAGAAAATACTAGACCACAATGGGAGCACTAGAGAACTAAGTGATTCAGTGAAATGTAATGATATCTGTATCATAGGAGTTCCAGAAGCAGAGAGAAAGAAAGGGGCAGAAGGTTTCCTTGAATAAATTATAGCTGAGAACGTCCCTAATCTGGGAAAGGAAGCAGACACAGAGGCACAGAGAACTCCCTTCAGATTTAATAAGAATAGGTCTTCTCCATGGCATATCATGGTGAAACTGGTAAAATACAAAGATAGAGAACTCTGAAAACAGCTAGGGACAAACAGGCCTTAACCTACAAGGGTAGACACATAAGGGTAGTAGCAGACCTGTTCACTGGAACTTGGCAGGCCAGAAGGGAGTGGCAGGAAATAACCAATGTGCCGAATAGGAAAAATATGCAGCCAAGAATTCTTTATCCAGCAAAGCTGTCATTCACAATAAAGGAGAGAGAAAGTCTTTCCCAAACAAACAAAAACTGAAGGAGTTCATGACCACTAAACCAGCACTGCAAGAGATCCTAAGGGGGACCTAAGGGGGACTCAAGAGATCCACTCTGTGAGTGGAATGCTGCAAAGACTACAGAGCACCAGAGACATCACCACAAGCATGAAACCTACAGATAACACGATGACACTAAATCCATTTCTTTCAGTAATAACTCTGAATGTAAAGGGACTAAATGCTCCAACATAAAGACATAGAGAATCAAAATGGATTAAAAAAAACGAGATCTATCTATATGCTGTCTACATGATACTTGTTTTAGACCTGCAGACATCTTCAGATTGAAAGTGAGGGGATAGAGAACCATCTATCATGCTAATGGAAGTCAAAAGAAAGCTTGAGTAGCCATAGTTACATTAGACAAACTATACATTAAACTAAAGGCTATAACAACAGATGAAGAAGGGCATTATATCATAATTCCAAGGTCTATCCTTCAAGAAGAGCTAAAAATTGTAAATATTTATGCCCCCAAATTGGAATGCCCAAATATACAAATCAATCACAAATGTAAGCAATCTTATTGATACAAATACATTAATTGCAGAGGATTTTAATACTCTACTTTACAGCAATGGACAGACCATCTAGGCAGAAAATCAATAAAGAAGCAATGACTTTGAATGATACAGTGGACCAGATGGATGTGACAGTTATATTCAGAACTTTTCTATCAAAAGCTGCAGAATACACATTCTTCTCGAGTGTGCATGGAACATTTCCAAGATAGATCACATACTGGGTCACAGAACAGTTCTTAATAAATATAAAAGAATTGATATTGTACCATGCATATTTTCAGATCACAATGCTACGAAACTTGAAATCAACCACAAGAAAAAATTTGGAAAGCCTCCAATTGCATGGAGGTTAAACAACATCCTACTAAATGAATGAATCAACCAGGCAATTAAAGAGAAATTTAAAAATATATGGAAGTAAATGAAAATGAAAACACAATAGTCAAAACCCTTTGGGATGCAGCAAAGGCTGTCCTAAGGGGAAAATACATTGCAATCCAGGCCTATCTCAAGAAACAAGAAAAATCCCAAATACAAAACCTGACCACACACCTAAATGAACTAGAAGCAGAAGAACAAAGAAACCCCAAACCCAGCAAAAGAAGAGGAATAATGGAGATTAGAGCAGAAATAAGGAATATAGAATCCAAAAAAAACAATAGAACAGATCAATGAATCTAAGGGTTGATTTCTTAAAAAAATAAACAAAATTGATAAAACCCTTGCCAGACCTCTCAAAAAGGAAAGAGAGAGAATCCAAATAGATAAAATCACAACTGAAAGAGGAGGGATCAAAACCAACACCACAGAAATGCAATTATCAAGGAATACTGTGAAAAATTATATGCCAAAAAACTGGACAACGGGAATAAATGGACAAATTTCTAGACACCACATGTTACCAAACTCAAATGAGAATAGAAATTTGAACATACCCAAAACCAGCAAAGACATTGAATCAGTTATCAAAAGTCTCCCAACAAATAAGAGTCCTTGGCCAGATGGCTTCCCAGGGGAATTTTACCATGCTTTTAAGGCAGAACTAATACCTATCCTTCTCAAGGTGTTCTAAAAAATAGAAACAGAAGGAAATTTCACAGTAAAGGCAGTCATAAAAAGGAAGTATATAGCAATCCAGGCCTTCCTAAGGAAGGAAGAAAGGTCTCAGATACACAACCTAAGAGCTGGAAAAATAACAGCAAATAAAACCCAAAACTATCAGAAGACAGGAAATAATAAAGATTAGAGAAGAAACCAATGCTATTGAAACCAAAAAAAACACAGTAGAACAGATCAATGAAACCTGAAGCTGGTTATTTGAAATAATTAATAAAATTGATAAACCACTAGCCAGTTTAATCAAAAAGGTAAAGGAAAGGACCCAAATAAATAAAATCGAGAATGAAAAAGAAGCGATCACAATCAATACAGTAGAAATAAAAACAATAAGATAATATGAGCAATTATATGCTAATGAGCAATATGAAAGAAATGGACAAATTCCTAGAAACATAAAAACTACCAACTGAAACAGGAAGAAATAGAAAATTTGAACAGACCCATAACCAGTAAAGAAATAGAATTAGTCATCAAAAAATCTCCCAAATAACAAGAGTCCAGGGCCAAATGGATTTCCGGGGGAATTCTACAAAACATTTAAGGAAGAGTTAACACCTACTCTTTGAAGCTGTTCTAAAAATTAGAAATGGAAGGAAAACTTCCAAACTCTATGAATTCAGCATTACGTTGATTTCAAAACCAGACAAAGACCATACTCAAAAAGAGAACTATAGACTATCTCCCTGATGAACATGGTTGCAAAAATCCTCAACAAGATATTAGCCAACTGGATCCAACAATACATTAAAAAGTTATTCACCATGACCAAGTGGGATTTATACCTGGGATGCAGGGCTGGTTCAATATCTGCGAGACAATCAATGTGATTGGTCACATCAATAAAAGAAAAGACAAGAACTACATGATCCTCTCAATAGATGCAGAGAAAGCATTTAAGAAAATACAGGATCCTTTCTTGATTAAAAACCCTTAAGAAAGTAGGGATAGAAGTATCATATCCTGAGATCATAAAAGCCATATATGGAAGACCCACTGCTAATATCATCCTCAATGGGAAAAAATTGAAAGCTTTCCCACTAAGGTCAGGAAATAAGACAGGAATGGTCAGTTTCGCCACTGTTATTCAACATAGTATTGGAAGTCTTAGCCTCAGCAATCAGACAACACAAAGAAATAAAAGGCATCCAAATTGGCCAGTAGGAGGTCAAACTTTCACTCTTCGTAAATGGCATGATACTCTATACAGAAAACCCAAAAGATTCCACCAAAAAACTGGTAGAACTGATCCATGAATTCAGCAAAATGACAGGATATAAAATCAATGCACAGAAATCGGCTGCATTCCTAAACATCAATAATGAAGCAACAGAAAGAGAAATCAATGAATCGATCCCACTTACAATTGCACCTAAAACCATAAAATACCTAGGAACAAATCTAACCAAAAGATGGAAAATCTATACACTGAAAACAATAGAAATCTTATGAAAGAAATTGAAGACACAAAAAAAGTGGAAAAATATTCCATGCTCCTGGATAGCAAGAACACACATCGTTAAAATGTCAATACTACCCAAAGCAATCTACATATTCAATGCAATATCTATCAAAATAACCCCAGCATTCTTCACAGAGCTAGAACAAACTGTCCTAAAATTTGTATGGAATCAGAAAAGACTCTGAATAGCCAATCCTGAAAAAGAAAACCAAAGCAAGAGACATAAAAATCCCAGACTTCAAACTGTATTACAGTTTGATTACAAACCTGTAATCATCAAGACAGTATGGTACTGGCACAACAACAAACCCTTAGATCAATGAAACAGAGTAGAGAACCCAGAAATGGACCCACAAACATATGGCCAACTGATCTTTGACAAAGCAGGAAAGAATATCCAATGGAATAAAGATAGTCTCTTCAGCAAGTGGTGCTGGGAAAACATGCAGAAAAATGGACCTGGACCACTTTCTTACACCATACACAAAAATGAACTCAAAATGAAGGACCTAAATGTAAGACAGGAAGCCATCAAAATCATTGAGGAGAAAGCAGGCAAGGACCTCTTTGACCTCGGACGCAGCAACTTCTCACTCAACACATCTCCAGAGACAAGGGATACAAAAGCAAAAAAGAACTATTGGGACCTCATCAAAATAAAAAAGCTTCTGCACGGTGAAGGAAACAATCAGCAAAACTAAAAGGCAACCAAAGGAATGGGAGAAGACATTTTCAAATGACATATCAGACAAAGGCTTAGTATCCAAAATCTATAAAGAACTTATCAAAGTCAACACCCAAACAACAAATAATCCAGCGAAGAAATGGGCCCAAGACATGAACAGACACTTCTCCAAAGAAGACATCCAGATGGCCAACAGATACATGAAATGATACTCAATGTCATTCATTATCAGGGAAATACAAATCAACAACACAATTAGATACCACCTCACACCAGTCAGAATGGCTAACAGTAACAACTCAGGCAACAACAGATATTGGTGAAGATGTGGAGAAAGAGGATCTCTTGTGCACTGCTGGTGGGAAAGCAAACTGGTGTAGCCACTCTGGAAAACAGTATGGAGGTTCCTTAAAAATTAAAAATAGAACTACCCTATGACCCAGCAATTGCACTATTAGGGATTTATCCAAGGGGTACTATTTTGAAGGGACACATGCACCCCAATGTTTATAGCAACACTATTAACAATACCCAAAGTATGGAAAGAGACCAAGTGTCCATCAATGGATGAATGAATAGAGATGTGGTATGTATATGTGTGTATATGTATACACACACACACAATGGAGTATTACTCGGCAATCAAAAAGAATGAAATCTTGCCATTTGCAACTATGTGGATGGAACTAGAGGGTATTCTAAGCGAAATTAGTCAGAGAAAGACAAATATCATATGACTTCACTCATATGAGGACTTTAAGATACAAAGCAGATGAACGTAAGGGAATGGAAGCAAAAATTGTATAAAAACATGGAGGGGGACAAAAACATTAGAGATTCTTAAATATGGAGAACAGAGGGTTACAGGAGGGCTTATGGGAGGGGGGATGAGTTTAATGGGTAAGAGCATTGAGAAATCTACTCTTGATTGCACTGTATGCTAACTAACTTGGATGTAAATTTTTACAAAAATAAAAAAATTAAAAAATTAAAAAATGCATTTTATAAAAAATCTTAAAAAATTGGTTTTGTTTGAATAAAATAAACAAGGAAAAAATGCTTCATTAAAAAAGCATTTATAGACCACTGAATATTCTGGAATGTTGATGAAATTCTACCTGATCCTAAGAATCTCATTGCACCACAGGCTGTAAATATTATAAACTTGGATTCTAAAAAACTGTAGTATAACTAACAAAAAGTAAGAGGTTATTGTTCAGTATTTCATAAAAGAAATTCGACACTACTGTCTGTAATTGAAATCTATATTTAAAAACTACCTCCTTCCCTTAATACAAAATTTGTTTTCTCACTTGTATATTTGTTTAAGAAAGACGTTTTGTGGTGAAGATATATTTATTTGAATATTGGCAATTGCTTTAGTTTCTTTCTATCTCTCTATATCAAATAACAGTATCTCAACTACTTTTCAGTTAAGAGAGTAGAAAGCTGTATCTTGTCTGTATGCATGATTAAAAAGATGGCTGGGATGATGTTTTTTTAAGTTGAAAGGATTCTGGATTGCTTATATTCCTTATAATGAGTATAAGAATGTATTAGTTTTATTTATGCAAAAATATTTTCAAAATGTTGGTTTCAGTCTATAGTTTTTAATTATAGAATTCTACACCATTTGATTACATGCATATCTATGCATTACTCTGATAAAATAATCAAAAGGAGTATGTTTAAAATGAGTCTTTCGTGGAGCGCCTGGATGGTTATGTCAGTTGGGCAACTGACTTAAGCTCAGGTCATGATCTCACAGTTCATGGGTTCGAGCCCCATGTTGGGCTCTGTGCTGACAGCTTGGAGCCTGGAGCCTGCTTCAGATTCTTGTCTCCCTCTCTCTCTGCCCCTCCCCCACTCATGCTCATGCTCTGTCTCTCCGTCTCAAAAGTCTCAAAAATAAACATTAAGCTAATAATAATAAAAATGTTCTCTAGTAATTCTCTGATATATTTATTATTTATTATTGCTCATAATCCATAATATAGAATATATGATTATTACCTAAGCTATGCCAATTACTTTGCATGTAATATCTCATAATCAGTAGCATGACATCTGATCGGTATTTTTAGATAAATTTGTTTTCCTGGTGGTCCATGCAATCTCAACAAATAGGCAGATTCACATTTGATGTTCTTTTCCATTCAGAGAAAATGTGACAACACCTTCGTAAACCGGATGGTGTTACTTCTATCTGAGCACAACACAGTGTACAGGTAATCGACCTACCGAGAATCACACACAGTTTCAAGAAGCATTCTCAGTGCAGCTAAGGAAGTCCAACTCCATCAGCAGGACCAGCCACTCTGCAGAAATGTACTGAGTTATCATAAAGAGCTTCATGCTATTTTGTTCATGTACCCATCCGGGGCCTCATATAACAGAAACGAGCAAGTTAAATTCTCAAATTACAAGCTATAGAGTGCTCATTTGTACCATTAACCCAAATCTCAGTGTAGTATTTAGGGTCCACAGCATTATATACTCTCCCCTGTGCCCTTGTACTCCAGGAATTATGGCTTTCTTCTAGTTTTTAGAGTATGAACATCCATTCTCCTCTTGCCTTGTCTGCTCCCTTGGTCTTAAATGTTCTTCCCTTTTATCTTGTCATGGTGGGCTTTCTTTTGTCATCCAACTTTAAAGTTAAACTTAACTTCCTTAGCCCGATCTTAGCTTGAATTCCTAATCTAGAGTTTTATTTAGTCACTATCGCGTGAATCTATTTTATATCTCCGCAAAGCATTTGTCACCACGGGAAATTTTCTTGTTTATTTATGCATATATGTATTTACTCATCATCTGACTTTTCCCACTGCAGTGTAAGATCTTTGAAAGCATGGACTTTTGATTCTCAGGTTCCTCGAGCTTAGTAAGGTTCAATAAATATTTGTTGTAGGAATAAATGAAATTGACTTTCAGCTGCGTAACACAAGTCCACTCTTTAAGACAAATTGGTTAGAAAATAAACACCTCGGAAGAAGAATGTATTGACTTGTTGCATAAGGTCTCTAGATATAACCCAGTTAAATATTGAAAAGACATTTGCCCAACACAATTACATAGAGCTTAGACTAATTGATATCTGGACTTTCATGTCCGTAGTACTTAATGGATTATTCATACTTTAAACCAAGGTCACCTAGTCCTAATTTCTAAGAGTAAAATCATAGGCTATAAACGGAGGGGTGACTTATCCTCATATTTCCTGTTGAGGGATGTTGGAGTGAATCAAAGATACTAAATATTTGTTTTTTTTCTATAAAATATTATCCTATCAGGCATTGTCAAAATGCTGATTTCACAGAATTGGTTTTATAAAACAAATTCAGGGTAAGCATCCACAGCCAGGGACAGTACTGGGTTTATTCAGCACGGCACTTATTGGATTCCTAGCCACAGAGTCCATATCCAAGGAAAACCCAATAAAAGCCACGTATTCTTTGTTACCTTCCGTATAGTTAGGAATTACTGGTGAACAAAACAATACAAATGATGGAATAACAATGCCTAAGACCAACCTGCTTCTCTGGAAGAGCATTGGCTACAGAACCCCGGAATTACAATGTATCCAGGGGAAAACTTGGCCTGGGGAATTAACTGATTACAATGGAGAACAAAGAGTTGCCTTTTTGAAAAGTGTGATAGACTTTTCAAAACAGGCATGCCTGAAACAGGTTTTTAAAATGAAGAGAGCTAGCTAGCATTTACTGGTTTCCGTAAATATTTCTAGAGTCAAGAAATATTTCTCAGTGGTATATTTAGTTTGAAATTTTCAAATGTGTTATATAATACGATAGGGTATAATAGTATTTTATATATGCATATTTTAAAGCGTTCAATTACATGGTACATAAACTTAGCAAAAGGGACAGTGCATACTAAAATACTGATGGTGTAGTTTTCCTGCATAAGAAATACTTGTCCAAAAATTGGAAATAGGGCAGAAAGATAGTTGGCATGCATTTTCAATGTATACAGGAATTTGCCACTACCTCCCCTCCCCTTCCCCACCCCCCGCCACAAGTTTAGGGAAAAATACTTTCAATTCACCGCACACTGTTAATTAATGTTTCAACATTTAGTGAAGTTAAATGTGTGCTTCTTGATTTTTGTCCAATATAAGCCCAATTTCTACAGGATGGAGCAAATAACTCAAAGGTTATAGTTTATTGCCCTTTTAGACATTAACACATTTTAAAACTAATCCAGCAATCTTAACCTAACATTCTTTTTTTTTAAATTGCTAGTTTCTCAAATGTTAATGTTTTCCTCTTAATTAGTTGAGCCGAATATTTGCCGCATTCATTTTTTGTTTGCATAAAGTTCATAATTTTGCTTTTGAAAAATTACACTTTAACACCTTCAGTCCATATTATCAAATCAGTAATACCTCCTTAATGTTCTCTCTACTTAAACAGTTTTCTCTACAACTGCAACAGAAGCTTTAAGCATGTTGCCACTGCCTTAAAAGACCTTAAAAGCCCTTTGTCTGGAGGATAAAACCATACTATTAAGAAAGAGATCTAGTTCATAAAATTTAACCTCTGCCTTCCTCTCCAGCATTTTGTCTTGCTGTATCTGCCCTCATACTCTGTGCCCCAACCCACTGGGTTGTTAATAGTTAAAATGAACGTGGCCCGGTGTTTCATGGAGCCTTTCTGCTTTTGCTATTGTATTTTATTGATCGATTGATTGCTCGATCTGAGAATGACTTTATGCTAAACACCTGACCCGTTCCTTGTCATTTTTTCCAAAAATATCCAATAACACTTTTTAATATAAAATCTTTTTAGATCGGTCGCTAAAAATGCCCTCGGTAAAACTAGATTTCTTCCATGGTTCCCTAATTCTAATTTAAGAACTCCCTCGGTGCACATGCGATTCTTTATTACACTTATTTATTTGCATGTCTTTCTCCCCTTATCTGACTCTGTACTTACAGGAAGGTATGTGTCTTATATGGCTTTGTGCTTTCAGTAATTCTGCTGCAAAGTTCTCTGATACAAAGAAGATAAATGACACATGATTGTTACAAATTAATTATAAACGATCGGAATGGGGAGACATTCATGTGGGCAAGCATTATAAGGGGAAAACCAGAAAGGATTTTAGAAATCAGCTTGCTTAGTGTTTCTAACAAATGACACTCTGGGTGGGTAACCCTTCTAAATTCTACATTAAAAATTTTTTTTTAACATTTATATTTTGAGAGAGAGAGAGAGAGACAGAGCACGAGCAAGGAAAGGGCAGCGGGAAAGAGAGACAGACAGAACCTGAAGCAAACTTCAGGCTCTGAACTGTCGGCGCAGAGCCCAACATGGGGCTTGAACCCACAAACGGCGAGATCATGACCTGAGCCGAAGTCAGATGCTCAACTAACTGAGCCACCCAGGTGCCCCTAAATTCTACATTTTAGACATGAAGGGCAGAAAATGGAACCATGTGGTTTACCAGCAGAGAAACACTCAATGATACCAAATCCTCATTTAGGGGAAGAAATCGAGGCCGATACAGCAAATCGCCCACCATCATAGAAGAGTTGTGTGACAGACATTAGATGAGCTCTTTCGTCTTGAAGCCCAAGTGCATATCCTTATAAGTAGTACCCAGGACAGGAAGTTTCGTGTATGTATGTATGTACTTCTGTATGTACACATGTATTCGTTCCTGTGCATTCATTCATTTATTTTTGGAAGTATTATTTAAAAGGTCCTTTTTGATTCTGATGCTGACTTAGCCTCTCCTTTGGAGACCTGCATTTATAGACAAGTCTGAGCCTGAGTAGAGGATGGCTCCTTATACCACCTTGCTGTTTCACCATCCCCAGGGACATTATGACCTTTTAATTTTGGTTTCTTTCTTCCCTGGGGTAACCATATCCCCTCAGAGTAGCACCCATGGTCATGTCAGTTTTCTTTCGAGACAAAGTAACATCACAGTGCTCAGCTTCTGCTAATAACTTGACCTTTCAATTCAGTGATGCTCATACTGATATCACATGAGATTTCTTTAAGAAGGACAGAAAAAAAAAGGAAAAAGAAAATAGTGAAATGTTTATATTTTTCTGGTAGTTAGAAATTCCAGCCGATTTACTCCCATGGTGTACAGTCAGAAAGACTCCTAACGACCCTTTTCCTTTTGTATACAGAATTACAAATCGCTTTCTGTTTATTTAGGGAAATAAAGATCAATTAGGAAAAAAGAACTTTAAAAATATTTATTAGGGGCGCCTGGGTGGCTCAGTCGGTTAAGCGGCCAACTTCAGCTCAGGTCATGATCTTGCGGTCTGTGAGTTCAAGCCCCTCGTCGGGCTCTGTGCTGACGGCTCAGAGCCTGGAGCCTGCTTCAGATTCTGTGTCTCCCTCTCTCTCTGCCCTCCTCCTGCTCATGCTCTGTCTCTATGTCTCAAAAATAAATAAACATAAAAAAATTAAAAAAATTGTTAGAAGCAAACAGACTTTAAAAATAATGGCTTAAAGAAGAGATCATTGGGGTAATCTTACTAGAAGAGAAAAAAAGAGCATTGTTATTTATACAAATATAATTCTGATGTTTACAGACCTTAAAGCAATTCCTGATAAAATAATTTTAAAATGCTAATATATCCCTTGGGAATATATTATCCTAACATTTAAGTGATTCATCTACACTCTAGAAAAACAATTCTTGGGAACGGAATTTAACATTGGCTGATAATATGCGGTTTTGTTCTCTTTTGAGAAACAGTATGGACGGTACTATGTTTAAAAGAAATTGAGACTTCTGTTTATCAGGAGGCCATGCTATCTTCCGTTCTTCGGGTACAAAATATTGGTGATTCACTTTTCTTCTTTCCTCCCTTTAACCCATCTTCTTTGCCACACTCCTTAGGCTTTAATTGTCAAGAATGATATTTGTTGTTGTCATTGTCTCCAGAATACCTGCAAGGAGAAGGGGATCAAGAAACAGTCATTATTTTATGGGTGTCTGGGTGGCCTAGCTGGTTAAACCTGACTCTTGATTTAGGCTCAGGTCATGATCTCATGGTATGTGGGTTCAAGCCCCGCATTGGGCTCTGTGCTGGCAATGTGGAGCCTGCTTGGGACTCTCTCTCTCCTTCTCTCTCTCTCTCAAAATAAGTAAACTTTTAAAAAAAGAAAGTCATTATTTTAAATGCTAAGAAAATAATAAAATACTTCATAGTTGCAAGTTTATTCATCTATAAACCGTTTACTTTGTTCTGTTGGTAACATAATAACTGAAATCTACTTACATCCCACCTCGGATATAGGACACATATACTGGGATGTAAGTGGATTTGCAAGCAAGATTATTTTTAAAGTCCTATTGACTTCATTGATTTTCATAAGGCTTTCCTCTATTCTATATAATAGAGTTTTTATTGCAATTTACAGGTAAACAGTTGAAATACTTTAGGGCATATTTTTCTTACCGTAGTGACAGAAACTGAAGGTGAAATGTGTCACAATTAACCTTGAAACTATTGGGTTTTTTGGTTTGTGTTTCAACCATCTATTATTTAAATATGTCTGTGTGGTTCTATGTTTATTTGCTAACACATACCCATATAGGGCAATTTCTATATTTCAAGGGTAACGGCTGACAACCCTGAACTGCAGGGTTTACTTAAAGACACTTTCCGTTTAGTGAAATAGAAGAAAATACTTCTTATGAATAAGCTGCTTAGGCTTTTTTCCCTGATTTATGGCCAGTGTAGAATTCTCTCCTGGATGACCACATGTGCACACACACACACGCGCACACATCCACAAACGTACGCTCATGCACTCTGACAGCACACGTCCCAGCACCTGTTGAACTTTTACCTCATTCTTGCTTTCTGGGGTCACGACCCCTTCAAAAACAGCGATCGCTTTTCTAGGAAGCTTCTACAACTTCCAGAGGTGCATCGAGTTGAGAACAACTTGAGTTTCCTCACTCACTCAGGATCCCGCATGATTAAATATCTTCATTTTGAAGGCACTTCAGAATACGACAGCATGATGCTTTTTAGGATTTAACGGAGATAGCAAAACTACTTGAAAACTTGATATGGAAAATGCGCAATCTCCCCTCCCCCTTTTTTTAATGGGGAAAGAATATATTTACAAATTCTGAGCTGGTAAGTCTCATATTGGTTTTGGGCAGGATCTATGATGAATTATTATAGAAATACTTTAAACCTTTCTACCTTAGTCACTTCTGCTCAAAGCTCTGCCTTAACTCCCTGCAAACAACAAAAAAAGCCATTACAAAAACCTGATCTGCCCGTGAACGTGGATAAGACAGATATGGATTCCAGATTTACAACTGTATGGCTATGGGAAGGCTATTGCACTTTCTACCTTGGTGACTTCCCGCAAGTCACATGAGCTCTCATTTTCTTCATCTGTAAAACAGAGATAATACTATCTTCCTCATAGAGTTACTGTAAATTTTAAATTGTTTCATACATGCAAGACACTTAAAAAGAGTATATAGTATTAGTGTCTCCTATTATTATTACTGAGGTGAGCAGAATATTTGTCCCCCAGAGGTATTGATATCCTAGTCTCTGTCTGGATCTTGGGAATACATTACCTTACATGGCTGAAGACTTGGCAGATATGGTTAAGGTTGCAGACCTTGAGATGGGCTGATTATCCTGGAATCTTCCAGTGGAATCCAATATAATTATGTGAGTTTTTAAAAGCAAAAAAATAGAGGCAGAAAAGTGGATCAAGGAGATGAAACACAAGGAGAGATTGGCAGCATGAGAAAAATTTATCCACTTCTGACTATCTATTAACTGCTGACTCTGGAGATGGCAGAGGGAGACACAAGCCAAGGAATGCAGGTGACCTCTAAAAGCTGGAGTTTAAATGAGTTGACCAGGACCTCAACCCTATAACTTGAAGGAACCGAATTCTGCCAACAATCTGAATAAGTGAGGAAACAGTTCATCCCTTCAAATCTCCAGGAAGAGGGGCGCCAGTCAGTTAAATGTGGGACTCCTGATTTTATCTCAGGTCTTGATCTTGCAGTTCGTGAGTTCAAGCCCCAAATCGGGCTCTGGGCTGACCATGTGAAGCTTGCTTGGGATTCTCCCTTTCCCTCTCTCTCTGTTCTGCCCCTGCATGTGCGCTCTCTCTGTCTCTCTGTCTCTCTCTCTCAAAAATAAATAAATAAACAGTAAAAACAATCTCCAGGGAGGAACAGCTTGACAGTACCTTGATTTTAGCTCATGAGACCTGTGTCAGACCCTGACCTGCGTTAACTGTAAGATAATAAATTTGTAGTTTTAAAACACTAAGGTCACAGTAGTTTGTTAAGGTAGCAATACAAAACTAACACATTTACCATCACTATTATCTTTATTAACTTTTATGTTTCATCATTAGTAATTGGAACAAATAATTGACAAACAATAATAATAATTGACTCTCATTGAAAGTCACTGTATTTCCAGAGACACAACTGATATCTACATACTTACAGGTCAGAACCTGTTTTTACTCCTAGGGCTCCAATCTCTGCAAGAACAGGAAGGAGTCTGTGATTAGTCATGTTCATTTTGTGCTGGTCTCTCACACAGGATGAAGAGCAATGTCTCACATTACTTGGGGTCTCTTAATAGGGTAATATCCTCTTTTAACTTTATTTCTGCTAATGTTAGAGCCCCATAATCTTTATTCCATGTTGGAGAAATTAGAAGCGATATATATATTTTTTTATACAGGTAAAGAATGCACAATGAGAACATCTGTAGAAAATACAGTTTGAAGGCAAAGCCTGGGTGTCTCAGTTGGTTAAGCATCTGATTGTTAATTTTGGCTCTTGTCATGATCCCAGGATCGTGGCATCGAGCCTCACATTGGGCTCTGCACTGACAGCACAGAGCCTGCTTGGGATTCTTTCTTTCCCTCTCTCTCTGGCCAACCCTCCCCGCTCAAAAGAAAAAAAAAAAAAAAACAAAGTTGTTTATATGCAGAAGCACAGTGCTAGCTTAGAGTGTATTATAACACATGCCCTTAGTTCAGCTTAGACAAAATGGAAATAGGTTTCCATGGAGCTCATGTAACATCAGGTATGTTCCTATCAATTATTTTTTTCCAGGAAATCATTTTGAACTAACTGGTTTGAGTATCCATCAAAGTTCCTTTTATAATATCTGAAAGTCCAAAGATTGAAAGAAGAGAAAAATCCCTTAAATTTCAACATATAACGTGTTAAACTATAGAAGAGGGTGATAACCACACATTAACTATCAAAACATTTTATCGTTGTCAGAGAATATTGAAGCTGGAGTAACTCCCAGATTAATACACAAAAGCTACACTAATTATTAGGATTAGACTTCAACATCATATATATTTTCTTAATATTCTTTTTTGTACATGGACAATTACACTAAAATTACCAAGGCACATAGGCTGGTGTATGAAGACTTTTTTCTAACGTACACGGAGGTGCAACATGAAAATACATACTTTAAATGAACTGGAACGTTATAATTGTTTTTCTGTCCATGGTTTTAGTTTTCCTCCTAAACCTAAATAATATCATTTATAATTTTTCAACCAATTACCCACCCACTGTCTTAATCTACATTTTCAATCATAAGATGAACTGAAAGGTAGTCAAATAAAATTTTAAAAAATTATTTACTTTTTAGCTAAGTTTAATTTCTAAGTCTAAAACTTTTCATGCGAGCATTTTAATAGAACTTTAAATTATGTTAAAGGATTGATAAAAACTCGGTGTTATAGAAGGTTGTCAGAGAGCAATTGACAGATTAAAGAAAAAAGAAAATGTGCCTTTTGTTTGATGTGATTAACAAATCCCAGCTGTCTGTACATACCTAGAAAGTCTACGTATTCATCCTTAGCTTATAACACATAAATCATTCAATTCTTACACGAGCCCTTTACCAATCGGCCACAGTGTCCAGTCATCACAGCCCATCCCAACTCTGATGGACAGTCAGCATTGGTGCTTATATGTTATTTGCCTCTAAGTCTTTTCTGTTTTTCTTTTTCTTTTTGGCTACATTGTTCTGTAGAAACGGCTATGAATATTGATCCTTTTCTCAAAGACGTCAAAAGTCACATTGAAATGCTTTTCTCTGAAAATGTACAGTTTTTTTTTTTTGGGGGGGGACAGTGATAGCATTAAACACAAGCAGCTTTTCACAGACAAACATTCACAACTTACACATAAGAAGTCTTAGTTATCTAGACAGTGCCCGATTTTAAATTACTCCCTTTTACTCAAGTTTTATGTACAAACAACCCATATTCCAGGACAGATAAAATTCCTACTTAACTCTATACATTTCTAAATATTAATGTTATGTACTTTCTTTCAATTTAAGTTCTTTGAATTGAAAGTTAAGCATGTATTTGGACAATTTCATTGGAAAATTATGCACCTGAGTTACTCATTTTTATCATTAACTGTCTCACAATTCTACAAGGTCATTACATTCATCATTAATGTTTTCAGTGTAGTGTATTCTCCTTTCATGTTGTGTAGTCGTCATGATTTTGATCTCATTTCTTTCCCCTTCAAGCAATAGTCATGACTCAATGTTTTTAGCTGTACTTACCACAATTTGGTATCTACAGGCTATGATTGGTTGGTAGATCCTTTGACAACAGTTGCTCATTGGTTCATTCCATTATTTTCTCATACAGGGTCAAGTATGAAATAGAATTGAAACCAAACATCATTCATAACTGCATCACTAAAACCATTTTCGCAATCCTAAGTATTCGAAGGAATCTTAAAATGTCGTTCCCATATCCAGTTGTTTCATACTCTTAGAAAATATGATTACATGTAAAAGAAATCATGGAGTCCAAATGAAATTGTTATTATTATCATCTGTAAGGTTTTTTTTAGTCCACAAAAATAACAAATCTTTGAACTCAATGTCTTATATGATTTTAGTGGTTTTGTTTTACAGTCTAGTGCATTATACACTTGCTCCATTTGCATGCCCTACACATAAAAGTTTTGTTTCTCAAACTTATAATGGGGCATTAGCTAACATCTTATTTAATTTTACAATAATAATTATATTAATAAACATGCCAAGGGGAAAAATAGTAGAAAAAAAGCTAGAAGAGAGAGTAGGTGAGAAACGAGGGAAGGAAATAAGGAAGAAGACAGGGGGAAAGGATTAACTCCATATTTTATAACATAGAGCTTATATCCTATCTCAAGTAACCATACTTTCTAGGATAGGTACAATAATATCTACATTGGGTGAGATTTTTATTGTAAATTATTAAATAGGAAAAAAATCTGGGCTAGGTCAAGTAGGAGAAGAGCTGTACTTTATCTTTTTATTAAAATTCAAGTATAATTAACGCACAGTATTATGTTAGTTTCAGGTGTACAATATAGCGATTCAACAATTCTGGTATGTTTATCAGTGCTCGTCAGGATATGTCTATTCTTACTCTTCTTTATCTCTTTCAACCGTTCCTTAATCCACCTCCCCTCTACCCATGAATTCTCTCTAAGTGTTTCTTGGTTTGTCTCCTTTTTTCCTCTTTGTTCATTTGTTTCTTAAATTCTATATATGAGAGAAATCATATGCTATCTGTCTTTCTCTGACTGACTTATTTCACTTAGGATTATACCCTATAAGTCAATCCATGTTGCAAATGGCAAGATATTATTTTTAACGGCTTGGGTAATATTCCGTTTACACACACACACACACACACACACACACACACACACACACACACCTATCATTTCTTTACCTATTCATTTATCAATAGACAAATGGGTTGCTTCTATATCGTGGCTATTGTAAATTAGGCTTCAATAAATATAGGGTTTCATATATCTTTTTGAATTTGTGTTTTCAGTTTCTTTGGGTAAATTCCAGTAGTAGAATTACTGGATCATGTGATAATTCTAATTTTTAAAATTTTTAAGTTTATTTATTGGGAGAGAGAGCGAACAATGGGGAGGGGCAGAGAGAGAGATCAAGAGAGAGAGAGAATCCCAAGTAGGCTCCATGCTGAAAGTGGGGTTTGAACCCAAGAACCATGAGATCATGACCTGAGCCAACACCAAGAGTCAGACGTTTAACCCGCTGAACCACCCAGGTCCCCCCTATTCTATGTTTAACTTTTTAAAGAAACTCCATACTGTTTTCCACAGTGGCTGGACCAGATTGCATTCCCACTAATGTTGCATGAGGGTTTCTTTTTTTCACATCTTTGTTAACACTTACTGTTTCTTGGGTGTTATTTTTTTTTTTTTTAATTTTAGCCATTTTGAGTGTGAAGTGATGTCTCATTGAGGTTTTGATTTATGTTTCCCTGATGATGAGTCATGTTGAACATCTTTTCATGTATCACTTGGTCACCTATATGTCTCTTTTGGGAAAATGTCTATACGCGTCCTCTGCCCATCTTTTAAACAATTTTATTTATTTTTTGAGAGAGAGAAAAAGCATGAGCAGGGGAGGGAAAGAGAGAGAAGAATGAGCGAGAGTCCCAAGCAGACTCTGCACTGCCAACAGGGAGCCTGATTTGGGGCTGGAACTCACAAACCTTGAGATCATGACCTGAGCCAAAGTCAAATGTTTAAACAACTGAGTCACCCAGGTGTCCCTGTCCTATGCTCATTTTAATTGATGTTTTTTTGATGCTGTTGTATGAGTTCTTTACATATTTTGTGTAAGTCTTTAGATATTTTGGTTATTAACCCTTTATCACATGTATCATTTGCAAATGGCTTCTCCCGTTCAGTAGCTTGCATTTTGCTGCTGTTGATCATTTCTGTCACCATGAAGAAGCTTTTTATTTTGGTATGGTGTCAATACTTTAATTTTTCTTTCGTTTCCCTGGCTAAAGCAGGCATGTTTAGAAAAAGGTTTCTATGGCTGATGCCAAAGAGACTACTGTGTATGTTTTATTCTAGGATTTTTATGGTTTCAAGTCTCACATTTAGGTCTTTAATCCATTTTGAGTATTTCTATGTATGGTGTACAAAAGTGGTCCAGTTTCATTCATTTGCATGTATCTGTTCAATTTTCACAGCACCATTTGTTGGAGAGACTGTCTTTTTCCCATCGGATATTCTCGCCTCCTTAGTTGTAGATTAATTGACCATAAACGTGTGATTTTGTATCCGGACACAGTAATCGGTTCCATTGATCCCTGTTTCTAATTTTCTGTCGGTCTCATATTGTTTTGATTACTACAGTTTTGTAATGTATCTTGAAATCTTGAAATGTGATAGGTCTGGTTTTGTTCTTCTTTTTTAAGTTCCTTTTGTTGTTTGGGGTCTTTTGTGTTTGCATACATATTTTAAGATTATTAGTTTTAGTTCTTTGATGTCTTGTTGGTATTTTGATAGGCATTTCATTAAATCTATCTATTTCTTTGGTAGTATAGACATTTATTTTCCTTTTTAAAACTTTATTTATTTAAATTCAGGTTAGTTAACATACAGTGTAGTATTGGTTTCAGGAGTAGAACCCAGTGCCCACCCTAACAAGTACTTTCCTTAATGCCCATCACCCATTTAGCCCATCCTCCCCACCTACCTCCCCTCCAGCAATCGTCAATTTGTTTTCTGTCCTTAAGAGTCTGTTATGCTTTGCTTCTCTCTGTTTTTCTTACTTTTCCTTCCCTGACGTTTATCAGTTATGTTTCTTAAATTTCACATATGAGCGAAACCATATGATATTTGTCTTTCTCTTATTTCATTTAGTATAATGCACTCTAGTTCCATCCACATGGTTGCAAATGGCAAGATTCCATTCTTTTTGATGACTGAGTAATATTCCATCATATATACACACATATACATATGTATACACATATATACACACATATACATATGTATACATCATATACACATATGTATTCCATCATATATACACACATATACATATGTATACACATATATACATATATGTTTGTACATACATATGTATATATGTGTATATATATACACACCACATCTTCTTTATCTGTTCATCAGTCAATGGACATTTGGGCTCTCTCCATAATTTGGCTATTATGTTAACAGTAATTGTTCTTCTAATATATGAGCATAGTTTATCTTCCCATTCATTTATGTCATCTTTGATTTTTTTCATCAGTGTTTTATGTAGTTTTCAGATACAGATGTTTCACCTTCTTAGTTAATTCCTAGGTATTTTATTATTTTGGTGCTTTTGGAAATGGGATTGTTCTCTTAACTTCTCTTTCTGGTAATTTACTCTTAGTGTATAAAAATGCAACAGATTTCCATACATTAATCTTATATCCTGTGGCTTTACTGAATTTATTTATCACTTCTAATAGTTTTATGTGTGTGTGTTTGTAGAATTTTTAGAGTTTTCCATATATAATATCATGTCATATGCAAATAGTGAAAGTTTTACTTCTTCCTTACTAATTTGGATGCCTTTTATTTTTTTTCCTGTCTAATTGTGTAACAAAAGACATCTAGTAGTATGTTGGATAAAAGTGGTGAGAGTGGGCATACACAGAGACAAATGAAAGTAAAAACAGAATGTTCCAAATCTTTGGGATGCAGAAAAAAACTGATCTAAGAGGGAACATTATAGCAATAATCTACTTATGTCAAGAAGCAAGAAAAATTTCAAAAAAAAAAAAGACCCAGCTTTACACCTCAAGGAGCTAAAAGTAGAAGAAACAAAGCTCACATCCAATAGAAGGAAGGGAATAATAAGAATTAGAGCAGAAATAAGTGAAATGGAGACTTCAGAATCTCACAATAGAGCAGATCAATGGAACTAGAAACTGGTTCTTTGAAAAGATCAACAAAATTGATAACCCTTTAGCCAGATTTATCATAAAAAATGTGAGAGGACTCAATAAAATCAGAAGTGAAGGAGAGTAAATAACAACTGACACCACAGAAATAAAAAAGCTTGTAAGAGAATATTATGAAAAATTATATGCCAAGAAACTGGACTACCTATAAGTGGATAAATTTCTAGAAATGGAGAACATACAAAAACTGACTCAGGAAGAAATAGAAAATTTGAACAGACTGATCACTACCAACAAAACTGAATCATTAACAAGAAAGCTTCCAACTAACAGAAGTTCAGGACCAGATGGCTTCACAGGTAAATTCTAGCAAACGTTTAAAGAAGAATTAATACCTGTTTTTCTCAAACTATTCCAAAAATAATAGAAGAAAGAAGAGAGCTTCCAAATTTATTTTATGAGGCCAGCATTATCCTGATACCAAAATCAGATAAAGACACTACAAAAAAAGAAAACTATAGACCAGTAAAAACGTAGATGAAAAAACTCTCAACAAAATGTTAGCAAATTGAATCTAACAATACATTAAGAAAAATAATTCATCATGATCAAGTAAGGGATTTATTACAGGGATACAAGTGTGGTTCAATATTTACAAATCAACATGATACATTACATTAAAAGAGAAAGGATAAAAACCGTATGATCATCTCAATAGATGCAGAAAAAAGCACTTGACAAAGTACAACATATCTTCATGATAGAAACTCTTAATAGGTTTAGAGGAAACATACCTCAACACAATAAAGGCCATACATGTAAAACCCACAGCTAATGTCATAATGGTGAAAAACTGAGAGGTTTTCCTCTAAGATCATGAACTATACTTTAAATAACCAACCTACTTCATATTATTTTGAGGTTTAATTGAAATGATTTAAAGGGTTTGAGGCACCTGGGTGACTCAGTCATTTAGGCGACTGACTTCAGTTCAGGTCATGATCTCACAGTTCAAGAGTTCAAGCCTCAAATTGGGCTCTGTGCTGACAGCTCAGAGGCTGGAGTCTGCTTCAGATTCTGTCTCCCTCTCTCTCTGCCCCTCCCCCACTCACGCTCTGTCTCTGTCTCTCTTTCAAAAATAAGTAAACATTAAAAAAAATAAATCATGTCAAAAAATTTAATGTCTATTTATTTTTGAAAGAGCGAGAGAAACAGAGACAGAGAAAGAGTGTGAGTAGGGGAGGGGCAGAGAGCGAGGGAGACACAGAATCTGAAGCAGGCTCCAGCCTCTGAGCTGTCAGCACAGAGCCTGATGCAGGCCATGAACCATGAGATCATGACCTGAGCTGAAGTCAGATGGTTAACCAACTGAGCCACTCAAGCGCCCCTTTTTTGAAATGATTCGAAAGGTTTAGCATTAAGCTTGTATCAGAATAAGCAATTAGCAAATGCTAATTTATTACTTGCACTGCTACCACAGTTGCTATTATTATAGGTATTGTAAGACTTTTCAGAACCATGGGTGCAGATTCCAAGTTGAGAACCATTACAAGAGTTGCATGTTGAGAGAATAGTGTAGGAATTGTCTTAATTAAATTGGAGAAACAAAGGAATAAAGGTGGGAGGTTGTAAGATTGAATAGATTTTTAAAAAATCTTTGTTTTATGTTAATGTATATTGAGAAAAAAAAAGTACTCCAGAAAATATGAGAAAAATAGACAAATTTAAAACTTCATCATTTTAATCTCTGTGAACATTTTGCTTACTTCCATCACAGGAAGCAATGTCTCTACATGGTTGTTTTTAAATATTTGACATTATAGTGGATGCTATGTCTTAAATATATATTGATTTTTGTACCTTGATTCTTTTTTAACTTAACATTGTAATATTTTATGTGTAGTCGCGTGTGTTATACAATTGTTCATTGAACTATTATCAATGAACTTCTCTCTTTACTTCATCACATTCTACATATAGGCACAGCAATCTGCGAATATTTTCCTAAAGATGTCAAGCTGTAATTTACATGTCTGTAACTATTCTTCCTCCATCCTATTAATTAAACTATTTCTCATTTCTGTCTTTCTGCCAAACTGATATATAATTTTTTTTTTTTTGGCTCAAGCACTAGCTCCTTTATCAACACTTACCTCATCAATTGAGTCTTGGACAAAGGGGAGAGTGGGTAATTTTGTTAGAGGGTTTTATTGTTGAGTCAAACAGGGTGAGAAATAAATAGAGTGAGAAATGAGGCAAGATTTCAGGTAGAGATATCCAACAAGATGATGAATATATGAGTCTGTAGCTCAGAAGAGAGGTTTTTTGGCAGAAATTTAATACATGAGTCAAACAGTCCATAGTAGGGTGAGAAGAGGGTAGGAAAGGAAGAGGGGTGAGGAGGGGAGGGGAGTAGATAGAATCTTAGGAAACATCACGGTACAAAAAGCTAATTAAAGGAATTAAAACCCAAAAAGGAGACAGAAAAGGAGTGTAAGGAGAGTTTAGATTAAAACACTGTGGTGTACTGAAGGATGCTTTTCAGAAGGGAATGATCAATATGACAAATGTCACAGCTAAGGGAAGTAAAAATAATTTACTAAGGTATTAATTATATTTTCCTTTCCACTTCCTTCCACTTATGATTTTTAACTCTTATCCCCCTTTAATTAAAACTTCTCAAATTTAAATACTAGGACACCTGGATGGCTCAGTCAGTTAAGTGTCTGACTTCGGCTTAGGTCATGATCTCATGGTTCGTGGGTTCAAGCCCCATGTCTGGCTCTGTGCTGACAGCTCAGAGCCTGGAGCCCACTTCAGATTCTGTGTCTCCCTTTCTCTCTGCCCCTCCCCTCCACTCCCACTCTGTTTCTTTCTCTCGAAAATAAATAAACATAAAAAATTTTTAAAAAATTAAATACTAATAGTCGAAATACTTACTGTGTGCTAGATAATGTTTTAAGAGCCTCCTGGTTTTAACTCATTGAGTCAACATTATAGAACTGACATATCAGTTATAAAATGAGGTTTTATCCTCATTTCACACAGGAGGAAACCAAACGAGCCATGAAAAGTCTAAATATCTTGAAAGGCACAGCTCTGAGAAACCATTTAATTAACCTTTTATCATTATGGACTAAGCGTATGGGTCTTTGGGTCTTGTACATCTTTTGCTTATTTAATCCCTAATTATTTTATATTTGTGATGATGTTTTAAGTGTTATTGTTTTTTATTCAAGAAATAACATTTATTTTTGTATATTGATATTGTATTCTGAAGTCTTGTTAATTACATTACCTTTGGTAGCTTTTTTTTTTTTTTAATGTAGATTCCTTTGGATTTTCTACATAGAAAATCATGTCATCTGTGAATAAAGACTTCTTCGTTTTTAAACTGGATTCATTTTATTTCATTTTCTTTACTGATTATAATGGCTATAAGTTCCAGTAGAGTGTTGATTGGTAATGGTAAGAATGGACATCCTTGGGGCTCCTCGGTGGCTCAGTCAGTTAAGTGTTCCACTTGGGTCACTCATGATCTCATGGTTCGTGAGTTTGAGCCCCACATTGGGCTCTATGCTGAGAACTCGGAGCCTGGAGCCTGCTTCAGATTCTGTGTTTCCCTTTCTCTCTGTTCCTTCCCCGCTCACAATGTCTCCCTTTCTCTCTCAAAATATAAAGGTTAAAAAAGATTTTTTTAATTAATTATTAGCAGTAGTGATACCAATTATTGCTCATGCATATGGGTTCTTTGTATATCATCACTATTCAGGGACTGCTTGTCCACCATATTGTGTCTCCCCAGTTGAACTTAAGTGGCTTATCATATATTTCTTTTCCCTTGTTAGGACATACTAGAGAAAGTTCTCTCGTCTCCATGATACTTTAGAGTGTTCTTCTTTAGTAAAAGAAGTCTTTCTTTTTTTCCATCTAGAAACATTAGATAGAAAATAGCAATTCTACTTCATGCCTTGCCTCTATGCCTTGGCGGTTGAGTTCCCAGGAATCCTGTCATTGCATATGGAATCAGTGTATTGGATTATTTTCAGTGAAATTGTTAAATAAGAGAATTTCTTAGCACTATGAATGCAAAGTGAAGAAACCAGCAGTCTTTATTACACTAATTTCTCTGAATCCTATAAAAATCATTTAAAGTCTCTGGGCTTCAGTATCTACATTTGTAAGATGAATTGGATTGAGTATTCATTCAGGTTGTTCCCCGTTCTTAAATTCTGTTATCTCTTATTTTTTTCAATATTGAGGGCATCTCTAGGAATCCTCCTCTTTTGAATTATTTGCTTTATAAAGTTTGCAAAGCCTAAACTAGTCTTTAAATATAGATAATAAAACAATTTCTTTGCCTGAGGGATTTTGAAACGTGGAGCCTGAAGTCAGCCCTAAGAATTGGCCTGATTTGTGTGATCTATTAACATCAATAAATCATTGTATCCGAAGTGCCTTTGATGGTCTGTTTTGCATCCTTGACTGACTCCTTGGTCTTTGCATAAATGCAATTTTGTTTGGGATTGAAATGTTTTATATGATGCTTTGCATTCTTGGGATAGATCAGTAGAGTGGAAATTTTTCTTTGAAAAAGAGAATCTACATGCCAAGTACAGATATCAAGAACTATGATTGTTACTTTAATGCACCACAAAGAAGAGTGGATATGGAAAGTGTGATCGGAGCTTAGTAAAAGACGTTTTCAAATACATTAGTCAATACTTTTCTCCCTTCTAGGTCAGCTTGCATTCAACAAGGAAGAAATCAAGGGCTTTGTCTATAATCTTCAGTTTGCAAGTCAAGTCTTACCCCAGCTCAGTTACTCTAAAATGGATTAAGACTTGGGACAGGGAAAGGGTTTTATAGAGAAAGGATTACAATGAAGTCATCCAGGCATTATTTCTCTCTGATGTTTAGATGTCAACACTCCAAATAAGAATAAGAGGACTTTTTAAAAAAAATGTTTATTTACTTATTTTGAGAGAGAGTGCATGCATCCAAGCAGGGCAGAGGTGGAGAGAGAGAATCGTAAGCAGACTCCCACAGAGCCCGATGTGGGGCCCACTCTCACAAGCCATGATCATGACCTGAGCCAAAATCAAAAGTCAGATGCTCAACTGACTGAGCCACCCAGGCACACCAATAATAGGACATTTTTTATGTTGAATCCCTTTAGCTCTATTCACCTGCTTCTATTCATGCTCTAAAATTAAAGCCAAAAGTAGAAATCTTAGGTTTATACTCATGGATCTTATGAAAGTAGATCTGATAAACTATGTTATGACCTTTTGAGAAGAGAGAGTGCATTTTTGGCCTGTATAGCTATAGAGCTTTGCTTTATGAATTCTTTGGTTATTTTGTTTTTTCATTTACACTATTTTCTCTGTTTCCACAGAAGAAGGAGTCTGAATGCAAACAGATTTTGGAAGGTTTTATCAGTGTCACATAGAAGAGCAATGGTGTTTGTAATTTCAAAATTCCTATACCCTGATATTTTGTAATTACCTACTGGAGGCAGATTAGTAATATAGAAAGGACTTGGTCTTTCAAATTAGGCAAATAATATTTAAGTTCTCCATTCCAACACTTAGCCTATATGAAACTAGTATGCCATTCAGTCTTTCAGATCCTGAAGTTCTCAAATGCACAAATAGGATAATAATAATTCCTTATAAGCTATTGAATGATTATGAGAAAAATGCATGTAAATCAACTAACAGTCTTTGGCATATTATTGACATTTTTTAAATGTTTCTTCTCTTTCCTTGGTTTCTGCTTCTTTCATTCCTAAGTCTTTTAACAGCATTTTCATACTTTTAATATTTCAATAGTAATTGATGTGAAAAACCCTGAAGACTATTGAGCAGGCATACTATTTTTTTTTAGCAGAAGGCACAATTTTGAGTTCACGTACATTTAGTCAACTTGAAATTTTACAAATCTCTATTTGTATACTGTTCTATGAAGATGAAGGGTGTTGGTTTTGTTATTGTTAAACTTCTGAAAGCAACTTTCATAAACAAGGGGGAGAAGTTGACTTCTGTAGAATTCTATCAGCTGGGTTTTCAAAGAAGCTGTCCCAGAATTAGCCAAAATTCAAAGGCTTAGGTGATACTTCCCGAGACTGTCTTCTCTTCTGACACCAACTACAAGTTTAGGGATCACCTGAGTCACCTCCAGTTTCAACGATTCACTAAGAGAACTCTTAGAACGCATTGAAAACTGTATATGCATGATTATGATTTATTACAGGAAAAGATACAGATCATAATCAACCAAAGAAGAGATGAATGGCGTAGAGTCTGGGAGGGTTCCAATGCAAAGCTTCTCTTATTTCTCCCACAGAGTCAGGATATTCTCTCACACTGATGTGTGGCAACTCACATGGAATATTGCTAATCACACCCAAGCTTTGGTGTCTAGAGTTTTTATTGAGTTCCATTACATAGACATGATTGATCTCAGCTTTTAGGCAACTGTTACAGTGTGACTGAAAGCCTCCACTCCAAATTACATGGTTAATCTTTCTGTATGGTCCACCTCAACCTAAGACTATTAAATGTGGTAGTCTTAGATCTTGTGTGGTTGGCCTCCCACCTAAACAAAGTCATTTCTGTCAGGTATAACATAGATAACTTCCCAGAAACCAAAGGTAACAGTCAGACTTCTCTTGGGGCTAGGCCAAATTCTTTACTACATAACTAGAAATGAAGAATGTTTTTTATTTTCTTTATAAAACAGTTTGTTAGTAGTCCCACCCATTTTTCATGGAACGGTTCAATTGTAATGACAAATTTGTCCTAGAACACTTACAATTCCATTATAATATATTAATATACTCTTGCCTTGGAAAAGTTTTTTTAATATTTTCTCCCCATTTTCTATATTATCTGTCATAGAATCTTAACTATACTGAGTTTCTTAGACTGGATTGTAATGGCAGAAATCAATGCAACCATAATGATTGGACACAAATGTCAATGGAGTATTAGAAACGCAAGAGGATTCAGAGTTTCAAGGTAGTGATTTAGCCGAATGATGACCATTAGAAGAAATTGATTATTGGGAAAGTACCTAGATTGGTGTTGTTCAGACAATAGGTGATGGCTCTTGGTGATTCATTAAATGATTCCTTACTGTGGGTTAGAGTTGAAAAATATTGCTTGTTTTGCTCAGATGCTGAGCCACCTTAGTGCAGCAAGAGGAACATCCAACTTTTCTGTTGTTTTCTTTGAACGACACTTTGACAAGTTATTATAATATAGGAGGCAGGGAGGCATGAAATATGATTTAATTACTGCCTTGACTTACCTAGACTCAACAACTACAGCAATAGCTCTGTAATACTCAAATTCAAAGCACACGTTTGCATTTAACCTCTCTCTTTTTTTTTTTTTATTGTTTCCTATTTTTATTCCATTCAAGTTTCCAACTAGGATCTCACTATAGGTGGTGAGTAATGCTGCCACCATTGCCACTGCACCAGTTTCACAAAACTGCTTAATTGCAGGTCCATTCTAGTTTTGTGTATTCTTTTCTCTGTCCCTATAACCTAGGATAGGCTGTGTGACCTACGATATATTCTTGGAGCCTGAGGTATATTCTTGCTAATAACTTTAATGTTGGTAGGTCTTTGTCTAAAGGTTTATGAATAGTATAGTACTTCTGAGGCCAAATTAGGAAAAGACCTCGATGTTTACTTTTCCAAGTGGTATTATTCTGACCTATAAGGTGAATAATGTTTATTCACCTGTGTTGTCTGTTTCCGTTGTCGTTGTTGTTGTTTTTAGATTATTACTGAGATAGAAGAAATGGTATCTTTTTTAGCAAGGTATCTTGTTTTTCTTCAGGTCAGTCATGATTATTTCCAAAATAATATTTGAAATTTAACATATTAATATATTCTCATTGTCAACTTTAATCCTGATCACTTTGCCTCTCAATAGTTTGAAAAAAAATCTTATTTTTCACACTACTGAATAAACTGAAGGAAAGGAGAATATACCTTTGCCAGTTTATGTAAATACTATATAGATCTGTATTGCAACATACTTAAATAATTAGATTACAAAGCACAGGAAAAGGGGAAAGGAATATTGTAGAGAGCCTCACAATAGTTTAAATCATATTTTAATTCCAAGTCAGTTTGCCACAATTTATAAACATGTTTGTCTTAAAAGATATAATTTTGAAATTATCGCCAAAGGACTCTCTGCTATTTTAGTGATTAATTTATTTTTGTTTCTGATAATATTATTTTCACATTTATTTTTGATTATAGTAGAGAATTTCACAATTGTATTTTGTTATCACAACAAATCACCCCAAGAAACTTGGGCTTTTTGACAGAAATCAAAAACATTTATTTATTATAATTTATGTAAGTGATGTAGGGAAACTCAGACACCAAAAAATATGTTTTAGAAGTGAAATATTTATGAAAGTCTTATTTTAGTTTCTTGTAAGTCAAATATTTTGTATTATCATTTTAGAAAGTTATTTAATATGAAAGTATTATAAATTTATCTTGAAGTTAGATTTCATATTTTATCAGTTTTTCAACAATTAAATTGACTTTGGCTGTTTTGCTAAACCAATACCAAATGTCTTACAGGGTACTCCTGTCTTCATTTTATGTAAAACTTATACACTTACCAATCAATTTGATCTTTGAGGTATTTTTCATAGAAATCTAGTGTAAATTGTATCAGAATTTTACAGAACTTGCTGTGTCATGCAGTTGTTATAGAATATCAAAGACAATTTGACTTTCAGGTTGTTTTTTTCCTCTGAATAAGAGAAAATGACACTCTTTTGAGTTCCCATTATTGTACAGGATGTAGGTGCAGCTATCTTATTACTGAGAGAAGAAATGGTATCTGGTTCAACTTCATGCAGCAAGAAAACATTCTGCAACCCTCTATTGACTAAAATGAAATAGAAAAGAATAACTTGAAAAGTAACAAATATTTCAGTACAAAGTTGTATATAAAAAGGATAACAAGAAAGTAAAGAAAGAGACAAGTGAAGGAAGATGATAAGGGATAAATGGAAATACCCTCAGCAGGATATATTTTGACCAAGATAGAAATTCATATGTTACCCAGTTTGCTGTTTGGGGCAGAATGACAAACATTCTGTGATAGTATTTTATACAGATGCTTGAACATAGAAAAACATTTTATTTTTTAATGACTATTTTCTTTTCTTTTTTTTTTTTTGTATATGTACTTTTGAGAAAGAGAGGAGGAGAGAGAGAGAGAGGGAGAAAGGGAGTGTGCAGGGGAGGGGCAGAGAGAGAGGGTGACAGAGAATCCAAAGCAAGATCCAGGCTGCTGTTAGTGCACAGCTAGATGTGGGGCTTGAACCCACGAATTGTGAGATCATGACCTGTGCTGAAGTTGGACGCTCAGCTGACTGAACCACCCCGGTATCCCTTTAATGACTATTTTCAATGAATATCTGTAATTTAGTACTTCATAATCTTGGTGCTATTTGTTAAATTACTTTTTTTGTTAATGGAAATTCACTTCATTAATCTGGTATCAGTAATGCTTCCTTCTCAGGAGTCAGTGGACAAAGATTATCTTATTATTTATTATTAAATATGATAAGTGCAATTTCCTAAATATTTATGACTAAATAAAATATATGTAAAATGCCTGGTACACAATACAGATTTAAATAATGTCATTTCCTTTTTTTATTCTCCACCACTTCTACTGGGGATTAAAAAGCATAGTGTGTGTGTGTGTGTGTGTGTGTGTGTGTGTGTGTGTCTATTTAACTATTAGACAACTTAGAAAATATTGACTGTTTTATCAAAAAATTGTTCTTTGCCTAAATAAGAACATCCAGAACAAACTATATATGTTGACAGACTTAAAAATAAAAAAAAAGCACCTTTCTTTTCCGGAGAGTGCTTAAAATTTTCAGGATTTTTATGAAAAGAAACTTTGGCAGAGAATGTGACAATTTTCACTGTTCAAAAGAACCAAGTATTTTATTTTATATTTTTATTTAGGAATAATTGGCATACAATACTGTATTAGTTTCAGGTGTACAACTTACAGACGTGATACTTGTATACATTATGAAATGGTCACTAAAGTAAGTCTGGTGACCATCTGTCACCATCCAAAGTTGTTACAATATTTTTGACTATATGCTGTACATCGCATCCTTGTGTCTTATACATTTTATAATTGGAAGATTGCACTTCTTAATCCCATTTCACCTCTTTTGTCCATCACTCTACTCTCCTTCCCTTTAACAACCATCAGTTCTCTGTGTTTATGAATCTGTTTCTATTTTGTTTTGTTTGTTTTGATTTTTAGATTTCATGTCTACATGAAATCACATAGTATTCGCTATTTTCCCTCTTTGACTTATTTCACTTAGCGTAATACTCTCTAGGTTGATCCACGTTGTCACAAATGACAAGTATTTTATTTTTTCATTTTTCATTTTAATTCAAGTTAGTTAACACTTAGTGTAGTATTGGTTTCAGGAGTAGAACCCAGTGATTCATCACTTACATATAACACCCAGTGCTCATCCCAACAAGTGTCGTCCTTAATGCCCATCACCCATCTAGCCCATCCTCCCACCTACCTCCTCTCCAGCAACCTTCAGTTTGCCCTCTGTATTTAAGAATCTCTTATGGTTTGCCTCCCTCTCTTGTTTTTATCTTATTTTATTTTTCCTTCCCTTCCCCTATGTTTGTCTGTTTCAAGTATTTTAAAATTTTTATGGCTGAATAATATTTCAGTGTGTGTGTGTGTGTGTGTACTTATCACATATTTTTATTCACTCATCTATCGATGGACATTTAGGTTGCTTTTATATCTTGGCTCTTGTAAATAATGCTGCAATGAATACAGAGATACATATTTCTTTTTGAATTAGTGTTTTCATTTTTTTGGATAAATACCCACAAGTGGAATTTCTGGATTGTATGGTAGTTTTATTTATAAATTTTTAAGGAAACTCCATACTGTTCCTATAGTGGCTGCACCAATTTGCATTCTTATCAACAGAGTACAAGAGTTTTCTTTTTTCCACATCCTTGCCAACAATCGTTTCTTGTCATTTTGATCACAGTTTGATCACTCTTACTATAGTAATAGTTCTAACAGGTGTGAGGTGAGCTCTCAGTTTGCATTTCCCTGATAGTGATGTCGAGCATCTTTTCATGTGCTATTGGCCAATGGTATGTCTTTATTGGAAAATGTCTATTCAGGTCCTCTGTCCATTTTTTAATTGGTCCTTTGGTTTTTTGATATTGAGTTGTATGGGTTCTTCGTATATTTTCGATGTAAACCTCTTATCAGATACATTATTTGTGAATATTCCCCCTATTCGTTAGGTTACCCTTTTCATTTTGTTGATGGCTTCCTTCACTGTGCAAAAGCCTTTTTAGTTCGATGTAGTCCCATTTCTTTATTTTCACTTTTGTTGCCCTACTTGAGGCAACAAAATAAACATCATTCACACCCATGCCAAAGAACATACTGCCTATTTTTTAAGTTTTGTAGTTTCCGGTCTTACATTTAAGTCTTTAATCTATTTTGTGTTTATACTTACATGTGGTGTAAGAAGGTGGTCCAGTTTCATACTTTTGCATGTAGCTGTCCAATTTTCTCATCACCATTTATTGAAGAGACTACCTTTCCTTCTTGTAGTTTCTTGCCTTGTTTGTCATGGATTACATGACCATATGAATGCAGGTTTATTTCTGGTTCTCTATTCTGTTTCATGCTATTGGGTGTTTCACTCTATTCCGTTTTTGTGCCAGTATTACACTGTTTTATGACCATAGTTTTGTAGTATAACTTGAAATCCAGGAGTATGATATCTGCATATTTTTTGCTCTTGCTCTTGGCTCCTTGGGGCTTTTGTGTTTTCATACAAATTTTAGGGTTATCTGCTCTAGTTCTGTAATAGGACTGCATTGAATCTGTAGATTGCTTTCAGTCGTCTGGAAATTTTTACAGTATTCTTCCAATTCATGAGCTCATTATATGTTTTTCATTATTTGTGTTGTCATCAATTTCATCAAAGTCAATTTTCGGGGTGCAGGTCTTTCACCTTCACCATTAATTTACTCTAGGTCTTTTATTCTTTTTGAATAAAATTCAAAATGGGATTATTGTAAATGGGATTATTTTCTTTAATTTATCTTTATGCTACTTCATTATTAGTGTATAGAAGTGCAACATTTTTATGTAATGATTTTGTCTCCTATAACTTAACTGAATTCATTTATTAGTTCTATTAGGTCTTTCTTTTGTGGAGACTATGTTTTTTTATATATAGTTTCATGTCACCAGTAAATATTGTTTTACGTTTTTTCCTTTCTAATCTGTATGCCTTTAATTCTTTTTCTTGCCCAATTGCTGTGGCTAGGACTTCCAATAACACGTGAATAAAAGAGGCAAAAGTAGACATCCTTCTCTTGTTTCTGATCTTAGAGAAAAACCTTCCATCTTTTTATGATCAAATACGATATTAGCTGTGGGTTTGTCATACATGGGCTTTCTTATGGTGAGCTGCGTTCCCTCTATACTCACTGTGGTAAGCATTTTTATCAAATGGATGTTGAGTTTTGTCAGATGTTTCCTTCTGCATCTGTGAAGATGATCATATGGTTTTTGTCCTTTATTTTATTAACGCAGTGATCACATTGATAGATTTACAGATATTGAACCCTCCTTGCATCCCTGGGATAAATCCCAGTTGATCATGATGTCTGATCCTTTAAATGTATTGTCGAATTCAGTTTGTTAATATTTTGTTGAGAATCTTTGCATGTTTATTGGGTGTATTTTCCCATAATTTTCTTTCCTTTTCTTCTCTTCCCTTCCTTCCTTCCTTCCTTCCTTCCTTCCTTCCTTCCTTCCTTCCTTCCTCCCTCCCTCCCTCCCTCCCTCCCTCTCTCCCTCCTCCTATCTCCCCAACCTCTCTCTCTCTCTCTCCTCTCTCTCTCTCTCTCTCTCTCTCTCTTTCTTTCTTTTTTTTTTTTTTTGTAGTGCCTTTCTCTGATTTTGGTATCAGTAATGCTGGCCTCATAGAATGAGTTTGGAAGCATTACTTCATCTTTGATTTTTTTGGAATAGTTTGAAAAGAATGAGTATTAACTCTTCTTTAAATGTGGGTACTATCTACCTGTGAAGCCATCTGGTCCTGATCTTTTGTTTTTTGGGGGGAATATTTTGATTATTGATTCAGTTTCACTCTAATAATCAATTTGTTCATATTCTCTATTTCTTCCTGACTCTGTCTTGGAAGATTGTATATTTCTAGAAATTTATCTGTTTCTGTTTTTTGTTTCTGTTTTTGTTTTTTTTTAGATTCGTCCAGCTCGTTGGTGTGTAATTGTCTCTTATAATTCTTTGTATTTTTGTGTTATCATTTGTAACCTCTCTTTCATTTCCAATTTTATTTATTTGGGCCCTCTTTCTTTTTTTCTTGACAAACCTGGCTAATGGTTTATTTTTTCATCTCTTTTCAAAGAACCAGCTTTTAATCTCATTGATTATTTCTAATTTTTTAAGTCTCTATTTATTGCCTCTATTATCTTTATTATTTCCTTCCTTCTACTAATTTTGGGTTTTGTTCTTATTTTTCTAGTTCTTTTAGGTGTAAAGTCAGATTGTTTATTTGACATTTTTCTTGTTTCTTGAGATGGGACTGGATCACTATAAACTTCTCTGTTAAAACTGACTTTGCTGTGCCCCACCCCCCAAATTTTAAAACATTTTGTTTTTATTTTCATTTGTTTTAAGTTATTTTTAAAAATTTTTAAAGTTTGTTCGTTTATTTATTTATTTATTTATTTATTTTGAGTGAGACAGAGACAGGACGAGTTGGGGAGCAGTAGAGAGAGAGGGAGAGAGAGGATGTGGGACTTGAACTCACAAAACTATGAGATCATGATCTGAGCTGAAAACGAGTCAGATGCTTAACCAACTGGGCCACATAGGTGCCCCTGCTTTCAAGTTACTTTTTGAATTCCTCTTTGATTTCTCATGATTTAGTAGTAGTATGCTATTTAGTCTTCATATATTTGTATTTTTTCCAGTTTTAATTGATTTCTAGTGTCATATACTATGATGGTCAGAAAAGATGCTTGATATGATTTCATTCTCTTTAAATTTACTGAGACTTGTTTCGCAGACTAACATGTGACCTATCCTGGAGAACGTTCCGTGCGCACTTGATAAGAATGTGTATTACACTGATATTGGATAGAACATTCTGTATACAGCTACGAAGTGTGGTCTAATATATAGTCTATACATATTTATATCTAGTTCAATGTGCCTCGTAAGGCCAACGTTTCCTTATTAATTTTCTGTCTGGTAAGTCTATCCATTGATGCCAGGGGGTTGTTTGAGTCCCCTATTATTACTGTATTACTGCCAATTTTTCCCTTTGTGTCTATTTAATATTTACTTTATATATTTAAGTGTTCTTATGTTGTATTCATAAATATTTACAAGTGTTATATCTTCTTGTTGGATTAATCCCTTTATCATTATGACATCCCCATCTTTGTCTAGTGCTACAATATTTGTTTTGAAATCTGTTTTGTCTGGTAGAAGCATTGCTAACCCTTCTTTCTTTTCATTTCTATTTGCATGGAATATCTTTTTCCATCCTTATACTATCAATATGTGTTTGTCTTCAGATCTAAAGTGAGTCATATTTTATTTATTTTTTATTTTTAAATTTTTAGGTTTTTTTTTTATTTGTTTTTGTTTGTTTGTTTGTTTGTTTTTGAGAGAGCGCCAGCGAGCTGGAGAAAGGGGAGGATAGAGGGAGAAAGAATTGAAGCAGGCTCCATGCTCAGTGAGGAGCCTGATGCACAAATCCATCCTACAACCCTGGGATCATGACCTGAGCTAAAATCAAGAGTCACCCAGATGCCCCGAAGTGATTCTCTTTTAGATAGCATATAGTTTTTGTTTTGTTTTGTTTTGTTTTATTTATTCAGCCCCCTGTGCCTTTTGATTAGAGTATTTAGCCTATTTACATTTAAAGTAATTATCAATACATATTTGTTTATTGCCATTTAAATAAGAATTTTAACTTTCATATGTGAGTACCTAGCAAATGCTGTGAATTCTTAGATTTGGTGAGAATTAAAACATTTTATGTAATTCTGGTCATGTTATCCATGTATTTTATATGGAAAGTGAAGATATATAAAGAGCATTGACATTTGTAAAAACAATAGAAAAAGACTTTACTCCTACAAAATGTTTCTTCCTGGGGCTCTTGGGTGGCTCAGTCGGTTAAGTGTCTGACTCTTGGTTTCAGCTCAGGTTGTGATCTCAGGGTTTTGTAGGTTTGGGTCCTGCATCCTGCTCCATGATGACACTGTGGAGCCTACTTGGGATTCTGTCTCCTTCTCTCTTTCTCCCTCCCCCACTCACAATGTCTCTGTCTCTGTCTCTTTCAAAATAAATAAATAGACTTAAAAGTTTTTTAAAAAAGTTTTTTCCCAACAAATATACTCTGGAAATATGTATTTATTCTGTATCAGGAATAATTCATTTTTTCTAAAACATATTAAGCATGTTAAAGATTTTTATGGTCCCATGAAGTGAAGCTTTAAAGGGGAATAAAGTAGCTATGGATAGTATAAGTGTTTACTTATATTACATTTTGCATTAGCAGAGTATTGGTATGTAACTTAAATATTCTCTTTTTAAAAAGGTTTTTAAAGATGTTTATTTTTGAGAGAGAGAGAAACACAGCGCAAGCTTGGGAGGGACAGAGACACACACACGCGCACACACACAAACACACACACAGAGAATCTGAAGCAGCCTCCAGGCTCTAAGCTATCAGCACAGGGCCCATCATGGGGCTTGATCCCGCAAACTGTGACACCTGAGCCAAAGTTGGATATTTAACCAACCGAACCACCCAGGTGCCCCTGGTATATAACTTAAAGGAGATGTATCCTAGTTTTCTTCAGAGCGAAAAGGTATTCTGTTTCATTCACTTTGCAAATGAAGGTAGCAGGCCTCATAAGAGATTATTGGAAAATAAAGAGACACATATACTCCATCTGCCTTTGAGGTGTTTACAAATAAGTATATGAGTAAGAAAACAAAAAATAGAGCTTAGGTACCAATACAGCTAAGTTGGGCATTTTGGAGGAAGTAAGTTAGAGTAAGTGACCCGGTGGAAATTATTTAGTTCAATTTTTCAGGAATATTGAGTGGCCCAAGTTTTCAGATAGGAGGAGTCTAATCTAAAGAGAAACAGCTGTGTTTCAGTTCAAGGGATGAGAGGCTGAAGTCGTGAACTTTAGAGACATGAAAAACTAGTGATCTAAGGAAAGATACATAAGATCCACAGTGTTATAGGGCAGAGTCGCGTTTTATTCTTTCTGGAAGTCATAGAGGGTAATGAGTTGTTTTGAACAGGAAAGTGGTTTGTTCTTGGCATTTGAAAAAAGATCTCTTCAGGTACAAGGGAAAAAGCAGTGAGAAAGGACTATGACTGAATTTAGGAAAATTGGTTAGGAGGCTATTACAAAACTTTAGAAAAAAATGAATACTGAAACGTAAGGCGTTGTTTGAAGGACTGGAGAGACAGGGGTATACTTGAGAGATATGAACAACGGAGAATGATCTGGTCACTATGAAAGATTTCATGTGCAGGTTGAGAGAGAGAATGATAAAATGTGTCTCATATTTCTGGCTTCGGTGACTGGATGATTGGTGTTGCCATTCCCTGAGATATAGATAATATAAATAAGGATAGAGTAAGTGTGGACAAGGATAAAGTAAAAATGAGTTTAGCACTGGACATGTTGAATTCAGAGTGCCTGTGGGACTTCGGCATGCCAGTATAGATTACGCTGGGATAAACTCCTTGCTAACAGATCATAAACTCAAATTTATTCCTCAAAAGCAGTCTCTTTCATAATAATCTAATCATAAATGTATAAGCATAAATGCTTGCCCAAGCCCTTTAATATGCCAAATTTGAGCAGTTAAGTACTAATGCTCCCTTTATATCAAAGAATGATTATATCTCAGTTAGATTCTATAAGCGAAAAGTGCATTCTCTCTTCCTGAGTTTAGATTCCATCATTGAAGAAGTTGTATATTTGCGTTGTTACTGCCTCAAAACTCTAATTTCTGATTATAATAGGTGAAATAGAAAACCGGCAGAAGGGATTTTTTTAATGCATGATTTCTCCAAATGATTAGCTGACTTGGATGAATTTTAGGGAAATGAATACTGGAAACATTTAACTTCACCTCCATTTTTCTAGTAGATCAAGATGAACATATTCAATTCAAAGTCTTATTTCAAGTGTTGAGTTTCATATAATATTTGTGCTCAGAAAAGTGTATCTGTTTACCTTATAATGGAGTTTTCCCCATGTAGTCTTTAGAGCCTGAGAAAAAAGCCCCACACTTGGGTTAAAATCTTCAAATTATGTTGAGGGCTTGCATTTCTCTCTTAGCTGTAACTCTACAAATGATATGGAATTAGCTAGCGCATTCATATATATGCTGGCTTTTTAGAATGTCCTCTATTGTGTAAGACAAAAGAACAGGGAGACTGTTGATGGTGTTGTGTAGAGCTCCTTTAAGCCTTACTAAATCTTTTTATCAACAGGAGGGAGACATCCAGCTGAGATAATTTCCTTTCACGTTCTCTCTCTGTCTCCCAGACCTGAAAGCAACATTGTACTGCAGAAAGCAGATATGAACTGAATGGGATACTTACACTCTTACATAATATACTCATACATATATAAAAAGCTGCCATCAATGTGTAATGTCTATTCATTTGAAAATATATATCAAGCCCCTACTTCATCTCAAACACTATGTTAGACTCTAATGTATACAAAAGCAGACTGGATAGTTGCTTTCCAGCAGCTAACATGAAGTATAGTAGGGAATATAAGCATTGTTTGTTTTTAAAAAAGATAATCATCAATACATAAGCCAACATATTGCCTAATTTTGCCTTTGTTGACATCTACCTGAGACCCCCTCAGGGTTAACTTATGATATCAAGCAAGTAGCCTCTTATTTTAGGAAAATCTTGAATATGAAAAAAGCCACAATTCCATAGACTTCTTGTTGCTGTAGCTGTTTTGGAAATGCATCATTTGTTTTAAAACAACTTGTTTGCCTCAAAGTGGTTAAAAGAATATAAATAAAAAAGTCAGCGAATTAAAAAAAAGCATTTGTAATTCCTTTGTGCCATTGGTATTTGTTTAATTTTTATCTTCTGAGGAAACTTTATTAAGACATAATTCTGTATTATATATATATATTCTAATAATTTTATTCATTTTCTAATAATTTTATTCATTCTCTAGACCTTAATATTATCATTATTTCATTTAATTATGTATGCTGTATCAATTTGCTGATATTTAACCCATTTCAAAACTTTTATTTCTGATAAAAAATTATATTTTCTGAACATAAATTTTCAGAACAGATATAATTGGTGGAAATTTTAACACTTTTTAAAGCTGAATGAACTCAAAATATTTTTTTTCAGAAAAGCTAATATCTCCTAGAATAAATATGAATGAATCTTTCAAACCAGAAATCTGGAAAAAAGATGAATTCTTTTTGAAAACATTGAAAAAGATATAAAATTGTGTTATTTTACATAACAGACATAAAAACATAAAAGATGCCAAAAAGTCCATTTAAAATAAAAAAAAAATTTTTTAATGTTTATTTATTTTTGAGAGACACAGAGGCACAGCGTGAACAGGGGAAGGGCAGAGAGAGAGGGAGACACAGAATCGGAAGCAGGCTCCAGGCTCCGAGCCGTCAGCACAGAGCCCGACGCGGGGCTCGAACTCACGGACCGAGAGATCATGACCTGAGCTGAAGTCGGCCGCCCAACCGACTGAGTCACCCAGGCGCCCCTCCATTTAAATTTTTAAAAAAATGATCAGTAGGACTACTGGTTCCTCGGTCCACATTTAAGGTCCTTAGAACTCACCACTGCAGCCTAACAATAAATAAAAAGCTGAAGAAACTGAAACATCACAATTCTTTTTGGAGCCATGGATAGAAGAGGACATTAAAGGGCAATCAAGGAATACTTGAACAACTTTATGCCCACAACTTTTAGGCGGAATGGACCAAGTCCTTGAAAAACATAACCTGCCCAAACTCACGCAAGAAGAAGTAGAGATCTGAATGAATAAGCCTGTATCTGTTAAGGAAATTGAGTCAAAAATGAAAACATCCTGAAACAGAACAGAAAACACTGGTCCCAGTTGGGTTCACTGGTGAATTCCATCAAACAAGGAAGGAAGAAAATGACCAATTCTCTATAATCTCTTTCAGAGGATAGAAATAATGGAAGTGTTTCTTATTTTATGAGCCACTAGTACCTTATTACCAAAACCAAAGGCATTCCAAAAAAAATGACCAGTATCTCTCCTGAACATAGATGCAAAAATCCTCCACAAAATATAAGCAAATTGAATCCAACTATGTATGAAATGAATTATCTATTATGACCCAGTGGGATTTATTCCATGTCAGTAAGACCGGATCAACACTCCAACATTGATTAATGCAATCCATCACATCAATATGCTAAAAGAGAAAAGTCACGTGATTGTATCAGTAGACGCAAAAAAGCATGGACACAATTCAGCAGCCATTCATGAAAGAAACTGTCATTAAACTAGGGATAGAAGGGAACTTCTGCAACTTGATATCGAATAACTACAAAAACCCACCACTAACATCACAGACAATGATGAGTAAGTTGAACCTTTCCCACTAAATCAAGTACAAAGCAAGATGTCCCCTGTCATAACTCCTTTTCAGTATCATACTGGAAGTACTAACTAGCTGGAAGACAAGGAAAAGGAATAAAATGTATACCAATCGAGAGAGAAGATATAAAACTATCTTTGTTCACAGACATGATCATTTGTAGAAAAGGTAGAACATCTGGAAGAACTGACAAAGTCCCATGACCGATAAGCATTTATAGCAACTTTGTAGGATCCAGTGTGAATATACAAAAGTTCTTTACTGTTCTCTAAATTAGCAATCAACAAGTGTAATTTGAAATTACAATCACAATATTGTTTACATTAGATCCCCCAAAATGAAATACTTAGATATAAATCTAACAAAATGTATATGCAGAAAACTACAAAACTGAATGAAATCAAAGTTAAATGGAGAGATATTTCATGGTTACGGGTAGGAACAATGTCAGCAATATTGGCATCAATATTGTTAAGATGTCAGTTCTTCCCAACTTGAATAATAGAGTCAATGCAGTTTCAATTAAAAAAAAAAAAAAAAAAAAAAGAAAACAAAAACCAGTAAGTTATATTGTGGGCATTGACAAAAGTCATTCTAAAATTTATATGGAGAGGCAAAGACCCCCAACAGCCTATACTACGGTGAAGAACAAAGTTGGGGGCTGATACTACACAACTTAATTCCTTCTTAGAAAACAACAGTAATCAAGACAATGTGGTATTAACAAAGGAAAAGACAGATCAATGAAGCATTATCGAGAGCCCTGAAATAGGTCTTCAAAAATAGTCAACTGATTTTGGATAATGTAGTAAAGACAATAGAGGGGAGCAAAGATAATCTTTTCAACAAATGGTGCTGGAACAACTGGACATCCAAACACAAGAAAAAAGAAGCTAGATACAGGCATCACACCCTTCACAAAAATTAACCCGAAAGTAATAAATGTCAAATCCAAAAGTATAAAACTCCTAGAAGATAACAAAGGAGAAAACCTACTTGACCTTGGATATGGTGATGTCCTGTTAGGTATAATACCAAAGATACAGTCTATGAAAGAATTAACTGATAACCTGAATGTCACTAAAAAACAACAACAACAAAAACAAGAAAACAACAACAACAACAAAACCTTCTGCCCTATCAAAGACATTGTCAAGTGAATATAAGAGGACAAGCAACAGACAAGGAAAATACATTTGCAACAGATACATTTGATGAAGAACTCTTATCTAACATATGCAAAGAAATTACAAAACCTAAGAGTCAGAAAGCAAACAACTCAATTGAAAAATAGGCCAAAGTCCTTAACAGACACCTCACCAAAGAAGATACACAGATGGAAAATAAGCACATGAAAAGATGCTCCACATGAAATGTCATCAGGGAAAATTCAAATTAAAATAATAATAATGAGATCCCACTCTATACCTATGACAATGGCTGAAATCCAGAACACTCACAGCACTTAACGCTGGTGGCAAAGTGGAGCTACAGGAACTCTCAGTATTGTGGTGGGAATACAAGATGATGCAGCCATTTTGCAAGACTGTTTGATCATTTCTTACTCTTACCACATGATCCAGCAAATGCACTCTTTCACATTTACCCAGAGAAGTTGAAAACCTTTTTCCACACACAAATGCACACATTAATATTTAGAGTAGCTTTGTTCATAACTGCCAAAACTTGGAAGCACTAAAGATATTTTTCAGTAGGTAAATAGATGAATGAACTGGTACATCTGGCCAATGGCATGCTATTCAGTGCTAAAGAGAAATAAGTTATCAAGCCATGAAAAGACAAGAAAAGTAAAAGAAGCCAAGCTGAAAAGGCTATAGACTGTACGATTCCAATTATCTAACACTCTAGAAAAGGCATAACTGGGGATGTAAGTTAAAAATAATAATAATAAATAAATAAATCAGTGATTTCCAGTAGTTTGGGGTAGAGTTGGGAGTGGGTGTCTAGGAATATATAGGTGAAGTACAGAGGCTTTTTAGGGCAGTAAAGATACTCCGGATGATACTATCATGATAGATACATGTCATTATATGTTAGTCTAAACCCATAGAAAGTGCAATGCCAAGAGTCAACCTTAATGTAAACTGTGGACTTTGAATGGTTATAATGTATCAATATAGGTTCGTGAACGGTAACAAATGTACCGTTTCCAGAGGGGATATTGATAACAAGGAAATGCTATGTATATATGGGGGCAAGCGGTAAACAGGAAATTTCTGTTTCCCTCCTTCCCCTCAATTTCGTATTTATAGTTCACAGAAGCTATCAATCCATGAAACAATGTACCTTTCCCCCCAATAAATCCACTTGGAGTTGGCCACAGTTGCCAGTGGATTTACAATTGTTTCCTTGATTACCAAAAAAACCCAAAGTTCCAAGTGAAGTGGATGTCTTTCTCTCGCATAAGTCACTCTCATCTTTGGCTTGCTTTCAAAATATCTTGGGAGTTATTGGTGCTTTTGCCAGTACCTCTTACATAATTATCTTACATTGCAACGACTTCCAGGTAAATAAACTGCTTTGCTTAGTCTTAAAATTATTTAGTCCCATATACATTTTGCCTGGAACAAATTCTTCGTTTTTTGTAGCATATGTGTGTCGTCTTTTTTTGGTCTTTACCCTTAATTCGGATGTTTCTTTCTTAATTGTGTTTCTGTCGGTCCTTTCCTTAGCTTTCTCTGATGATGGCTTGGGATGAAATTGGCAGGGGGTTGGATAGGAATGATGCCTGCGCTCACATTCCTCCTCTTCCTTTGAAAAGAGAAAGCTTGTCCTCAGTGGAGAGGACTGTATCAAACTGAAGAGCAGACAGAGTGCACAAAGCAAATTAGTGAGATGTTGAAAGTCACTCTAAGTTGGTTCCTTAGGTATCATATGCTCTAGAAAGCCTTCCCTAAAGTTGGCAGCTAGGTAAGTATCCTTATCAGTTTGCACACAGTATTGTGTGTGTGTGTGTGTGTGTGTGTGTGTGTGTGTTTGGTTTGTATACATATGTATGTGCATGCATGTGCATATTGTAATGTAACTGAATTCACTACATTGCAATATAGTTATCCCTCATTTGACTGGGCACACTAGAGGTAGAATATGTATACAATATAAATATTTATATAATTTATATAATACACAGTATATATTTATGTAATAAAAAATATATAATTTATATAATTTATATAACGTGATATGTAAATATATATAATAGTATTCATATAATTTATGTAATGTAATATATAAATATATAATATGTATATGATTTATATAATATGTAATGTTTATATAATTTATATAATAGATAAACATAATATTTATATAATATTACTGTGTATATTTATATATAATATAAATATTTATATAAAATATATAAATGTATAAATAATATAAATACATAAAATATTAGATACAATATATAGATAATATAATATAAAATAATATAATTAGATATTATACATATTATTAGAAACCCCAAGACCTGATTTAATACCTGAATATAGAATAATTTCAATGTATATTAGTTGAACTAAGGTAAATTTCATATATAAGAGAATGGATGGTATTTCTTTTCAGTCTGAAGTGTTAACATAAAGTATCTAAATTTTTTCCTATTTAGTTAATTGTGTCTATTTTTACCTAGTTGTTTAACATGATAATATTCAATAAGAGACAAGCTAAATGTGAAGGCTGATGTGAATATGCCACTTAACCAGTGTACTTTGGAACTATATCTTAATAAAGGGCATAGGTCTATTAATAGTACCATTAATAAATTTTCTAAAAGAATCTTTTCTAAGACAGATTGATTTGAATGCTATTTAAAAATACCTCATTGATGGGGCACCCTGGGTAACCCAGTTGGTAAAGTGTCTGACTTTGGTTCAGGTCATGATATCATGGTTTGTGAGTTTGAGCCCTGCATCGGGCTCTCTGCTATCACCACAAAGCTTCATCCTCTGTCTCCCTCTCTCTCTGCCCCTCTCCGTCTCACTCTCTCTTTCAAAAATAAACGTTCAAAAAATACATCATTGATGATTAATATGTACTAATAGATATTTAACAGTTACATACTTATGTTTCCAAATGCTAAAGTCATGCTAAAATTACAATGGCACTAACTAGAAATGACTTCCTGGGTTATTTTCACATATTACTGAATAAAAATCAGAAAAAGTTTTTAGTTGGTTTAGTAGCTAATAATTCAGCTTGAATTTAATCTGACACCCACAACCAATATATAATTGGATTTGTCTATTTTCTAATATGATACCAAAAGGCATCTTAAAATATCCACGAAAGAACCCATGACACTGGTGATAAGAGGACTCAGGGTCTACCAGAGTATGTGTAGAAGCAGCCTCTGTACAGATGCTAAGGTGTCCTAAAAATGAATGCAGAGGTGTAGATAAGTTGGATTTAGAATGCGAGTAAGGTATAAGGTGTAACTACAATAATTAAGGCCTATTCACATGTTATAAGTTATCAAAATGGCCTTCGTTACTGCTTATGTTGCTAGTTCATGGCTTGTAATACATATAACATCAGCAGTAAAGAAAGAACTGAATTCTGATTGCTACAGTCAACCCCTGCGGCCTTGCATATGTTTTCTGCTATTTCTGAGAACAGACATAGTTTGAACAGAGGCCTCAACTACTGCTTGGCTGGTCACTGTTTGGAACGGCCTCTGGTAGTCATCCAAGATATACAGAATTTAGAATCTGTAGAAAAAAAACAAGCACACGTAAAACATCAATGGCAGTAGTGCCCAGGATTGGTAAAAATAATGATTAAGTTGGATTAATGATCATGTTAGAGAACGTTTCTGAGGCCACGCCCATTTATCTAAGTTTTGGATAGGATTTGATATAGAAATGAAATAATAACTATCATATCTGCCATTATTGAGTATTATGATACTTTATGTGAGACAACTATCCCATGAAGTGGCTCTTGCTGTTCCCATTTTATCCCTAAGAAAACCAAGTAACTTGTACACGAGATACACAGCTCTTAAATGTTACAGTTGGAATTTGAATTCAGGACTCAACTGATTCTAAATCCCAAGCACTTCCCATTGTGCCATGCTGACTGCTAATATCACCTCAAAGTCAATTTTCCCTATTTGAACAATGTAGTTCCTTAAACAACATAGTTACAACTTCCAAGTAATGAAGAATTGTAGCAGAATAGATAAAAGATAAGAGCTTAAAAATGAGAAAGTCAACATCCCAGAACACATCATCATAGGGGCGTTTTAGAAGACATTTTGTTGTTGTTGTGTACCATTTGACCGAAGTCAGAATGGACAGTGTATCAGCTTTGAATTGCAATCAGCTGCAAGTAACACAGGCAAGAATAACACTGGCTTCAATATGATAAAGCCATAAAAAAGTTTCTCTCTTGCTCACTTGCTCTTGCACTCTCTCTCTCTCTTTTGTTTCTTTCTTATAGAAGACGAGAAATATGTAATGCTGAGCTATTTTGACTGATATCTGGGGACTCAATAAAGGGCTAGGGTTTTGTTTTTTTTTTTTCTCTTTTCCTATTTTACCATTCTTTGCATGGTCATGGTCTTCCATCTTTAGGATCACCTCCTGATCCAAAATGGCTGACGGAGCTCTAGTCATCATCTCTGCAGTTCAGAGAACCAGCAAGAATAAAGAAGTAGGTACCTGATAGCTCTGACGGCTTTTAAAACAGCGTTCTCTCAAACCTACCCTTAACTTCCACTTATTAGTCACCTCCAGCTGCATGGAAAACTGGGAGATGTAGTTATCTAGTTCTGAAAGTTGTTACCTAGAGTGATCCCTCGGTTTTGTTACTAAGGAAGAAGGAAGAACAGGATTGAGTAGCAGCTTGAGCTCCAAGCACTAAAGTAACAAAACAGTGGACGTATTCCAGACATGCATTTCAGTAGCTTGGCTCTCTTGTTAGGGTTAATTGGGAGTCTGTGCAATCCCCAATGGGAGAGTTTCAAAAGGAAAACTGAGTGATCTAGTAATTTATGCAGCTCAAATCAGGTGAAAAATTCAGTTAAACTCTTATGATGTGCTCTGTGTCACAAAGCTGTCTGTCTGCTTACATTTTCTCTCAGCCCATCAGAAGGAATTAACTTAATCAGCAGTACAAGATCAAACTGTATTATGTATGCAATTTTATATTCTAAGCAACTTTCCATCAGTTTAAAAGCTATTTTCATGATAAATCATCAAAATCATGTCTATATTTTCATGGTCAACTTTTTATTTTTATAATTCACATTCATAAATATGTAATATATGACATTCACATGCCCTGATGATATTTAGATTATCATGTCCCTTGGGAAACATTTCAAATGATGCAGTTCATAGCATGGAGAGGAATTCTGACAAGTCAAGTTTAAGGTTGCTTCTATATTTTTCTTTGATCTAAATTAATTCCTTAGTAGGAATGTGTGTGTGTGTGTATTTCTTTTTTTTTTTTAACAGGAAATAGTGTACCATTGTAGAAAGAGTGTAAACTTTGGACTTGAATAAATCTCATCTTAAATCCCATCTCAGACCATTATTTATTTGCTATTTGAATTTGCACAAGTTGTGTAAACTCTCTGAGCCTCATCTTTAATTGTTAAACTGTGAGTTTGGTCCATAGGTAGGCCTGAGAACTACTGTATAGTGGTATATTTAAGAAATGTCTATTGGAGGGCCTGGGTGGCTCAGTTAAGTGTCTGACTTCAGCTCTGGTTATGAGCTCACAGTTCATGAGTTCGAGCCCCACATCCGGCTCTGTGCTGACAGCTCTGAGCCTGGAGCCTCCTTCAGATTCTGTCTCCCTCTCTCTCTGCCCCTCCCCTGCTCATGCTCTATGTCTGTCTCTCAAAAATAAATAAACATTAAAAAATTTAAAAAGAAATGTCTATTTACTCCATAATCAGCAGTCTACCAACAAATCAGTCTTCCTTTGTTAACTCAAAGTAAACTGAGTTCTAAGAACTGGGCACCTGCTTTCTCAAGTCACCAGTTCAGAGATGGAACATTTGTAGCCAAAATGTGACTCTGCCTGGTTGAGCACATTCTACAGCATGAAGCACATTGAGGTGTGTGACTAATTCTTACTGTCCTGAGGGGACTGTGCAATCTGGACACCGTACAGTGTCAATAAACTAAATTTGTCCTCAAGCCAGCCCTTTAAGTCCTAGGAAAGGAACAAGTTGTGAGGAAAAATGAAAAACAGAGCAAAAATACAAAATATGGCTGCTATGCTACATCTTGCAGCACAGAAACTCTTGTTTCTGCTTGGGATCTTGGGATCTGCTAAAAACTCAATGGGGGAAAATGCATCTCAGTTGTGCCATGAACTATACTTGCATCTTTTGGCTCCCAAATGCTCACTTGAATGCCTGGAAGCTGATGCAGAATAGCTGCAGTACTCATCATAAAAAGTAGGACTGCCAAAGAAAGGGATAGGTGACCATCCCTAACAGCGGAGTGGTGGATGGAGGTCATGCCCACCATGCCAACCCCAGCCGAGAACTGTTCGGGAGCAACTTCAGTTCCTGATGACCGACTGTGAAAACCATGGGAATGGAGCACCTAAAAGTCACCCTTTCAGAGCCTTCCAGAAATACCTACAGAGGAGGATACAAGGGATTAAGAATCTTGAAGGCAAGCAGATGCAGATCATGAGTCTATGAAATTTGATTAAGTATCTGTGGTAACTAACTTACTTATATTTACCTTTGAATTCCAAGTCTAGCAACCTGGTTTCTCTTTTATTGACTATAATGTACTCATTATATTTTCAATTAAAAAGCTGAGTAAAGATAAATCCTGATTGTTAGTACTCTAGGGCAACAAATGGAATAAGATTCTCCTAAGGAGCAGTGGCAATATGTTGGGGCCTGAGACTAGACACCATGAAGCAAAGCTAGTAGATCTAGAGTATGAACCAGAAAACACACATAGAGAACAAGCTGCCAAAGCCAGTATGGTCACCTAAGAAGGTAAAATAATCAGGAAATCAACACTAAGTGTACATATCCAAGAACTATCATGGATGAAAAACTATACATTGGGTAAAAAAGCAGGAGGTTGAGAGACAGTCAATGTGATAAATAAATAAATATGAAGTAATCAATAAGGGGCAGCAGATATAAGGACAGGTGTGGCCATTTTTTGTTTAGTTACTGAGCATAATAAGTAGGAACAAATTAAATGACATGGGTGGATTTCATAAACAACCTGTGAGCTTGAGGCTTCAATCTACCTGGAAATCCCTTCATTAATTTGGAGATCTCACTTCTTTAATTTGGAGATCCTACATAGGTACGGCCTGTCCTGTAGGCTACTGGAATTCTATAACTTGAGCCCCAGCTTAATTTACCCTAATAATTAACTGCAGTAGGTTAATGACAATCATTTCCCGTTTGCCTGAAAATTTCTTTGGCCAGATTCTACTTGGATTTGTTTTACCTATCTAATGGCATCCTCATATAATCCCCACTGAGATTCTCTGAAGATAACCAAGCCTTGCCTGTACTGTATATATTATTAATGGATGCTACATCTGCCTTTAAGCACCTGTTTCTTGGTAACAATACATCTAAGTTCCATGTCCATCTTCTTAAATGCTCAAGTAAGAGTCACTGCTGAGAGTACCTCCTCTTCCAATCTGATTTTATTGGCCATTAAGATGATGTTAATATTTGCAGATTAACCTGCTATCCCCATACATAAAGTCTAAGCCACAACAGAAACTTTGTTCCAAATATCAAGTATGATTTAAAGTGAATTTGGTATCTTAGCTTAAAGGAGTGGGAAATAAAACAAGACTGAAGCGTAAATTTACATGCCATCAAAAAGATCAGACTTAGGGTCCCATTTCACCACAACCATTTGATTTGGTAAAGTGATGGAGAATGTGCCATCTGACTAGGTGTGTATGCTAGTGACTGGAGAGTTGCTTAGCCATATTATAGGATCTCTTCAACCTTTGTCTGGAATTGAAGAGTGCTTCTAGATTTTTCACCTCTTCTTAAATGGTTTCCCTAGGATATGGCCGCTCTATCAGACACTGCTTGGCTCTTGAATTTGCATCCAAAGCTATCCTTTTTTATTGATTTTGTTAATCACCTCACCTCCTGAAACAGGAGCTGTTCTCGAATGAGATTTGAGAGATCATTAATCCCCTAGAAATATATTTGGGGATCACAGTCCCTCCTGTTCAGATGGAGGGGTTATGTTTCAGTTGAGGTTTTTGGGTTTTTGTTTTGTTTTTTGTTTTTTTTGTTTCCAGAGCACTCTCTTCTCTTCTTTGAGTTTCAGATGAAGTTCTATGTTTTATACAGACTCTCTTTCGGAAGCTCATTATGCCAGTAAGAAGAAACAGGTGAGCCGGTTCACATATAGTCTTCTACCAGTAATTGTGTGGGATCACTATGGTCCAGAATCTGGTCCTCAGTTTTTCAGGATGAGAAAAGTAATTGTATGATTTCAGTTTTTCAGACTCTGTATCGGAGATAAACTCACAGCAAGGTAATAGATGAAATGACACATTAGTAAGTCACTTGGCTTAAGAGCTAGGACTGTTCCACTCAAAGAGCACTTCTCTTTGTCCCTCAAAAGGCTAAGTTACAAATCTGAAGGTAGCATGATAAGGGTGGAGCAGAACAAGGGATGCTGGATGTGCTCAAAGTTTTTTTTATCAAATTATCAGACACGGATGACTTCCTCCGATTCATATTTAAAATGTTCATGATGAAATAACCAATATTGGTCTCTGGGAATCAGCCATTAAAATTCGTTGCTGAGCAACAGGAAACAATTTACATCTCTATCTTTTAAGTTTTGTATTCTAGATTTCATTTCAATTGCATGAGAAATGTTACGACAGTTCAACTCTTAACTCATGCATTTGAATATGATAGAGTTTTGGGGGGACACTCATGTCTTCTTGGTTAGAACCAGAAGACATATGGGTCCCAATACATTTGCAAACTTTCCCTTTGGGTATGTAATTATGTCCAGGATGTATATTTGCCAGAAGCTGTCCCCAGTTCCCAAAAATGAAGATTATAGTCCCTATCACACAGATAACATATTACGTTCTCTAAAGAAGGAAAATATGGTTATGTGGTGGACACTTTCAAGTTGATTTATTCATTCCTCATGTACTTAGCTTTCATTTTAAAAAGTAGCTTGGGACTCACTTCTCAAAAACAAACAAACAAACAAAAAACTAATGCAATGCTCCAGCAGATTTAGAAACCTCCTAGCCTCAGTGGTTTATCAGTACATGGTAACCTCTGAGGTCAAATATTCTAATCCAAGCCCTGCGTTATTCTTTTGAAAGTACATAATCTATGCAGTCTCAATTTTTTTTATTGGATAACTTAGAAGGATTTATTTAAAAATTCTCAGACAACAAAACATTAGACTAACAAACACCTTACAAATAGTAATCTGACTTAGAGACAGTCTCATCACTGAATACCATCAGAGTCTACAAAATGCTGTGTAGTCATATGTGCTCCGACTATCCAGCAGGGATTTAAAGGCTTATCTTACTTGAGTAAATACATTTTGAAAAATATCATTTATTTTTCCAACCCAGAGGTGATTATTGAGATGTATTTCAAGCACACAAATTTTTCTAGTTAGATCTATTTTCATTGAGATGAAAATGTTGGCAGCTTATAAGAAAATGATTTCAATATGCCAGGTGCACCGATATTTTATCATGAAGTAGCAATGTTTGCTACCTTGGCTGCAATTATTTTTTATGTGATTTGGAGAAAGATGGCATATTAGGTATTAAACATAAATTAAATCTTAAGCCTTTTCTGTAATCTTTTGCATTCTTATAGTTTCGATGATTGGCCTTATTTAGATACGAACCACCCGAGGATAGTAGTGCACACGTATCTTGATATTTACAATCAGTACCCTATTTCATTAGCCCTGCCTGTCCTTAAGCATAAAACTGTTTCCATTTACCAAAGACAGTCTGAATTATGTGAGGTTTTTCCAAGGTGCCCTTTACATTTTTGTGCATTACTCTTAGAATCTTGGTTATGTTGTCAAATCACAGGGAAGAACACACAGTGTTCCCTTATGTGATTGATTATTTTTGGATGTTAACACCAAGCACTTGTAAAGAACAGAAGACTTGAGATTTTTATCCTGCTTTTAAGCTAACAGGTTATCCTGCCACAGTTTCTTGGAAGTTGGAGAACACATGACACTCTTGGGTCAGAGACAAAGGGCTTTATCTTTTACAACATAGCAAGCAGCTTGTTTGCTTCAGTTCCCCTTGCTCCCAAGTCCCACAAAGACATATGGAATGCCCCAAGTGGATGTTGCACACACAGCGATTTTGCATTACTGTTGAGGAAGTTTAAACTTAGATCACTCAAATGTTTTATAAAGCAACCACCCAAACTTTTCCCTGGAGGGACACATGATCTTTGTTATACTGGGCTATAAACAGACCTGTGCTCTTTTCTGGAGAAAGTTACTATCTCTGTGTTCCAAGGCCATTCCGTATGCAAACATCCTTGAAAACTAATCTGGAATGAAAAAATATCCATACCTCTGCTTGCAAGATGTGCAGAAAAACAAGAGACTCAGAAAAATTGCCTCCCGACTATATTTCATAGAGATATGTTTTATGGTACTTAATGAGAAAAAGTATTCTTGACAAATTAAGACTTTTAGATAGAACACCTAGAGACTGAATATTTCAAATGGACAACGGCCAGACCATATGTGAAAATTGAACTCTCTGTGGTCCCTAACCTTTGCAGCAACCAGCCCTGAAAGTCAAACCACAACCTCTATATAAATCAGGTCCAAAGAAGACTTGGTCAGTGATTGCTAGCTTTCCTATTTTGCCTTCCTGCTTCCAACTCAGGACCAAACAATGAAAGCCCAATGTATTTCCAAAACCAATCATGTAAGAGGCCTTTCTTGTACGTAGCAAGCTTCCAGTCCCCTTCTGCCAACAACTTTCGATCAGATATACATGAAGCTTTTCCTTTCTTTTCACTGTAAGCCATTGCTACTGCCTGTCTGCCTTGAGTCTCCGTCAAACACAAGTGATAGGACTCACTCTTTTATGACAATAAGCTCTAAATTGCCTTGGTTTACATTTTAGAGGTCTCTATTTATTTCCACTATATACATACTTAGATAAATATCAATATGGGAGCTGAATCCAACAATAGTTTAATTTCTATAGAAGAGACCAATTTAAAACATTATGGCTGTGTGTGTATATTTGTGTGTGTGCATGTATGTGTGTGTGTGTTTTGAAAGATCTGAATTAGAGTTCAAGGAAATAGTCAATCTAAATGGTATAATCTTGTGGACTTGTATATGTTTTTGATGCAGTATGGGTGCTCAACATTAATGAAAACTGAAGTCTCATAGTTTCCTTAAATTGTAGATTCAATCTTTAGAAACATAGAATGCCATGTAGCTAGAGATAGTCACCGTGACTCACTTCTTAAAGTCCCTCTGCCATATAAATATTTAAAAATCTATTAAAAGGTGTATCGCTTTTATAGCCTTACTACCCATAAAATGGTTTAGATGAGATAGCCTTCTACGCTGTTGTTCTTCAGTGCAAAGGAAGAAGGAATTTTTCAAGCCATAGCCGGTCTTATCAATATTGGTGGCATTTTGGAGCAAGTGAAGAGCCTATACAGTATACATACCAAAAGGTAAGAGGCAGCAAGTTTTAAAAAATATTCCCTTACAATATAAACCAAAGAAATTTCATACAGAACTATAGCTTTTTATAGTTTTGGCTGTGTCTGGCAATATTAGGTATTTAAGTATATTTGTGTAATAAATGTGAGAATATTTTTAGAGGTGGAGTTGTGAACTTAAGGCTGAGTTACAAATTCAACTTGTTCTTGTAGTCTTGAATGCTAGGGGGTCAAGGAAGAGGTCCATGGCTGGGCATGAGCACCTTATCTGTAGCCTCCTGATTCCTGTATATAGTTCAGTGGATGTTTCATAGCTCTCCAGATGGTCACCTCTGTTAAGCGCAAAAGCAGATAGCTCACCTCTGTGATCTATAAATGCTCGCACCCCCAGGGAAAAACCTCCATGGGAAAAGAAAGCTACCAAAATAATTGGGCTAATTATAGACTTGGAATAATGGCATTCTAGCTATGCAATGACTAAAAGTGGAAGGACGAAGATTAGAATGGCTCTTGTTCATGTTTCAGAAAACCTTAAGAAATTATAGAGAGCTTAGAAATAAGACTCTCTCAAGAACCATGTGTATACCATTTCTGACATGTGATTACCAGCTTCACACTTCCTGCTCAGGAAGCTCAGTCATTGTAAAGCAGCCCTATTTATTTTCAAAACGTTTAAATATTAAAAATATTGGCCTGATAATGAGATAAAATGGTCCATCCTATAATATCCATACCCATTCTTGCCCTCTAGGAGAATACAGCCAATATTTATTTATTTATTATTTATTTATTTATTTATTTATTTATTTATTATTTATTTATATAACATTTATTCATTATTGAGAAACAGAGAGAGAGAGAGAGCATGAGCAGGGGAGGGGCAAAGAGAGAGGGAGACACAGGATCTGAAACAGGCTCCAGGCTCCGTGCTGTGAGCACAGATCCTGACATGGGGCTCAAGCCCACAAACTTCAAGATCATGACCTGAGCCAAAGTTGGATGCTCAACCGACTGAGCCACTCAGGCGCCCCCAGACAATCTTTAAAAATATTCAAAAGAGTCGGGTGCCTGGGTGATTCGGTCAGTTAAGCGTCTAACTTCAGCTCAGGTCATGATCTCGTGGTTCATTTTTTGAGCCCCATGTTAGGCTCTGCTGACAGCTCAGAGCCTGGAGCCAGCTTCAGGTTCTGTGTCTCCCTCTCTCTCTGCCCCTCTTCCACTCATGATCTGTCTCTCAAAAATGAATAAACATTTAAAAAATTTTAAAATATTCAAAAGATAAAGTCTGACAGCCTTCCCCATATTATCCTAAATTCCAGAATAAGCATACATTATTATCTTGATCAGTCACTTTGATAGCCGCTTTCAAATCTCCAAGCATTCAGATTGTCTTCTTTGGGATTGCATTTATTTGTAGGTACTCTTTGAAATGACAATGCTATACCTGGATGCAATTCTCCAGAGTGAACTAATTAATTTATAACTTAACAGGACCACTATCACTCTTGATATGAACATCCCACTATCTTAGCATTTTGAGCTGTGAACAAGTACCCCAGGACTATCTGTTAAGGTAGATCATTTGTTCCATATTTATGCAATTACCCTTGTAAATCTGTACGTTGAGATTGTGCTTTTTCAGATTATGCATCATTTTATTTTTTCTAAATACTGACTTCTGTGAGTCAACGTCTCGTGTCATTCAGCGGCTGGATTACACCTCCTAGTTTCTGTGCCAACTAGTCACCAAATGATGAACTCACTTCATTATTTTCCTCGAAGTTCTTGAAAAGAATGTAGAAATAGTAGGGTGCTGAGTACACGTCCGACGCACCACCTCAGTTGCCAGTCATAAGAGCAGTGCTAATCTTTTTCCTTTCCCCTCTTCCCCGAGCTAACTCACATGGAGACGACAGGGGCCTGTGATTAGAACCTCATGGCTGGGGTGTGGAAGGAGAAAGCTCTTTGCAAAAAATGAGATGTGTAAATTTCTGAGAACATGGGAAGAACTGCTTCTTAAGCCAACAGAACAAAGAATTCTGTATCCAGCCCAGATTCTGAAAAGCATGACAATATGCTAGGATGAGGTGGATGGTACTGAGTTTGGGGTAATTCAACGAGTTCAGCATAATTTATGTTGAATTTTAGTGCAATTTTATATCTAGGTCTTTTAGGCATTGGGTCAATAGAATCGACAATGTGTCTGAGATGTAACCTAAAGCTGTATACTGAGTCATCAATATGGAAGTGATAGTTGCCCTGTAGGAGTGAATGAGATCAGGGAGGGGATGTTGGTAGAGAAACTTAAGAGAAGTTGTTTCATTTAAGAAGCAGTGCCTGGGTGTTGATTACGTATAGCCAGTGGGGGACCTGGAGTTAGACGTATAGAAAAGGATCGGGGGCACCTGGGTGGCTCAGTCAGTTGAGCAGTCTGGCTTTGGCTCAGGTCATGATCTCACGTTCCATGAGCTTGAGCCTCACCTCAAGCTCTGTGCTGACAGCTCAGAGCCTGGAGCTTGCTTTGGATTCTGAGTCTCCCTCTCTCTCTGCCCCTCCCCTGCTCACATTCTGTCTCTCTCACTCTTAAAAATAAATAAAAACATTAAAAAGAGAGAGAGAGAGAGAGAGAGAGAGAGAGAGAGAGAGAGAGAGAAAGACTGATTCCTTTCTCTGGTTCACCTGGAATAGTATTAGACTAGACAGTGCTCCTCTTAGAGGCTGTGCTCTGCCTTGTAGGCCAGCGTTGACTCTGTTTCTGTTCTAGGACAATCCTTGAAATTTACCTAAAACATGCCTAAAGTGAATCTAGGGTAGGATTTATTTTCACATAGTTTTATTTTCCCTTGATTTGTGTTATAAAAAGAAAAAAAAACTTTCTCTTGAAGGAATGACAGTTTAGAATCTAGGATATAAACTTAGAAAATAAAACTAAAAGCAAAACAAACAAAAAAAATCAATTTACCAATACAGTATGAAGAAAGAATAAAAGTATTTATTTTTGAACTTCCAAAAGAATCCACTGCTGTTTCAAAATCTTGTTCTAGAGTAATAAAAATCCAAGTGGCCAGATAAAAATGCTAATTACATTGGCTTTTAGCTCCAATACTGTGAGGTTTGGGATAATTACTGGCCATTCTCTGTCACATCAAATGAATGAGGCTTAACCTTAAGACTATCAGAGGAAAATCAACATTCTTAGAAAACCTGCTTCAGGTTCTTTTACTTTTTTGATGAGTCATTATTAAAGAACTTCTCTTTGACTTCTTTCAGGATACTCTAAGGCATCTGTCACTTAGTTGCCTTTTTTCCTTTTCTTTTCCTTTTTAAAAAAGTAATTGATTAATTAATTAATTTTAATAATTGCTTTGGACCTAGAGGTGAGGAAGGGCAAAAGACTTGCCAGTTATTTGTGATACTATCTCTGGCATTTGTGACTTTCTCAGGGTAAGTACAGGTGGATGCTTTATTTAGCTAGCTGATTAATTTCTCTTATGAAGCATTTAAAAATTTTCAAGAAAAATGGATTGTTTCACAGAATTGATAAATCAAGTGGTACTTTTGGTGTCTAGGGGAAGCAGGTAAATTTGGATTCAAATAATCCAAGAGGTTACCCAGCTAGAATTGTTTGCACCAAGATGGACCTAATGTCTTACTCTGTGAAAATAGACCTTGTTAGAAGTTCATATGTATAAAAAGAGTCTTGGTCTGAATCATGTCTAAGTTGTCTTTAATGCTTAAAGTTTGTATATCATTTTAGGTTAAGTTGAATTTTTTATTAGATAGTTTGCAGAGAAAACCTTGGTTTGAATGCTGTTCTGGCAAATATTGCAATTTGGGAACCAACTTGAGTACAACTGAGAACAAACCTTGTCTTTAACACTTATCCACTCCCTCTAACTTTATTTCAATTTCCCTAATGCACCAAACTTTGACTGTCTTAGAGACCAGGATGCTCCAGCTGTTCTGAGAAAGTAGCCTCATAATCTTCTGAAACAACAACGTCCTGACAAAATTTTAAATGATTGCCATCTTGGGGGGTGCCCGGGTGGCTGAGTCTGTTAAGAGACTGATTCTTGCTTTCAGCTCAGGTCATCAACTCACGGTTTGTGAGATCTAGCCCACTTGGAGCTCCACGCTGATAGCATGGAGCTTGCTTGGGATTCTCTCTCTCCCTCTCTCTCTCTCTCTCTGCCCCTCCCCCGCTTGCATGTGCTCTCACTCTCTGTCTCTCTCAGAATAAATAATTAAACTTAAAAAATAAAAATAAATAAAATGATCACAATCTCAGGACACCTGTGTGGTTCAGTTGGTTAAGTGTCCCATTCTTGATAACAGCTCAGATCGTGATCTCACAGTTGTGGGATCAAGCCCTGTATCAGGCTCTGAGCTGAGTGTGGAGCCTGCTTGAGATTCTCTCACACCCCCCACTCATGTTATAAATAAATAAAAACAAACAAATAGATAAATAAAAGGACACAGGGCTGTCTCCAGTCTCAATTCTCAATTCCTGTATAAATGAAAGTTTTCATCAATCTGTACTTTAGATTCTAAACTATAAACTCTTATTCTTACCTTCAGAATAAGACCTGAAGCATCAGTCATGATATCGTGAGGCTGAATTGGGCTTCTGACTCTCTGCAAGCCATATTTCAGATCTATAGCATAAATGCTGCATCCAGTAAAGCTGCATCCAAATTAAACTCAGAACTTTCAAGCCACTGCCATCCCTTTGATACCTCTAGGCTGGCTGTTCACTACTAATTCATCCTGTTCCTGCAAACACACTGTCTCCATAGTCTCTCTCTCCTTCTTTCTCCTTATACCTCTCTACCCTCCATCCCTCCTCTCCTCTCTTGTATACGCAACACACACAATGACTGACATTCACACGTATGGAACAGTCTTCCTGCTGCTTTGAGACCTGGGCCCCATTCTCACTTAAGAGAACACGGCCTTCTTGTGAATTAAGAGTGATGGTGTCGATAGGAAAACCTCAGTGACATCTCATTTGTAATGAGCAAATTTTTGGAAAATTGTAGCTTGTATCTATTGTAACAGCGCCTCCTGAATGACGTAAACCCTGTCACTAGATGATAGTGTGGCTCCCGACAGTGATGTATCCAGCCGCTGTAGCCCAACCGCTTGCCAGCGTCCTTCATTCCTCCCAGTTCATTTCCCTCCGCTTTGCTGTTCGTTCTCCTTACAACATGTAGCTCTCTCTCTCACAGGCCACCCCCCTCATCCTTGCATCCTATCTCTTACCTAAGCCATTGCAGCGTGCTCCTTGCTGGGCTTCTCACTTCGTTCTCACCCAGCCACAGCTCATTCTCCACTCAGCAGTAAGATTGATCTTGTAAAGACTAGTATCAGTTTAGATGTTGCTCTATAAAACCATGGAATTAGATCCATACATCTCCCCGCATAGCCGGTTTCTGCTGGTCTCTTGGGTATATTCTATAGCTTCTCCCCTTTTCCTGTTGGGCCCTGTTTTACTTTCCCTGAAAAAAAATACAGATGGATTTTCCTGACTAAGTGCCTTTGCCCTTCCACAGAGTAATTCATCGGGCTTTGCTCATGCTGGGCAACTTTGCAAGCTTAGCCTCCTGCCCATCCCCCACTCTCTTCCTTCTCATTACTTCCCATCACATCACTGTGTTTATTTCCTTTATGGCGTTCAGCACACAGTGGATTTTATTTATTTACTTTGTGTTTATTTTCTCCCTCTGCCCAGGGAGCAACTTGTATTTACGAGTTTCCAGGGGCAATGTCCTGCCTTACTTGTTCACCTTTGTATCTTCTGCATCCAGAGTAGCGGCTGACCAGGAAGCGCTCAATACTTATTGAACTACCGATCTATGTGATCAGTCCCTGACAATCTGAGAAATCCCATTCCAGGAACCAAATATCCGTTTTACAAGGTAAAACTTGTGTTACGAGTTCTGTAGTGATGCAATTTTTTTTTTAATTTATACATACAGCACCAAAACAAAGTAGGATAATGTAATGGAAAGAACATGATTGTAGCATCAGACAAAACTAGATTTGGATTTCAACTCTACTGACCATCTGAGATGACTGTTTTTAGTTTTCGAAGTCAGGATGGTGTTTAAATTTGGGAAGGGAGAAAGACTATGAGAGCAGGTTCTGAGATGTTTGTAATGTTTCATTTCTTCACCCGAGCAGTGGTTATACAAGTGCACTTACTGATAATATATTGACTTGTAACTTATGATAGATGTGATTTTATAAATCATGTATATTATACAACTATTTTATATAATTATATTATGTGTATATATTTATATATTTGTCAATATAACTATATATACTTATATATATGCTTATATATATATATACATATGTGTATATATACACAGATATATGTATAATCCTTAAGTTAAAATGTATATGAAATAGTGAATTGTGAAATTGTTAGGTCCATTGTTAGGCGCATGTGTATGTATGCACATATATATGTAAAATCCTTAATTTAAAATGTATATGAAATAGTGAATTGTTAGGTCCAAGGGTCTGAGACACATTTAAGTTCTGGAGACATATTACCAAATTTTCCTTCACAAATTATTGCCAGTTTACATTCCTATCATTTGGTCATTCATTTACGCAGTAAATGTTTACTGTTTATTTACTAATTGCCACTATTAACAGGACCTTGACAATTCAGAGTCATCTCATTTAAATGTCTTTATTATTTAAGAGCCAAACACATAGCACATTGTACTTTTTTACAATCGGTGAAGTGGCAAAATTTTTAATATTTTTTCTAGTGGAATTTGTGTTCTTGTTAATTATTCATTCATATTGTGTTAATTTTTATTTGGAAGTGGCAAGTTCTTTCAGTATTAATTAATAATGGGTGATTTTATTTAGTAGTATTCCTCATTTTCCCCTTTATGGAAGAGGGTCCTGGAGAGAGGTTATGGTTGCGTAAAATTGAAACCAAACTTCTCCTATCTCTCTCTCAATTCTGTTCTCACTCTTTTGTGTGGCAAGAGATTAGAAGGCAGTATCCTGAAATATTGTTAGAAACTTGAGGATATGACTCTAGAGAAGTTGAATTTTCTTCTTTATCAATTTACTGTTTCTACCTTCCAAACTTAACACATATAGTATTTGTAATTTTAAAAACACATGGAAGCGAAGTCAATTAACACAGAATTTGGTACACAGCGTATGCGTTTTTCTACATATGGTGCTTGTTTTCTTCTTTTATTCCCTCTTCTGCTGAATATTTTCCATGCCATAGAAATTGTAGGATGATTATAATAATACAAGGATATAATCATAATTTAATAATCCATACTTTCTTTGAAACTCCTCCGTGGGACTTTGTGTCCATCCGAGAAGACAGATGTAGAAATCTAATAGGAGAATGGTGCCACGAGAGCTCAGTGGCTTAGTGAGCAGCAGCACCGCACGCCCTCTCGGAGGCTGTTGATGGGAATGTCTAAACTCCAGATTGATGATAATGATGACAGTTGTGATGGTTGAAAATATTTATTGACTAATGTGTCAGTCATTCTCTCTATGCTTCCACTCATTCAATACTCACAACATACATATGTTGTGGTTTTAATGTTATCTCCATTTACTCAAAAAGAAACAAGGCCATGTATAGATCGAGTAATTTTCCCAGAGACACCCAGCCAGTAAGTGGTGAATGTGGGATTCAAACCTGATTAATGTTTGACCCCAGGGACAAGGATCAGCAGTGAATGGGCCAGCCGCTGCGAAGATGGCAGACTCGGGGCGAATGAATGGTTTCTGTCCCCAAGGACTTCACTCTCTCCTAGGGACACCAAATGAACAGAGTGAACAGAGTGTTGATTTAACATGGTTTGATAAATGCTTTTCCAGGAGGAAGCGTAACACTGTCAGAGCACATAGGGTGGTGACTATATGTTCATGTTGAGTATTTTTTTTCTTATCCCTGAAGAAGTGTTCTTTCTTCCTACAAGAATAACTTAGATTCAAGGAAACACAATCCAAGTACCCATGTATGTAAACCAAAGGCAAATTTAAAACTAATAGAAATTTTACAAAGCTATCCCTTAAGGAAGATGTTATCTTTTCAGACCTTTTTCTGCAAAAACTTTACAGAACTGGATCACAAAGCACGCATGCTATGCGAACCAAGGCTTCCATGACTTAGACCTTACCACTTGCTGCTGCCTTAGCCTACAATATTCTTTCTTTGAAACTTCTACTGTGAAATTTCTATTGCTTAAGGTTTCACCTTAATGTTACTTACCCTCAAAACAAATTAGGTCACTCTGTTAAATTTGTTCATACTACAGCCACTATTTTTTGTATTTGGACTTTGTATTTGGACAATTTCTAATTAGATTAGAGACACATACTTAAGCAGAGATGTCCGTATTTACTCTTGCTTAATGAATATTTCCTTCATGCTAAATGACACACATTGGAAAGGCAATCACATATCAGCTGCATCCTTTCCGTTTATAGGTTGTTATATTCACATATTGGACCCTGAGTATTTTAAGTTCAGTGATGAGAGACTTACCTAAAGATAATCCATAGAGAACCCTTGATAAATATTTGTTGAATGTAATGATACATTTTGAACATAATTTAATTATTTTCTGTCTTATCTTTTTTTTTTTTTAAGTTTATTTTGAGAGAGAGAAAGTGGGACAGGGACAGAGAGAGACGGAGAGAGAGAATACTGCACCGTCAGTGCAGAGCCTGATGTGGGGCTCGAACTCACAAACCATGAGATCATGACTTGAGTCAAAGTCAGTTGCTTAACTGACTGAGCCACTCAGGAGCCCCTCCTCCTCATCTTTTAACACGGTTTATTCTATGTCTATACCATAAAGTATTTATTAATTCCAAATAGCTGGACAGCTGCGTTATTTACATTTTTATGTTGTCATGCATGTTGCAGCAATGAAAATAGACTTTTTATCCAAAAAATAAATGTCTAGAAATAGAATTGCCATATATAAAAAGATTTGCATTTTAAGATTATTAACAACGAAAGCAGTAATAGAATGTGACAGAATAGCTCTCAGAGATCTATACAATATTCAGGACCGGTCATTTATTCAATAACTTAGATTTGCTTGGTCTCCTAGAAAAGGAGTCATATCTAATTGTCTTCTTATCAGTTACTTTTTCCTTTCTCTGTTTTTGTTGTTGATATCCTACTTTGCTCGAATATACAAGATTATCCAAAGTTGACGAGTTCAAAATTAGGAAGGGTGGTAAGGAAGCAGACTCAGTTATCAATGATGATTTATTTAAAACATGACACCTTAGGGCCATGCTTATATTTTGAAAGTATAATCTCACTTTTCTCATACCACATTATTTGGAGCCCATCTATAAATCTTGGGTGGCGGGTATTGATTTTATTTGTCATTAGGATAGTGTTTTTGCATATCTGACAACTTAAAAGAGGGGTTTGAGTACAGTTATGAATTACTATAATACAATTATCATAAATTAAGTGGTGTCTGTCACTACTTATCTTGCTTCCTCATTAACCCACACTATCGTTGTATAACTATAAATATAATTCAGGAACACTCTTATCTCTGCCACCTAATTTTATAGTTAGGGCGTTCTTCAATATTTAATAGTTGTAGAAATTGAATTATATGGTAGAAAGTGCTAATTGGCTCCCCAAATTCCAACTTTCCTTTCCGCCTTAGTAATAAAACTGTAATATTATTCGGGGTAACAATGAGCCTTGCTAAGAGTCTAGATTTCTATAGCTTCTCGGCAGCTAGGTGTAGCTATATAACTGAGTTTTGCCGTAGTAAAAGTAAAGAAAACTTTCTATGGCTCTGGCTAATTCTCCCTCTCCCTTCATTTCTCCCACTTGCTGCCTTGAGATTAAACAACCACTTAAGACATCCGAGGGGCTGTCTTAAGTGGTTGTGACCCAGCCGACGAGGGAGCCCAGAAACCAGCCCTGAATTGTCTGTATCTGGATCTGTGTTTATGAGAAAATAGAACTCTTTTCGTTTGAGCCTAGTTGTTTAACATGTTTGGCGTACACCGTCGTGCCTACTCCTGGTACAAAATACTGATATTTATTTCAAATGTCGACTATCCTCAGAAGCCAGATTGCCAGGGCGAGTGTCCATGGTCTATGGAGGGTTAGCGAGTTCAACTGTAAATCATAAGGTACAGGAGAGAAGGTCTGCCTGTTGCCTAGGAAGGCAGGTCTGATAGGTGAGACCAAGGCAGTCAGTGTTTTTTTCCCACTATATATTTGTCCCTTATCTTAACTACCCGTTACTATGTAACAAATTACCACTCACGAGTGGATTAAAACAAACACGTTTATTATCTCACAGTCTGTAGGTCACGAGTCTGGACATGGTTTTGGTAAGTTTTCTGCCTCAGGGTCTCATCTGCAAGCTGTGGTGAAAGTACGGGACACGGTCTCATCTCAACGTTCAACTGGGGAGGGAATGGCTCCAAGCTAATGTGGATCATGACAGAATTCAGTTTCTGGGAGACATTTAAGGTGAGGCCTCAGTTCTTTGTCGATTCTCAGCCACAGGCTTGCCCTCATTTTCTGGCCAGTTCTTGCCCAGAGGTCCTCCTCTCCACCTCACCTTGTAGGCTTCCCCAGCAGCGCCACTTCCTTCATCACAGCCAGTAAGAGAGAGCATCTCCAGAAATACAGTTGTGGGCATTTTATGTACCATAGTCACTAAAGGGACATCTGCTCACCTCTGCTGTATTCTGTGGGTTAGAAGATGGTCACAGGTCCTACTCACACAAGACAGGAAGGGACTGCACAAAATGTGGGTACAAGGAAGCAGGGATAAAGGGGGGTCATCTCAGAGTCTGCATGCCACAATTCCTTGAAACACATATTTTTTTTCCTTCTTATCCATTTTATGTTTCCACTTACCTTTAGTACTTACTGACCTAAGGCCATTTGCAGCATCTTCTTTTGCAACAGTTTCTATGAGCTGTATTGTTTCCCAAGGAGTCACAGAAACCCACCCGGCTTTGGAACCATCTGTAGACACGAACTATGCTTTTCAAATCTTGCAACCACCAAGTATGTATCTCTGTCGTTTACCATTGAATCAGCTCAAGAAAAAAGAGCAAATTGCAGTTAAATGGATTTTATCCATTTTGAGATAAATAGGAAACATATATACTGTGCTATATGAGAAAATATTCATACATTCTCCTGCATTATTGAGAATGACACTGAATACAAAATATAGGCAAAGACAAATATTTTGCACACGAGTTGACAGTTATTCACTGAAGTTAACAATAGAAGTCAAATAGAAGCATACTTTTATTCTGGGTCAACACTAAATATTTAAATCAGGGCCTAGCATATTACATAAATGAAGAGATATGTTTTCTAACATGGTTCCCAGATTTTCAATCCCAGTTACTGAATATTTCTTGGCATGTTTTTAATATATGAAACTTTGTTACCCTACTTAGAAAATTGGTGGTAATTAAAAAAAAAAAAAAGATCGGGGATGTCTAAAAAATTGGCAGGATAGAAATAGAGAGCTTTCATAATGCAGTTTTGAGAGAGATATGGAAAGCTGAGCTGAATACACTGCAGCCTTAGGACTGCGTTCCTCGGTATTGGGGAGAAGGGAGCTGATTTAGAGGTGGAGGGGTTGACTGGTTCATGGTTTACTGTTAGAACCTACTAAGATCTGGCAAGAGGCAGTACATTCTCTTGTTTACAAGGGAAAATTGTGCAGAATACTGAGTTCACATTTTCAGGGTAAATTTACTTGATGGGAACCGGGGCAGGATTATTTATTATATTTGAGCCTTGTTTTACTCATCTGTAAATTGGGATTACAATACATACCTCTCAGGGGTGTCACTAAGTATTCAATGAGAGAGTGTTAATAATTAACAAAGTGCCAAACAGTTCCATAAGTGATGTATATATAACTGTAAAGCCAAAATAGAAGACTGATAGCATGTGTATGTATGTATGTATCTTTGTGTGTGTGTGTGTGTGTGTGTGTGTGTGTGTGTGTGTGTGTATGTTTATTTTGGACAGGTAGGGATGGTAGAAGGAAAATCATCCTTGAGTATTCCTCTAAAGTTATCCATAGTAAAATATCTAGTAAATTCATTTTTTTAATATTAATATAAATTTTTTAAATATTTATTTACTTTTGAGAGAGACAGAGTGCGAGCAGGGGAGGGGCAGAGAAAGAGGGAGACACAAGATCCAAAGCAGGCTCCAGGCTCTGAGCTGTCAGCACAGAGCCAGATGTGGGGCTCAAACTCACAACCATGAGATCATGACCTAAGCTGAAGTCAGACACTTAACTGACTGAGCCACCCAGGTGCCCCTCATTTTTTGTAATATTGAAGCTTATTACCACATAGCCTGAAAGCTGATAAAAGACCAGAAATAGAGTCTGCCTATTTGATATTGTATTTTATATGCTTAGTACATTTATTGGCTCATAGTAGACTTTCAATAAATACGAATTCCCTTTTTAACTATCCCCAGTCCATTACTGAAATTCAATAATGTATCTCTGGATACAAATGCTTTTAATTTTATAAAATGAAATCTTTTGTTTTGTCCCAAAAAATGCACTTAAAATTTCTTTAGGAGAATCACCGTCTAATTTACTCTTTTTAAAGTAATGTGTGCTTATGGTTAGAAATTATGAGATGATCTCCTCTGTGGGAAGAATGTTGGAAATTAATTTTAAAGAGAAACGAATGAATCTGTGAATGATGAAGATTCTAACGTGTATCTTAGGTGATATCGTGCTTTCAAAATTTTTCTGAGAACATTTTTCAACATGTTTGTTAGAGGAATTTGAATAGTTATTTTCAATGACACATTGTATGGCCTTATCCAAACTGCTAAAAACGACCCTCAGAAATTTTATAGAAACCAGGCTTTGATTAAATCTGCTCTTAAAAGCTGTTTCCCTGCATTGCAAAGTTGTGTTAGAGAGTTCAGAAACCCATTTGGTGGTGTACATCTTTCCTGATCTTTCTGGTCTTTGCGTGTATTATTTTAAATTTTTAATATATAATTTATATATTTATTTTATTTATTACATTATTTTCTGTCCTAATTCATTTTTAATAAGTTTGGTATAATCTTTGAATTTTATGGGTAGGTGTCATCTGTTAACTCTAAGTATTAATAATAATGAAGATGTATCTATTCTGACTTAAAAATAAAATTGTAAATACTTTTATGTTTATTTTCCATCCATATGTATATAGAATATACCCGAGAGCAAATATCCAACCTGGATGCTGAGCAGCTATGGAAGAGCTGTGCTAAGTGTTTGATGCTTGGAAAATTAGCAACCTCTACTGCAGAAAGCCAATGTCATAGCATATAATAATAAAGATGTGAATTGCGTGTGTTTGAGGAACTACATAAGACACATGAGAAGTCTACTCTCATTTAACTAAATCTTGCAAAGTATTGGAAAAAAATAAAGCCATACCTTATGAAATAATTAATATAAACAAGAATCCTCTTAGGCAGGTATTGCCTATGGAAACTGCAGAAAACTTGCAGTCAAGAGGTATGAGTTAGGTTCCTGATTTTATATTTACTAGCTGAGTGAGAGCAGCAAGTCATTTAACATCTCCAAGTCACAGTTTCTTTATCAGCAAAAGCGAGATACTAATAGCCACTTCGCATAGTTGTTATGAGGCTTAAATTAGACAATGTGAAAGTTCATTGCAAATTGCTGGACAAATGTTACTCATAACCTAAGTGTTATGAAAGTACTTTGTCAAATACGAAACTCTCTTCAACCCTTAGACATTATTATTGAAATGTCACATACAGATTTTTTTCAATAATGGTATTATTAGAATATATGTTGAAAGTAAGTTATTCAGCAAACAGTAGTTCCCATAAGGCATACTTGTTCTGGAGTTGCCAAAAAGCATACATAAGTCTTAGACACTCCCATCTATGTTTGGTTGTCTACATGAATCATGATGCTGCGAGTAGAGCTGATGCAGATGGGGTCTGTACAAGTACTGTTTACAGCGTGGAAACTGGTTGAAATTTGGCCAACTACAAAACATGGGAACATGAGTCAACTGAGGACTGCTAAACAAGGGTTAGTTTCCTTTTTAAGCTTTTTTTTTTTTTCCAGGTGATTATTTTCTTTTCCTAAAGGATTAGTGTCGTGTTTCCATCTTGTTGTCGTTACTGCTAATTCCTCCAGTAAGCAAGTGTCTCAGCTGTTCTCTTCAAGTTTCACTTGGATTCACGTTGAAAGAGTTGACTTCCTTTGGTCTGCTTACCAGTAGAGGAATCGTAGGCCTTGTCTGGAACCCACCAGATGGAGAGCTGGTGCATAAGACGCACTTGGGGAAAGAGGCAAGAGAAATATTAACAAGTGGATTTTGTTCTGCTCTCAATGATCCATGGTTAACATGACAATATGGGTAACTTCCCCCATTTTGTCTGTTTTCTCTGTAATTTTAAAAATCCATCTCTATTACTTGTATGGAAGCTTTGCATGTGGCGTGTGTTGAGTGAAAGACTGAATTCAAATGTTGATTCAGACACTAGCTATGGACCCCCAAGCAAGCTGTAACTAGTTGAGTCTTTGTTTTATGGTAATTAAATGGGAGGAAATGATATTTACTGTAAAGTGTGCTTTGGCTACTCCTCGAACTAGTCTTAATTTTTTATATAAATACTCATTATTCCACCAAAGCATCTCATGCCAAGGACATTAATAATCTGGATGTCTCTATATATAAAGGATGTTTTCCTGTCTTCTATGGAAATTTGGCCTCTCCTCAGCTTTTGATCAAAGTGGTCATCCATTCCCCAAACACTTTCTTCCAATAAGTGTTCACAACTCCACACTTTTCTTTTTCTCCTCTACTTCGTAAGTCACGCCATCTCCTTCTCAAAAGAGTCATTGTAAGTGACCCAGAGAATACACAGAGTTGTCAGGGGCTCTCTTTCTTCTCACTTTGCTCTCTTTCTAAGGGAATTTCATCCTTTTCCTTGTTATTATTTCTCATCCACAAAATAATGACTCATCGTCGTACATAGCCAGACCGAATCTCTGCCCTGAGCAGCAGACCTATGAATCAAAGCACCTTCAAAATTTCCACTCCTCTGGGATGTTTCAGTCTTATCTCAAATTCAGTATGTCCTGACTCTGAATTCCTGATCTTATATACTCTCCTCCAAAATAAATAACAAGGCCATGATGAAGCATTATTCCTTGTTTTCATTGAACATGTCTTGTCATGGTGATGAATTTCAACACCTGCACTCTAAGTGCACAAGTCCAAAGCCTGGGAATTATCAACACTGGCTTCCCTCTCCTCCCGGTTACTCCATTGTCAAGTTCTGACAATTTCCTATCTTCAACACATTCCTTATTTACTCCTCTGTCCCCATTCCCCCTGAGGGCAAGCTGCTGTTTTCACTCATCCAGATCACTGCAGTATCCATGGTAGAGCCTCCTAGTCTTCTCCCTGGCACCCTCTCTCATTTGTTCTTCAGACTAACCGTTGTTCTGTCCTCTGGACACAAATATGATACTGTCGCACCCCTCCCCAGATTGACTGAAATCACTTCTCTCTTACTGTTCTAGGAAAAAGTCCAAAGTACTTCCGTGTTGCAGAGCTCTTGCCTGGCTGCCAGTCTCCTTTTGTGTCACTTTCTCTTGCCGTCTCACTGCTCTCCGTTCTGAAAGGTTTCCTCCCACTTTCTCCTGCCATGGAGCCCTTATACATTCCGTACTTAGTCTTGATGTTTACGCCAGCACCCCCTCTCCTGATTATATCGTACTCCTCTTTCTGAGACTGACTCAAGTAATTTTGCAAGGAGGCTGGCTCTGATATTCCTGACTGTTCTGTTTCTGGAGTTAAAAAATATTATTGGAGCACAGGGTGACTCAGTTAGTTAATCGTCTGACTCTTGATTTCGGCTCAGGTCAAGAGCTCACAGTTCCTGAGTTTGAGCCCTGGATGGACCTCCATGCTGATGGTGTAGGGTCTGCTTGGGATTCTCTCTCTCCCTCTCTCTCTGCCCCTCCCCCACTCATGCATACTCTCAAAAATAAATAAACATTTAAAAAATATAAAGTATCACACGATGCTCCTTTCCTTTGTAACGCTTTACCTAGTCTCTTTTTTGTCTGTGCGATTATTTGCACAATGTCTGTCTCTGTCTGTAGTCCTTAAGCTCCTTGAGAAGAGTGACCATTATTTTTTCTCACTCATTCTACCATACCCAGAGCATCATAGTCTAAATAAATATTTTAGTCCTATTGTTGTTAACAGTAAAGAACTCCACAGTGCCTGGGCTTATTATACTATTATTTTATGCCCGTGCATGTATTTATTTTGCCCACATCTCGTTTCTTACTTTGCATCAAGTTGTTTGAGAAGTTATTTTGTGAAGCATTTTTAATAATAATGATAGCCAATTTACATGATATGTCTATGAAGTAGCACTCGTGGCCCTCAAATAAATGTGATTTATATATGATCCTTTTCTATATCTTCAATTCACCTTACTTTAAAAAAAGCATTTAAAAGCAAAAGTACCTTGACTTGTATTACACCCATAATGTTAAATGGAAATGAAATACCATTACGCCGCCTTGTCCTTTAGGGTCTATTGGAGCATGAAATCAATATCACCATTAGCTCAAGTACAATCAAATATTCTTTCCAATTTCTGTCACTCGCTGTCACCCGCACTTGCAATTGCATGACACTTTTCTTTCACACACTTGCTTTCTGCACAGTTCTGCAAAATTCGCACAACCCTCTAGAATTATCAAAGGGTCACTGTTGAGCTGAGTAGGATTAAAATTAGAATAAAAGATATGACTTATGTAATGGGAGCGTGATTATCTCACTTTCCTTTTTTACTCTGCCTATACATTCTGTTCTCACAGGAAAGCAGGGTAATGAAATCACAGCAATTCCAGCAGGACTCGGCGTTGTGAGGAATGAATCAGTTATTGACAGCAGGTGTGACACACTTGATGAGGCCCATCCCTGAAATATACGGACCTGCTAGAATGGAGGGAACACTAGGAACAACGGGACGTTCGATAGTCTGGAATGATCACAGAAAGTGCTAGAAATAAATCAGTAAACTAAAATAGTTCGCTCAGCTGAGAAACATGAAAGGGAATTTAAGAGACACAGACTAATTTAGATGAAGCAGTATCCATCGAAGAGATGTCCTCAAAATAATCAAGGACTGGAAGGGAGGAAACATTTAAAAAAATAAAAAAAAAACTTCTCCAACTTATGATAAAGTCAACATCCTTAGACTGAAAGCCTCTACCAAGGACTGAATAGAATGGAATTGAAAGAAATTCATCCCTAGACGTGTTTTGGAGGAGATTTCAGAGCACTGAGTATTAACGATGAACTCTAACCCACTCAGGTGGGAATTAACAGATTTCCTTTAAAAAGTGAAAATCAGATTTTTCAGACTGCATACTGGTAATAGAAGGGAAAGGTAGAGAAACAGAGTGAAAGTTTTGAGGGAAGAAACTTTTTGCACAATTTCTACAGAACCTACATGAGTAAAAAGAAAAAAAAAACAACAATGTGTTATAAGTAACTGTGTACAAGTAAACCATTAAATGCTTTTGGTTTACATTTTATTTTATTTTTTATTTTTTTAAATGTTTATTTTTGAGAGAGAGAGCATGCAGACACTAGGGAGGGGCACAGCGAGAAGGAGAGAGAGAATCCCAAGCAGGCTCCGTGGTGTAAGCACAGAGCGCCACGCAGAGGTCTCTCTCTCCAACTGTGTGATGGTGACCTGAGCCAAAATCAACAGATGGAGCCTTAACCCATTGAACCACACAGGTGCCGCTGTTTTACATTTTATTTTAAAATAAACTATTCTGAAACCTGTGTTAATTTATCATTTTAACAAATGTATACTTCATAGCAACCTGGAAATAAAATACCAGACTTCATTGACAAGGAGGTTGCTGGAACGCTGTAGAATTTAGAACATTTGTGAAAAAAGAAAAGGCTGGCAAAAGCACATGAGTATTCTCATTTTTGTCTTATTTGGAGGGAGGGAAACCTAGGATGGAGAGAAAATATGGGTGTGAGTTTTGCATCAACATTCTGTAAAGCTTACTGTACTGATCAGCATACCACAGGAAATAAAATAGAAAAGGTTAAGGCCATGCAGATGCATATTCACAATATTCAAATAGATTAGAATGACATAATCTATTAGTTACTTTTTGGAGCAAGCTAAACACCATCAGGTAAATGTTGTTTCCAAAGAGATATGTTAAAAAATAAACAAAACACACATTCTTTTACATAAGAAGTCAAGAAAGGAAAAGGGATGTGGGTGTCTCTTGAGTGGTAAAAACTAAATAAATAAAAATAAAATAAAATAAAATAAAATAAAATAAAAAAAATAGACAACAGGTACACAAGCACCATAACACCATCCAAAATAGAACTCAAGCCAAAAAGCATGAACTTCTGTAATGAGGGATATTTCATTTAATTTCCTCCACTTAAGTGAAAATTATGCCTGTGCATTTTTTTCGCTTTCAATGAAGATGATGATTTTTGACTCTAACAGAAAGAAGAGATTATTATCCTTGTCGTAGCAACTGTTTATCCTTTGAGAAAAAGAATGACATCATCAGTTGAATACGTTTTCAAAAACAAATTTAAAATGGAATTAACTAAAAAGTATTAAAAGGAATCATTGAGACGATAGAATCTGAGAGTAGAGAAGACCTTCTTAAACAAACTACAAAATATCAGAACAAAGGGAAAAAATATTCATCACATTGCATAAATTTTTAAAAATTGGTACAAGAAAATACTCCGTATAGAATTAAAGGACAAATAAAAGTATGTGAGGCAGATGATTGTAATACCGGTAACAGAAAATTGACTAATATTTTAATGGAATACATTCATCTACTGTCAGGTGAGATTAAAAATTGATAAAGATTTTGGAGGGTAATTTGGCATAAATAAACATACCATTTAATCCATCATCCATCAAAATGATGGGAATATCCATCACAGGGAAATGCCCAGGTGAAGTATAGTTGAGCCCCGCTGTGGAATACTAAACAGGAGTAAAAAGCAGAAGGTAGACCCATATGTACTGATGAGAAGAGCCATAAGACATTAAATAAAAAACAACCAAGGGCAGAATAATATCTACAGTATGGCACCATTAATGTAAATTAGACTAACACATGCGAGTACTATGGAGGGATTTAACGTATTAAAAACAAATTCTTAGAGGACGTACAGCAAAATGATGTTAATGGTTATATCTGGGAAAGGGACTGAATTGGAATGAGGCAGTGATCAAAGGGGATACTCAGTATGGCAGCATTGTTTAAATGCTTCAATATTAGAGTATGTTAATAAATATTAATACTGTATAATTAAAACTTAAAGCAAGATTGGTAGGATTAACAAAAAAAAGCCAAAAATGAAAACTTAAACTTAGGAGCTGAGTCATCAGTGTGGCTCAGGTTGCTTTAACTCTGGAGAGGAAAAAAAGTCCCTAATCTTTACAACTAGCTATATAATGGATTGATGTTATAAAAATTTTAATGTTTTTTTTTAGTATTGAAACAGAAGGGTCTGTATATGCTATTCAAAAAAGAAATCAGTTGTCAGCACATTCACCTTTAATTCCAAATATTGTTATTCTCAAGACTTTGTGCCTTAGTTTTGTTCCATTTTTGCTGATGTAAGTTACTGTTATCATAGTCTCAATAGTGGTACTGGATATGGGTTGCAACATTCAGAATCCCAAAGTGGGAATAGATGCACTGAATGCAGCCATGGGGTGCCCGGGTGGCTCAGTTGGTTAAGTGTCTGTCCAACTTCGGCTCAGGTCATTCTCATGGTTCATGAGTTTGAGCTGTGCTCACAGCTCAGAGCCTGGAGCCTGCTTTGAATTCTGTGTCTCCCCCTTTTGCTGCCCTTCCCCCACTTATGCTCTATCTTTCTCTCTCTCAAAAAAAAAAAAACTAAATAAATATATAAAATAAATAAATATAAATATAAAAATATAAAAATATATAATAAATGTATAATTAATATATACATATATAAAGAAGATTTTAATGCAGCCTTAATAGGGAGCATCATGTCTTAAAAATAAATTTTCAACATATAGTTAAGTGTTTTAACTTAACATGCTGTTGTATTTAGTCTAGAACCATGCTTATACAAGTGCTTGATGTAGATGTAGAACAAATTGTTTATCTTTGAGAGTAGAGACTTGTTTTGAACAAAGTATTTCTGAATATGACACATGAAATCTGTCTCTTGAAAAAATACCCTAGGAGTTCAATGAGATGATGGATATTAATATGGATCTTAATATAAAGTATTTGAGCATTCAGTCATCCATTAGCTCAAGAGATGTTTACGAAGTACCAGACACTGGACTATGGGTTCAAGAAACAGAGAGGACTAAGCCACAAACTCTGCACTTCCAGGATTTACAATATAGTTACCAAATCAATTATGTACTGAGAGTAGACAGCACAGCACAAGACAGAAATGTATATTACAGAAATATGTAGTTGGACAGGTGGTGTCTATGGTCTGAGCCTTCTTTGAGGAGATGATTTATGAGCTAAGTCTTAAAGAATGAGTAGAGTGAAGAAAAAGATCCATAAGCAGAGATTAGCCAGTACAGAATTTCCTCTCCTTTTAATGCACTGTCAGAATTTCCTGCTCTTTTTTCTGCTTTTGAGCATTCAATCATTGTTTTTCTGCTTTTGAGTTTTCTCTTTTTGAAAAGGTCTTACCTTCGCTGCCACTTCAACTTCTGCTTGACAGTCCCATAGAGTCCTTCAGAGCCCACGTAGAAGCTCTTCATGATGATGTCCTAGAATCGTGATTCTCCCTTACCCCATCTCATTGTCCCTTTGAATGGTTTATCATTATATATTATTTGTGTATAGGTTGTATTCTCTTTGGTTGACCATCTTTTTGGAAGCAGAGACCATGCTTAGTTATCCTCCTATCATGGACAACTCATTGCCCCATTCTTTGCACAAATTAGGGTCTAAAAAATATTTCCTCATTTAATGACCTAGACTTAGAACATGATCAGGCCCAGTGTAAGATAATCATGTTTGATGGTAAAAAGTATGGATCAGGAGTGGGGGTTGCTAGGAAAGAGGGAGTCACCATGGGCATATGTGGACACAGATTGTAGCAGTCATATAAAGAAGGAACACCCCATTAATTCAAAATAAAAAGTAAGATGTTGGTGTCTCTCTTCTCTGGCATATCCAGTGTTCTCTGTATTCTAAAGGTTAGGAGGAATAAGACCGAGGGTAGTCCAAATGCTTTTGAATGGATAGTTACTTCTTCACTCCATAGAATCATGGGGACCGTGTGATGTCTCATCCAAGCCCATTAATCATTCCTTCAAGTGGTATTTCAGAGTTTTCCCATTGCCGTTTATGTTTAAACACTTCAGGATCTGAACTGAGTGGCTTCTACTAGTGTGAATACTTTTATCTGTAAATGATGTACAATCTTCAGTTTAATAAAGTACTTCACCAAGTACTTCTTCACCCCATTATGGAGTAAGACATATTGTCAGTTGTTATTCTTTAAAATTAAGTGACTTTCTATTTTTTTCAGATCTCTTAAATACATAGTTAATTTTTTGCATTTTATTTTTAATTTTGAGGAGATGTCCAGATACATCTCAATAAAAAAAATTGCAGTTGCTTGGAATATATTTTTGAACTGAACAGTCAAGGACTACATCTTATCGGAATTAAAAAATAACATCCAAGCAGATGATTCTAAAATTTCACAAAGCACTTAATGTACCTGGAAATAAAGGTATACTTAAACGCAGAGTTTCTTCTCATTTGTTAAAGAAAAATTCTAGGTAATTAATTCTTCATAAACCCTTTAAACAACAAAGAAAACACTCATGGCATTTTGTCTTCAAAAGAAACTTAGGAAAGTAGGCTTTGAATCAATTTGTTTTTGAAAGCTGAGCTAAATGAATTCTATTCTAAACTTCAGCTGTGCTGTGGGTGAGAAGGAAAAGCTGCTATCTGAAATGAGGTCAAGTTCATTGCTGGCCCAAAGGCAACTGTTCTCAAGTATTTGAGTTTCATTCCTGCACCTGCAATACGATAGTGCGAGAACTGCTGACCAGCCTGCTCAGCTGTCCTGTCCATCAGATGCCTGGGTCCACTGGGTGCCACAGCACATGTAAAAAGTAGTTCAAGACGACGAAGGGAGCACAGTACATATTAGATCTTGGTTCACATCCTTGTTTGCCCACTGGTGCGATACATTATATTTAGACAGCTACGGAATGCAAAGAGATGGTTCTGGAACATATAATGCAGCATAATTCATGACCGCATGGCTTTGTAATGCCGTCCACAGTTAGCAGCACTCAGGAGTACTTCAGAAGGGCATATGCTGTTTTTGATGATTGATTTATTGTGGATTCTCAAAATGTGTTTAGGAGACACTAAAGCGACCAAATCATTCATCTTGTGAAAACAAATATGATGTTACGTTCCTCAAGTTACTGAGAAATACCAAGCCCTCACAGCTTCTCAAAATGTCTGCGTCCTGAGTTTTCACAGGGTCTACTTGTTGGGGGTGAGTGACCAGTAGTGACCCCTGCCATCCTAAAAAGTACATGATCTTTTTATCCTGCCCTCTCTTAGTGTCAAAGACACACCCTTCTGGTTGGTTTCCTTATTGATTGCTTTGCTTTCTCTCCTTCACCAATTTTCCTTCCTCTATCTCCAAGAAATGGGAACAGCAGAGAAATGCGAAAATCATCAAGGCTCTGTAATATCTCTTTACCTTCATCAAGATTTCTTTCCTGGTCATGTCAATTAATAATATTGCTTAAAAGGGCCCCCAAATTTCCGTCCTCCATGTCCATTTGTGTCAAATGGCGCTTTTCTTGTCTGCATTATTTTCTCCAGAAATTGCAGAAACGGTTCCTTTGACATGCAATTATTCAAACATCTGAATTTAGTTAAGGGGAGATTCTTCTTCGGCATTATTTTTGTCTCTGGCTTTTCTCATCGCTAATGACTCCAATCCACAAGACACCAGGATTTAAGAAGCTTCATATTCCTGTAATACATGTTCTAAAAAACATTTACTTCCCCAGACCTGAGAAATTCCTTCTCTCAGTGTTTGTTCTATGTTCAGCTATGGCTGTTCTCTTGGGCTCTGATTCTCTTGTGCTTGGATTCCCTCCCGTCTATACCTCACTAGCTATACCCCTGACATTGTGGCGATGGCAGAGAAGGGAGAGAGGCTGCGGTGGTCAAAGTGAAGGTAGTGCTATAAAGTGAGGTTGTACAAATCTGTAGCTTGTGATTGCAAAACTATTTCCAGTTTGTATACGGAATACAATTTTCTTTTTGTCTATATAAGTCTGGCTTTCAGAAACAATCTGTCCAGTGTGAATGCTGCTTGGAAAACTTTTTTTTCCCCCACTGTTTATAAACATCTGAACCTCTGATAACTCCTCTGCAGCATTTTTTAAACATACTCTCTTTATGTCAAGGCCATACTGACTCAAGAGTCAGTGTTCACTGTAAGTTTGCATACAACGAATGACTGACAGTAAATTAAAAAAAACAAAAATCCCCCCCCCCCCCGGAATAGAAGCCCCGGATTTTACTGTGTTCACCGATTAACAGAACTGCAGTTGTATTTTGTACACTCTGGTGAAGTGAACACAAATGGAAAGAACCGCTTTGGTTTTTTCTGCTCATCTGAGAGAAATCAGAAATGCAATACTAATGGAGCTTGTTAAATAGAAATTGCTGGAGCAACAGTTAATGACCAGCTCTGCTTTCCATGGAGTGTCACATTACTGTATTATTTTACTTTTCATTTACTAAAAAAAGGCATGTAAATTGTTCATAGTTGTATACTAGATGACTATTTAGTAGGTCTGTCTTAGACAAAAGATTCCCAGATCAATCTTTTAGTATTTGTGTGCATGCGCTTAATACACACACACCCATCCCCCCAACACTCATCTTCCCAAGATTTCTGCCAAAAATGAATAAGCAATGTGCTTTTACCTAAAGCACAGTGAAATTAAAATCTCTGTCTTCAATTTCAATATGGTTAATCAATCCTACTATCTCCTTTTCTCTAAAGAAGAGCTTCGAATATTATACCTGAATGACTAGATACAGTGTCAATAATCAGGCTTTTGGGACTCCTTTCTGAGAGGCTGTGAGGATCTTTCATGGATAGATTTCTCCCTGTTCATTTACAATCTCAAATTTCAGATGATCACATAAAATTTTAAATACCCCCTAACTTTATTATTCATTTATTTATTTTCTTTAAATTTCAGATGATCACATAAATTTTTAAATACACATCTCAATAAACTATAAATATTTAAACTTTAAATATTTAAAATAAATTTTAAAATTAAATAAATACATTTTAATTTATGTAACTACTGAGATATTTAAGAATTTAATCTTACCCCAGCAGAGCTTTGATTTACAATGGCTTCATGTGTTGGTTTAATTAACACGAATTTTGAAAAAAATTGAACACGACATAGCTCTTTAGGCAGTTTAGCACTACAAAACATGACTTATTATTTGAGCAAGGAAACATACTCAAGCGGTATTGTATTTACCTTCGAAGAACACAATGGCCCTTCATGGGACTGTGGGGCAATCTTTCATGGTCTGCCCAGGGTGCAACGGTTTCCCCACCCTTCTCCATATTCCAGATTTTGGCACTACTCCTTGCAGTTGGGACCATCTTCTTTACCAAAGTATCTATTACTTTGGAATTGATGGTGGCAGTCTTTTTTGGAAAAGTTGCTAGTAGATTCACTTCTGAAATCCAGGAGAAGTCAGGAAATCTTTCTAATACCTGGAAAATAAATGAACAGAAACAGCACACCCTTCATAAATGACAACAATTGAAATATTTAAAAAATTTTAATGTTTATTTATTTTTGAGAGAAAGATAGAATGTGAGCAGGAAAGGGGCAGAGAGGGAGAGACAGAGGGAGACACAGAATCCAAAGCAGGCTCCAGGCTCTGAGCTGTCAGCACAGAACCTGATGTGGGGCTTGAAATACAAACCATTAGATCACGAACTGAGCTGAAGTCAAACACTTTACTGACCGAGCCACCCAGGTGCCCAGCGATTGAAAATATTTATACCACTGTGTCCAAATACTCACAGACTGACTAGGGTCATGGTTGAATAGTGTAGGCAAGCAGCAATATCACGTCGCTTACCCGTCATTTATTTATCAGATGTAAAACAGAAAGCTGTTCTCTATTGAGAGTCCATAATGTTCATTATAAAACCAACATTGCTCCACTATATTCTGTCAACAAAGGTAAAAAATGTGTAAACAAAAAAAGAACCTTGAGAACAACCATTATTTACGTTTCTAATTGTACAACTTTTCTAAATGAACAAGATGATACCCTTTGGGTTCCAAAGATTCTGGTTTACTAAGTTGTTAAGCCACCGAGTCTTAGATTTCTCACTGTTCAAGTGTATTCTCATGATAAAAAAGATACCACATTTTTTTTCAGGCATTCCGAGTTGGCTTTAATGCTGTCCACAGTTTGTAGCTATTTCTAACCAACAATTCCTAACCCACAGTTAGGAACCACATACTAAGGTCTGTTTTATTTGAATTTTAAATTTAAGAAAAGGAAAATTTTCTGTACCTTCTTGTTTTATAACTGGCTCTTACATACTTGTTTCTCCAATGAAATATTATTTGTAAAGTCTGAAATACCTACTAATTAAAAAGCACCTGAATACTTCAGATACTTAATTAATGAAATTCAGATAAATAAAAGAATAAAAATGTCGATGTATACAAAACTGGAATGGTTAATTTTAAAGAGAGAATTTAACACTGAAAAATGTTTTGAGAACTGATTTTTGCATCTAAAAGCAAATTTTTATAAGATTTGAGAGGCAGAGTTGAAATCATATTGCACCAATTACAACTAAACCAGACTTAGACAGCTAGTGAAAAGTTAAATGGCAGTCTTGGTGGACACACACACACACGCACATTTATGAGATAGTGATTATCTTCCCAGAATTCTCCGTTTTACTCTTATCATTGTGTCACAACCAGTTATTTTAATTACATTGGCCTAACTCCAGTTGCTGGGCTGGCCCTGGTTCACTTAAACTAATTGGCTATCAGCTTAAGATGGCCTCACTAGCCTCACTGATTGGTTCAGAGGACGGTCCACATCCGTCCTGGCCCAATCAGAGAAGAGCCCAGAAACAAGATTCAATCGTGATGATAGTGGTGAGGGATGCTCTGTCTTCTCTGAAAATGCATGTTTCATAGATGTAGAATTAAAGCTGCCTCAAGTTCTTTGCTTCCTTGAGAAAGCTTGAGTAGGAAACTGATAAACAGGAAAGATCAGAAGAAATAAAACTGCCAAAAAGTGGATCTGGTATCTGAGCGTGCTTGGGGTTTACGCAGCTACGAGACTAAGTAGCGTTGATTACTTAAGCCAGTTGGAGTTAGATTTCCTGTTAGTTGCTATTGAAAATAACTTATAAAACAAATCAAAGTTTATAAAATAGCTCCCTGGTTTGTCATATGGATCTATAGCTGTCTAACAACCAGAAATTATTTCCATTTTATTGCTGGCTTTCCATCAGATTTTGTCCGTTCTGTCAGGCAGTTAGCCTCCAATCATATCCAGTGCTTCGGTCCCATAATGCTTCATGTCTTAATTTATTTTGGACACGGAAGTAGCTTAATTTAAAACAAATGAGGAAGAGCTCAATGTGAGGCAACCAATCAAGAGAAATTTTGAAGAGACAACAGTGAAAAATCCAAAAGAATGTCACCTATGTGAACAAAGGTTAATAATAGTAATAAAAGCCACTATTTAGTAAGCATATACTACATGCTGTGGTTTATATATATGTTCTAGATTATGACATTTTCTTATATCAACTATGTAAGGTCTGTTTGATTATCATTATTTTGGAGCTGAACAAATTGAGACTGAGAATTTTGATAACAGGTCAGATTTCTCCATCTCATAAGTGGAGTCTTCTAAATAAAGTCCAAATTCTTTGGGCCCCAAAATCATGAATTTAACCATTGAAATGTTTCTTTTCCTCAAATTTGGTTTTACAAAAATTTTCTGAGGGCCTGCTATATTGAAGATCCTATGTCCAAGAATGAGAATGACCCCAGATTGCCAAATATATTTCCCGAGAGTCAGAGCATTCCATCTATAGAGAGAAAAAAGAATGCACGAGTAAATTAAAAATAATAGTAATAATTACTTGAGGACAAAAAGTAAAGAATAAGATATAAAGAATAAATTCCTGATCAGACACAATGAATTCTAGTTCTGAAATCATGGAGCGTTTCAGGAACAGAGCTTTATTTTAACTCAATTAAATTTATTTAAAAAGAAATTAATATTGCTAGAGTTACAGAGGTGGAGAGGCCATTCTTAGCTCTAGAACACTTGTGAGTTAATACCTGAAGGCGTATAGAGGACAGACCTATGAAGACAGTCTGGCCTGGTGAAAATATACAGTAAGAAGAGAGATAAGGAAGAATTTTCTAAATTTCCTACGTCCAGAGATTGCCTACGAAAGGCCAAGTGACTCTCTTTAGTCTGTATGGTTATTTAACATGACCTAAAAATGTCTTGAAAACATTTGCATCATTACAGTGTTGGCTTGTGATCTTCAGCTGCCACTAACTCCACCACTCTTTGTTAGCTGACACCGAGCAGTTTCACTCATCACCGAGTACCCTGACTAGGACCTGACAAGGCCCTCGAAGACACTCAACATTCTTTTGAAAAATGGGTATGGGTACATGCAAGTGATATGATCTCAACTGCTTTTACATAAATAACTCAAGTAGCAGTATGTGGGTGAAGGAGGACTAGGGGATCAAATGACATTAGGTTAGTTAGGAGGCTAGAATATGGGTTTCATTTTAAAAAATTAAAAAGCCCAGAGTGCCTGAGTGGCTCAGTTGGTTAAGCGTCCAACTTTGCCTCGGGTCATGATCCTACGATTTGTGAGTTCAAGACCCACATCGGGCTCTTGTGCTGACAGCTCAGAGCCTAGAGCCTGCTTTGGTTTTGTGTCTCCTCTCTCTCTGCCCCTCCTCTATTTTGCGCTCTGTCTCTTTCTCTCTCAAAAATGAATAAACATAAAAAATATTAAAAAAAGAAAAAGAAAAAAATTAAAAGCCAGGGTAACTCGATGGATCAGTCATTCGAGAGTCTGACTCTTGATTTTTGCTCAGGTAATGATCTCATGATTCGTGTGATCAAGCCCCATGTCAGGCTCTGCACTGTCAGCGTGGAGTCTGCCTGGGATTCTCTCTCACCTCTCTCTCTATCCCTTCCCCACTCGTGCTCCCGCTCTGTCTCTCAAAATAAATAAATAAACTTAAAAAAATTAGTAGAAATATGAGTGGACTAAACAGGACTTTTTGTTAGGATATTGAGAATGAACAAAATAAATGCAGTCACTGAGAGAACTCCTAAAAGGGAAAAAGAATGCACACATACAAACCCCACAAACAACGTTTGCTTTGTGAGTGAGGATATCTGTGATGGGTGGCATGGTTTCTACCAAGCTCCCTTAATTTTGGAAATCAAACTGAATGTGTTAATTAATACAATAGCATGCTTGGTGTATGTAGCCTAGGACTTAAAATGGACATTTTGAAAGAAACAAGCCTTGAGGTTAGACTTGAAATTATATTTGGGGCAAAGTACTCTTAGCATTATGTAAGTTCATTAATGTGTCTTTTATGTTTGCTTTTATAAGGCAAACCATTTGGGGGAAGTTTTCACTCCAGACCTGACCCAGACAAACGCCAAATGCAGTTCCTTCAGGCAGAGATACCGTGCATGTGGTGAAATTTACAGAGGAATGTAATTTGGTGTTTCTTTAGCACAACTGTATTCCATGAATGTAGCAAATTTGTTCTCTTCCCCTCTATATTTAGATTGACTTTAACTAGAAAGAAGAAAGGGTTTCCTCTTCGGACATGTGAGTGCTTATGTAAGCACTTGGTCACAGGCGATCAAGAGTGGAGGTCACGTGACAGTACAAAGCATGTGCAGGCTAGAGTATCTTTTCATCTCTTGCCAATAGAAAGAATGAGAACAACTGCCTTGAGCTTGGCACGGTGCTACCTGGAGCTGTTTGCTGCTGTCCCACATCTGCCCTCATTTGAGACTTCATAATCCGGACTCTTGGAAGCATATGGTCAGTTAATCTGATTATCTGTAACCCAAGGGCCATAGGACTCAATAGCTCTTTATGTGAGTGGGTAGAGTTTCCCTTGAAAATAGTAGATGTTCCCACTGTCAAATCCTGGAAAAGGGGTAATTGTGTGGTAGGAAATGAAGTAACTCTTAAACCAGATAAGAAAAAACAAAACAAAACAAAAAAAACCCTTCGTTTTCTAGGCCTTTGGGCAAACTGTGACTGAGATCAAAACCATGGAAATGTTTTGAAAATAATGAGAGTGGGAGTCTGTTGGAGTCAGCCGCATGAAAGCTGACCGGGAGCCATGACAAGTCTTATTCAGTGAATCACCCAGTATTTCTCCTCTACAAACATAAAGCTTCTGGTTCCATTTACTTCTCAATTCCCATCACGATGAGAATTGTCCAGGAACTGTCCACTTTAAAAAAAATCTAGGTTATTCCAAGGCATGTATGGTCTTACGGTCTCCCAGCTCCCTTCCCTGCAGGCACTGTTATTCTGAAAGAAGGAACTTTCAAAATACAAGTCTATGCATATTTCAAAAATACAAGTCTATGCATGTCAGCTTTCTTCCTAAAATTGTTCAAGGACTCCTCATTGTTTTGTGCAGAGTGGTCTTTGAAAGGTTTTATGACTAAATTAAAAGTAGTTGACAAAGACCATGCCTTCAAGATTTTATTTATATCTTCCCAAACAAATCATGTGCATAAGAAAACGCTTAAGAAGACTTCTTTCTGTGAGGAACAATAAGATAACACGTAAGTGATTAAATAAAAAATATATTTAAAATTATAAAATGTATGGAATAAAATTTGGGCTCTTCAGACAACTGATTTTTGAGTCACGCTCATGAAGGTTGCTAGCCGTATGTCTTCCTTGTGGATTCTGTCAGCGTAGACAAAGAGGGAAAATTATTCAGTTATTACTACATATGACCATAAAAACAGATAAGCTAAAAATGTGAGAGTTTGAGAAATAAGAATATAATAATCCCATGAACATATTCAGCTAAAAGACAATATTAAAAATAAAGCGTATTGTGGTCCTTGGAAGCAATAATTTAGAAGTTAATTCTTCCAGGAATTATATTAAATGTTAGAAACCATGTGCTGGTGTTCTAATTTCACTCAGAAATCAGCAATCATTCTCTCAGTGCTCTGAGGAATAGTAAATCAAAGCTGAAAAGCATGTGTTCCCCTCAATATATTATGGTCTAATTATTTTAGCGCATGATATATAAAACGTGGATGTGCACCACAGTAAATTTTCATCACTTAAAATCTTGTATTTAATTTAAATTAGATAAACCATCAGAAGAATGCAAATGTACTTCTCTACTTCAACACACATACTCTTTCACACAGACATTCATGTGGGGTCTGTGCATGTACTCTTTTCCTTGATACCTGGGATTGTCTGCTTTAGCAAATAGGCTTTTGAAACCAACCCAAATGGTTTACAAAGACATTTGGGGCAATTTCTAATTTAAAATAAAGAACCGTTTCATAGTTATACATTTAATCTGTTTAACCTCAACTCCATTGACCTGTTGCTCTCAACCCTAGGCCACGTTACTCGAAATAAAAATTCAGCTACTCTTCCACCTTGCTAGCTGTTGAAGGAACTACTGAAAGAGAAGCTGACGGTTTGGCCAGTGGGCATATGGAGGAGGCAGAGGCCATTTGGAGATATATCTCTATTTTTTCAGTAATTAGAATATTGAAAGAGCCAAAATAATGTTGACATTGGAGGGCTCAGGTAATAGATATATGTATTAATCCATTCTTTTATTCATAATTTTAGTAATAATTTAGCGAATGGTTACTATATACTTAAGGGCCTATGGATAAAACAGTAGAAAAGATGGGCAAAATAATTAATAAGCAAATAGATATTAGTTCTGTGGAGAAAAACAGTGGATAATAAGAAGTAAAAGAAAGTATTAGTGGTTGTAATATCTATTCTATGTTAAAACACCAGAGAAAGTCTTGCTGATTGTGTGACATCTGAGTAATGTCCAGAAACTTGAGGGTGGGTATCATGGGGTGGTCCTGGAGGTGGGGACTCAGGGTAAAGGGAGCATTAAACACAATGGCATCATACACATACACACATACAGTGGAATATTATTCAACTGTAAAAAAATGAAATCTTGCCATTTGCAACAACATAGAGGGAGCTAGAGACTATAATGTGAAGTGAAGTAAGTCAAAGAAAGACAAATACCGTATGATTTCACTCTTATGTGGGATTTAAGAAACAAAACAAAGAGCAAGGGAAGAAAAGAGAGAAATGAGTCAAGAAACAGACTCTTGAGTATTGAGAATAAACTAATGGTCACCAGAGGGGAGGTGGGCAGGGGGATGGGTGAAATAAGTGATGGGGATTAAGGAGTGCACTTGCTGTGTTGAACACTGGATGATGTTGTATCAAAGTGTTGAATCACTATATTGCACACCTGAAACTAATATAACACTGCATGTTAACTATACTGGAATTGAAATGAAATGAAATAATAAAATAAAATATATCTCCCAGTTTGAGCATCATTCTCTTTCCCCATTTGCTTCCTTGAGACAAATGATCACAGCGACCATGGAAGCCACATCTTCAAGAAGGTGGAAGCACAAGATTGAGTTTGTGTTCTGGAGCTAGCATGGAGAAGAGACCACCTTCCATTTATAAACATATGTCATATCATAAACATAGGAGAAGAAAAATTAAACAGCTATCGCGTTCGAGCCATTATACATTTCTGGCTTTGTTTACTGTAACATCTAGCATTACCTTAACTAATATTGTGCCATTGAAAGGAATTTGGCTTTTACTTTGATGAGAGATGAGATGGGGCCTTTGAGAGAGACATGTCGATACATAAGAAATAGGATTCGTTAATTTGCATATGTTTTGCAATATTTGTTTTACTATTCCTTATCTTTATTATTGCATTCAAATGAATCTGTATGATGGGACCCTTAGTCTATTCTTTAATATATATTCACTTAGTGTGGCGCTTGACAAATATGTGTTCCAGTGGTTTTAATCTTGGCTTCATAGTAGAATCGCTTGAAAATCTTTTCAAAATAGCTAGGTTCATTTCTTACCACTGACTCATAATTCTAGTGGTGAGCTATATACCTTTTTTCTTTTATTTAATCCTAGGTACATTTTCAGTCCTTCTTATTGTTCTCTTCACAGGTTTAACAATTTTAATCTCCTTCTCTGTAGTGTCTAAGAGTTGACATTAAGAAAGATACTACTAACACCTCTTTCCCTGGAAATGGGTGCCTGCCCAACAAGTTTGGGGTGACTTTTCCTCTGGGAGGAAAAAGCCAGATACAGCTCAGTTTTTCAGACATTCCTGTTTCTGACCCTCCCTGGTCCCTCCTCTCCTATTATACACATGATCATAGGTGAGTGGATGGGTACATGTATGTATGCACACACCCGAGCTCAGGGCTCCCTGCTCTTTGCTGCAGGAGTGTGCCACATCCAGAGATGGGGGAGACGGAAAACCTCATACTCCCGAAGAGCAGAAGCACCATCTCCACGAGGTAAGCACTGCATAGAGGGCAAGGAGCACTTTGCATTAATGCATATGAGCCAGCTGGGAGAGTACTAGCCAGAGGCCCTCAGGAGGATGCCGGACAACCTGGTGAGTCTCTCATTATTGCCCTCCATGCCAGTCCGTTAGGGACTGGCCCCTGGAACTAGTTAGTGCGTGCCATTAAGTGGCCATGGGAACTGTCAGGATCACAGCCAACTTGTTAAAGTCTTGTTGATTAGCAACTTGACTTAGAATTTGGGGTCATTCCTGTAGTAGATGAGTTTTCTTTTTTGTGTGTGTATATGTGTGATTTCTTTTTTTTAATTGAGTTATAATTGACACATATTAGGTTTGAGTGTACAACATATACTGATAAAAGATCACCAAAATAAATCCGGTTAATGTTCATCATCACACAAAGTTACAGATTTTTTTTTCTAGTAATGAGAGCTATTCTCTTAGCAACTTTCATATGTGCATACGATATTATCCACCAGTCACCATGTTGTAGATTTCTCCGGAACTTATTTATCTTACAATTGGACGTTTGCATCTTTTGACCACCTTCATTCATTTCATCCATTTCCCAACCCCTCACACTGCCTCTAGCAACCTCCAGCCTGTTTTCTATGATTTTTTTCTTTTGTTTTACATTTTAGATTTCAGATGTAAGTGAAATCATATAATATTTGTTTTGTTTCTAACATGTTTTAGTTAGTATAATATCCTGTAGTCAATCCATTATTGTCACAAATGGCAAGATTTTCTTCTTTTTTATGGCTGAATAATATTCCTCTGTGTGTGTGTGTGATTTTGTGTGTATCACATTTTCTTTATTTATTCATCCATGGATGAACACTTAGGTTGTTTCCATTTCTTGACTATTAAAAAATGCTACAATGAACATGGAACTGCAGGTATCTTTTCAAGTTAGTGTTTATTTTCCTTCAAGTAATATCCAGAAGTGGAGATGCTGGATTGCATTGCAGTTTCATTTGTAATGTTTGTGGAATTATTTGTGGAAATTTGTGGAAACTGCACTCTTTTTCATAACTGAACCAGTTTCCATTTCTACCAAGAATGTACAAGGGTTCCCTTTTCTCCACATCCTACTTATCTTACCTCTTCTTTTTTTGCACAATCACCATTCTAACAAGTGTGAGGTAGAATCTCACTGTCGTTTTGATTTGCATTTCCCTGACGATTAGTGTTGTCAGAATCCTTTTCATGAACTGTTGGCCATCTGTATGTCTTCTTTGGAAAAATATCTCTTCAAATCCTCTACCCATTTTTTTAACCAGGTGTTTATTTTTGTTTTTTGTTGTTATTTCTTTGTTTGCTATTGGGGTGTATGAGCTCTTTACATATTTTGGATATTAACCTCATCAGATATATAATTAGCAAATATCTTCTCCCAATTAGTAGGTTGCCTTTTCCTTTTATTGATGGTTTCCTTCTGCAGAATCTTTTCAGTTTGATGTAGTCTCACTTGTTTCTTTTTGCTTTTGGTATCAGATCCAAAATATTCATCAACAAGATCAATGTCAAGGAGCTTATTGCCTAACTTTTCTTCTGGGAAATGGCTTTAGGTCTTCCATTCAAATTTTTAAGCCCTTTTGAGTTAATTTTTGTATATGGTGTAAGACAGCGGTCCAGTTTCATTCTTATGCGTGTGGTTGTCCAATGTTCATTTATTGAAGTAACCGTCCTCATAATTCATTTATTTATTTATTGAGGTAATTGTCCTCATAATTCTAGTTGTGGTGCCTATACATTTTTAAAAATTTTCCCCAAGTGATTATACTGTGCAATCAGCATTGAGAAATACTGATTCAGACATTGTAGTTGCAAACCAAAGTAAGAAGGTATAAACCAGAAGAAATAAATAAATCCCTTCCCTCAGTTGACACCATTTTTATAGCTTTATTACAGGATAAATTTTGCATATCACTGTGTACCCGACTAGACTGCGAGTTCCTTAAGTTGAGACTCACAAATGATTCATGTTTGTATCGTCTTGAACTTAACACAAAGATTTTCACAGACAGGTTTGTCTGTGTTTTATGATTATGTAATAGCTATGCCATCACTAAAGATACAGAGAATTTTTTTATTGAAAGAAGGAAAACTCCAGATAGTATTATACATCCAATGGTTCTTTTTTAATGAACTTTTTCCAGGTGGTATCGTTCTCAATTACTTAATATCACTATTTTCTCTAAATCTATCATAATAATAATTAAATATTACAGTATAATATTTTGGTTTCATATGTAGAACATCAGGCATTTTAAAATATTTTAGGTCCCTCACTAGGAGTTGAGATTTTTGTCATCTAGATAGTGATTAAAATTTTAAAAGATATAATGAATTCTAAATTGGACAAGGCTTATGATGTGTTGGCTATTCAGGGTGAGTTATTTGATCTACTTGTACCTTCATCAAGGAAACGTGAACTCCAAGTTTTCACTGATAACCAGATGTTGTGTTAGTGCTAATGTATCCAGTTAATCAGAGAGTAATCCTACAACATAGTAAAAATAGAAGGTGGAAGAAACAAACAGCAATGCAAATTCCATAATCTTTAGAAATTAATACAGAGATTTCCCTTTAGCCTCAGAGAACATACATAGCATACCAGTAAAGGGGAACTGTTTTATGTTTTTCTGTGAGACTATAGAGCCAGTGGAATTATTTATTACTTTTAAAATACGTAAATTTTTTCACCCTTATGAATTCTCATTTAATACCAAGGTTTGACCCCCATTTAAACTAAGTTCACAATTTGGTTTATGTACCACTCCTGCAAGAAATATTTTTCAAAAGCAGTTAAAATGAATGACTAGTGAATCTTTTTACAGAGTAAGTGATCATTAATACTCCAAATTGTCTCTGGTCTCGGTAACTGATCTCAACAGAGGATATACGACAGTATTAATTATGTGCTTTTTATCTACCTAGCTCTGTGTTGATAAAATCTGAATCAAACAAACTTTCCAAATTATCCATGAACTCAATTTATTGTCTTCTCTCTAACATGCACCTCATCCTCTCTATCTGCATTCCTACTGCTTGACTTCAGAGTTCAATAAACTTTCATAGTCTATTATAACAACCTCTTAACTTCCTTTTTCATATCTTTTCCAACTCCAGTTTCTCTTTTAGAGTCACCACTTAGATTCACAAGTGCCTTTGATGGTAAATATGCTCGTCATCCTTTTGCAGAAATATAAAGAAAAGAAAAAGTTAACTCCATAAGGTTTAGAAAAGAAACCCCAATGGCTTTTGAGGACAATTAAGTGCAGGGATCGGCAGATATTCAGAGGCACGAGTGAGTAATGTCAGCTGTAGAAGGACCCTTCCTAAGGGGGAAACAGGAGACAGTTACTGATAGGTTGGCGGGGGAACCCATTCATTAGAATGAATCCATTCTTGATTGGCCAATTAAAAAAAAATAAATGAATCGAGGTGCTGTTATTGATTGATTGACTTCCAGAGGCTTGTTCACTGAGAAAAAATTATCAATGGTTAAATACAGATTCACACTAGATGTTGGTAGTTTTATAGCTATAGAACGGTAATTTATTGATTAAACACACGACTAGTTCTACTGGTTAATTATTGTCATGGCTAAAGAATGATCAGTTTCTTCAGGGATATAGAACCTTTTAATCTCCTTACTTTTCCATTTTTCTGTAACCAAAGTCGCAGGAGAGACTATCAAGAACTATCTAAAAATACCATTGTCGTCGTCGTCATCATCATCATCATCATCATCATCATCATCATCAAGATTTCAATCATTGTTTTTAAGTCCCTTTCAACATAAGGTGTTTTTTGTTTTAATTTTTTTTTTGGTAAAGGACTGATTTTATGCTCAAGTATAATCAGCTTAATTTCATTCTGTTTTTGTCTTTCAACTGTTCGTTGAAAAGTAGATTCTACCTATTGTATTTTAGGGGTTATATCACAAGATAAGGCGTATTTTTTCTTAATGGTCACTAAGCAAGTTATAGGTTGGATTTGGGGAAGGATTTAGGAATGTTGGACATTCTTATTTACTAGAGTGGTTCTAGCAAACTAAGGTAAACAGTGTGTTTCCCTGTCAAGTCATCTATGACTTAACTATCCACCTTTAAGTTTATCACTTACTATGTTCTTTTACATTTTGGCACAGTTTTATTTTTAAGAAAATCCTCTGTTTTGGTCTCTCTTATTCTTAATACTGGTTAATTTATCTCCCTCTTTTCTATTAAAATACTTGTAAATTTACGCAGGAGATCTGATATTCTCTGGGAGTGGTACTCTGTCAGTAAGAAAGCTGAATTTTTGTCTACCCATATTTATAAATATAAATAAACTTCTCTTGAAAATTTGGAGAAAAATAGGAAATTTTCAGTGCTCATGTTGCCCTCAGAGCATAATTGGGCCGATTTTGTACAGTTGCCTTTTTGTTTCTTATGCAACATGGGACTTTGCTTCTTCAAATAGACCTTTGTTTGTAGTATCTACAGAAACCCTTATCCACAGGCTCTCAACTCTTAAAAAACAGAACGCTTTTTGTTCTTGTTTTTATTTCAGAAACAAGTTGTTTTATCTAGTGTGCCATAAGTTTGTTTTGATTTCCAGTGTGTTTACTTTCTAAGACTTCTTTTAAAATGTTCAGCTACATGTCAGTGTTGTTGTTTCTTTTAATTGGCAATTTTATGTTTAGATTTTACTTTTCTTCTTTCCCTATTTCTGAAAACAGAGCCCAAAGCTGCCTTTATTTCAGCTATTAAATCTATGCTAGAATCTACCAGAATGCTATTTGAAAGTTTTCTATAGTCAATTTCTCATCTTAATCTTCTTTACAATTTTCAGTCTTTGTGGAATATGCCCTTCAGTGAAAAGCTTTTGAAATGGACTTAGATAGTATGTCTCCTTTTACTTCCTTCTTAATTTAGTTTTAAAAATTATAACCAGCTGGGTTGTTTATAATCTTTTATCCTACCACAATAATTTGAAACATTTCTTTTAATTTCTCTCATTCTCTCTTTCTTTTTCTTTCTGTTTGTCTCCCTCCCATCCTCCCTCCTTTTCATTTGAAGGGCTCTTAATTGATTTAATTGGTTAAGAGCTCATAGTCCAGGACACTATGCATGTAATAAAATCTTTATTTTCTTCCATAATTTTCTATCCATTTTTCTGAAGTTCAAAGAACTCCTTAATTGAAACATTCACTCAGGTCTGGAACAGGGTTTAAGTTCAGTTTCTAAAGACTTGTCTTATGGCATAACAATTTAAAATAATTGTTATTTTCTTGGAGAGGTCCTAAAGAAAGGATAAGTCCATTTGGAGGTCATGTGAAGAAACATAAACGAAAGAAAGGATAGAGATGGATTGTGCTGAGAAAGTTGAGATAGCAAGCAATGCAAGGAAGGCAGGTTTCAGAAAATTAAAAATAGAACATTTGAGAGAGCCTATTTTGGAGTTAGATTTCTCTTATGATTTGGTTTTAAAAAACAACTGGCTATTTTGCTATTTATCTCTTAATTTTTCTAGAACTCCCTCTTTAATATATTAGTTAGTTGATCTTTCATATGTCCAAAATATCCCATAATGGTTACTGTTATTTTAAGACCAAAATCTTATCTTTTACCAAAATAAGTAAAAAGTTTTGACTATCGTATGAGGTTATAACATGAACCAGAATTTCTTCCAAAAAGAGAATCTGACATTTGAATATTGATAAATCTATGATAAAAAGAAAGAAACCTTATACTTGGTAAAGGTGTATGCTTATGAATGATCCCCAGCTTATTCAACAAGGCAGGAGCTAAGACGGGTCATACCATCCACAGCCCATCAATCATTGATCCCAAAGTATGGACTAAAGAAAATGATCCTCTTTTCACAAATTGACAAATACTGTGAAGATTTTGTAGGGGACCCAAGTCAAAGTTAGACCAGTTGCCAATTTGTTCTTGCTGACATCTTAATTTTGGACTTCTGGACTCCAGAACTGTGAGATAATACATTTCTGTTGTTTTCAAATACTATATTTGTGGTATTTGTTACAGCACTGACAGGGAAGTAATACAGTGACGCTATGCCAAAACTTACATGGTTGCATGTCCTAGGATGATAGAATAAATTCAGAAACAAGTTCTTAGTAGTATCAGAGCTCAAACTATTGCTCAGCTGACAGCAAATCTAAAGGACAAACAGAATAAAAATGTCATTTATTGATTAAGCAGTTCTGGTAACTACTTGTTATCATCGTCATGGAACAATTAGTCTTTTCCTAAGAGTGTGATAATTTCTTTATTATGCTTGTAAGGGATTATGTCTTATTCATTTTTCTATACCCGAATAAATGATTTTAATTAGTCTTGGAATAAATTATTTTATAATTAATGAAAAAAAAGACCATACTGAAATATAAGGATAAACTATTTGCACTGGAGCCAAAGGGTTGTTGATTGCCTATAGCCCTCTTTACTTTCCAGAGGCTTAATGACTCCGGGGAGTAAAGAAAAGAAATGGTCTTAACAAATCCCTGAAGATTTTTTATATTAGAAAGGAAATGAAGAGTTTTTATCTATGAATTACGTTTAACAGGAATTCCTGAATTCTGTAGCCCACTCATGGAAAGTAAATCTAGATTTATGGATTGATGGGTCATAACCTGGTAGGAATGTGATACCTTCTATATAATTTTTAGAATATAAAATAGAGTTGTTTCATAACTGAAATGACTCCTTTTGTACAAGAGATGTCCCATGTGCATCATTTTGAATTTCATATGTTATATGTAGACCAAAGTCAGCGCTAACATGGTGAGACAGGATCTGGGGAGCTATGTGGATACTTTCAGGCTTCTCTAAGCTTTGCCTATATCTTATTACCGTTGTCATTTGAATTATTTTCAAAGCTAATACTGAGAAATATCTCTATTCTTTTGAGTTTGGTTTGATTATCTGAACCTTTGTGTTATCGGCCAAACCTTGATAATTTAATTTTTTGGTAAAAATTCTTCTAATTATTCAGTACACTCTTATAGTGTATATATGTTGTTGTTGAGAATCACAGCTATAAAGGATCCAGTATGACAATATTGGAATTCATTTGGAGGACTACTCATATAAATAGTAAGTAAGAAGTAATAAGTGAGGTTTGTGTAGCATAGAGATTCTGAAAATCTAGAAAGTGGTTTTAAGATTTCCCATCATGGGAGATGTTGTTGGGTACATTGATGCTTACTTCTTGATACAAGCAGTATTTTAGGAGATTAGCCATGAAACTAAACAATGAGGCCCACTAGCCAATATTGCTAGGGTCTTTGGTAGTCATCTAGACATTTCGGAGACAACGGCTTGACTTAGGGTTAACAGTTGAAATAATATGAAAATATAGAATTCAAAAAGAAATTAAAGAAACAATCAACAAGACCTAACAACAGATTAATAAATGAAATGTAGTCAGGAACAACCAAAGATAGCTACAGAATTTCTATCTAGAATCAGAAAAGCCTTCTATACAATTTCCCACTCAAAGTGGCATTACTTTGGCATGGATTAGAGGGTCTTTTATTTTTTTAAGTTTATTAATTTATTTTTGAGAGAGAATATATGCATCCACAAGCGGTTGATAGGACAGAGAGAGAGGGAGAAAGAGAATCCCAAGCAGGCTCCACTCTGTCAGCACAGAGCCCAATGCGGGGCTCAATCTCACAAACCATGAGATCACAACCTGAGCCGAAATCAAGAGCCGGCAGCTCATCTAACTGAGCCAGCAGGTGCCCCGTAGAGGGTTTTAAGTAAGGTTTTGATCCTAAAGATCAACTTAAATTAGATACTGTTGGGGCTGACTGAGGTTGTTGTTGGTAAAGTACATAAAATACGTTGGTAGCAACAATAGAGACATTATGTAGTTGACATTTTCAACATAACAAATGAGAGTACCACCAACTTTTTAACTGTATTCGCTTCATAAAAATTACGAATTACTTCCAGCTTTCTCCCTTATATTTTATTGAAGCCTCCTGCAATTTTGATCTTATATCACATTGTTTCATTCATTTAAACTTGATCATACTTTAAGCATAATTGTAGGCACTGGGAATTGGTGTGGCTGTTAAGACCGCATACGCAGATTTTAAAATGTACTGAGACCTTCCCTAAGCATTGTGTTACGTAAAGGAAAGAGGTGTAAGATCACCAACCAATGTGCTTTGCAACCCCATTTCTTGGCTCATTTTAGAAGTTGTCTTGTAGTTAACAAGGGAGAAGTTGTCCTATGACACTTCGAAGAGTAAGGGAGATTTGATTTTGTTGTTATAAATTAACAAATCTATAAGGCTATTTGAAAGAGACACTAAAATAAGTAATAAAATCTATCTTGAAGACATCAAAGTGTTTACCCCATAAAACAGATAGGACCTGTCATTTGGTTGATACTTTCACTTTCTTTCTCTGGCTATCTAAGGTAGTATTGCCATGTTGAGGAGACATTGATATAAAAATACAGGCGCTCTCAGATTTCAGAGAAGGTAAATCTAAGAGACATCTCCTTATTCCTTATATGATGCTATTCTTAATTATAAGAAAATCTACAAATGTAAGTGCGTGTGGGAGAATGTATATATATATTTGCATATTAACTACTTAATGTCACACCGTAGTTCACTGTGCTGGTGAGGGACATAATTTGATTGCATTTAACCAAATATTTAATAGATATTGCATTTGGTAATGGTTTTATACCATTTCATGTTGTGAAATGAAAACTTATGAATTATTTCCTTTTATTCATTTCAGAGGTAAGGAATCTATTTTAAGATAGTAGCATTTAATACTAGCTGCGATCATCACCAACAAATCTGCACATCTTAAAAGAATGACATGTGAAATGCTAGTGTACCCTGAAAGGCACTTGTTCTTAAAGTCATTCTCTGTGCACTTTAGGAAACATTTTGGCTTCGTACATACAGTCAGACGTGTGAGTCATATAGTTGGTGTACTACTTTTCTGATTGACAGACCTCTGAAAATGTCACCTGCTCTAAGCTGCTCACTGAGGGATGTGGAAACCAAAATTGTATTTCTAAAGGCAAAATAGCCTTTAAAGGCCTTAAGGCAGGACTTCCCAAGCATTTCACATCATGGGACACGGGGACAATGATTACATGTAAATGACATTCGGTCCTAAACGGACCAGACTGTTCATGGATGGAAGATTTTGTTGTGGCTATTTGTGTCTTCACTCGGCTTTCTAGAATGTGAGAGGGCTTCTATACCTCATGACTGTCCAGTTCAGTCATTTAGTAATAATTAAAATATATTCTAATAATGAAAGATATATTATGTGATATTAAAAGACGGATCATTTTAAGACCATGCCCTTTTTTATTTATTAAGGAAAGAAGCAAAATATCAGTGAGAGAAACTTCGATGACCCATTTTGTACTTTCAAAATGGCAGAAGTTATATATCTCTTTTCAATATTTTAATATTTGAAGAATCAAAATCTAGATTAGTAAAAGATTAGTAATCATATAGAAATCATTAGAAGTTGTAGTGTTACCATATGTGTCCAGATATATTGTAACCTGTATGTTCTCCTTTATCGTCTAAGTAAAAAAAAATAAATTAAATCTCTTTGAAAATTAAAATTGATATAAAGAGCCTTCGTTAGTACATAAATGGCTTTGTTTCTATTTTGGGGAAACAATACTGCTACTTGCAGATAGTATAACAGAACGTGGGATAAATCCTCTATTCTCTGATGCTATGGGCGCTGTTGAAGGGGGTGGCATTTTTAGTCTAGCAGAAGTATAATTTGCTTCTATTTCTATGGCGACAGCTGTTATTCAGGACTCTGTGGAGAGGAAGAGAACATCGCTTGTTCTGTTTAATCACAATCAGCCACAGCATATTCAGCATTGGATTCCCAAGATTATACAGCAAGTTGGTGACATATTTGTTCGTCTGTTACTATATTTTTACCCACACCTATACCATTACCTGCTCCTATCTCTAAACTAGTCCTATATTTATAACTATATCCATGTCATAAATGAACCACTTGCCTATTGAAACAAAATCCATTTTAAATAATAAGGTGGAAAATCGCATACTTGTGGGGATATCTCTTCCAGCGTTTACTTTCCATTCCAAGCAATTTCTTTTTCCCAAATATTTTAAAGCTTTATATTTCCCAAAGAAGAAGACTTTTAGCCAGCTCTCACGGCACCTTATGATAGGAATTTCAGTTGCTTTTCCGAGAATCTCCGTCACTACTTTTGTTTGCGTACCCACACTCCAGATGTTTTCTATTATTGGTTAAGAAACTACCACAAACTTGGTTGTTTAAGATAACGCTCATTTGTTACCGCCCTTCAGGAGCTTAAAAATCTGGTAGTTCTGCTGGGTTCGCTGTTCAGAGTCTGACAATCTTGAGATGTCGGCTGGACTGGCTCAGGGTCCTCTTCCAAGCTCACGTGGTGTTTGAAGGATTAGCTGCCTTGAGACTGTAGAGTTCCTGAAGGGTGATCCTCACAGCCAGCGGGGAAGTGCCCCTCTGAGCTTGAATATCCCTCCGAAGAGATCGTGTGATTAGGTCAGACCCACCCAGGATAATCTCTTTTTGAATAACTCAGTTAACTTAGAGGGTTTAATTACATCTGCAATTTTTTTTTGGTGGGGGGGGCAAGAAAATAATATAATTGTGAAGACATATACCCTCACGTTCACATGTCTGTCATGTTATGCCCAGAATTCAGGAACCCCAAGAACCACCAGGGAGCAGAGCTGAATGCAAGAACAAAGACCCTTTATTCCAGCTAGCTCAAGCTCAATTTCATACCTGTACCAATGCAGTGGTGGGTCGAGAGAGAGAGAGAGAGAGAGAGAGAGAGAGAGAGAGAGAGAGCGTGTTCCAAAAGCCCAAGAGTTTTAAAGGAGTCTAGGGTAGTGGGAGGGCTGATGGTCGTGACCCTAGCCGATTGGCTGAGGAAGGGTCAGAGTCCTGTTACATAGGTCACTGGGCGTGGTTCTTTTGGAACCAGAAAGTTGCAGGTTTTAAGCTTCTGCGCAGGCACTGGGGACTCAAAATGGAGTCAGTCTCAGTTTGCCCTTAAACAAAATGGAGTTAGTCCTGATTAGCCCTTACAGTCACACTCCAGAGAAGCATATAGCACACAGCATATAAATCAGGAGGTAGGAGTCATGGGAACCATTTTAGAATTCTGCCTACCACAAGAGCCAAACTAAACTACTTGCTTTTACTTAATTAATGCTTTCCATGTTTTCTTAATACTTTTTGGGGGGAGGCTGTTTCTGTCTAGAATGATTGCTTTTCTTGAAAGTTACATGTATAAATATTATATAGTTTTTAAATTCTTCACTTATCATAAGTACCATTTCATTGAAGAAGCTGGTTTTCTGTGTAGTTCAGAGCTTTTGAACTGTGTATGATTATTATTGTGTTGTAGGAGGTTTAATGAATGAACACCCGCATTAAACAAGAAGAAATATGATAGAGTAGAAATATTAGAGGGTATTGCATAGGACAAAAATAAAATACTGCTCAGTGACACATTTGTTTCAGATACACACACACACATACACACACAGAATAAAATGAATTTATTACTGTGGGCTGAAGTAAAGAGAAGTTTGAGAAACACTGCGGCAGCAAATCTCTAATGCCGATTGTCATTTTCTGCCTTGAATTATAGTGTCTCTATTTCATATCTGCCCTATATTATTCATTCCTCCAAGGAAGAACCGTATCTCATTTATCTTTGTATCTCCCATAAGAGCTAACGTAGCGCCTTTTACATAGTATGAATTCAGTACAAATTGCAGAACAAATGAAAATAAAGTTTGTTTTATATTTTCAATTTTGTTTTCAAACGAATATCCGTTAAATATAAATGCTTTTTTCTTCAAGTTCTCCTGATTTTATATTAAATTCCTCATTATTTAAACACAAGGAATACTTGTTTCAGTAATGAATCATTATAAAGTTTTAGATATTGGCACTGTATAGACATCTAAGTGATTAAAATTTTCCTTTATTAAATTATTGGCCTTCTGGAAAAAATACATTCTAATTCAATAAGCATTTATTAAAAGTTAGTGAATTCTGACCACCAGAGGTATAATAGAGCTTGGTAAGGTAAAGCCCTTGACTTTGGGAAGCCTACTGAGAGAGGAGGTCAACACAGAAATGGAACACTGTGACTCTCATTATCAAAGGCAGAGTTCTATAAAAAAGCATCACTAGGACCTACGGTCGGGCGGCAATCAACAAAGTCTTTTCGAAGAAACAGAACATCAATTTCTTAAAACTTGGAAATTGCGGGATATTTTAATTCAAGGCCAGAATATATAACATTCACAGATAATTTACTGTGAAATCATGTGATTACGTCTTGATAGAAAATATTAATTATACTCTTATCAGTTCTCATATTGTTCAATGGTTTATGGAGGTATTCATTACAGTTGCATTATGATATGCAAATTTGTGTACTGATGCATTTTTTTATTTAATTTTTTTATTGTCACATTGGTTTCCATACAACACCCAGTGCTCATCCCAACGCGTGCCCTGTTCAGTGCATTTTTGAAGACCTAAACATGTATTTACTCCTGCTATAAAAATTCAAAATTCTCCCTCTATATACATGTCTCTTTCCATATTTATATACATATACATATACATATATACATATATATAAAGTTTATATTTCATCTTTCAATCTTTTGCTAACATTTGAAAACAGTATTAAGATGCCTATGTGCTATTTTCCTGTGTTTTTAACAATATAAGCAAAATTATATTGTATCCCATTAACATCAGCTATTTGATCCAAATAATTTTAATTTGGAAGACACAAACTCAGTCAGTATTCTGCTTTCAGATGTACTCGGTTCTTTGTGTTCTAACTGAAAGTTTACTATTGTCAAAAATCCAGAAAAGGCAAAACTAAAACCACAAAATCAATAAATAGTATTAGTTTATTGTGCATATACAGAGCAGTTCACAAACGGGAGCTTTGAGATTCGAAGACCGATGTGAGACACAGGCGTGTGAAGTTCCGGGGTCCCTCATACAATGAACAGGAGGGAGTTGTCAACCTTTACAATCGTCATAATGCGGGTTTCAGAGGGCAGGCAGTTGGCTAAAAGTGATTGTCTTACACACCATTTTAAGGAAATGACTGAAGTTTCCTTTATGATCGTCAGAGGCACTTAAAAGAAATAATCCAGGTTAAGTTTCACTTACGTTCAGGAAATAAACTAGATTTAGTTTTGCTTAAGTGACTAAGATGGTTTTGCCTGCTCATGATAGTCTCAGTCCTGTCTGTATTTTTAATTTAACATTGTGATTGGGGAGGCAGAGTCAATAAAGATATTCTTTAAAACCAGTATCCAAAAATGGATACTTTGATATTAGTGATATATTATTTGTCAGTCATTTGACATTCAATAATTTAAGGATAACATTACCAACTAGTTTCCTTTTTTCTTTTTTTTTTAATGTTTATTTTATTTTATTTATTTTTTTTTGAGAGACAGAGACAGAGTGTGAGTGGGGGAGGGGGAGGAGGAGAGGGAGACACAGAATCCAAAGCAGGCTCCAGGCTCTGAGCTTTCAACACAGAGCCCCTGGTGGGGCTCAAACCCATGAACCTTGAGATCATGACCTGAGCCGAAGTCAGATGTTTAACCGACTGAGCCACCCAGCTTCCCCATACTTTTATTTTTTTCTGAAATAAAAACTGTCCTCACTGAACTAATAAATTCAGAAATTATAAATATTCAGAAACAGCAGAAAATATTGTTATATCATTCATAAACATACTCTTCCACCTCTGATTAGAATGGCCAGGAAAATGCATTCGGGTATGTTTTTTTTAAGCTTTTATTTAAATTCCAGTTAATTAGCATACAGTGTAATATTAGCTTCAGGTGTACAATATGATGATTCAACACTTCCATACAGCACCAGCTGCTCATCACAAGTTCATTCCTTAATCCCCATCATTGATTTCACCCCCGCCCCCTGCACCTCCCCACTGGTAACCATCACTTTGTTCTCTATAGTCAAGAGTCTGTTTCTTGGTCTGTCTCTCTCTTGGGTTTTTTTTTTTCCCCCTTTTGCTCATTTGTTTCTTAAATTCCACATATGAGTGAAATCATATGGTATGTGTTTTTCTCTGACAGACTTATTTCACTAAACATATTCTCTAGTTCCATCTACGTCATGGCAAATGGCAAGATTTCATTCTTTTAGATGGCTGAGTATGCATAAAACATGTTTCTAATAAAAATAATTTTCAACAACATTTGCGACACAACATTAATGGGCCGCTTAGCGATCCACTTCTCTGGTTGTATTCTGACTTTCACTTTAAGACTGGAAGGAGTATTCCTGCATCAAGATAATGAATTTTTAGTTTCTACTGTCTTTTAGAGTTTGGAGCATGCTAGGTCCCAATTCTAAGGCTGTTAACATCTACTGAATTAAATGCAAAAAGCTCAGCATGGGATCTCAGGCTCTTCGGAACAGAACTCCAGTATCCCGTTTCAGCCTGCTTGTCAACCACCCCCTGCAAAGAGTCTGAATTTTATCCAAACAGAAATTCTTGCCCTTTTCTAAGCAGGATCCCTCCACTCTGGTGTCTGTGCCTTAGCTCTTATTCCTGCTCATGAGGTTTCCTACCTGTCCCGCTGCTTGAATTTTAACCCGGTCTTCAAAGTCCAGCACAAATACAGTCATTTCTGGGAAAACTCTCCACATTCCTTACAAAGAATACAATCTCTTCCTCCTTTGTGTTCCACAACAATCTGTTCTGAACTCTGTTATGGCAACTGTCATTCTGACTTGTGTTCTTATTTTCGTATATTTATCCGCCTTCTACCAGTAGACTGTAAATTCACTGTTTCTTCAACTTTATAACCCAAATGTGCTCAATGAATATTCTCTGAAATTGTTCTCCGGTGGCAGCTCTGGAAGACTTCGAGATTTATGCTTTGATTTGTAAGCTTTAAAATGTATTTAAAACACTATTTTCTCCTGGATTATTTAAACTTATACTTGTGCCTAAAGGAATGACTCAGATTTTAGGCAAGAATTTAGAAATCTTATATTCTTAACTTTCACCCAGAACTCACTTGGCGGACTATCTTTGCTTTCTCCCGTACTCTATTGTTATTTCTTTTTAGGTAAATCTACAGAGCATTGTAAAATATTACATTAAGGGATAGTATGTTCCACATTGTTATTAACCATTTTTTTCCCTCCAGTGGAACATTTTTTAAACCTTTTGAACAAAATCTTCAGTGTGGGTAAATCTTTGATATATCAGTAAGTTTTTGTAGTTCTAAGTACATGTGAATTTGTAGGATACCATTTTCTTTGCATTTTTAAATTTTGCATTCTTTAAACACAAAGAGTAACTAAAGCTAGAGTGGATGAGTGTTTACTGATTTTAAATTAGTTGCCATCAGGAGATTATTTTTCTGTCTTTACATATCAGAAAAAGAAAAATGCCTCCGTGTTATTTTTTAATAAGATCAGGTTGTCCTAGAAAGTATCCACAAAATAGCCTTCTGTGTGCGAGAGAACTATACGAACACCTTCTTCTAGGAAATTGGAGATTGATTTACGCAGCCTCAGACAGTAACGACTACATTCATTTTCATTAATTAAACTCATTATGGTTTGGGGCCTTCTCTTGGGCCCACGGTTTCTCCTTCCATCCTAAATTTTTGCCACTCTCATCGAAGTAAGACTTGAGATTGTATATTTAAGTATAACAGCAGCCCAAATAAGATGAAGTAAAGAACCGCCAAAATTTAGCCAACATATCACCCTAAGGAAATGGAAAAAAAAAAAAAAAGACTGTCCCCATTGCTGGGTGTTTAAAGAGCCTGGCATTTTCCTGGAGGAAACATAAAACAAAATTTTCCTCACCTGAAGTTCTAGCCGTAGACATTAAAATAGCTGCATAGAAGAATGTGATTTATTATTCTATTAATGACATAATATTTTATACACAGACTTCAGGTCCAACAGTGTTTCAATTGCTCAGTGACATAGGTTTGCTTATTCAGATAATAATGAATTCTTACTGGTACATTAATAAAAGCCCTAAAACTTTATGATTTTTCTATAGAAAGAATTTGATAAATCTTTCTGACAGCCAGCTGGTGTTCAAACACTTGAACCTGCATAAAAGGCTTTTAATAAATTAGTAGACATGTTTGTAACTTGTAATTCCAATGGCATGGAAAACACATTTGTTGGAATGAAAGTTTTGCTTCCAAAAATCTGTGTTTGAAATTAATTATCATAATCCATTGCAGTTTGCATAACATTTGATGGGAAAACGTTGCATTGGAAATTCTTAGGATTATAGTCTGCAGAAAACTATCTAACAGTCACATTAGGGGATGGGCCAAACAGGAGACACTCAGAATTTTTTTTCTTTGAGTGGAGCGGAAAGGATTATACATAGACGTTATTCCTTTCTCATGATAACTCTCTGATTCAGAAGGATGACTTCTGCATGGAATGTAGCATCTAGTATAGGAAAAATTATCATAGGAACTATGAGATTTGAGAAGCATTTCTTTTCAGAAGTGCTTTAAGGTGTTCTGAATATAATCAATGTGCCTGGCTGACATTTGAGAACTTTTGACTTAGGTAAAAATTTCTGTCACTGCTTCCACTAAACAAAACACTACAGCCTCTATTCCAGCCTCTGTTTTTCTCACCACTTTGTTTCCAACTCACACTTCTCTACCAAATCCATCCTCCCAAAAGAGTCAAGATGTGTTCCATTGGCAGAGGATAGACCACCATGAACAAAGTCCTCTCTGAACAGAATCTTGAATGATAAAAAGGATTGGACCTCATAATAAAAAAATTTTTTTTTAACATAAATACCCTTACTTATTCCTGGCCGACAATTCAGCCATGATAAATTACTAATAGGTTTATGATAATTTGCAAATGTGTCTTTCCCACTAAATACTCCATCTGTACTTATTTATTGATTCATTCTGTTTATTGTGCAAAGGGCACGAGAAGATAGATATATACACAAGTAATTATAAAAAAGAATAAAACAGTGGTTTTTTTTTTTCTTTTTTAACAGAGGTACATTAAAGTCTGTGAGAGTATTGAGAGAGAACTGACCAGGAGACCCGGACCATCCTCACAGTGGAGATGAGCTTTGAACATTTGTGATTAGACAGTAGACAGGAGAAGGGAAAAAAAAATGACACAAGGGACTGCATAAGCACAATTAAGAAAATAAATGAGACATGTTTGGGGAAATATAAGAAAAACAAAGAATTAAAAGATTTTGAGCAGGTAGGAGGAATCCAGACTGTGGCTGACTTGGATGCTCCCCAAACTAGACTCCCCAGGAGCTTCCTGTGGTCATCCCCAGTGACCATTGTTCATTGGATTCTTACATAGCAGCCATTGGCCATGGTGTCGACAGTGGCCCATGGAAGGTCTGTTATGGGCCAGGACACAAAATTCCTAGGAAAGAATTTATGTATGTTTGAATTTTTCTTTGCTTTTCTTTATCTTTTCAGATTTATTTTTTAATTAGGTACTTCTTTTATATAACTAATAGATTTGAATAATTTATAATCTAGTCAGGGTGGTCAAATCAGGTAATCTGGGGGAAAGTGAAAAAAAAAAAAAACCCTCCAATTCAAAGTGATATCATACAATATGTCTGAAGCAATAGCATAATTTAAAAAAATAAGAGGACAAAGATGAATAATTTTCTGCATGTTTTCAGGATTGAAACTGGCAGCAGGGATAACTGTGAGCGACCTAGAGAAAAATTTAGTTCTACTTAGCAAGTAGCAAGTGTTTATATACATCTATCAGAATATTTGTTTGAATTTGGAAACAGAGGAAAGAGGTTACAGGGTGTTCTTTTACTATAGCATGGGCTTGACTTCTTATTTAGGGGCCAATTTTCAAAATCCATAAAGGGCAGGGCAGGAGTCAAATTGTAGATTTTTGTCTGTAGAAATGCAAATAGTTTCTATGCCATGCAACAGACTGAACATCAAATATTATGGTGTATGGCTCCCTTAGGTATTAACCACTTTAAAAATAATCCAATCTAGCAATTATATCCTTTTTTAAATTAATTGTCTATACACACCTAGTCTGTCAAATAATCTTTGAACCATTTTAAACATCTTAATGGTTGTATAATTAATAAGCAGAATAAAATTTTTGACATGGCTTCATTTTATATTCGCATGAGAGTCATGATTCTGTCATTTTTGAATATTACTCTCGAATATATTCTTGTAATGGAAAGGACATTAGGTTATCATTATTTTCCATTAGGGTTATCATATGCTCATTAGTTTTATTTTCTGTTTTGTAAGCAAATTTTGATGATAGTTCGATACCTAAATTCATGTGAGAATTGTGTTTTTCTGAAATGAGTGTTATTTCCTGCTGTGAAACTGGAGTCACACTACCTAGGATACTATTCCCAATTTTTTTATGTATTAATTTTATGACCTAGGGAAAAACTACATTTGTCTGATTCTCCCCTCTCATTGGTAGAATGAAGACCTGTTACACAGTGCTGTTGTGAGAATTTAAAAGGAATATTTCATTTTGAATGTCTCCTCCACCTGTTGGAGGAGGAATATTTTATGGAAACATGCCCATCATATCATCATGGTTGTGCGAGGGAGGGGAGATTTGTAATGCATTGATTATCACCATGACTTGGAGTCATCGTGATCCAGAGGGGATGGCCGAATAAAAATTCTGATGACTTCAGAATTTTGGAAGATGGAAGCTGAAAGCCTGGCACCATAGAAGTAGAAAAGGGGTAGCAGTGATCACATAATTTATAAAGGAATAAGAAAGAGCTGCGCATTAAGGGCAGAAAAAAAACAGAATTTGTGCAGCAGATATAAGATAGAGAGTGTGGGGAGATTTTAAATAAAAAAAAAAAAAAGAAATAATAATTTAAAACTGCTGTGTTTAAAAGCTACATAGCTTTCCAGACATTGCTCCCAAGCTGCTGTGTTTCCTTCTGCAGTTAATTTGCAGAAACGCTCAGAGTTCAACAACACGTGTAAAAAATTATTGTCAGGGAATAAATGACCCATTTGTATTCAAACCGCTGATGTTAGTAATGTGCAAAGTAAGTGAATCATACCAGCTCGTGGGGACTTGGAAACCAATTTAACCACAAGTATTACAATATAGGGGCATGCATGCTAGTTTTAAAAGCATAGAAAAGGGTATGATTCTGGCAATTAATATTCCATTGTGTCATACTGGAATGTTATATCAGAATAAAAAATTGAATGAAGTCAGGAGACTTTGCCTATGTTTTTAGAACATATGTCAAAATGAAATTACACACATAACTGTACATTTTTATATGAAAAACATTTCAAACTAATTTCCAAGTTTTATGTCGAGAGGACATTAAAATGGAGAAATAAAAATATAAGGGTAATAACCTGAAAATTCTATGTTTTGCTACTAGGCAGAAGAAAACTTTGGTAAAAAAAAAACTTTGGTCATTAAAATAATGGGCTTCTGAGTCAACAGACTTGATCCGCCACTGCTTTCTCGTGATGGGCTCTTATGTAAATTTCCGAAATCATTCATGCCTCAGTTTCTCTATCTCTCATATTAATACCCATTAATAAAATCCCAGGTCTAAATAAGAGTAATGTATGGGGAACAAACAGTGCGATGTCTGAGTCATCATAAAACATAATAGATGATGTGTACCCTTTTAGTTATTTTGAATGTTATTGGGTTATTTTGATTTTTCTCTTTTTGGGTATTAGATTGTCATCGTGAGGACCTGGCGTCTCTTTACAAAGAGAAAACAAAATAGAACCAGGTAATAATAAATCTGTGAAAGCAAAGAAATAACCATAGACTCACTTCTCTAGCACACATAGAAAATGACTCATGTGTGTTTGCATGAGATATTTGTTTATGAGAATGGAAGGAAAATGGCACTTTTCTAGCATCTGCTTTGAGTCAGGGACCCAACATGGTACTATGTTTTCAGGAATCCTGTGAGATGTATATTATTATCCCCGTTTTATGGAAAGAAAACATAAGCAGGATTTTCGATGAAGTTGGTCTCCTAGTCTATATAAAGATAAGATAACTGGTAGTTGTTAAGAATATAAATTCTAGGAGCACCTGGATGGCTCAGTCATTTAAGCCTCTGCCTTTGATTTCTCTTCAGGTCATGATCTCTCAGTTTTGTGAGTCTGAGCCCTCTGTCAGGCTCCGTGTTGGCAGCATGGAGCCTGCTTGGGATTCTCTTTTTCTCCCTCTCTCTCTGCCTCTTCCCTGCTCACTTTCTCTCTCTCTCTCAAAATAAATAAATAAACTTTAAAAATATGAATTCTAGAGTTTTGCCACTTGGGCTCAAATCAGATGCAAAATCATTAAATATAAGGACATCTTTAGAGTCCCTGTGACATAGTAAGCACTCAATGAACAATAGCTTTTCTTACTGTACTATCCTATTATGATTTTAAATGTTGTTGTTGAAAGAATTAGATTCCTAGCCTTCACCTGAAATAGCATTACGGTAGCTGCTTGTTCAATGCCATTTGTGATCCAAGGGTATTTTCCGCTGATGGATGATAGTCAGCAGGCAGTGCTCAGTGTCTGGCCTTATTCTGCCCAGACCAGTTGTGGAAGATCCTGAGTGTCACCTATACTCCGAACCACTTGACATCCGGCTGCGTAAGCAATGCCTTTCTCTGCCCTGGATGATGTGTGAGGGAGATTGATTTGGTAAAGCATTTCTCTTCTGTTCTTCTCTTATGCAACCAGCTATGTTCTAATAATACAGATGATATAATATAGCATGTATATGAGCATGAAGGTGAGCACGATTGAGATCATACATGAAAAATTTTGACAACTTACAAAAAATGTTTTTAACAATTAAGGAAAAAGCCTTGCTATGGGATTATATTAACAGGTTACACAAAGACATAGATGAGCAATTCCTCCTTCCTCTGGTCATAAATTAGATATTTCCAAGAACTACCAAGACTATAACAGCTGTTGTCATCCATATGATAGTAAAAAAAATAAAAATAAAAACAAACAAAAATGTTCACTCTGATATAAAGCCTTATCTGAGAAAGTCATCTCAAGCAAATATATATGATAAATAGATAAGTATGTTTGTATTTATTTATATTATTATTTTTTCCCAATCTTCCCCTTAATGAAATGGTGATGTCATAAGGAAGCCTTCCTGTATAAACGTGATTTGACAGGTTGAAGTGTAACGATGGAACTACAAAGAAATCTTCACTTAATTGAGTAAAGCCCTTTGACAGAAGTCTAATGGGAAGAGGAGAGAATTTATCCTAGGAAGTTAATATGTATAATTTAATTTTACAACCATCTTTAATTTGAAAATCCCCAAATGCTTGCTAAGCAAGTGAATGTTCTTCCATATACTTAATAGGCCATGGTTCTATAACAATTTCGTATTAATTGACCCATTTGGTCTGGAGGAGAATCAATATGGGAACACGGGAATACGGAAATGTTTTCATTTCCCGTCTTAACATTATTTCTTAGTGAACTTAGCTTCTTTTTTAATTTTATCTTTTTAACTCCAGAATCATAAGATTTTTAAGTTGTTAAGACAATTCTATAGAAATACTTTTTAAAAATTAGATGATACATGGAAGACTCCCAGCATTTCACAGAAGTTTGTGTATTGACATATATGTGAATCAACAAACACACACGCACAAACAGAAGTAACAGAGACGTAATGTCATTTGTTTCTCATTGAAATTGCATACTATTAGGCTATATTAGAAATAAAAAAAAATAGTAAATAGACATACTCTTGGTGGCAGTATGTATTTCTTACTAAATTTTTAAAATATATATAGGTGAACCTCGTTAGATTGATATTCATATTTTCTCTGTCGATTGAGAGAAATCAGGGGCGCCTGGTGGCTCAGTCGGTTAAATGTCCAATTTCAGCTCAGGTCATGATCTCACGGTTCACGACCTTCGAGCCCCCTGTCAGGTTCTGTGCTGACAGCTCAGAGACTGGAGCATGTTGCAGATTTTGTGTCTCCCTCTCTCTCTGCCCCTCCCCTGCTCTCTCTCTTACTTTCAAGAATAAGTAAACATTAAAAAAAAAAAACAAAAACCACACTGCCATATAAGGAAAAGTCATGAAATATTTATTATGGTGAAAAGTTCTACGATTTTGTAAATTGAACTTACAATTGCTAATTGAATTTCTTTGGTGGTCAAACAACTTGTTAGTAGATAGCGTTTATAAAAGAAAATTCACGAGATCAAAGTTCCAATTTAAACTCCAAGATAATATTTAACTGAGCTGTATTTTTGTTATAAATAAGTTATACGCTCCCTTCAATGTCATGAATCATTATCATTACCATACAAATTTGAGGATTCACCCTGAATTATCCATTTAAAATTTTTTGGTCAAACATAAAATGAAGATAGTAACATGTTTCAGCATGAGATATTCTGCTTATGACAATTTTAATATATTTCAAATATACCATCACCGTGTGCAATGTCCTTGTAGATTGCATGATTTACGGTTTGCCTTCATGTTTTGTTAAAGCATCATAGCGTCTGCATCAGTCTGTTGAGGTAGCTCGGGTTAGTATTTCTAGATCTGAACACTCTGGTTAGCGGAACAGTGATTAGCAATGTTTCTCTTCTCTCCTTTGTTCTCTCTTTCTTTCCCTTTTTTTTTTTTTTTCCTTTTACAAAGCATATTAATGGATACAAAAAACTGCCTGGCACTGCATTCCCACTAAGTCAAGTATACAGTGAAGGAGGAGGTAGGAAATTCTCTAAGATTTTCATATATATTCTGAGGAAAATGGAAAGCTTCTGGGGAGTTTTGAGCAGTGCAATCTGGTAATGTTGAAAATAATTATTTTGGATTCTGCTTTGAGACTAAAATGAGGAAGAGGCAAGGATAGAAGGACACACTTGAGGAGCTAATGCAGAAGCCCAGTTAAGAGATTACGGTGGCTCACGCAGCGTGGTAGTGGCGGAAGTGCTGAAAGAGAAAGCCTAAATTACCTTGAGCAGTCTTTAAGGACAGTGCTAGTTCAGGCTCAAAAGGAAATGAGGAACGCGTTCTTAACATTTTGCAAAAGAAAGTAGCACACTCCTCTGGGTATAATACTACAATTCTGTCCTGAGGCCACCAAGAAGGTCATATATGACCCAGTGAAGTCACCAGCATCAATCATAGATATTACATACCATTGATACAAGGTTTTCATTTTAATTTCCATGCAAATTTTATTATGAAATATATCAAAGAGCATCTCAAACACACATGCATAAAGCTAATTTTAAGAATAAAAGGAGGGGCACCTGGGTGGTTCAGTCGGTTAATCGGCCGACTTCAGCTCAGGTCACGATCTCACAGTCTGTGAGTTCGAGCCCCACGTCGGGCTCTGTGCTGACAACTCAGAGCCTGGAGCCTGCTTCACATTCTGTGTCTCCCTCTCTCTCTGCCCTTCCCTTGCTCACGTTCTGTCTCTCTGTCTCTCAAAAGTAAAATAAAAACACTAAAAACAGTAAAAAAAAAAGAATAAAAGAAAAATATATACACATGTGTAGGTATCTTAATCTGCACCATACCTCCCTTTCTCTAAATGACATATAAACGTTATCTTATTTGGGAGATATCATAATTTATGCAAATATAAATAAATATACGTTGTTCAGCTTATCAGTTTTTTTTAATTAAGTAGATGGAATTGTGCTCATTTTAGATTATTTCTTCAATTGTTTGACAGCCCACATGTACTGTCTTCCAAGGTAAATTTCTACTTGTTTTTCTAAAACGTATGAGTTAGAAGATATCTGACTCAAGATATCAGTAACCGAATATAGAAGTCAAAAAAAGTGACAATGAAATTAATATTGTCCTGTCCTTTTATGTCAATTTTGAATACAGATTTATGTATATTCATTAGGAATATTTAAGAAATATAGGAAAGTCTATGTATTGATAAGATAATTTCCTTAATGTATTTTAAATATTACCATAAAAATTTATAAAGATTTATGAACATACAAAGTTACTCCTCTACAAATTCTATGGGATTAAAAAGAAGAATCAAGCTTTTCTTTTAAATGTACCTGACCTCTTCTTGGGATACAGGGGGGGCTTCCTGAGAATCGAAATGTCTGAATCTTGACATAGTCCACAGTTCAGGTTGTATTTTTCAAGATAAGAAGTTCTGCCAGCTTACCCTTTTTATCAACTGATATTTTGACAGACTTGAGATTTGAAGTTGAATCTATTGCAACACTTTTAATGATCTAACATAAATTGTTATGATATATCATTATGGTAAAATAAAAACAAGAAACGATCTCATTAAATTATGAAGCATTTTACGACGTGTCATTAAGTGGTACTCAGGTGGCTGAATTCAGTCTAGCTGTCAAGATGCACATATCCTACTAAAAGATTATAAATGGATAAACCCTATAACAGGGTTCAACAGGATCTGTCTGCAGGCATCAGAAAAACTAAAATAGATGGCCACAAATAATATATGTCTAGGAATATCTTGTTGCAGAATAATGTAACGGCCAACCAAAAGAATAATAGATACCGCAATCTGACTTATTCCTAACAGATTTATTTGATACATTAATGGGTTTGCAAAAACATTTCAGAGAAAGATAGGCATAAATTTTGAAGAGTTAAGATAGGGAGAAGTAAATGCAATAGACAAAGAAACCATGCTTTGCCAAATTTTGAACATAATTCAATATTATTCTCGTTCATGGCTCAAATGTGAGCCTTTATTTCTCAAAGGGTAAAAAGAAAAGATAACCGATTAAAGTTTTCCTTTAATCCCTGTTTAATTTTAATCTTATGTTGGAATCTCTTTACACACAAGTAAGCCATCTCTTGTGTGGCTACAAATACCAACCGCATGAAAACAAATTACAAGATCTGAACATTGAAAAGGTAAAATATTTAAGAAAAATGTGTTGCCACCCATATGATAATTTGTCTTTTATTACCAAATTCTAAAGGAACAAATAATGTCCATAGTTAGTGGGTTTCTTGCTTCTGGGTGCATTTCAACAAAGTGGAGTCTTTCACACTGGATACGTATAAATTTGTGCACATGACTTTGTTAACTTTGGCCCAGCCATCTTAGAACTCACCTTAAATAAGGACACATCTATCAGAACTTTGTCAGAAAACTATTCTACCATCATAAGAGATATCACTTGAAAGCTTTCCAAAATGATAATTAGTGAAGAGAAGACACATAAAACTGTCTGGGTGGAAGAGTTATTGGCACTGATGCTCCTCGTCAAGATGTGAATGCTATTTATCTGCAGACATTAATTATGTATGGCTTTTTCCAAGTAGGTTAATAGATACCTTTCATTGGCTGTCTCTTGTTACAGAGCTCAAGAACCATCATAATGAATGGGCCACCGGGTCTGAGAGTATTTGCATTTCAGGTGTGACAAGGTTACCTTAAGATCTGAACAGTATGGCAAATTTGACACTTGACATAAAATTATTCTCAGCGGATATATTTCACAAAAGTACTTCTGCTTCTGTCAGCACAACAGCTCTATAATATATTAGGCTTTGGTAGAACACCCTTTTTGGGTGTTTTAACTGTTAGATGTTGAACCTCTTCTCAACTTCCAAAGACATCATAATCCTTCATGCATTATTTGCTAAATCGGTCATTTCGGTCAAACTATAAACATTCCATTTTTGACAAGTGACTTTATATAGATTTTTTAATACAATGCATTTATCATTACTATGACTTTAGAAATTAGCACTCATTTTAGAGGGGAAATGTAGAAGGCAAACGAGAGTGAGATAGGTATGTAGGAGATAACGATTTATAATTGCCAGTATATTTGAATTATAGTCAGATCCTTTAAAAATTCTGTGTGGTTTATATGAATATGTCATATGAATATGACTATAAGATTACTAAGAGGAGCTGTTACTATGGCCTATTATCACTTTAGCCAAATTGGTTATCACTTAAACCAAATATATCACTTAAGCAGATGAATTTTATTTATTTCTTTACGTTTATTTTTGAGAGAAAGAGAAAGAGAGAGAGAAAGAGTGTGGTGAGGGAGGGGTAGAGAGAGAGGGAGACAGAATCTAAAGCAGGCTCCAGGCTCTGAGCTGTTAGCCCAGAGCCTGACATGGGGCTCAAACTCAGGAGTCAGGAGATCATGACCTGAGTTGAAGTCAATGCTTAACTGATTGAGCCATCCAGGTGCCCCTATTTATTTATTTATTTATTTATTTATTTATTTATTTATATGAAATGAAGGTTATATTTGAGTGCTACACGTACACACACATAAACACAAACTTTGTATAAAATGAATACTTGTGCTCAAACGCAAGTTCATATGATGGAATTAAAAATTCTTGGAAAATTAATTTTACAAAGTGACTTTCAAGGTCTGTCTTTCTCTCTCTCAGAGAGGAGTGATCTGAATTACTGTGCTTTGATAGGTATTACTCTGTGTCTAGTTATGCAAGCAACTCCAAGGTATGGCTATTATACTTATGCTGGTTGCGTATGATTGAGCATTATTTTTCATATTGAGAGGCAGTGATCTGGAGAGCACACCACTATCCAATTCAACGTCTTATGTGCTAGTCCTCATAATAGAACTATGTCAAAAATATAAATATTGCATAAAAACAAGGGCCTCCGTTAGGTTCTGTAAATGGATACATCCTAAGAAATTTCTGATTCCCTTAAGCATAGACTACATCTGTTTTTAAAGTCACCTGGTCTCGAGTCTGAGGTCAAGATAGAACTTATAATAGTTTGTGGAATAGAAATAAAATAAGAAAATAAAAATCTCTCTCTAGATGTAGATATGCATATTGTGAGCAGATTACTCCGATTTCTCTTGCACTGCTAAATTTTTAGAGAGATTATTTTATCATCGTAAACCCTAAGGGCCTCTGATATAGGTTGCTTTCAATGGAGTGAAATTGCACAGTATCAACTTATTTTAGACTATTTTATAAGATTTCAATTCCAACACAAAGGAAGTTTTATTAATATGAAGGTTTGTTTTAAGCAATCTCTACACTCCATGTGGGGCTTGAACTCACAACCCCAAGATCAAGAGTCACATGATTTACCAACTGAGCCAGCCAGGTGCCCCAATATGAAGGTTTTTTTTTTATCAAAGCTATTTTTCTCTTTATTACATTCCCACTTGAATAAAAACTATGTAAAATTTTTTAAGGAATATCAAATTCCTTTAGCCTCCTAAGAAGCATTCTATTGGTATTATTTAATTACAAAAGTTGTATGTGTTCAAAATAATAAGTTTAAAAATCCAGAAATATAAAGATGAGCACAAATTAACTATTCCTCTTTCTTTCTTTTTCCTTTTTTCTTCCTTCCTCCCTTCCTCCCTTCCACAGAGAGTGCGTGTGTGCATGTGTATGGGCAAATGCAGACGGGGGGGAGAGTATCCAAAGCAGGCTCCATGCCCAGTGAGGAGCGCAGCGTGGGCCTCGAAGCTTGAAGCACGGCTCAGCTCGGTGCTTGGAGCCAGGCTCTTCCTAACCCCTGAGATCATGACCCGAGCTGAAAATCAAGAGCGAGATGTTTAACCCACTGGGCCACCCAGATGCTCCTATGCTTCTTTCAGCATGCTCCTTGCTTTCCCCATTCTTTATTCTGAAGTTAGCAACGTTGACAGTATGGCATGTGTCCTTCCACAATTTCTTCAGGCTAATATCAACATACTTATAGAAATGTTGCTTTTTTTGGTTTAAAAATAGGATTTCACGGGGCACCTGGGTGGCTCAGTTGGTTAAGCATCAGATTCTCAGTTTTGGCTCATGTCATGATCTCACGGTTTGTAGGTTCATGTCCTGCATTGGGCTCTGTGCTGACAGCATGGAGCCTACTTGAGAGTCTCTCTCCCTCTCTCTCTGCCCCTCCTCTGCTTGCTCTCTATCTCTCTCTCTCTCTCAAAAATAAAGAAAAAAATTAAAAATGGGATTTTACTATGAACATTAAGTCATTTTAAAGTTATGAATTTATCATGACTATCTTTCTAGATTTATAGAAAAATACCTAATTATTTGCACAGCTTCACGATAGTTGATAGAATATATATACTGCAATTTGTTCATTCATTCCTCAATTGATGGACATACAGGCTGTTTCCCATTTAATGTCGTTATCAATAATACAGTTATAGATATTCACATACCTGCTTTTTTATGTTTTTTTCTTCACATACTGATGCTTTTATTTCAACAAGATCAATTTGTAGAGGTAGAGTTGCTGTGTTGTGTAAACTGCTCTGATAAATGAAGACAATGACCTTCTAAAGATTTCTGTAATTCATTGCCAGACCAGCGGTGTACCCGAAGGCCTTCCTTCCTAATGCCTTGTCTGCAACATTGGCCTTCCCAACTATTGAGAGACTAGGATAGAATTTTTAAAAATATTTTTTACTTATTGGAATTTCTCTAAGCACCAGTGATTTTGACTATCTTTTTATTCTTATGTATTTATTATTTGTTTTGAGATCTAGCAGAAACCACTAGTTAAGACATGGAGGATTTTTTTTTTAAGTTTATTTATTTTGAGAGGGAGAGAAAGCACGAACAAGGGAGGGCCAGGTGGAGAGAGGGAGAGAGAATCCCAAGCAGGCTCGGCACTGATAATGTGGAGCCTGATGTGGGGTCATGTGATCGTGACCTGAGCCAAAACCACAGATGCTCAACCACTGGCCATCCAGGTACCCCAGATTTAAAAGACTGACTGTTTCTTTGAATCTGGCACCTCTAGTTAGTAGTCTAGTGACCATTGGCAACTGATATAACATCTCCGTAATTCAGTTTCTACCTGTTAAGTGGAAAACAACAGTTCCCAGCTCGGAGCAGAGGTGCTGGCCGCATCTAGCTCCTCCTTCCTCTCCTGCACTTCATGCCCAGTGACTGCCAGCACTGCCGTCCAGCGGCAGCTCTGACCACCAGCAGAATTTTATTCCCCGAACCACAGAGGTGGTAGTTCTACAGTGGCAACAGCTTCCCGTAAGCCTTTCCATGATCTTCCCTTTCATGGTCAGACTTTAGATTTCTCTGTAAGCTATGGAGAAAGAGAAAACAACCCTTGACATCTAGGAATTGGCTTGGAACTCACCGTGAGGTCTTGGTATTCTCCTCTTCAACATAAATAATTTCACAAACAACAGAAAAGGTCACAGTGACTTTGATGGATCACAGCGAAAACACCACCACTCCACAGTCAGGTCAGAACATAAAGGAAGACATTGTGCTAACCACAAATATAACCACATGTTCCCTACCATTGCCTAATATCAGTGATTTTTGCCTCTTTGCCAATTATGGTTTTACCCTTGGACTATGTTTCCCTTGTTCTAGATAAGATTTATTAAGATACAAATCATTGGAGTATCCTTGTTTCCAGAGTAAAGACTTATTTGCATGAACCTGCCCCCAAATCACCTAACACAAACCTAGATGTTACAGTAATTTTTTTCTGATACTCTCTTGCTAGGACTTCCCATGGTGTGCAATGAATAATATACCCAACTTGATCAAACATAGATAGGTTCCTGGCAGTCTTGGGTGGAGGCATCAACGCTATAAATTGTTAACTCATACTAGCACTTCAGATAAACCGATAAACAATACAGCAACTCCTGTAATTCTCAGGATCCTTCTTCTAGACTGTAACTTTCCCAGCTCCTCCCACTTCTATGAAGGTTTAATTTCTGTAATATTATCTCCTTTGCTGACTAAACTCTGACTAATGCACTTTTAAATTTTTGTAAAAATTTTTTTAACGTTTATTTATTTTTGAGAGACATAGAGACAGAGTGTGAGCAGGGGAAGGACAGAGAGAGAGGGAGGTACAGAATCCGAAGCAGGCTCCAGGCTCTGATGAGCCATCATAATGCACTTTTAATAGCATATACTTTACATACAAATATTTTCTATTAAATTGTCTGTCTATGCTTTCTTACTGTCTTATAATATTTTATTTTATATTGGTATATTGTATAAGTGTTCGGGATCATTCTGAAATTTTCTTTGGAATAATGTATATTTGAAATGAAATATTTTCCTCCAGGTGGTAGTCCTTTGAATTGACACCAGCATTTTTTTTTAATTTTTCAATGTTTATTTATATATGAGAGACAGAGCATGAGCGGGGCAGGGGCAGAGGGAGATAGAGACATAGAATCTGAAGCAGGCTCCAGGTCCTGAGCTGTCAGCACAGAGCTCAATTCAGGGTTCGAACTTACGAGCCATGAGGTCATGGCCTGAGCCAAAGTCGGACGCTGAACCTACTGAGCTTCCCAGGCACCCCAACGCCAGCATATTTTTAATTAAGTTATTTTATCAATTAGATTCATATCAATCACTCATGCATTTTCCTTTATTCTGATTTATGAGGATCTATGAAGAGGATTCCATTTACCCTTCCATTGAGAGAAGGAGGGGAGAGACAGAGAGAGAGGGAGAGAGAGAGGATCCTAAGCAGGCTCCACACTGTCAGCACAGAGACCAATGCAAGGTTCACACTCATGAACCCTGATATCATGACCTGAGCTGAAGTTGGATGCCTAACCGACTGAACCACCCAGGCACCCCACCCTGGGCAAGTTAATTAAGCTTCTGTAGTTCAGTTTTCCCATCCATAAACTGGAAGGAATACATGAATTTTATTGTTTTTGTCATTGAAATAAGTACATTTGGTAGCAGAATATTTGGCACATAGCGGGCATATCAACCAATAAAAAATTATTTAAAATTAATTTGCTCACTTTATCCGTATGTTCATTCAGCAATAATTTAGCGAGTGACTTCACTATGTACCATGTCACATGGAAGAAGGAAAAAGCAATGATGAAAAGAGGAACACTAATTTTTAAGGAGTTTGTATTATGGTGAGAAAAACAGATGAACATGTTTATCAAAAAGAGAAAGACAAAGAAATAGAGAAAGAAGAGGAAGGAAAATAAATTTAATTCAAAAGTGACTCTTTTTATTTCCAGTGAAAATGTTGTTCAATACTGTGGGTTTTTTTTATTTATTTTTTATTCAAGTATAATTAACATATAGGGTTACATTAGTTTCAGGTCTACAATATGGTGATTTCAATAGTTCCATACTCAGTGCTCCTCAAGATAAGTGTAGTGTTAATCCTCTTCATCTACTTTACCCATCCCACCCCCTGCTTCGCTTCTGCTTACTGCCAGTTTGTTTTCCATTTTTAAGAGTCTTAGTTTTTTATTTGCCTCTTTCCTTCTTTTTTTGTTTTGTTTTTTAATTCTACATATGAGTGAAATCATATAATATTTGTCTTTCTCTGACTCATTTCACTTAGGATTGTACTCTCTAGATCCATCTACATTGTTGTAATGGTAAGATTTCACTTTTTAAAAATTTTAATGTTTATTTATTTTTGAGAGAAAGAGAGACAGACAGAGCATGAGCGGGGGAATGGAAGAGAGAGAGGGAGACACAGAATGTGAAGCAGGCTCCAGGCTCTGAGCTGTCAGCACAGAGCTTGATGTGGGGTTCGAACCCATGAATCTCTACATCATGACCTGAGCTGAGGTTGGATGCCCAACCGACAGCCACTCACGTGCCCCAAGATTTCACTTTTTTATGGCTGATTAATATTCCATTTTATGTGTGTGCATGTGTGTGTGTGTGTGTGTGTGTGTGTGTGTGTGTGTGTGTATTACATCTTCTTTGTTCATCTGTGGATGGACGCTTGAGTGCTATTGTAAATAATGCTGCAATAAACTGGAGTGTGCAAGTACTTTTTAAATTGGTGTTTTTGTTTTGGTTTGTTTTTTCTTTTCTTTTCTTTTCTGGATATTTACCTTTTCCTTGGGTAAATACCCAGTAGTGGGATTACTTGATAATATGGTATTTTTATTTTTAATCTTTTGAGGAACCTCTAAACCTTCTACAGTGGCTGCACCAGCTTACATTCCCAACAAAAGTTCTTGAGGGTTCTTTTTTCTCCACAGCCTCACCAATACTTAATATTTCTTGTGTTTTAGTGTTTTAGCCATTCTGACAGTTGTAAGGTAAAATTTCACTGTGATTTTTATTTCTATTTTCCTAATGATTAGTGATGTTAATCATCTTCTCATGTATTTTTTGGCCTTGTGTATGTCTTCTTTGGAAAAAAAAAAAGTCTAGTCATGTCCTCTGCCCATTTTTTTATTGGGTTGTTTGTTTTTTGGGTGTTGAGTTGTATGAATTCTGTATATATTTTGGATATTAACTCCTTATTGAATATATCTTCTCCCATTTAGTAGGTTGTCTCCTTGTTTTGTTGATGGTTTCCTTTGCTGTGCAGAGGCCGTTCATTTTGGCATAGTCCCAGTAGTTTAATTTTGTTTTTGCTTCCCTTTCCTGAGAAGACATATCTAGAAAAAATATTTCTACAGCTGATGTCAAAGAGATTACTGCCTATATTTTCTTCTAGGAGTTCTGTGGCTTCGGGTCTCAGCTTTAGGTCTTGAATCCATTTTGAAATTATTTTTGTATATGGTACAAGAAATTGGTCCAGTTTCATTCTTTTGCATGTAGCTGTCCAGTTTTTCCAGCACCATTTGTTAAAGAGACTCTTTTCCACATTGCATGTTTTTACCTTCTTTGTCATAGGTTAATAGATCATAAAAGCACGGATTCATTTTGGGGCTCTCTATCCTGTTTGTTTGATCTATGTGTCTATTTTTGTGCTAGTACCGTATCGTTTTGATTACTACAGCTTTGCAGTGTATCTTGAAATCTGATATTATGATTCCTCCAGTTTTGTTCTCCTTTTTCAAGATTGCTTTAGCTCTCTGGGGGTCTTTATGTTTCTGTACAAACTTTAGTAGTATTCTAGTTCCATGAACAAATTTGATAGGGATTCTATGAAATCTATAGAGTGCCTTGGGTAGTGTGGCATTTTAACAATATTAAATATTTAACTTTCCTCAAAATCATATGAATTCAATTTACTAACTATTGGAAATTTTAGGATATTATAGAGGCAAAGTTATACAAGACCTAAAATTAAGCTTGTCACAGAAAATGTGGCTGTCTGTGTCTAGCAGTATTTCTTAAGTAAATAATTCTATTTTCATAAATGAGCCATAGTTGAATGTATTCTTCTCTAGTCATTGATAATAATGTTTTGAGCGGCTTTACTGTTAACAGAGATATTCTGACTTCTTATTTTTTCCTATATCTTTTTCAAACTCAGTATCTGTATTTGCCTGTGATCCCTATTGAATTTTCCAAGGACAGAGTTTATGTACTATATGTGCAGACGTAGAATTTGAAACACCAAGGCTCTCACAGCACAGAGCAGAAATAATGGCTTTATTTATGCTTTGCTGATGTCGCTCAGACCGTCTTTTTAATGACTCTTCTTCACATGAATATTTGTTTAAAAAAATCCATTTAGATTCAGAGCATTCATAGGATTCTGCAGAACATCACCTCCTATGATTAATTGCATATATCCTCTATTTCAATGCTTTTGGGAAATCATTATTACCGGCACATTTGATAATTCATAAAGATGATTTTTTAATGAAAGCTAACTGAACAGGATCTTACTCTTATTTTAAAAGTTATATTCAACAGTTCCCTGAAGTGTAGGTTTTATTAATTCATAACCGAATCATAGGGCAATAAGATAAAACTTAGAAGAGCCTGCAGATACTAGTGCGTTTGTTTATGAAAAATTGAACTCCAACAGCTGACACTTTAGATGTCTTCTCCTCACACCCGGAGCTGCTTTCAGGTACAGCAGAGCTATGTTTTAAGAAGGAGCTTCCAGGACATCTTCCAAACTGTGCTTTTTAATATTTCTCAGGATTAAAAAAGTTTCCTGTGTCTCAAATTTCCACTCCCTTTGGACAAGAGTTCCGAACAAGAGTGCCCGTGGCCAAGGTGGCATGCGGAGACAGAATAATTCTGCGCTGAATTGTACCGCTGGGTTCCCGATCTGCCCCCAGCTTGGGGAACAGGCCGTACTCTCTCTAGAGATGAAGGATCACTGCTATTGTATGCCTAAGCGTCCTGATGCCGTGTTTTGCTCTTATGGAATCAGGACTGGCAAATCATTATACTGTGTATGTGCTTCAAGTTTGTTCATTTTTTTTAAATTTTTTAAAAATGTTTATTTATTTTTTGAGAGACGGAGACAGAGCATGAGCTGGGGAGGGGGCAGAGAGAGAGAGGGAGACACAGAATCCAAAGCAGGTTCCAGGCTCTGAGCTGTCAGCACAGAGTCCAACGTGGAGCTCAAACTCGTGAACAGCGAGATCGTGACCTGAGCTGAAGTCGGAGGCTCAACCGACTGAGCCACCCAGGCGCCCCTGCACTTCAGTTTTAACTGGAATGTAAAAGGAAGTATGGATGACTTGAAATGTATTGCTTATATAGGTTTATATTAATGCTAATCTTTATACAAATAAAAACTTCCTCATCCCCATGCAGTGAGGAGTCATTAGTTAGTTTGTGAAATTGCCTCAAGAGAGAAGGTGTGTATCACGGTAAAAGAGTGTGATGCACTTTGCTTGTCCAATCATAAGATCTCTTCTGTCCTTTTGCCTGCTCAAATACACACTGTGAAACTGTTAGTGACAATAACAACCAGAGTTCATCGTATTTCTACACTTTCTGAGTTTTGTATATTATGGAGCTCACAATAACTTCCTCAAATATAAAATTATCCCCATTTCATTGATGAGACTCTTGAGGCTCGAGAGAGCCAAGGCCACTGAATAAGTAAGTGTAAGACTTGGATGGTAACCAAGATCTAATCCCTGAGTATATACTCTTTATTTCACTGCTCTGACAATTTTTGCTGTGTGTGATTCATTTCTTTACTGGTGTGCAGTGGCCCCATACAGAGAGGTTCATTTTAGCCCAAATTCGGAATCACTAAACCACAATAAGGTCAAGGAAGGGTAGTAGCTCATGGCGGGTTTCTGCCTGAATAACATGGAGACAGTTTTCTAAACTTGGTAGTCAAACCGTGGTCTCTTCGGAACTGTATTCCTGATATATCCAAAGCATAGTTGGATAGTCTGTAGCACAAACTTGTTTTGGACTTATCTATGGGAGCGATCAGGATAGTTGAAATAGCAGCTCATACTCAGAGAAGAGAGAATGCGCAAAAGACATGTTCACAGACAACCGGCTTGGGTCAGAGAGCAAGACAATTCTGTCATTCACATTATCTCCTATTTCCCTAATGCACATTTGATGAATCCCTAGATAAAAAGGCCTGAAAATATAAAGCCAAAACAACAAACAAACAAATCCCTACTTCGTTGCACTTCTTTCGGGACAATGATACAGGTGCTGGTGTTGGTAGATGCAGCATTTTCAATAGACATTCTTCGATAATCGGTTACTGAGGGAGAGAGGGACAGAGGCCCTGAACTGTGCTTGGCCAGTGGAAATCATTATAAAAACTCAGGGGAAGAAAGAGAAGAAGCATCAATGATCACGTGCGAGGTGAGAGGTTGTGATTCTGAAAACAGTTGAGACTCTTTAAGTTCAAAGAGAGTTTTACAAGACAATATTCCCAACCTTGGGGTGGAACCAGAGAAAAGATGTAGACACTGTTATTGGTACCCACATTTTTCTCCAGGCTGGAGTTGTCTAAGAAGCAAAGACATATACCTAGAGCTTGATAATCAGATGGGAACTTAGGGGAATTTAGAGAGCTTATGTTTCAACTTTATAATTATATACAGAAGAGAACTGATTTTTTGAGTGGTGAGGTGACTTACCTAAGAATACCCAGCTAGTTATTAGCAGAGACTGGAGAAGAAACAAGATGTTATACTCCAGTTCCTTTGTACTAAGCTGTGTCTTATCTTTAGAGCACAATTGTATATTTTGGAATGATTATAGCTTATTGTCTCAGAGGAAGAGTTTTTATTTTTTATTTTTCTGAATTTATGTATTTTTGAGAGACAGAACATAAGCAGAGGAGGGGTAGAGAGAGACAGAGACACAGAATCTGAGGCAGGCTCCAGGCTCTGAGCTGTCAGCACAGAGTCCAATACGGGGCTCGAACTCATGAACTGTGAGATCATGACGTGAGCTGAAGTTAGATGCTTAACCGACTGAGCCACCCAGGCACCCCACAAGCACAGAGTTTTGAGCCACCCAGGCACTCCACAGAGTACAGGCAACCCACAGATGTGGGTTTCATCCAAGTCCTTGGTCTGCAAGGTGTATAGCTCTGGGCAAATTACAAATCTCTCTGTCCCTCAGTTTCCTCATTATTATGACAGTATCCACTTCAAATGATTGTGTTAAGCATTAATTGATAGTATAAAAATAGGACCTAACTTTATAAGCACTCAAGAAAGTGTAATTATTTTATTCATTTATAGCATATCAGAGGTTAATTCCAAAGTATTTTTTTCTAGATGTCAACATATTTTCATGTAGTTCTAAAGACATTTTGGAAATAAAAGGCATTTTTGTTTTGCATGTTAAGAAAGAAAATTCTGTGGGTATAATACTGATTAATTTCATCAGTAAACTTTCACAAGTCATTTGTGTGACGTTGAATTTCAAAAAAGTATTCACTTGGATTAAATCTTTACGAGAACACCTTTTTAAATGTTCTGATTTCACATTTATAGTGAACTGACGAATACATTAGAGAGCCAGTTACCTAAAAACGTGAACTGGTAAAGCAATAAAATAAATTATACCTTTGCCACAGATCCAGAAGTAGGAATATCTACAGTTACCAGAATTCTAGTATACAAATGAAATTATTTTGCTTTAATTTTTTTTTTTTAATGCCGGGGTGCCTGGGTGACTCAGTCAGTTAAGCGTCCGACTTTGACTCAGGTCATGATCTCACAGTTCATGAGTTTGAGCCCCGCATCAGGCTCTGTGCTGACAGCTCAGAGCCAGGAGCCTTCTTCAGATTCTGTGTCTTCCTCACTCTTTGTCCCTCCCCCACTCATGTTCTGTCTCTCTTTCTCTCAAAAGTAAATAAACATTTAAATACCCATCATATAATTTTTTAATGTTTATTTATTTTTGAGAGAGAGAGAGAGAGAGAGAGAAGAGACACGGTGTGAGTGGGGAGGGGCAGAGAGAGAGGGGAGATAGAATCCCAGGCAGGCTCCACGTTGTGAGCAAGAGCCCGATGTGAGACTTGAACTCATGAAATCATGATATCACGACCTGAGCTGACATCAGAAGTTGGAGGCTTAACCAACTAAGCCACCCAAGTGCCAGCAATTATTTTGCTTTTTAAAAATGAAACGATTTTACGGAATTTATTTGCTCTAAGTACAAAGCTTAATTCTCAAATTTTATTTTAAATGCTTCGAAGAAAGCGTAGTTTTGACAAAAGATATAGTGATTACTGTTTATGGAGCACAGTAGATGGTATTGAAAGGGAAGATATATATACACTAAAATGCTAGTCAGCTTACCTCCCCTATATTGTTTATAATGTCTAATGCAATTTTTGTTAGATGCTGTTACTGATTTGTGTTTTACCAATAAAGGAACAAAGCCTTGGTCAATTGCTCGAGATGAGAAGGTCAGTTAATAATCGAAGGATCCGATCACAAATTCATATCTAAAGAATCTAAAACCTTGCTCAATTCATGATGTCCGTGTATTCTTGGTCATAATCTTACTATGGATAGACTGTTGATAAAATATTTTTGTTATGCAGCATAAGTGGTTATTTATGCACACTAAAATTTAGCAAAGCCAAATATTGATTTATATGTGGTTATATTCTATACTAGAAACAGAAATGTCGAAATCTGAGCCATTTAGATTCAATTGAGATTGTGTCTGTGTTGAGAATAATTTCAACCTTGTCAAATTTTTTAAAAATTTAGAAGTATCGTAAGCATGGAAAAACAAAGTAGGGGAACACAAAACTCAGTGCTATGCCTCCTAGCATCCGAGGTGGAAGAGGAAATGGCTAATTTTGCTCACATTACTTATTCTGAGGAGGCACAGCTCATCAGAAAGGAAAAATAAAAGGATGAGAAAACAAAATATACGTATCACTGACCTTTAAGGGAACTTTCCTTGCAGGCTGGATGTGTAAGACACGCTGAACACTATAATAGATGATACCTGTAACATTATATGACCTTTTCTTAGGTCAACCAATTATAAGCCTTAAGACAAAATGTTAAATCCTAGTTCAGTGAAAGTGTTTCTATGAACAGAATAATAGAGTCCAGTTACCTGGCTTGCTGTCTCTCTGCCCTCTTAGAGAGGTAGAATTTTAGAGAACCTATAGAAATAAATGGTTATAATGTCCCTTAGGTCAACTCTTTCAAATATCAATTGTCAAGCTTTGACAGCTGCTGTATGAGACTAGATTTCAAGTTGAGAACTTTCACAAGTAAGTGAAAGGTGTTCTGAGTTTCGATTGAAAGGAATCCTTGTGCTCTAGAGACCTGGGATTCAGGTTGCAAATTCATATTTTGAAGTGAAAATCAAGCCATAGGACTGAACCCAGTCACTGTGCAATACTTCATGCAATAATTGCTCTTTGTACTTAAATGAGTCACAGAAACGATAAAATCATTTTTATCAAATCAAATCAATCATTTGTTTCAGGGATTAAAAGTTAGGATTGCTGGTGAGGGTCCTCTTTATCATTTCTCTCCATTTTCTCTAATATGAGAAAAAGTCTTTATGCGTTAGCATGCACTTACTTTTTTAATGTCTATATTACCGTAAGATTTTCATATCTAATCCATAACGTAATTTTATTATATAAACACACTTTAGAAATCAAGTACTTAATGGAGAAAATGTCAGTGTGACTTTCCTAGAGCCAGAATCTTCATGTTGCATAAAATAAGTACTTTGGTGATCTCGGGACATGAATTATTCTGTCATTGGTGCTCAATGTCTATCCTTTATTCAGTTACTTTTTGATAACGCTTTCTTCATGGGTTTTATATTGTGCCTGATATAGTTGAACCGCAGTTACAAACCATGACGGGTTGTTTTCAGGACTCTAGCTAATTATGATCTCCCTTCAACACTCTCTTATTTTGGAAATGCATATATTGATCAATTCAACTCAAATTCTCTAGCTAATGAAGTGAGAAGCTCATACTCAGTGATGAAATGTCAATATGAGATTCAGTGACGCCGTTTGGCTGCAAAACCAGAGCTTAAGAACGCTACCAATTACCCCTAGAGAGTCATTGACTATATCAAGAGAGATGGTTGCAGTCTTTAGTTTTGACATGCATCTCTATTCTCGCGACTGATCAGAACTGATGGCAGTCAATTCAAATCCCTTAATATTGGAGGGTCTACTAGTAGGCAACATGAGAGATAGAAAGATTCACTTTATCCATTCCTTCAGGAAATATTTATTTACCCCCCCCCCATATGCCAACTACTATTCCAGGTAGAAGACAGTCAACACTGGAACACAATGACAAAAAGAAAACAGTGAATAAAATTTATATAGACACACTAGTTACGACCTTCTCTTACAGAGAGGAAGAGAGAAAAAATAGGTACGTATTAGACAGTACAGACGAAGAATTTCTGAAAAAAAGGCAAGGAACGTGTTAAGAGCCAACATTCTTTGAAAGTTCAAAGCAAAATTGGAATGGATCTTTTGAGTGTTGTCCTATTATTTCAAATACTGAAAACATCTTTTAAACCTAATAATCAGCAAATATCCTCCAGATACAATAAAGAAAAAACAGCATCAGGCTCAAAGAGATCATTTTCATTCCCTGATTACATAGACCACAGTACTTAGGGTTATTATGAACAATTTAGGACAGTGACTTCAAATGCATTTAGACAAGAACTAATCTACCAATAACCACTTGGAACATTGCCATTTTCTGAAAAAAAATATTTCCCAATGAATACTGATTAAAATAGAAACTGTTAGAGGGACGCCTGGGTGGCTCAGTTGAGTAAGCCTCCCACTTTCACCCAGGTCATGATCTCACTGCTATTGAGTTCCGGCCGCTGGTAGGGCTCTGTGCTGACATCTCCAATCCTGGAGCCTGCTCCAGTTTCTGTGTCTCCCTCTCTGTCTGACCCTCCCCTGCTCGCTCTGTCTCTATCTCAAAAATAAATAAACATAAAAAAAGAAAGAAACGGTTAGAATAAATAACTCTTTTTTCCCCCTAAAATGGTACCTCTGAAAATTCTCCAGTACTTTAAAAGGGTATTCTGACTTCTGCCTTTGTATTTCCTTAACAACCGATGGCTCTGGACAGTGCCTGCACATGTCTGTTTCCACCACTTGAGGGCGCTGCTGAAGGACGAGGGTAGGACTGCTCACCCTTGGTCTCTCAGGGCACTTAGCCACATGCCTGCCATGGTGTAAATGCACATCAAAGCAATGCTGAAGCAGTCGAACTTTAATCCTGATAAAACCTCTCTTTCTTGAAACCAGCACAGTGTCATATTCAAAAGAAAAAGAAAAAGATGACTCCACAACCATTCAAAGTAACCAGAGTTTCTTTACAGCAGTTTCTCTGGAGAAGGGAGGCGGTGAAAGCGACTTAGAGCATTCTCGGTTTGTTCTTGCTTCCCTACCAAAGTCACTCTCATGCCAGCGGTCGCTTATTCTCTTTCTCTCCCTCTCTTCCCTTTTTTCCCATTTTGCAGATTCCCAAAAGGGTCCACGGTATCCACGCTGTTGCTATTTCGTACCCTTTCACCCTCACGGATTTCTCTCCCTCACTTTCACTTCACAGCCTTCCTGCACTGCTCTGTCTCCGTTTACATTCCCAGCGTTCCCACCATCTCCGCTCCAGCAGAACCAGGTTCTGTTAATGCTGTCCCAGCAACAAAAACACTCCTTCTCTTGGGCAGCCAGAGAGCGAATGTTTGGAAATATTCAAAGTAGTTTTTGATTTGTTTGTCGGTTCTATTCATCTCTTTCTTTGCGCTTTTTCTTCTTCTCTGTCACAAGCAGAAGACCTAGGAGTTGAACATGTCTGCCCGTTGGCGTTCTTGAGAAAAAAGAAGAGAAGACTAAGTCACCACAGCGGTGTCCTGGCAACTGCAGATTTCTGTGCAGGGACAAGCCGACCCGGCCGACCCCGTATCTGTAAACTGCATTGCTGTGAGCAAAGGTTCTGGAGTTATCCAGTTACACAAGAAAATGGAAACACAAAAACAGATACACTCTAGCCAGTGTTTATGTGTGTTCCTAATATTCTGTCTAGTACATAGATAAGACTAAAATCAGTATGAAACGAGCAGGATACTACAAACTTAATGATTAAGAATGTCTCTCAAGGACTGAAGATAACTGCTCCCCAAATTTTCAGCTTCCCCTCATCAGCCAAGCAGAAGACATCCTGCTTCTCTGGGTGCCTACGCCTCCGGGGAAACTTGGCTCCTACCTCCTCTCACTTTTAAGTTTTTGATTTGCCTCTTCACTGAGGTGAAGTTTTCCCCACCAGTATACACATATGTTTTAACATTTCCTAACTTATTAAAAACAAAAACAAAAAGCAAAAGTCTGCTTATTCCCATGTTTAACTCTAACCTGCTGCCCACTTCCTTCTCTATTTCCTTCACCTAGAAAGATGACTGAAAAATTTGGCCCCCTCAGTTACTCTTTAGATCTTGAAATCGCCCATCCCTTGGCTTCCTTGACAATGCATGCTAGGTGGTTTTCTTCTTCCCTCACTACAATCAGTTTCTAATTCTTCTTGGGTGGTGGCTCCTCCTTGATTCTAAGGGTTGTAATAAATCAGAGCTTCATTCTGGGCCCGCTCGTCTTCTCTGTCTACCTACACAGTGTACGTGGGTTCTATCATCTATCTAGTCCTGCGACTCGAAACACCATCATTGTGGAAAATGCTCCCGGAAATGTCACTGCCTTATGCTGGACTGCCTCCTTGCCATCTTCACGTGGTCGGACAGTGTGGTTGTCTGAATAACATCTTAAACATGTGTTGGACAGTATGACACTCTGGATTCCTTGCCCCCCAGTTCGTTCCCCCCAATGTGTTCTACTGTTTTCTATCCTATTCTAATAAAAAGCCCAACTATCCTCTCAGAAATATTCTCCTAACTCACCTCTCTGCCGCACACTTTCATCTTGGCAACACAATTTCCATAAAGCAGACAAGGCAATATTTTAAAATGTAGATCAGATCATGTCACTTCTCTGCTCTAAAAACTCCAATGGTTTCCTTTCAAAGTTAGGACAAAATCTGAACTCATTATCCTGGCTGACAAGCTCTCAATGATCTATCCCCTGTCTATTTCTTTCCTCCGAAGCTCAAGCCTCTACTGCCCTTGCCCAGCACACCTTGCGACTGGAGCTTTCTTTAGATATTGTCAGAGTCGCTGAGCTGAGGTCTGTTTAGGGACTTTGCACAAGCTATTTCATCCACAGTTGGTCACATGAGCACTTTCTCAAATAAAAATATCAGGAGTAATGTTTAAATTACAAGCATCACCGGAAAGCCTCATGCATTTCAAATCCCCAGTATGCTTCTTTACTAAGCAAGGTCGACTCCCACATAAGCACTGGTCCTCACTATGACCTTCACCCGCTGGCTCCTTATCATTCGCATGCTGACTTAAATGTCACCTCTTCAAATGACTCTAAGTCACTCAGCCATTCTCTACTACATCACCTTTGTACAGTTTTCTGTGAATCACTCAGCAGGAGGCTGAGGTGATTTGTTTATTTCCTTAGCATCTGCCTGCCTCCTCCAAATAGATTACAGTCTCTGTGAGAACAGAGACCTTGACCCTGTGCTTTGTTGTCCTCGGGACCCCTGCTTGGCCCGGAGCAGGCAGTCAGGAAATAACATAATAACATTCGTTGTATTGTGTTGCCTTCCTTATGGCACTTAGCAGAATGCTCGGCTCATATTTTAATTTTAACAATAGCTTTCAAATGTTCATATTTCTCTGAGTCAAATTGTATACCCTTTGTAATTCCATAGTCACTGTCCCTCAAATATTTAGACTGCTTTTCCTCCTACTTTTTTTAAATAAGAAATAAAGCTACAGAGAGGGACAGGTATAGTATAACTGTAAAGCCGGTCTTCAATTGTTTATGGCCAAAAGGTAGCAGTGAGCAAACACAAACAAAAAGAATGTAAGTAGTGATTCTATCTGTGTGTAGAAGGCCAGGTTCACATTTCTTCAAAGGCATTCCCCTTTTCATCACTGCGTTTGCTACTTCTTTCCACTTTCTACTTGTGGTTCTCCATTACTTCCAAGAATCGCTATAATGTTAAGGGTAGTGTAGAACATAGGTTTGGGTGTCATTACTGTTTCCGATATTATTTTTTTGCTGCATTCATTCTCTCTACTGTTACGCCTTAGTTTTTTAACTTAAAATATTATCAGAAATTAAACTCTTTGTATCCTCAACATTTTAACACGTGAAAATTTCAAAGGACATACAGGTTCTAGATTCTGGGATGTCTGTATAACTTCTATATGAAGAGGCTTGAAGGAGCAAATTACAAAGAATGGCTAAGTTATTTGTTTGAAATTCTATTTCTTTAACAAATACAGTGCTCTTTGATTTTATTTTTATTTGGGGTGTTTTTAAGTAAAGTAAGAAGAATATTGAAGAGGGGTCCTAAAACTACGTTTTTCTCTCCCCAATCCATCACAATGCTCTTTTCTGGTCTTTTTAAAAGGAGGTTTTATTTCTATGTCATTTCTTTCTTTGTTTAATTTAAAATTCAAGGTCAAAATACCAACTGGCTTAGAGAGTTTGAGTCAAAGGTATAATATATAATATTTTCATTTCCTGCAAATAACTGGCAGTAACTTCTTTCTTTGATAATTTTTGATCATTTTCTTTGATCATCTTTGATGTTTTTTCCTATAAAATATCAGTGATTTGTGTTTAAATTACCACAATCACCTGAAAGCCTAACACATTTACAAGTCAGAATAAGCTCTCGGACGAAAGCACTGCTGATTTACAAATGTGTTTAATACTATCGCATATTAAACATCAGTCAACATTCACTGAAATCGAAATGTCAAGTGTCAGTGTCTGCAGAACAACTGCGCAGAGAGCGGGCCAGGTCAGTTTTCCTCAAAAGGGAAATGCATTTGACAGTCCTTGTTAAAAGGTGCCATTATAGCATGAAAGGAGAGAAAGGGCAAACCTGATGGATATGTATAGAATGTAGATAACCAACAATTTTATGTATAACCCGTATATGCAGTAGTGTGCTGAGTTTTAGATTGTTACACTTTTACTGAGGATGATTTTCTTAAAATCGCTCTTTAATGGAAAATACTTTAAGTGAAAATACATTGCCCCTAAATAGTGACGAAGGTGGGGGCTAAGTTTCAGGGTTGCATTTTTTTTTTCTCAAGTTATCTTTTTGGAAACCAGGAAGCAGTTTTGCTAAAATATTAAAAAAAAGAAAGGAAAATTACACCAATAAAAAGTTTAGCCTAAAACATCTCTTCAACATGAAGACGAGGGAAACTTTGTTAGTAGGTCATAAGCTTCATAAATACGCTAATATGTCACATTTTAACAAAATCTTTTAATATATATACAGTAGACCCTTAGACAACATGGATTTGAACTTCAGGGATCCACTTATATGTGTGTGTTGTTTTTTGTTTTTTATAAATACAGTACAGTACTATAAATGTCCTTTCTCTTCCTTATGATTTTCTTATTTTTTTCCCTCTAGTTTACTTCATTGTTAAGAGTGCGGTATACAATAGATCCCACACACAAAATGTGTGTTAATCCACTCTTTATGTTATGGGTAGGGCTTCCGGTCAATGGTAGGTTACCAGCAGTTAAATTTGGGGGCGTCAAAAGTTATGTGTAGATTTTCTACTGTGTGAGGGGGTGGTGCCCCCTAACCCACACATTGTTCAGGGGTCAACTGCACTTCAAAGGATCGTGTGCTGTTACAAATACATATGGCGACACGAGCGGGAACAGTGCCTTGTGGAACTCAGAGTCTCTGATTTTAGGAGCGCTCAAGTTCTCACTGGCAGGACATGCGGGAATCATCTTTTTTATTTAGAAGTGAATTTTCCTCCCTCACTGGGATGCCTTCTCTCACAAGCTAAATGGTCTTTCAGTAAACCAGTATTTGACTTTGAAATGCTATTTCACGTTAGCCCTATAACAGGAGAATTGGGACATTGATCAGAATTTCACATTTCTCTTTTTGTTTTTTTAATTTTTGTTTGATCTTAATAAGTTGGTCTAGAATGTCAGATGGAGTACATAACATTTATTTCTCTGTGATGTATTTGAGAATATTTTCAAGACATCGAGAGTGTTTTATGATCTGAGGCAAAACGATCTATTTAAAAACGTGCCACTTTGAAGATGTACGTTTGTAATAAAGCAGCAGGGTCAGCGTTTACTACCGTCGGTTTGGGTTTGAATGAAAAGATCGATGCCTCGGCACGAGTGCCTTTTACACTGAGCACACATAAGAATTGTCCATTGACTTAGGAGCCTTGCTTCTGTGCGGGGCCTGTAAGTGCTGACATCGTGAGGCTTATAGTGCCTCTGACCATCCCATGTGCTCGCCGAGCTGCTGGCTCTTAGACCTGTGTCGGGTTCAGCTGTCCAGGGCTATGCTTTGCCCACAGTTCAGGACTAGGCCCCATGCTTTGTACATAAATGATTCTCCGTGGCCCATGGCGTCATCGCCCTCTTGGAGTTCCGTGAGTATTCTGAAACCAGGTGCTCCAACATATGCAGTTCAGCACCACAGGATTTCTGTGAGCCTCACTGGTGTTCTGAAACCGTGGCTAAGCCCAACCACAAGGATTTTAGGTTGCTTAGTACAACGCACCAAAAGATAGAGAGCATCATGTCACCTTGAACTCCGCCGGAGAACACCTTTCACACTGAATATGAGAGTTCCATTGTATGCTGGTTCGCAAGACGGCAGTTCTGGGCTGTAAAACTCCTTTCGTGAAATCGAATTGAGAATTTCGTCTCGTTTATGTTTATTCTTGCTACTTAAAAGGAGCAGGCGAGCGCTTTGTTCAACATTATTATTTTCTCATCTTTCTTGGTTGTTATGATCATAAACACATTGAGAGTGTTCTCTACCAGGCTTGTCAACTGTAGGGAAACCCGATTACATCTTAATGTGGTTTAAAGTTAATCAGTGATTGTATTTTCCTGCTTTCCTTTTCATTTCTTTGATTGAGATTCTTTAAAATCTTACCCCCCTCCTTCTTTCAGTCATTGGTTCATGTACACGAAGGAGAATCCACTTTTCAGGACACTTAATCTCTAGTTATTTTCAGGTGTAAAATTTTCACTAGTGTTCTGGGTTGAACTGGTTGAACTATGTTGCATTTCAAGTTTTCGAATGGAACTCTTTATAAACTTGTCATTTTCAGATGATTTTTTTTAACATTTCCAGCTGAGCAATAAAATATTTGCACCATATTGACTGCTCTGAATGTATCCCATGACATATGTAAAAATAAAAGCCTGAATTTCAATGAGCTCAAAAATAGATTTTCATTTTCCCTCTTGTGAAAATAACAAACTCATAGTCAATGCATCTGTACTGTATTTTTTTGTATTTTATACCTTCAATTCTACTTTGGATTTATGAGAGAAAATAAGGAAAATTCTAAACCCAGTTTAGAAAAAGAATTAAACAGTGAGTCTTATAAGTTGTATAAGAGAAGTCCTCAAATATAAGAAAAGACATGAGGAAAGTCCTTTAATTAATTAATTTACAGTCTACCCCAAACAATGTAGAAGTTAGGGGCACTGATCCCTCACATGGTCAAAATTCATATATAACTTTCAACTCAAAAACTTAACTATTAATGCTCTACTGTTGATTGGAAACTTTACCTATAACATAAATGTAATCGATTAACACATATTTTGTATGCTATATGTAGTATAGACTGTAGTCTTACTGTAAAGTAAGCTAGAGAAAATAAAATGTTAAGAAAATTGCAAGGAAGAGAAAATATATTTACAGCGCTGTACTGTATTTAATTGATAAAAATTTATATAACTGGACCTGAGTAGTTCACACTCATGTTGTTCAAAGTCAAGTATATTTTTTGAAGCTAATGACCCATGTTTACTTTTTAAAATCATGACATATTTGAATTTTAAAAATTCGTTTAAGGAAAGGGGGGTCTGGGGGGCTCAGTCAATTAAGTTGCAGACTCTTGATCTCGGCTCAGGTCATGATCCCATGGTTTGTGAGTTCGAGCCCTGCATCGGGCTCCATGCTGATAGTGTAGAGCCTACTTGGGATTCTCTCTCTCCCTCTCTCTCTGCCCCTCCTTTGCTCATGTCCTCTCTCTCTCTCTTTCTCTCTCTCTCAAAATAAATAAATAAACTATTTAAGGAAAAATTAATTCAAAAGTAGGAAGAACAGTGAAGAAGATCCTGTTAAGTGTGGAAATTAGGAACGAACTGCATAGATCACATATCTATTATATGACTGAAGCATTAAAACCAAAACCTGTGTAACTGTGTGTGTGTGTGTGTGTGTGTGTGTGTGTGTGTATTTTTCTTTACTTTCTTTAAGTCATTTACTTAAATAAGAAGGATGTGTTTCTGTAAGAAAGTTTTTTCCTCTTTTTTACATGCACTTAAAAAAAATAAAGCCTGCCAAGGCAGACTCGAAATCCCGCTAGCAAATACCTAGAGCTTGGATAAATATGAAACATATTTCTGAATGATTTGGGAAACAGGCAAGCTCAGAAGGAAGTCCTGGAAATTCCCAAGAGCTTCCCTCTCCCTGCACCCCTTCTCCTACCACAAAACACACACAAATCTGAAAGCAAATTGAGAAGCAAACCTGGGCTGAAGTTGCCCTGAGGGCAGCTGCCAATATAGGAAACTGAAGGTTGGGCGTTAACAGCCTGTGGAGATATGAGAATGGGTCTTGGCCTAATAAAATGAGAAAGATAACCCGAAATCCCCACATAAAACTGAGAATCCGGAAAGATATACCTTAAATAAAAGTGTGAACTTAAAAATACATACACACATGCACATATATATAATATAAATATATAATTGTACTTACGAATTACATATAATTATAAAATATATATTAAAATATATTTTTAAAGCAAAGAGAGAGCCCATTGGCAAAGCAAGTCAATCAGGAAACCTTGCAATCCTCACTAAGACTCCATGTGAGGCAAAGATAAACGACCAAAACCACAACAATAATAACTTCCCCTGAGAATTTGTGACAGACTCCTGGTCTCACAGTATTTTTTGATATGACTTAATATTACCATCATAGTTTTGGAAATTCCAAGTCAAAACTTAAGTTAGGATGTACCCAGGGTTAGTAATACCACCCCATCCCATCTCAATATTTCTGCCAGGTAGATGAGCAAAATATGAGACCAAAAAGAAAATAAATCCAAGCACAAGAAGAAATTTTAAAGAGCTAGAGTCAAAATCCTCCAACTACTAATGATACCAGCAGCCAGTATAGAGTCCCAGAGCACACTGGGTGCTAGAATATTATAAAAATAGAATATAGCATTTAAACATATAAAGTTATTTTAAAAATATCCGATCAAATAAAAAATATAGGAGAAACAGGAGGCTATTTCAAAATGAGCAGACATATTTGGAAAACTACCAAATAGAAACGAAAAACACAATTGTTAGAATTAACAACTCCACAGAGATATCAAAAAGTCACAGTAGAAGAAACAAATCATCTACCGGCAAAATAATTCTTTAGAAAATGTGGTATAGGAGAAAAAGAAAGTAAAGAAATCAAAGGTTTTGACACATGGAGCAAAACAAGAAAGTCTAACAAATATTTAAGCAGAAATCTAAATGCAGAGCAGAGAGAGAATAGAAGTGAGAACACATTAAAGAGATAATTACTAAGTATTTTCAGAAGTGATGAAAATTATGATTGTTCATTTGCCAATGTGGTTCCCATTTCCAGTTACTTTTCTTGTGTAGATTCAGATTTCCGTTTGGAACCATTTTCTTCAGCTGAAGGCCTTCCTTCAACATTTCTGTGTGTGTGTGCGTGTGTGTGTGTGTGTGTGTGTGTGTAATTTACATCTCTTGGTCATGAATTCTTCAGCTTTTTTGTCTGAAGAGTCTTTATTTTGACTTGATTTTAATGATGTTTCTACTACTTACTAACTGTGGGACCTTGGGCAATTTCTCTAGGATTCATTTTCCTAATATGTAACATGGGGGTCGTAATAGTTTATAGTTCAAGTATTGTCCTGAGGACTAAGTTAATTTGTGCACGTCACTCACTTAAAATAGAGCTTGACATGTAGTAAGCTCTCAATCCGTGTTTTAAATTATGGGCGTTTCTGGGGGCAGGCAACAACAATCTGATTAATTATGGTGTTACTTAACAGCGATTCTAAGATGTCGTCCCAGGGTTCATCTTGCACCGCAGTGATATTAGAAGAAAAGTCTGACACTTCAGTGATTTTTCTTTCTTATGGGACACAAAATGATTCTCTTTTAGCTCCAAATATTACATGTTTATAGCTGTTATCGAATGCATGAAGGAAGAAGGAAAGGAGTGGCACAAGGAAGTCATCTTTATACTCCTGTCCCTTTGTCCAGAAAGCAAAAGTTTTTCCTGAAACCCTTGTTGTAGGCCTCCCTCCATATGATCACTGGCCAGAGCCCTGGCATATGGCCACCATTAACTCCAAATGAGTATATCCTTCAGGGAAGGGAATGGTGATGAACGATTTATGATTTATCTCCTTGGGTCAGCCATGATGCTACCTATATAAAAATAGAGATATTTTCATAAAGCAGAAGGGGAAGTAGCTAATAACATCTAACTTTGGAAATTTCATATTAATTTTGCTTTTAAAACAATTTTATACTTTGGCATACAGACTCTCTTAGAATAATACAATACAACATTTTAATCAATTCCAGTTGCAAAAAAAAAATGTGTTGCTGGCTAATGTTGATGAAAACTGGTTTCAAAAAATACGGAGATTGGCTTAGGGTGTGATTGAAAACCTGATTGTTTTTCTTTTTTATGCAATCACTGCTTTCTTTGCTGCAAACTGTATCTGAACAGAATCATCTTTGGCAAGAAAAATCTTTGAATCACAGGCAGCTACAAACCTGACTCTTAACTAATGTTCCTCTGAATACTTGGAACCTTGTCACGTATCCTTTCATGAATAACTTCAGGTGAAAAATGTTGTACATGAATTACCATGTTTTGCTTTAAAAAGATGGTTCTTTTTATAGCATTAAGTATATCATTTCTTGTTTTTCATAATCTTGCTGGCTCAATACAAAACATGCTCACCATGATTGTCTTCATAGTCACCCAGATTTTTTTAATTCTGTTATACTCGTGGGGACATGATAAAAATTTTTTTACAAATAAATGCATAGATATAGATGTGTAAAATATCAGCCTCTCTTCATTTATTCATTCAAAAACATATTTATAGAATATCTTCTATTTCTCCATTTCAGTGCCATGGTGAAAAATAAACTCTCTGCTCACCCAAATCTTATAATTTATGTATACACTAGACTAGTGTGATGGTGAAAGATTTCCAATAACTATTATCCTGTTCTTCCTTGGTTAAAACACTTAGTTTTAGCTAGGCACATTTCCACAAACTCTAATGGCTACATTTTCCAACCTTCACTACAGGAGAGTAACAAAGGTCAGCCTCCCAAGGATGCACACTGTGGGATGAAGATATGCATGTAGGATGTTTATTGAGAAATGCTTTCTGTATCTGGCCAAGAGTTGTCCCATTTTAAGGAGTTTTGGGAAGGAATGGGAACATGACCTTGAGGCAACTCTCTCCACCCACTGACAATGTGGCAGTCGTGGGAGGAGAAGGCAGAAGTGGAGAACAGCAAACTCAGCTGAAAGCTTGCAGCCTTTAACACTCCCGCAACTGCTAGGGAATGCGTGCCTCAGTTTTGGAAGGGTAGCATACCATTGAGAATCATCTCCGACTTGGCACCCTATCTGTGCCCTCAATTAGCTGCTCAATAACTCTCTCAAGCTGACAATTTCTAAGGGGTGTGGCATAGGATAGTTCAAATGCTGCTGTGCTTTCTTGTAAGTGGGCCTTTCTTGTTTATTAAGAAGTTACAGAGCACTAGGAATAGGAAAAGCAAAATGACATTTGAAATATGAGTTGAATCGAGCCAAGATGTATCAACCCTCCTCAGGGTTGGAAGGGATCCAATATAGGGAACTTGACACCAACTCAAATTTCCCCCTAAGGAAAATAGAATATTTTGACCAATAGTAGTTTGATGCCCAATATCTCTAATTGAGTATAACAAAATAATACTAATAGTAACAACATAATAATGAATAGTCAGTGAGAGCCTGATTCCTTTGGGTAACTTGTGCCTTAAGAATATGACAGTCACAATGAGATTTCAAGGCAGCCCAGCTTTGTAAAGGGGGCATCACCATTAAGTCCAATGTCACACATATCCATCCTGAAGAATGTCTAGCTGAGTTTACTCTACACTGGGACCAGGTGTAGGATATTGGAGCAAGGAGTTTTTTGCTTTTTGTCTAGAACTATAGATAACAACCAAAAAGTATTTCCTGTTTTTCTCATATGTAATGGTAACGTCAATTCAGGAAAAACAAAAACATGAAAGTTTGCTAAAGGGAAATAAAGAGTTTTTGTTATTATTTTATCCTTTTTAAATTTGTTTATGCTGGTTCAAAAAGCATCTGTAATGGTGAGTCAAAGAATTGAAAAGAAACCTTTGAACATGCTGGATTAGATAAGAGGAGAAAGAGATCACTGATTCTGGATATGTAGGCATAAGATGGCCATGCACTAATTTCCAAATTGGTACCGGCCATTAGCTATCTTTTACGTAATCAGGCATTGAAGAAATTTGCAAAAATATAAAACAGCTCCACCCTTATCACTGTTTCTTTTTTGTTTGGGTAATGCAGTTAATTTTACATTAAAATATATTTTTGTTAATACAAAATGGGTTTATTATTTATTATTTTAAGTATATTAAGAAATACGTAGTTTTAAATTTCTGTTTTAGTTTCTAAGATGGTAAATATTGAAAGATATACATAACGTATATATTTGTTGTCCTTAATAGTGTTTAAGTTTAAATATATCCCAAGACCCATAAGTTTGAAAATCATTGGGCTAGAAGAAGGCAAATATGCTCAGAAGAAAGCAAACATTTGGACTTGGCTGCTCTAGCAATTTCACAGAAGGACAAAGGAGTATAGAAATTTAAAGTTGCCAAGAAAATGGTTCAAGTAAGGGACAAGGAGACCTATCCTAAAAACTAAAAAAAGAAGAGAAAACAGAACAAACTTATAGGAACTCCTGTGTGGCTCAGTTGGTTGAGCGTCTGACTTTGGCTCAGGTCATGATCTCATGGTTCGTGGGTTCAAGTCCTGTATCGGGCTCTCCGCTGACAGCTCAGAGCCTGGAGCCTGCTTCAATTCTGTGTCTTCCTCTCTCTCTGCTTCTCCCCTGCTCACAGTCTGTCTCTCTGTCTCTCAAAAATAAATAAACGTTAGAAAATAAAAAAATATAAAAGAATAAGCTTATAAATAAAGACCATGCAGTGTGTAGGAACTAGAGATCCCAATGAAGTTGAAGAACAGATACAGTGGGAGTGGGGAAAGAGAAACTGAAGGTCCGAAGGTTGAACTCACAGGATAATAAGTTTAGCTCTTTTACTTTGGAGTTCCTGTGTTTCTTGGGAAGGATGACATGTGGGGTTAGGGCTAAGGGTGACTGCGGTGCAGTTGGAGTGCAGGCCCCTTGAAATAGACCTGAGGAGTGAGGATATTGGATGGTTGTTCACTGAGATGTTGAAGATCCTGACTGTGCCAGGGCTTGGGTGATGGAAAGAAGGCTGAGAAATCTTCAGTACATGAGGGAAACAACAAGGAGATTGCGGATGGACTGAAAACTAGGGGAACAGAGAGCAGGAAAAAGTGAGAGGGGCCTTAAATACATCTGCTTTTTCGTGGAGAAGTGATAATTTATTGCATGATTCATATCTATATGGAGTTGAAAATAATGAGAAGCAATCACTTCACAGTGCTGAAGGAGATACGATGCCCTTAGGGAAGATCAGTGTGAGAGAACTTGCAGTGCTTTAAGGAAAGAAAAGGGAGTTTATGAAGTTGATGGTGAAGAGTGAGTAGGATCTTGGTATGGAATGGGGTCTCACAGGACACCAAAGACAAATGTGGATGGTAGGAATCAATGGGAGTATGAGTCAGAAAAAAGGAAATATAGACTCATATGTTGGAAGCTGGAGGCCTTGAGAGATGTTGAGAGCCAGAGGCCTTGAGCGGTGTTGGGAGTCGGAGGCTTTGAGTGCAGCCTTTGTCCTGGAGTCGGGACCGCAGCCAGGTCGTGTGGGGAGGTTCAGAATGCTTTTGTAAAGTTTGATATAGCAAAATACATTTTGCTTGGATAACTGTCACGAGTGCCTCTGGATAACGTCATGCTGAGAACTTGTGGTAGGAGACATGCCTCGCACATACACAAATCCTCAGATTGTGCATAAATACCCGAGTGAAAATAAACTCGGGGCTGGTGATGCTTGGGAGCGCCAGCCCTCCCTTAATAACTGTGCCTTGTGTATCAGTTCATCCTCACCCCCCTAACAGGAACTGTTCGATTCTGTGACAGCTGGTCCGCCACACTCATATATATAGTATTCAATAAGAAGGTATGAGATATTTACATTTTATGTTGACAGAGCATGACATGAATGTGAATCAAATGGGCTGTAGTAGGCAGAAGTCTATCTATCTATCTCTATATCTATATATGTCTATAAATACCTATACCTATACGTATATCTATATCTATATCTATATATCTATATCTATATCCATATCTATATCATCTATCTATATGTGTGTGTATATCTATATGTGTATATGTATGTAGGTAGGGCCTTACCTCACTTTTTATGACACTTCTTCTTTGTTCAACTCGATCCTATTTCCTCTAGTGTTTTGGGTGTGTTCCAAAATGCCATATGTGCCCTTCCGTCAAACCTGATACTGTCCTAGAAGTAACCTACCTTTTGTGGCCCACAAAATCTAGAATCTTAGGATTAATGTCAGTGAAAGGAATTGGTGATGCCATTTACAAAGAGAAGCTGGGAGAGGGGCATTCAACATAAACCATAATCCCAGAATTAGAAATTGCAGAAAACTTTTGTTTTGATCACCTACAATATCAAGGCACTTGTGTTAAAACTGATTTCTTCTAGACAGAAAGCTGACCTTTGGTCAGTAAATCAGAGAGAAAATTACTGTAGATGCCATTATTCCATCAGCTTCAATACTATTTTAGTCAAACACTGTATAAACATTACCAGGAATCTTTAAAAACTCTTAGGAGATCATTAAAATATAATTTTTTGACAAAACAAACTTTTTACCTGCATGTATTCAACATTTAAAATTTTTAATTTTAAGAAAATAGTTCCTAATTTTGATTAATCACCTAACTCATTTTAATAGTCTTTTAAATTAAAAGTATACAAATGTCAATGAGGAACTATTTAACTTCTGTATAACAAAATTTACTCCAACATCCTCTGTAAGTTATGGGTTTGGTCACCAGATTCTTAGGGAAACATCTTTTCTGTTGAGGAAGCAAATTGCCTTTTCTGTCTTTAACTTATTTTTCATATGTGGCTCTTAACTTTATGGAATTAGCACTTTTTTATGGGGATGCTCACCTGCTTGATTCGTTAAGTGACAATTTGCTGTGATTCTGTGACAATCTGGGAAAGAGGTCTTTGACTGAGGCACAGCCTGGGGTTAGTCACAGTTGGTATCTAGAGTGAGAGAGCCGAACGTGTCATGGGGGCCCGAAAGCTCACTTTTAAAGGCAGCTACATGCCACACCAGGGCTACACATGAAAGAGCACTTCAAAAGAAAAAAGCCCTGAGCAATTTGGATTGAGGACACTGTGGCTAAACTCTGTGTTGAGAGCCAAGCAAGGGTTTCCTAAGATAGATGGGAAATTCTCCTCTATCCACTTCCCTGAATGAAATGGTTTCATAAAAGAGTAAAAGTCCATCAATCTTCTTGCCTTTTCGAATTGAATAAAAGCTTAGAAATGTGCATATTTAGTTTGACACTAATTATATTAAAGTCTAATTTGAGGGTTGTTTCGGAATTGCCAATTAAGTGATTTTCTTACACAGTATGTAAGATCCGAAGGTGGGGCGGGTCATATTTGAGCTTTAATGTGCGTCATGCGGTTTTAATGATGTCTTGAAAGCATTGCAGAATAGCATGTAAGTGAAGGTTTTATTTCTTTAAATTCTTTATTATAAAACATATTATTTTTCCATCCAGAGTATGATGGATAATACCACGTATAGTAATTCCCAAGAGTACTTCATAGAATCTAAATTGTCAATTAATATATAAAGTTGACTTAAAACATTCCACCAAACAAAACTCACTCTCCTAGATTTTATAAGAAGTTCTATTTCCAAGTGAAGTTGGAGTCTTCCTTTCAGAAAAGGGTTGGCTTTATGAGTATGAATTAATTGTGCTCTCATAGTTAACCACTGTTCCATATCTATCCAGCACCTCTTCTCAGAGGCTTTGCTTGTTAACTGTATAAAGAGTCAAGAAAAACTAATATAAATTTCTGGGCTATTTCAGTGCTTTATTTAGCTTCTTGGTAATACAGTTTAATAGTAGGTCATGCTATGTTATGTATTGAGTTGCCACATGAGGCCTGAGATGTAGAAACATGAAACATTAATGATGCTAAAAGGATGGAATTGATCGAGGAATGTTTTCTTCATCCAAGTCCTATTAAAGAATGACAGGTAGTAAATTAAACATTAGAGATTTTAAAATATTTCGGTTAAGTTTGATCGCATTTGTCTTGCAGTTTCGTTTAGAAGGACTACCTTATCATCTTGGAACGTTACCCAAGACACATAATCCTATTCATTGCACTTTGTGATTTTTTTGTCTATGTTAATTTTCAACCACTTGGAATAACTTACTGGTAATCGGATGCACACTGTTGTGGTCCTTCATGTTTAAGAAACAAATGTAACAACAACAACAACAAAATCCCCTTCTTCAAAGACTAGTGTGAATTCTAATGAGCCGTGCATCCTTACTGATTTCTCCGGTGATGTGTTGTACCAATACATCATTTCTGAAAGCTGTCTCTTTAATGATGTATTAATATAATACATCATCAGGTGGAGGCAGAAGAAAGATGAATTGCCTAAAATACGGTGTCTTTAATGGAACAAAAGACTTTTGGAATAGATTAATTTTAATTATAAAAGAAAGGGAGTCTATTTCTGAGTAAATCATATCGGGTCTTCCCAGTCAGGATCTGCATCTTTTCAACTAAATTTAAAGGTGCTATTTAATTAGGCTTTCCCCCACCCTGGTTTCATTGAGAAATAGCGGTCCTGCATTATTATATAAGTTTAGGGCATATGGCATGATGGCTTGACTTGCTTTTATTGTGAAATGGCTATAATAGTAGGTTCAGCTAATATCCGTCTTCCCATCTTCTCATATAGATACAGGAAAAAGAAAGGAAAAAGGAAAAATTCCCCTGCAGATAAGAACTCATAGGATTTACTCTTGTAAATCTTTTTTCTATATGATACAGCAGTGTTATCTATTGCCATGATGTTGAACATTACATTCCTAGCATTTACTTATTTTATACTGGACAGTTATACCTCTTATAAATGTGTATTTAGTTGTTTTGAGAGAGAGCATGCATGTGAGCAGGGGAGGGGCAGAGAGAGAGGGAAAGAGAGAGAATCCTATGCAGGCCCCGTGGTGTCAGCACAGAGCCTGATTTGGGGCTCAGTCTCACCAGCCATGGGATCATGACCTGAGCCGAAATCAAGAATCAAACACTTAACTGACTGAGACACCCAGGCGCCCCTGTACAGTTGTATGTTTTGACCACCTTCTTTAAACAGTTTTCCCTCTTCCTATACTCTGCCTCTGGTACCATAACCACAAGTCTGATCTCTTTTCTCTGAGTTCTTTTGTTAATTTGTTTTATTCAGTTTTTTAGATTCCACATATAAGTGAGATCGTACAGTATTCGTCTTTGTCTTTCTTACTTATTTTACTTAACATAAGGCCTTCAAGGTCCACCCATGTCGCCGCAAATGGTAGGATTTCCTTTTATAGCTGAATGATATTTCAGTGTGTGTGTGTGTGTGTGTGTGTGTGTGTGTGTGTGTGTACAACTTCCTATCTGTTCATCCCTTGATGGACACTTAAATCTGTTTTCACGTCTTGTCTGTTGTCAATAAAGCTGCTATCAACATGGGGGTCCAGATATCTTTTCAAGTAAGTGTTTTTGGGTTTTTTGGATATATTTCCAGAAGTTGGATTGCTGGATCAGACAGCAGTTTTATTTATGTATTTATTCATTCATTCATTCATTCAAGGATCCCTCCTACCGTTTTTCATAGTGATGGTATTAGTTTACAATCTCACCAACAAGGCACAAGGGTTTTCTTTTCTCCACAACCATACCAGAATTTATCTCTTGTCTTAAAGATGGTGGGCCTTCTAACAGGTGTGAGGTGATATCCTGTTATAGTTTTAATTTGCATTTCCCTGATGACTATATAAGCATCTTTTCATGTGCCTGTTGGCCTTTCGTAGATATCCTTTGTATGGTCCTTCATCCATTTTTTTTAAAACGGGTTATTTGTTTTTTGCTACTGAGTTGTATGAGTTATTTATATATTTTGGACATTAACCTCTTTTAGTTTGATGTAGTCCCATTTGTTTATTTTTTATCTGATGCTTGTGCCTTAGGCATCATATCAATAAAATCATTACCGAGGGGCACCTGGCTATCTCAGTCAGTTAAGTGTCTGCTTCTGGATTTTGGCTCAGGGTATGATATTCCATTTGTTTGGTGGGCCCCACTTTGGGCTCTGTTCTGAGCATGGATCCTGCTTGAAATTCTCTCTCTTCTTTTCTCTGCCTCTTCCCTGTTCTCTCTCTGTCTCAAAATAAATAGATCAATTTAAAAAATCGTTACCAAGCCCCAAGTCAAGGAACTTTATTACAAATGTTTTTGTTTTGTTTTGTTTGTTTGTTTTTCCCTCAGAGTTTCATGCTTTCAGGGTCTTCCATTTAAGTCTTTAATTTGAGTTAATTTTTGTGAGTGGTAGAAGTTATGGGTCTAGCTTTATTTTTTTAGATGTGAATATCCACTTTTGCAAGCACCATTATTTGAAATTATTATCTTTGCCTCATTTAGTATTTTAGTTGTGAAATATTAGTTGACTATACATGCTTGGGTTTATTTCTGGGTTCTCAATTATGTTGTATTGATCTATCTTTCTGTCTTTATGTCAATACCGTACTGTTTTGATGACTATAGCTTTATTATATAGCTTGAAATCAGGAAGTATTATGTCTCTTGCTTTGTTCTTCTTTCTCAGAATTTTTTTTTTTCATTATTTGAGGTCTTTTGTGGTTCCACATAAATTTTAAAAGTAAAGTTTTCTATTTCTGTAAAAAAAAATTCCTTTGGAATATCGATAGTGATTACATTGAATCTATAGATGGCTTTGGGTAATATTGGCATTTTAACAATTTAATAATTGTTAAATGTTTAATAATCCATGGCCAGGATACCTTTCCATTTATTTGTGTCTTCTTTGATTTTTTCCCATCAATATCTTATAGTTTTCAGAGTAGAGATCTTTCACCTCCTTAATTAATTTCTAAGTATTTTATTGTTTTTGATGCTACTATAAACGGAATCAGTTTCTTTATTTCCTTTTCAGAAAATCTGTTGTTGGTACATGGAAATGCCATGGATATTTTATGTTAATTTTATGCCATGTTACTTTACTGAAGTCATGTATCAGATCAAAGGACTTTTTTGATTAAGTCTTTATGATTTTCCTTATATAAAATCATGTCATCCACAAAAGAGATAGTTTTATTCTTCCTTTCCAATTCTGTTACTTTTTATTTCTTTTTCTTGCCTGATTGCTCTACCTAGGACTTCTAGGTCTTTGTTGAACAGGAGAAGTTATGAGTGGGCACCTTTTTCTTATTCCTGATCCTAAAGGAAAAACTTTGAACTTTTACCATTGAATATGATGTTAACTCTAGGCATGTCATATTTGGCCAGTAGTATATTTCAATGTGGTGTATCACACTGATTTGCATATGTTGAGCCATTTTGCACTCCAGGAATAAACCTCACTTGATTATGGTGTATGATCCTTTTAACATACTGTTGAATTCAGTTTGCTAGTATTTTATTGAGAGTTTTTGCATCTACCTTCATCTGGGATATTGGTCTGCACTTTTCTAGTAAGTGTCCTTTTTTGGTTTTGATGTCAGGAAAGTGCTGGTCTCATAAAGTGTGTTTGGGAGTATTTCCTTCTCTTTCATTTTTTTTGTAGAGTTTGAAAAGGAATGGTGTTAAGTCTTCTTTAATGTTTGGTAAAATTTACCAGTGAAGCTAATTGGTCCTGGCGTTTCTTTGCTGGGACAGTTTTGATTGCTGACTTTCTCTCTTTACTAGCAATTGGTCTATTCAATCTGATTTAGTCTTGGTGAGTTGTATGTTTCTTAGATTTTTTCATTTTTTTCTACGTTGTCTAGTTTGTTGGCTAATTATTTTTCATAGTAACTCTTATAATCGTTTTAATGTCTGTGCTATCAGTGGTGATATTTCATTTTCCTTTTATAATTTTGTTGATTTCCATTCTTTCTGTTTTTTCTGCTTCTTCTAGCTAAAGGTTTGTCAATTTTATTTATCTTTTGGAAAAACCAACTCTCTTCGTTTAGTTAATCTTGTCTATTGTTTTTCTGTCTTCAATTTCATTTATTTTTTTCTCTAATCTTTACTAGTTCCTTCTGCTAACTTTGAGCTCAGTTTGTTCTTCTTTTTCTAATTCCTTCAGGCATAGGATTAGGTTGTTTACTTGGGATATCTATGACTTCTTAATGTATGTGGTTATTGCTATGAATGTCCCTTGAGACAGCTTTTGCTGCATCCTGTAACTTCTAATATGTTCTATTTTCATTATCATGTGCCTCAAGCAAACTATAGATATAGTAAAAGGCTCAGTGGTTGACAAGGATTGGAGAGGATAGGAAATGAATACATGAGGCACAGGCATTATTAGCAGATTAATAATCTATTCTATACTCTACTGTAATGGAGGGTATATAACATTATGTATTTGTCAAATCTCAGAACTGTATAAAGAGCAAGCCTTACCATTTTAGACTATAGACTTTAATTAATACAGATTTCCCCTCTTGCTTATGTCACTTAACTTTTTTGAAAGACCTACATTAGTTTCTTTTTTTTTTTTACTAACTAAAAGAAATCTTTTAGGATTTTCGCTTTTACAAAATGGTAATTGCTTCTTTGCTTTATGCCGTTTCAGCCTACAAAACATTTTGTAGGAGTGCCCTATTTTTGGATAGATGGATAAACTGTGATAACATATCAACATTGGTTCATTAATTGTAACAAATACACGGCACTAATGTAAGATGTTAACAATACAGGAAACTGTGTCTGGCGGGGAGAGGGGAGGGTTGTTCTACATGGGAACTCTCTGTACAATCTGCTTAATTTTTTGTAAATCTAATAACTATCATAAAGAAGTGGGGAATGTGTAGAGCTAGGAAACCTAGATTGAAGTCATTGTTCTTCTAAGTCAAATGATCCTAAGAGGCAAAATCAGAAAATCTTTCTTTATCCTTATTTTCTCTTGCCTCCAAAAATTCCTGTCCTTTGTAACCTTATACAGTTGCTCCAAGATCTCAGAGTGTGATCCTTTTCAGGGAAGAACTATTTACATCTTAAGTTTCTATCTGTACCTCCTGTATTTATGCATCATGAGACTGATGTCAGCATACTGAGCCACACAAATGAGTTATTTCTTAAAGGAGTTTAGTATCCTAAAGTAATCTTCTCACAATTATTACCATTATATCAATTTTTTAAGTCATACATGCAAATGATCTTGACTGTAGTTAAGCTACTGTAGCTGTAGCTATGGTTGTCATGCTGAAAGAAAGCTCTGGTGGAATAATGAATCTAATAAGGATTGTATTTGGAGAACCCTTTGTTTTCTGGAGCAAAGTACTCCATTGACACAAAATAATGAAGTGTGATGTATAAACAAGTAAATGAGCTTTTAAATTTAACCTAAAAAAACTATTTCCCCTCTCAATTGTGAATATTTCCTCTTAGTTATTAACATAGATGAATTAAAAGTTATATCAACAGTCTATTCACAAAGGGGAAAATAGAGAATGGAGAGAAAGGAAAGATTTTAATTGTGTTTGAGCAATGAAATAGTCAGAAATCCTGATTAGTGTGGGAGGAATAAATTATTAAACTACCCACACCCTCTATTTTTAATCTCCACTATTCGATATGATAATCACAAACATTCTCGTACAATGGTAAAACATTAATTAGTATTTAAAAACTGATTCATTTTATGCTTGACCTTTAGCTAATTTCAGTTTGTGAATTCTATTCTTTGAGTGTACAAATAGCTTGGCAAAACTGATTTCTTTAATTCTGAAAATCCAATGTTTAATTAAAATAGTTTCGAGTTATTTTTTTTCTGAGGCTTAGGGAACATTTATAACATCTCAGCGAACATAGATAACATAAAGTGTCTTCATTAATTATTTTGGGAGTAAAAAGCATTACACTTTAATATTCAGTTTTAATATAGACCCCTTTTGAATGATTCTTGCAGAACGGAGAAAGATTTTAAAACTGTAATTATGTCATACTATCTTTTCATGATAATTAGAAGGTAGAGAGTGTTATGATTGTAATGATGAGAAAACTAAGATACAGATAATTAAAATAAATTTTGCATTCTTTTAGAAAAAGAGAAAAGTTAGTATATCCCAAATCTTCTTACCTTTAAGAAGTACCACATTTCTAAATGTGTCTGGTGCAATTTTGGAGATCAGAAAAGTTCAAAGTTTACTCTTGTCCATACTTTTTACCCATGTTCTAATCTTAATCAAGCAATACTTATATGCTTTACATGTGGATTGCATTCAGGCCAAGCCTTTGGTTTGGGTTCATTCCATGAGAGGGTCTAGATCACAATATCTCAATAACAAAGACACTCGTTTGAACTTGAGGACTTCGGCAAATGCCAGCTACCTACTAGTCATTTGTCTACTGTTTTTTTCTGTATCAGCTAAAAAAATCCCTAAAATTTACCAGAAAAAAAATGTTGATCAAATAAAGCCAAGTTTATTAGGTTTACTTCAGGAAGGGAAAACACCACCTGAGTGGAACCTACATCATGTGTCAGGAGAGGCTATTGTAGTAGTTCAAAGTCCAGACTGGATGGTTGTTAGGCATGTGTTACAAGTAGGAGACTAGTTTAGACTGGACAGAAGTTACAAGATACTACAAAATGTTTGGTTTTGTAGGGCACAGTAAGGAAAGGGTCTTAAAAGAATTCTTAGTAAATTTTGATATGTTATCTGTTTTAGTTGGCTCACAGTCTCATCTTCCAAGAGAAGGTATTTCTTGGAGCAAACAGTAAGGTGGTTTTCACTTACTCTCAGGATTGTTTAACAAAGAGAGGGGAGAGGATTTCCCGTGTTGTTTAACATGGGGAAAAAGGAATATGCTCATTTCATTTCTTATTTTGTGGGTATCAATTTACAGCTACAAATCTGGGTCTGGAAAGGAAATATTTTGTCAGCTTAAATCTAATTCCCAACTTTCCTGGTTAGTGGACAAATCAAATATTATAATTATTTGGACTTCGTTATTTTCACTAGAGAGAGTCTCACACAGACCTCAGGGTTCTATGTGGTACTTATAAATTGGGAGAAAGGACTCCAGTCTGTAGTCCATTATAGACACTGCTAGTATTTTCATTGTCTTACCCAGTCGTTCTCTTAAATTCCAGAGATTTTTACTTCCCCGTCTTTGTGGTGCACAGAAGTTGTTGTTCAGTTCTATAAAATAAGAAGTGGATTTGGGGGGTAATTAATGAAGCTGCTTCATCACATGCAGAGTCCCATTCTGAGGAAATTTGAGTAGAGCTAGCAGTAAGTTAAAATAGTCATAAAATTGTTAAAAAAATAATAATCACAAAATTAGGATATTTAACAATAATTGGCTGAGATTGCTTTTTTCCCCACTGTGACGTCCCTCTACTATACTTTCCCTCCTGTCTGGTGGTGTCAAAAGGTCACTCCGATAAAGGTAAAGGGAAGCTGAGGATATTTGGGTTGGGTTGAGTAGGATATACTTACGTGATTCGTAATCACTTGCCTGTATGGTTAAGTAATTGCAAGCCGTTGCATGTAGGCATGGCTCCCAGAAATAATATTTTCACGTACTGCAACTCACTTGATATCATGACAAAGTAGGTATTATGGGTGAAAGTGTGCAGGCCAAAATGTGCTCAAGGATGCCGACCTGGAAAAAGAAGTATGTAGGTAGTGAATAAGAAGCCGGGCTTGAGATGATGTCTGGAACCAATAAATTTGCAGGTTAGTAATCAGAAGTGTACAGTTGTAAGCAGAGGATTCGCATCCCAGCGATGCACAGAATGGAAATTCTCTCATCAGAAATGTACCCCAAAATTCAGTAATGTATGATATTATGATGAGTATTCAGTTGTAATAATTCTATTATTTGGGCTAGTTGCTCTATGTGATTATTTTCAATTGTATTGTGGTAAAGTACATATAATGTAAACCTTACCATCTTAACCATTTTTAATATACAGTTCTGTGGCATTAAGTACATTCATATCATTGTGCAGTTATCACCACTGCTTGTCTCCAGAACTCTTTTCATCACATAAAATTGAAACTCTTTGCCTATTAAACAATAATTTCCCATTCCTTCGTGCCCCCTGCTCCTGGCAAACACCCTTCCACTTTCTGTCTTTATGAGTTTGGCTACACTAAGTGCTTCATATAAGTGGAATCATAAGGTGTGGTCTTTTTGTGGCCAGCTTATTTCACTCTAATGTTCTCCAAGTTCATTCACATTGTAACACATGTTAGAACTTCTTTTCCTTTTTTTAGTGTTTTATTTATTTTGAAGAGAGAGACTGTAGTGGGGCGGGGCACAAACAGAAAGGCACAAAGAGAAAGATCTGAAGTGGGCTCTGCGCTAACAGCAAGAGAGCCCGACGTGAGACCCGAGCTCACCAACCACGAGATCACGACCTCAGCCGAAGTCAGATGCTCAATCGACAGAGCCACCCAGTTGCCCCTGAATTTCTTTTCTTTTTAAGACTGAATAATATTCCATTGCACGATACTATACGTAAAATTTTAGATCAACTCTATTTGTATAATTTAAAAATAACAAACTGTGCCATTTTCATAGAAGTATGTATCTGTGACACTAACACCGCAATCTGGATCTAGAATATTCCTATCATCCCCCAAATTTTCCTTGTGATTCTTACAATTCATCAATCTTACTGTCCTAAGCTCTAGACAAAGACTGATCTGCACTTTGTCACTATAGATTACATTTGCCAATTCAAGAATTATATGTATGCATGTATGAATTCATATAGTATTCATTCTTTTCTGTCTGAAATTTTTCATTAAGAATAATGATTTTGAGATATATTCATGTTGATTTATCTATCTGTGATCCATTGCTTTTATTTCTGAGCACTATTCCACTGACTAGGTATATCACATTTCATTTTAGCCATTCACTTGTTGGAAGACATTTGGGTTCACCCGTTCTCATCTTATTTAAGATATCGAATGTGCTGTTTATGATAGATTATTGTTATTCACTTAATATCTGAAGGATCTGTGGCGATGACTCTCTTTCTTGGTTTGGTTATTTATCTTCCCTTTCTCTCTCTTTCTCTCACTCTTTCTCAAGTTAATCACTTTAACCAGGGGTTCATCAATTCCATTGATCTCTTCAAGAGTCAGTTTTCAGATTTATGAATATATTTTTTTTTCTCTCATTCCTTCTTGGTATAATCTTTACCGTACCTTATTTTCTAGTTTTTTTTTTTTTTTTTATGTTTACGGTACTTTTCTTATCAAGCATCCCAAAATTATACTTTAAACTTATTTTCGAAATTTCTTTTGTTCTAAAATAATTTAAACATGTTTTGGTCTCCCAAATGCTGCATTAAATATGCTGTATTTTCATTAGGTTAGTAGTACGAGAGCTGAAACAAGGAGGCAAAGAGTCACTTTGCTTTTAACTCAACAGGGAACAGGAGCATAAGGCGACTCAAATTTGTCACTGTTCTGTGCCTGTCTAGGAATAATCATGAAAGCACTACAAGTATTGATTTGGCAGTTACAAATAAATTTAGTGAGAAGGCAAGTTCATAAATACCGAAGCAGTGAATTATGAGGAGTGACCGCATCCCTCTCTTTCTCTCTGTATGTATGTATATAACATCAGTTTGAACTGCACGGGTCCACTTATTTGTAGATCTTTATTTCAATAAATACAGTCCAGTATTCTAAGTGTATTTTTTCTTCCTCATGATTTTCTTAATAACATTTCATCCTCTCTAGCTTACTTTATTGTAAGAACATAATATATAGCATATATGACATACAAATATGTGTTAATTGACTGTGTATGTTTTCAATATGGTGTCCAGTCAATCATAGGCTATTAGTAGTTAGATTTTGGAGGGGTCAAAACTTATATGTGGATTCTCGATTGCATGGTGGTGTCAGTGCCCCTAACCTCCACATTGCTCAAGAGTCAAATATGTGTGCGGAGGTGTGTGTATACACCTACACACACACGCATTTGGTTTACCTGCAATTTTATGTTTAAAGTAAACATTAGCAAACATAGAATTAAGTCTTTGTAACTTATCCTTTCTAGTTGACTTTGCTTTTAATTAGATCAATAAGTAATTCACATTTAATATAATTGCTGATATGTTTATGTTTTGGTTTAATATTTTATTATTTATCATTTTTGCTTGGCTTGTCACTCCTGATTTTTGTTTCTCTGCACTCTTTTCTCACTTAGTTTTGCATATTTATTTTTTAATTCAATTTTATCTATCGGATTCTTAGATAGACATGGCTTTTATTGGTTGCTTCAGGGATCATATGAATCTTCCAATTTTCAGTCTATTTAGAGGCCATATTGTAACTTCTCATGTATAATGTAGAAAATCTTGCAATTCTATAGTCCATTTACCCCAACCCCATCATCCTTTATGGTATAGTTACCCAAGGGATTATATCTCCATAAGAAAAATACTCTATGTTTTGTTTTATACAGTCACGTTTATCTAAATTTCTGATGCTTTTTATTTTTTTTTTAGAGATCTGAGTTTCTCTTGCAGTCTGGAGAACTGCATTTCGTATTTCTAGTAGTACAGCTCTACTGGGAACAAGTTCTGTTGGTTTTCTTTTACCTAAATGTGTCTTTACTTTGTCATATTCTTGCCTGGATGTGTAATTCTGGGCTGACAGTTTTGTCTTTTAATACCTTAAAGATGTTTTCAAATGTCTTTAGGGTTTCACTATTTCCGAAGCAGTCCATAGTCATTTAAATCACTTTTTCCCTGTTTCAGCTACCTAATGTTGCAGATAAACCATCCCCAAACTTAATGGTTTAACAACATTTGTTTTCCTCGTGAATTTGTACTCCGTGTAGGACTTGATAAGGATAAGCTTGTCTGTGCTTCACTCAGTGTGTGCGTGGATGGCTCAAATGGCGGGGTTGAAATTATCCGAAGGCTCACTCATGCGGTGTCTGGTACTGCTGTGGGAAGACCCAAATAGCTGCACGTTTTCGACAGCATATCTCTTCTGATACCTTTGTTCCTTCAAACTGTAAATGTGCTTAGATCATCGCATCATCCCTTTTCACTTTTCCTCTGTCACCTGGGCCACCACGGTTCTCAGCAAACTCTATCCATTATGGTTGCTGCCATTGTGACTTTCACAACTGTCTGTAGAAGTCAAGAAAATACAATGAAAGGGAAAGTGCACAGAGGACCAGAGAGAGTTGGGGGAGATGCCGGCTCACATACATATTTAAAGGAGCACTGTTACATGTTTGTCGTCCTTGGGTTAGAAATCTTCAAAAATCACAGATTAGAGAAATTGCATTTTAGATACAAATAGAACTTATTTTTACCCCCACTAGGTTGCACAGTAAAAGATGAATTCCTTAAAGTGTCCCGATTCCAGAAACCATTCATGTCAGTTTTGCCACAGAATGGTGACAATGAACAATTTCTGTCTATCAACAAAAGAAGATCGGCTGGTGCCTTTTTCTTTATGTGTGGTTCTAGTATCTGTACTTTGACTTACTTTTTTCTTTTCTGTCTAGACGACTTTTTTGACAGTTTTATACACCATATTAAAGAAAAAAAAAAAGAACAGTAGGGGTGCCTGGGTATCTCAGTTGCTTAAGCGTCAGACTCTTGACATCAGCTCAGGTCATCATCTCGTGAGATGGAGCCTCGTTTCAGGCTCTGCGCTCAGTGTAGATCCTGCTTGGGATTCTCTCTCTCCCTCTCTCTAGCTCTCCTCCACTCGTGCTCTCTCTCAAAAAATAAATACATAGAAAAATAGATTTTCTTAGTTTTTCCTAACTTTTCTTTTTCTTTTGCAATTTTACCCTGTAAGATGATCTTACCTTTTTTTCTGACATGAATAATTCATGGTGGGAGGGGACTATCAATATGTGTAATGGATTTTTAAAATTTATACTATCCCCAGTAAATGACAGTGTACTGGGAAAAACGACACACACTCACACATTTCCAAAGTCTAAGTGTGGATATTAAAAGTTACACTTATGCATTTCCTCAGCGTCTTGGTCTTAGGCTTTGTTAAATTTCTCTAGGTGATATAAACAATTATTGGAACCCCTTATTTTAAGCTCTTTGCAGTTTAGTTGGAGACATGATAATTTAAATGCTGTTAGAAGACAGAATTTAAAATAATACTAAATAAATGCTAGACAAAATGACATAGAAATTCTCAACTTTTTAGTTTTAGGAATGAAATAACAGTAGCAACAACAAAGTTATAACTCAGCTTCTTTAGAAATTGCAGAAGTAAAAATTACATAAAAGTACTTCACAGTCAGCTAATAACGTTCTTGAGTTTCACATAAATACAGATACAACTCACAGCAGTACGTATCAAACGTGTCAACCACCAATCATATCGCTTGTTTTGAACAACAGTTATCTCTCATTTTCCATATCTGGAAATAAAGATGCATATACTGAGCATGATTTCCAGATCATTATCTAATTCTTACTTTTATAAATATTTAAAATACTCCTGACCCTTTGAGGCCGACATCCTACTGTGTGATTTTTGAGAATATTGCACATAGCATTCTTAAATATATTGCATATACTAAGGTCTCATAGTAATGACTCTTAGCCATCAAAGTAGCTGGCTTATTCCCTGGGTCTTCCGTATTCAGCAGCTGATTCCAAGTGTTTAAGGTCAACTCCCCCTGGAATTTAAGGATGCTCTCTGTTGCCCTTCGGCAAAGGAGCTCAGCTGGCAGTGGGCCCTTTGACAATCTCATCTGGGGACAGCATGCAGCTTCTCTCTCAAGTTGCTCAGAAGTGCCTTTAAATGATTTCACTTTCTATGTTTAGAAAATAGGGACTTGGTGCGATATAATCCTTGGGGTTTATTGGAATTTTATTATGTTAACTTTAAACATACTTGTCTTAGTTTCTTGTTTCTTCCCTTTTGAAAGAGGGAACAGCACATATCAACAACTTGGGAGGGCACGCTGTCAACTACGTGTTTTTAAAAGATTTAAGAGATTTAAGAGAGCCACGCTCTTCAATGGCTCCTATTCTGCTGAGGAGTAGTTCTTACAACAATGACCTTCAATAATGGCCTGAGAGGTAGTTTGTGAACCGGCCCTTGGCACCTCTCTGACTTCCTCTCCTCCTTCCTTTGCCTCCAACTTACTCAGCTCCAGCCACTGTTTCTTGCTGTTCCTCAAACACACTGCTGAGCTTCCCGACTTGGCCTTTTTTTTTGCAACACACTTTTCTCAGATAACCTCATATCTGTCTTGCCTCCTTTAAAATCTCAACCATTCATGCCTATCATTTCCAGCCTATTTAAAGTTGAAATTTCCACCCATCTATCTCCCTTTACCTTCTCTATTTTTCAGCATAGCACTTACCTGCTTTTTACATATGCTCTAATTTTTAATGTATTATTTCCTTTGTTTATCATCTGTCTTTACTGTTAGAATCTAAGCATGCAGATTAATGTCTACGACATAGTAGGTTCTCAGTAAATATTTATTAAAATAATTGTTTAATGCTGGGAATGTGTTACAATAGTTACTTTTTCCCAGACCCTCTGAGAATCAGGAAATCTACTGCAGACAGAGGCTATTCCTTTGATCTAAATTCATTTCTCTGCAAATGTAGGCTTCGGTCTAAGGCTAAGATTCCATGCTTAAAATAGATAAAAGGCTTTTCTTGAATATAAAAGAGATTCTCAGAATCTATGAAGAGTTGAGATTCTGGGCCTTCCGTGGCTAGAAGGCTGGCGTATGGGTATTGCTGTGAGGACAGAGTAACACTTCAGGGCAGTGATTCCCCAAGGATTAGCATTTTGCCAGCATAGTACAGAAGAGGTGGTGAAAAGAGGCAGAGCCAGGTGTGCCTGAAGAAACCCTACAAACTGAGAGGCATCAGAGTTTATCCCAGACTGAAAAAAAACACTAGGCATTGAGCAAGGATTGGGGATTAGGGAATTAGATTTCATTTCCCACTGCCAAACAATGAGAATTCTGAAAGAAAATTAAGTTCATTTAAAGAATGCAGAGATTTGGGTTTGTTTTTTGTTTGGTTTTTGTTTTTGGGGTTTGTATTGTTTATTTTTTTTTGAGAGGAAGGGACACTAGTTTTGTGGACTGAGATTTACACGTCCTAGTTGAAGGCTAAAAACCTACCCTAAGAGGAGAAAATGTAAGCTAAATGATAGCACAAGGATGCCTCACTGTTGTTAACTAGCACATTTTCCCTTCTTCCCATGGTTTCTAGGCATTCCTTCTTGCCCAGAGTACATGAGTGTCCCGTATGTGTGTGTGTGTGTGTGCATGTTCTAATGCTCTTCACGTCAGCATGTACCTGTAATGCTGTTGGTTATCTGGTAGACTCCTTATCCTATGGATTTGAAATCCCATTTCCATAGCTCCAGGCTTAGGTCACGTGCCTTACTTACTGTCTCACATATATATACTGAAAACACTTCCCTAACTCCTTAACTGTAATTATGTTTATATTGTGCTTTTGTTATTTGCCCCAAGGTGTCAGGAACATAGATACTTTTGTGCTGCTTCTGAGATCCTTCAGTTATAAATAGTTTGAGATGTACTGTTCTTTAAAATAAGCATAAACACATTTTTTAGCAAATAGAAGCAAAGTAGCTTGGTAAGGTGCCACAGAGGTAGTCTGGTCAGTGTGCATGGATATCCTAAACCCATACACTTTCTTCTTGATCAACCTGCCTTTTGATATATGAGATGGTTTAACAGTGTGATCCCTATGTTAGAAGGAGTTTTTAGTTAAAAATGATACCAGTTTTAGCAACTATGAGATTTAGTGGTGAGAAACTGGGATAATTCATGCAGTGAAAAGTTCAGGAATGAGCCAGGAGAAGAGAGACTCCAGGAGCTGGAGATTGGAGAAGCCTGGAGGCCGCTTACTGCCAGTGCAGCCTCTGTTAACCTCATATTTTTCAGTACTGTTTTCAGTTTCACAAACCCATGTGCTTTATGTTTGTTCAACGTATGTGTGGATCCCTAACCAAAGTGGACAACGGAAAAATCCTGGGGAAAGATTCTGAACACAAGGTAGCATTGACCCAAAGTGGAAGGATACAATGATAGCCCAGATTCAAACCTACCCAACATTTGAGCAGTGGTCCGGAGGCTCCAGAGAGCCCTCCACCCTGTGGGGGGAGAAGTTCCCCAAACAAAATGAGGTGTCATTATCAGAAGAAAGACTAAAAGATGTCGGGCAGATTAAAACATGTATACATTCCCCTAGATGTCAAAATGTAACATCCCCCAATTTCTAGAGATCCCAGGAGCAACACATATGAAGTAAATTTAATTTAGAATTTCTTTCACAGTAATCTGCCTTTGGAATAAATTGAGCCACTTCCAATCAAGATAAAGATTTAAAAGGATTATCTTATTCATTGTTTCTCAAATCCTATCTTTATATGGAAGCTTAGGGGGAACTGGAATGCCTCCCAGTGAGAACAACTCCTATTGAGTTATTCTACTTTTAAATCCAAAAATTACTTTGGAAATAGACCTGAATAAAATTCTGTAGTCGTCCAATGGAACACCCTTAACAGGGTAATTATAACACCTCCTGAGGCTACCAGGAACCAAATCCATTTAAGCAGTTACTTGAGCATCTAGTTCTTTTCTACTTCTTTCTAATGGAAAACAATTGGTTAGCTGGGCAGCTATAATGCTTCTTTCCCAATACACCGGTTTTCATTTTTAAAGCCGATCTTTCCCACTTGAACCTGTGTCTGAAGGAAACTGCTTTAAACAATGATATGCTCTTCTCGAGTCAATATCCCTTAGTGATCTGTGTTTACTAATGTAGTTCAAGGAATTTCAAAGGTATTTAAGTTAAGGTGGAAAAGTAAATGGCATTTCTCATCTGCTCCCTTTATTTCACGATGGAAGTGAACATGGCGACTCAGTGCAGTATTTTCTAAAATGGCTAACTATTTTCGAATTTGAAGTAAATGGATGGTAGCCGGTGGCAAAGAGACCAGTGAAAGGTTATTTGTAAGTCACTGCAGAAAGTGATGAACATTGATAACAGGGTATAGACTCCGTCGAAATGGAAAGGAAGATGCAGTCTAATCATTTATAAAAGTAGTATGAATGTGTCTACAAAATCTTATAATAACAAAGAGCATGTCATAAACACATATATTGGTATGAAAAAAAGTGGTTTAACAGCTGCTAAGATTCCAAAGGAAGGAGGATATTAAAAAAACACGAATAGCTCTAAAATACAGTGTGCTAGAGAGAATGCACACCCTATCAGTAATATTAAGTAACAGGATTCTGCACTGATTAACATGAATGAATGACCAAGATCAACCAGAGAGGAGAAAAACAACATAAAAAAACATGGACTCAAACGGACAAATGGACAAATTGCACACAGAAATCAGAATATCAACCAAATGATCAGTCAACTGTGAGGACATAACCTACTTAATTTGGATATGAAAGAGCTCAGACATTGTGCCACTCACAGGTCTTTCCTGCTATATTTACTTAGGAGGCATTATAGCTGTTGTAAGCAGCCCAAGGCATCCAAGAAATTGCCTAACATAGGAGAGCAAAAGTAAGGACAATTCTAAGATGAATAACAGTTGGTATAAATTAAAATAGAAATTCTTTGGACTTTCAGTAAATTCCTTTAAAAAATGTGTTCTTTATAACAAATACATGGTTAAGTTGCCAGAGGACCTTAGGCATAAAGTGAAGATGGCTTTTAAGAGAGTATACAAGAAAATAAATAAGCAAGAAAGTGTATTAATAAAGAACATGCAAAATAAATAAATTCAATATACTTCCTCCATCTCTTTCTCTTCTTTTATTTATTTTTAAAAAAATTTTAAATGTTTATTTATTTTTGAGAGATAGAATATGAGTGGGGGAAGGGCAGAGAGAGAGGGAGACCAGATCTGAAGCAGGATCCAGCCTCCGAGCTGTCAGCACAGAGCCCAACATGGAGCTAGAACTCATGAACTGGGAGATCATGACCTGAGTCAAAGTCGGACGCCCAACCCACTGAGCCACGCAGGTGGCCCTCTCTTTCCCTTCTTTTAGAAGTTGACATATTCTCTAAACATATGTGAGAAAAGAAATAGAAATATAAGTGCATTAATACAAATATAAAGGTTATAATAGAATAAGAAATTAAAATAAGTAATGAACTTTATTGTTAGCAAAGATTTCGGAGTATAGAAGGAAAGTATCGAACTATAAGAAGGGTCGACTTTTTTGGAAGGATAGGTCATGTTTAATACTGACAAATTACAAAACAGGTATGTGCATGTAACATTTGTACTTAAGACAATTATCCAAAGTCCTAAACCCAGGCTATTGAATAGTGTCTATGGGTGGAAGGCAGTAGACTTTGATTTTCATGTTCTATCCTACAGTACTGACTAGATTTTATGATCCAGCACATGCCTTTCTCTTTTAGATAAAGCAAATTAAAAATAGTGAAATGAAGTGATATCCGTAAAGTATCATTGAAAAGATGATTACTAAGCTGAAAAGACGATGAGCAAATGATTGCATTTTACTATTGCTCATGCTTACTACCGCCAGTGCTACTGGCCTAATACTTGTGTATTCTCACCAGACGTCATCACCTATTGGTTTGTGATATAAGCAACTGTTGTACTCCTTTGACAGTTTTTCTTGTAGGAGTCTGGTACCAGCTCCCAGCTACTATCTCATCGTAAGTAGGAATGATCTGTGTGAAGAAAGCAGTGACCTCTAGATGACAGATCTCGTATTTCTTTCTGCATTAAAACATTCACAGTAAAGAAGATATGCCTCTTCTGGTGAACCTAAAAACCAGCATTGGGCTATTATAATTTCTTTAAAATAAATGCATTAGGTGTGACGCTTAGAAGGACCAGACAGAAGCTTGCATCAGCATTCAGGGAGGGGTGTCCCTACCACTCATTCCATCCTGTAAGACATATTTTTTTCTCGGTGAATATAGGCTAGGACTTGGTTAAACCAACCAGCTTCTCCTTTTCCCAGGAGATAAAAGGAAGAGGGGATAATTTGCAGCTGGACTGTTTCTACATCAAAGAGAGTATGGAGGGAATTCTTAAAGATTGTTATGATTTTCTTTGCTTGGGAAAAAGGGAAATAAGACTCATGACAAAGCTGAAAAATTGGTTTGTGAAGCATAATCTTTGGAGTGAGTATATATATATATATATATATATATATATATATATATATATAGAGAGAGAGAGAGAGAGAGAGATAAATAGATAGATAGACACATACACATACATACTTATTTCTTCTGGTATCCCGGAGTTCCATGCTTGACTTCATGAAACAGTTAAGTTGACAGTAACAACACAAAAGCCCCTGTTTATAATGAAATTGACTTGGGAATGATAAGGCAATTAGGAATGGTGATGTAAGTAGGAATCATAAGGAGATGGACTCGTGTGCATGGACAGCAACTGGTGGCAGTGACCTTAAGTGAGGTCCATTGTACAAATTGAGCCTTGCTAACAGGGTGAACTGCTGCTATGCACATTCTCTTTATCTAAGCAATGCTAACTCCAGACCCAATCTATTGGTTTCTCCCCAGAAACTGAAGGGACTGTGGTTAAGCCACGTTTCAAGGAACTCATACCTGTCCTCGTTCATCTTAAGTGAGCACCCTTGGGCTGTTAAAGTGTATGGTGTCTTGAGTTCTAGGATTTTTTTTTTTTTTGTAAGGAAGGGTTGGGACAGTAGAGTATTGTTTTCTATTTTCTATAAAATAGTTCACTATTTTGCTCTTTCGTTCCCCTCTTATAATAATACAGTGTATTATTACTTGATATCCAGAACAGTATAGTGAGAAGAAAAAGGACTTTAGGGTCCGATATCCTAACTTTAATCTTAGATTAGGTACTTAGGACTATATCACCTTAAGCACATACTTACACTTTCTACCTTAGAAAGTGATTAAATATAGAGATTATTTTCTAAAAGCTTCTGGCTTCGTAGGCAACCAATACATAATAGTTATTGTTGAAGCATGTGTTGATTGTGCATAGTAGTTGAAGGCTGCTGGATAATCTCAACTTCCTTAATGGTATCAATACACAGGAAATTGAAGTAAACCCCATGTGAATCCCTGGCATTTTAAAATTATTCACCTTTATTTACTGCCCCTAGAATATCTCTGACTGTTTCTATAAGGTCACCATCAGGTTAACCATCATCATACATGGCAACCCTCTCTTTGCTGTTTCCAGAATTTGATTTCTCACCTTAGATTTGAATGGCGCCTCAGATAGCAAGAGGTCATGGGATTGAGCTCCTCACTGAGCATGGAGCCTGCTAATATTCTCTTTCCCCCTCCCCTTACTTCTCTTCTCACTTATACACTCTCTCTAAACTAAAGAATAATAAATGAATGAATGAATGAATGGATAAATAAATAAATAAATAAATAAATAAATGAAAATTAAAAAAAAACCCTATAAACTGTTAAGATTTAACTTTTATTTTGGGTGATTCTTTTATTTGTATGTTTGTTTGGATATAGAACGAACTTGTTTTTATGGAGCAATTGGGACTTTTTCCATAAATGATTTGGTGTTTCATTATTTTAATAGAGTTGTCTCCACATGCAATGAAAATGGGAGTGTAAGTATATACATGACCTTGGGATCATGACCTGAGCCAGAATCAAGAGTTGGATGCTCAACTGACTGAGCCACCCAGGAACCCCTAAGGTTTTTAACATGTTAAAAACCTGATGAGAATGACTTGTTTAATACGTATAATCATATTTTAGTTTTAAAAGATGGCCGCCAAATTCTTTAAAAAAATGGCTGCACTTTTTGCCAATGAGCAATATAAAAATGCCTTACTCTTCTAGTATCTATGGAAGTTCACATGGGTAGTACCTTCTAATATGTAGTATTACAACTACAACCATATAATTTCATGGTGATTTATTTCTAAAAGTGTATTTTATCATCTAAATAGTCATTCAGTGACAATTACACGGAACTGGGATACTATATAAAAGGCCCTAGGTCATTCCATATTGGAAAGCTATAGGCAATGGTCAATAATAAAAATTGTTATTTATGCAAATTATGTGTTAAGTTGTCAAAGAGATATGTGAATTCTTACTAAAGAAATCACTGTTCTTAAATGATTTTAAGTGCAAGTGACTTCTATTTTTATGAGGCATTAGCTCAGAAAATCAAACTGCCATTTAATTTTGCTCTGGTGAGCCTATTGTCTTCATTTCATGTCCTTCTTGGGATACATTTTTCTCTGTATTTTTGAAGATTTATTCATGAACTCCCATTACCATTAATAGGGGTTGTATAACTCTATCCCCTACACAGCCAGTGGTAAATGAAATCCCTTTGGCATAATTTTCAGGCATTTAAATGAGTCTTGGGTTTTATAAAATACAATTATGGTGCAATGTTACTAATGTAAATACCGAGAAGGTACGGGAGAGGGAATTAAAGGTGCCCTTTATAATGACACATGAGAGGCCGCACTTTCTCAAATTGAAAGACACAATTGAGAGAACTTGTCACATTATCCATCTGATGATCACTAGTTTGGGGAATAGTGCTGCCTAACATGGAATTAATAGATATTAAATCCAAAATCTGACTTAATCATCAGATCATATAGTTGTTTTTTTTTTTAATACTAGAAACAATGGCAAAAATTTTTCTTGCTAGTACTTCACTTTTTAATCCGCAGGTATAGTATTGACAGCTTACTTGCTTGCAAAAGACTATAATTAGTTACAGATTTGTTTAATTTGAGTAGCCTCAATGTTGAGAGTTCTATAATTTCCAGTAAGAAGGTTACACATAATAAGCCATCTGGAAGTAGGGCACAGGCAATTCATAGTGCTAAAGTTGTCAAGCTTTTAAGAGATCAAGAATGGGAACTCATTTTTCTGTACTCAAAACATCTGCTAGGTCCCTAATATAAGATAAAATTTGGTTTCTCCCTTGTAGATAAGTGCACTGCATATTACAAATATAATCAGATACATCAGGAAATCATATCTTTCACAAATTTTGCCTTCATCTCATGTCACTCGTCCTTTAATTCCACTGTTAGTCATTTGCCTCTTTGTGACTCCAAGGAATATTAAAATATCTTCTGGAGCTCTTTATAAAAATGAGTTGGAAGCAACCTACTGGTTGCTTACAAGTCAAGAAGGAGCAACATGCTAAGAAAATAACAGTTTAGTGAGATTCTTCCACCCAGAAAGCCAAACAAGAATTTTTGTTTGTTTGCATGCAACACGTTGAAAACTGGGAGAAATGAGACCACAGAGTTAAAGAAATAGGGAGGGTGTTGGAAGGGGTAGAGATCACGTCTCCGAGCACTATCCACTGAATTTGAGGCTGGCTCTCCTCTCCGTAGTGGCTAGAGATGAAAATTAGAACCCATCTCATTCATTCAGTTCAGTATTTGCTTTATCGTGCTGGGCTATGAGGGGTGGGTTTTTGATTTAGACAGGTTTTTGATTTAGTGCCCTTTATCTTTACATACATAAATTCAGCCTTCAAAACCTCGTTTTCTGAATCTGATAATTGTTGATAGTTTTTAACATCGAAGAAGACAATGGATGAGGTGGCAGCTAGTTTGATGGTTGGCAGGTCGTGATGTTCCCTTCGCATCAAGGCAGAAGGTCTCTGGAACTGGTAGCCACCATTACCAGCAGCGAAGCCTGGTTCCCGTATTACAACTACAGATTTAAGAGAAAAGGTAGTCTTAGGCTGGACACGTACCACGTTTGAACGTAAACTCAGTTTCGTCTCATGAATAATTTTTAATGATTTTACGTACATTTTGGCATTGAATAAAGAACGTCAGTTCGGTGGCATTCTCTCCTTACATGCTGTCCTACCCTACGATGGTTGTCACCGTGGTTCTTTACCCGTAGCAGCTATCCGAGATCATGATATTTTGGAAAGCAGTTTGAATCACAGTCATCACTAAGAGTCCACTAGAACAGGCCCAGAGCGTTATGGAAAGTGTGCATAAAATGCCACACAATGATAGCCCATGATTTGTTTTTAGATCAGGTAAGCTTAATTATATTTTCAAATGAAAAAGCCTGCTTTTCTGTTACAGTTATGGTCTCATGTTTATTTTCTCCACGCTGCTCTTCTGAAAACCATGATATTTGGAGAAAGCTAATCCATCAGCTTTTAAAGATGAATTGGAGAGCGCAGGTATCTGTTTTTGACAAATAGAAATCGAATTCTTATTATTTTCCAGGATGAATATGAGGTCTTTGTGCACATTTAATCAGAACAAGTGACGGTTAACTTATTTTTTTGGGAGGGTCCATTGATTCTAAGGAACACTCTAGGTTACACAGGTAACATGGGAGAACCAAGATATGGTCAAAGTTCTATTAAGCGGTTTTCCGGAAAGACGTTAATCTCTGCCGAGTCCACTTGCAGGTGAGAAGGGAAGCACACACACCCCCACACAAAAACAGATTTACTAACGAACATATAGGAAGCTTGGTCCCTCAGGATTTGGTCGATAGGGATGGCACAATTTTACCCATAATATGACCCAGACCCTTCAAGGAAAACACTCTCCCTCCCTAGAATACATGCTTAAACAAAATTGGACTTACTTCTAATAGCATGAAGGTTTTCAAGTTGTGCAGTCCCTGCGTCAGAGACAGACTGAAAGGATTCGAATAGCATAAGTGCTTATAAGAGAGAAGTCAAATTTATTTCCTTGTCAGATCCTTAATTTCAGTACTATGATTATAAGAGACCCTCCTATTTATTTTCTTTTAACTCTGTATGTCCCAGTTTGTGGTTATGAAAGTCCTCATGAATTACTGTGGTATTTCAACAGCTCCATATAATGGCTGAAGAAACATTCCATAGTTTCATCGCCATAGTAGGCGATTCAAATGACTCTTACATTTGTATATGTGTAATTCTAAATCAGGGTTCAGGAAACTAGGTCCCACAGGTGAAATCCAGCCTGCTGTCTATGCCTGGAAGTAGTTTCCTTTGGTAAGACAGCCATTCTCCTTCATTCATGTATCATCCACTCTACTTTCATGTTACACAGACAGAGCTGAGTAGTTGTAATAGAGCCGTAGGGCCCTGAAACGAAAATAGTTAAGGCGTGTTTTTATAGAAAAAGCTTGGCAGCCTCTAAACAAATGCACATAAAGGGTATTACTAATTTTTATATCGGCAACTAGATATACAATTAATGTTAGAATCACAGATAGGTTAATCTTTAGAAAATAATTATATTTATTTTTGTCTTAATTGCATGAAATGAAACTTCATATGAATAATTTCACTTAACATTTTATGTTCCTCACTTATAATTTCTACGTTGCCTTATAAAAATAAATAGAAAATTTTGAATATTTTGGAAGAAAATATTTTAAAAAGTTTTGAAGTTTATTTGTTTATTTTGAGAGAGAGACTGGGCACAAATGGGTAAAGGGCAGAGAGAGAGAGAGAGAGAGAGAGAGAGAGAATCCAAAGCAAGCTCCATATCATCAGTGCAGAGCCCAATGCAGGGCTCGAACCTACAAATGATGAGATCATAACCTGAGCTGAAATCAAGAGACAGACCCTCAAATGACTGAGCCACCCAGGGGCCCCTGGAAGAAAATATTTTAAACCTTAAGAATAATTTTGATTAAAAAAGTTTTAATTAAGTATATTAATTTTTGATTAGAATATATTCAACTTTTTCCCCTTTGAATACAGCTACATTTTATGTTTAATCCTTTAAATCACTGGGAATGAGTACGAGGATAGTTACAGAGAAATAAAAAATGTGCATGCGAATCTCAGAAAAGAGTAAAAGGTGAAATGAAAAATAGAAATTTTGACATTATGACAAGGTATTTTATCAAGAGAGGGGTAGAGTGTAATTATTAAGTAGTTTGTTGGCTAATTTAGTATTTTGTTTATTTAGGCCTGTTATCAGTGGGCCTCCACCTGTGCCCTTGGCCCAGGCCATGCAAATGCGTGCAGTGAGCCTGAGCAGTTCCAAGCTAGACAGGAATCAGCTGCTTTGGTGTGTCTGGATCTGGATACATCACCCTAAATTTCATCAGCGTGTCTGTCTCGTAAGAGAACCACCCCTAATCGTGGCAGGCTTGTTGATCAAGAGGAAGCATCTCTCAGCTTCTTATTGACAGTCACACTTGACATTTGGAGCTATCATCAAAGACAAAATTGGTCCTAATACTTCACAGTTTCCTTGTTTTTCCATAATCATGCACCTGCTATTTGGGTAAAGGCACTGTTATTTTTAGTAACTAGGATTTATACCGCCTTTCTGACTAAAGTGTTAACGTGATTGAAAAGCCATGTTTTCTAAGAGAACATACAATACTATAAAACATAGTCAAATGAATGTATCTAGTTTCTTAGGTATGCTCTAAAAAGCACATGCGACAATTTTCTCCAGTGAATGAAATTAAGCTCCTGTCTGCCTAGTTATTTCAGTGTTCGAAGAAAATGACTGTGTTCAGTTTAACCAAATATAGATGATGAAATTAAAACACAGGCCATGGTATTTGCAAGATTCATTCATTTGGGAGGAGGGCACATTGGAAAGCCCATCAACAAGATAGGCAGTCGTGCTTCAGAAGTGAAGCAGACCTAAGAGAGGCTATCGTGATTGCTGATTTGGGGGAACGTGCCTTCTGGAAAGGACAGTGTGAACCGTGAAAAACACCTAGCTCTGAAATTGCAGTAGCTCACCTTCAAGACTGACCTTGCAGGTGAAATTTCTCAGTATAACCCAGAGCAGGGCAGTAAAGTTTATTTACCTAATAGTTACTGTTTCTTCCGAGCAACACTGGTTACAACCAAATTGAAATAGACCTCAAAGTGTGTGCTTCCAACAAGAACACCTTAGAACTACGTGCGCACACATTCTCTAACATAGTTTGAACCATTAAAACTATACGCTTTTCAGGGTGCCTAGGTGACTCAGTCGGTTAGGCGTCCAAATTCGGCTCTGGTCATGATCTCACTGTTCCTGAGTTCTAGACCTACATCAGGCTGTGTGCTGACAGCTCAGAGCCTGGAGCCTGCTTGGGATTCTGTGTTTCCCCCTATCTCTGTCCCTTTCCTGATTAAGCTCTGTCTCTCTCAAGAATAAAAAAAAAAAAAAAAATTTTTTTTAAACTATAAGCTTTTCTTAAAGACTCTGTAATCCTCATCATTGGATGATTTATCTGCTTCTACCTCTAGCCAGGCTCTACAGCTTTGTACTGATTTAACTCACATAATCAAAACACATAGCACTTTCACTTTAGGGATACATTATCCTCCTTGTCTAAGTGAGGGCTTCCTGGCTGTCCCAAGTTCTCATAAAGGCTATTTGTGTCCTCAGCACAAGGTACACTGTGACTCTAACTCATGAACTAAAAGAGAGGTAATTTCCCTGCTTGTTTCTAAATGTTTTTTGTCCAAACACAAAAAGGAGCAAAGAAGTTCCATCTGAGTATTTCTGCTTTCTGCTTGACATCTCTGAAGCTCAAGAATATTTAAAATGAACTTGGGGATCCCTTTTTATTTCACTCTTGATCTCTATGTTCAATTTGTCTGTTTACTAGTCCCTGCATTCAGTTTAATTCAGTCAACTTTCATCGTTCAGTGTGAGCTCCTCTTTGCCCCCTTCTTTTTGTCTCTAATGCCTTCAACCTGTTTAGCCAAAGTTAACATGATCTTCATTTTACAGAGTGCAGTTGCCTCCTGACCAGTTGTTGGCTTCTGGTTTTGCCCCCAGGCAGCCTATTTTCTGTATGGCCACCAGATTAGATTGTCATCGTCGTCGTTGTTGTTGTTGTTTTGTTTTTTGTTTTTGTTTTTTTGTTTATTTATTTTTGAGAGAGAGAGTGTGAGTGGGGAAGGGCAGAGAAAGAGAGAGACACAGAATCTGAAGCAGGATCCAGGCTCTGAGCCATCAGTCCTGATGCAGGGCTCGAACCCACGAACTGCAAGATTATGACCTGAGCCCAAGTCTGACACTCAATCAACTGAGCCACCAAGGTGCCCACAAGATTAGTTTTTTAAGAAATTATCTCCTTGACCTTCATTGTCTTTCCTTCACCTTCAAATGGGATCCTTTAACTTTGAGGTGGACATCTACAGACTCCCTGCCTCAGATCCTGCATCTTCTCCAACTTTATCTCTGACCTTTTTCCCTTTTGGAATTTTGCTCCTGCTGAACCAGCTTTCCTCACTGGATTGATTCCTGACTCAAGCAGCATGAACATAGAGTAGCCTAACTCTCTCAGTCTAACGTGGATTCTCTGTTGCCCCATTTTGTATCTCTCACCCTGTTCTTTTTCTGTATTGCACTTGTTATAATTCTCAATGATGCATTTTTTTGTTTGCTAATTTGCTTATGGCCTTTCTCCTTTATTTTATTCTAAGCTCTAGGAAGACAGAGACCTCATATTTTTTGTTTGATATTACAGTTTTTGCTAGAGCTTAGTTTGTACAGTGTCTGACATATTGTAGGCCCATGATAAATAGTGAATATATAACTGATAGACTGATTAAATGAAGTAACCCATAAAGTATTTGTGGGAAACAGATAAGAAAATCTTCAATACTGTCGCGAAGGAAGATTTTTCTCCCCAGGGATAGTGCTTAAAATACAGTTAATATTCATCAGATAAACAAGGATTAGAGAATATTAACATTCCTATGTCTGTGACATACAACATATTTAAAGAAGAATGGAAATGTATGTATGTTAGAAGTTGAGAGCAACAAAACAATAGTCACAGTTATAGCTGGACAGATTTGTTGGAGTTGAGTTTGATGGTGCTAAAGTATTTGAATTTTAGATTATAGGGGGATAAGAGTTTTTAAGTAGGAGGCTGATATGGTCATATCTACATTTTATTAAAATGACTTCAATGTGTGTGTATGTGTGTGCATGTGTGTGTGTTGTATGAATGTTTGTGTGAGAGGGCTGGGGGATTAGTTTGAACAGGCCAGTGAACTAAAGTTGAAGAGTAATTAGCAAGACATTAATATAGTTTAGAAAGAGACCATGAGAGGGTCTGTGAAAGAATAGCATTAAGTGGAATTACCATCATGATAATGTAGGAAGAAAGAATCAATCAAGGATGAACACAGATTTCTAAGTTGAATGTATCTGAAGCAGTTGAATGTTTATAAACACGTTTGAACTAAAGCATATATGTGTGAATGTACATACACACACACAATCTTTTTCAATTTACAACAGTATTATGTACTGATGAACCCATTGTAAGTTGAAAATATTATGTCAAAAATGCATTTAACACACCTTACCTACTGAACGTTATAGTTTATTCTAGCCTACGTTAATTTTTTGTTGTTGTTGTTTGTTTGTTATTATTTATTATTGAGAGACAGAGAGAGACAGAGCATGAGCATGCAAGGGGCAGAGAGAGGGGACACAGAATCTGAAGCAGGCTCCAGGCTCTGAGCTGTCAGTACAGAGCCCGACACGGGGCTTGAACTCACAAACTGTGAGATCATGACCTGAGCCGAAGTCTGACGCTTAACCGACCAAGCCACCCAGGTGCCCCTATTCTAGCCTACTTTAAACGTGCTCAGAATACTTAACCTACAGTTGGGCATCTATCACAAAGTCTGTAAAGTCTGTAAAGTATTGAATATCTCATGTAATTTATTGAATCCTGTACTGTAAGTGAGACACAGAATGATTGTAAAGGTATTGATGGTTCACCCTCGTGATCACCCACCTGACTGGGAGCTGTGGCTTGCTGCCACTGCCCAGCGTCCCAAGGCAGGATCATGCCACGTGTCACTAACCTGGGAAGAGATCAAAATTTAAAATTCAAAGTATGGTTTCTACTAAATGGGTATGACTTCAAACCATTAGATAGTCAAAAATCGTAAGTTGAACCATCTTAAGTTGGGACCATCTGTATATATATACATATTTACCTGATACACTGATATGTGTGATAATTAAGCAATATAGTTTTATGCATACTTAAAATGCTGTCTCCAGCTGATAGTTTGGTAGCTGAGTTTCATCATCCAATTTCCCTCCTGTTATTTCCACACACCAAAAAGAATAGAGAGCCCAAAGTCTTTGTGCCTGCTGCCCTGTGGACACCACTGGGATAAGAACACAGATCTTTCAAAGAATTACTGACATAGAGTGACAACACAATTGTTGCCTCTTGGAAGAAGAAATGAATGAATGAGAGTACTAAATACACTTTCATCCCAAGCATATAAAGTGTCTATGATACGCTTGGTGAAGTCAGCTAGTTGACAGGATAAATACACTAAGCAAGGGATCAAGTCATTTCAAATTTACAGTGAATCAGCCACAGCCAAAGTGTTGGTGTTCAGTCAAATACCCTAATAGGAAACAAAACATGTGTTTATTTTCCTGAAGAGGATAAGAAGACAAGGAGAAAATATAACAAATCTGATGCTACTCAGCAGAAAAAGTTAATTGATCACTGTTTGCGTATAGTTTAAATTTTGAATTTTACTCAAACTCATTAATGACTCCATCCCAAATATTGAATGACTCATGAGCAATGCTAAAAAAAAGTATACATCTTTAATAAAAGCAATTTCAGTTCAATTTTTGAGAACATATCTTCATGGATTATAAACAGTGGGGGAATTAGAAAAAGGTCTTACTATTCCACTCCATGCCTTCGAAGCTGTCGCTACTTAGACTATTTTATACCTTTGAATTGCTAAGAACTGATTAAACTTCATTAATGAGGCACCTTACTTTATAGACAGTGACTGAAAGAAAGAGAAGTCTCTAAGGGTTTCCAGATAGTGAGCTTAAATTAGCCTTAATCTTTGACAGGCAATGATTTATGTATTTTCTTAAATATATTTGCAGCCCTAGAAAGGTTCACGTTGGTTTGTTATGTTCTGAGAAAATAGGCTTTTCATCAACTTGATTCAACCAGCAGAATGCACATAAATTGGAGAAAGTAGAGCCTTGGGGTAATGATGCATTGCACTTAGGCTACTACAAAACTATCCTGAGCGTTCAGATTTATTACAATGGAGGGGTTACTATATCTTGCTATGGTATTATCCAGGACAACCAAACCTCCTAATAAATTTTCGAAGTGTTTCAAATCCAGAAAACAGACCGTACCATCTAGAATTTTACATTATATTACTTGAAGAGATTCACTCTAGAGAGGAAACTTGTCTTTAAAATATGCCTACCTACCAGATTACACAGATAGAAATTAGTTTTGAAAACTGTGCCAGCTCTTAAGCACACATAATAAACTAAAAATAGAAGTCAGTCAGTCTTGAAAGCTGACATGTCTGTGAGCAACAAAATTCTGCAATGGTTTTGCAATATGTTAAGCAGCTAAAATGAAATTGGCACATTTGCACCATGCATTTTGAAAACGTACAGCATCTCTTTAGGGTTGATTGAGCTGAAGGCAGAATGGCCACAACTATGCAGGTGCTCTTTAGTCCATAATGGCATGGACAAGGGGGAAAAAAATGGTTCATCATTGGGACTGAGGTGTCCTCACATTCCCAGATGCATACAGTCGAGATACCAGACTTCACTCTTAGACTATGAAACTATTTTAAATTTTATTTTTGGTGGTATGGGGTGGCACAACACCTTTGAAAAGTTAAAAGTCAATCCTTACGAAAACGTATGAGTGATATTCCCTTTGATGTATATTTCATGAAATTAGAGACAATAATTTATGTGACAAACATATAAGAAATGCAAATCTAATCTAGGTTTTACTTGCAATTTGTAAGTGCTATTTACAAGATCTCTTTGAAATGCTGTTTTGCATATCTCGTGTATTACCCAGCCGCGCATTCTATTTAAAAACGACATTTTGGCGCAGTTGTTGAAGGATGGAAAGTGTACTTTCCATGTTATAATCCTCAAAGATTTGAGATTTATCTAATCAAATCATATGTGAAACTTCTTTGTCAATTCTACAATGAATGATACATAAATGTAAGAAATTACCACATTTTCCACCCCGGCTTCCTTTTCATAGGCGTTCTAAAGATGAGTGAATTCAGTATCACATAACAGAGTTGGTTTTCTATGATAGGTGTGTGTTTTAAGATGTGTTGCTGTGCGTGTGTTCAGTTGTTTAGGAGATTACCTCTTTCCACTCCTCGTGTGTACTGTGGATGGCCTCCCCCAAAATTAATACTGTTCTGTTCGTACCATGCTACCCTATTAGGAGAAGTGAGTGATCTTCAGTTCTTACTGGATGGAGCTAATCTGCTAAGCACTGACGACACACTCAGGTGAACTATTGAAAGTCTAGACTCGGTGGAAAAGAATGGGGAAACCAACAGGGCTTAGGAGCTCATTGGCCACATTCTACAACCTAGGTTCTATTAGTGATAATGGTGGTACGTTGATGTCGACATTTCTGTTTCCTGTGTTTTTCAATGTAGTGCAGACTGGGACAAGAAAAATATAAATTTCTCGAATAGGAAGACTTATCATAATAAGCAACATCTACATGATGAAATTACCTCAAAATACTTTTCTACTATGTGATTCATTTATTTTTCCACTAAGTAGTATATCAGCACTGTGGGGTTTTTCCTAGGGTTGCGCACGTGTGTTGTACATACACAGAAAATACACATTGCTGCAGTTGTTTCTTCCATTTCCTCTGGTTCTAAATCATAATAAAATGGAGAAATTATAAATATACCATCAATACAGGTAATGACCTGTGATCTTATTTTTAGTTGGTGCTTGTTTCCTGACTCCGTTTCTTTGTACCGTTTTGGAAAAAAAAAAAAGTGCTAGGAAGGATAAAAGGAAAAACTGCATTCGAATGACTTTTATAGTTCATTCTACTTTGAAAATACAATTGAATAATTTGACTTCTCTTTGAAAGATGTTCTTTAAAGCTATTTTTTTTTTACTTTTTAAATTTTGTTTATTTTGAGATAGAACAGAGGAGGGTCAGAGAGAGAGAGAAGAGAGAGCGAATCCCAAGCAGGCTCCTCACTGTCAGCTCAGAGCCTGACATGGGGTTTGATCTCACAAGCCGTGAGATCATGGCCTGAGTCAAAATCAAGAGTCAGATGCTTAGCCGACTGGGTCACACAGGCACCTCTGTTCTTAAAAACCCTTAAGCCCACCCAAAACTCTAAACTTCATCATCACCATGGGTATTGCCACCATGAATTCTTACTAATAAAAACTGCTTTATTTGTTAGTTTGTCTCCCTTCGCCAGAGGTTAAACTGATTTGATTCTATTTTAGACTTTGCTACAGTCAATAGAACAGTTTCTTTACAAACGAGGAGACATAATAAATAGTGCATGTTTGGTTCATTTTTTTTTCTTTTTTGGCTTGACGTTTAGTATTGGCAAACAATGAATTTGTAATTAACTGGCTTTCTCTTAATTTCCCTTGCATTGTCTTTGTTTAAGATACATTTTTAATGTCTTCTATTAGCATAACATTTGGTACTTCTCAAAGGACTTCAAAACACATTTTTTTTCATCTGATAATCAGAGAGTGGAATATTCTTCATTTTATATAGAGGCACACTGAGATAGGAAGAAATTAAGGGAATCACTCAAGGGACCATGACTATACCAGGAAAAATGTTAAGAACTCTGTCTGAGCCTGTTTCATGGAATGAGACTTGCCTTAGAGCATCCCAGCACTATGGGCTAAATTAGCCTTAAGCATAAAAATGTAAGCACTTTGTTGAATGTTTTGAGTGTTAGTTTGATTTCGAGCAAGGTTAATTGATTAGTTGGGGTAAAGTGGAGAGTGAAACAGCTGAGCACATCTGGCGTCAACCGATAAGAACCCAACCAAACACTCAATTTCCATCGTGGAAAGGGAGGAGCTGCCCTCTACTTGACAGCTCAGTAATGTGTTCCTGCCTCTTCCACCTAATGTCACTGCAGGGAGCCCCTGATGGAAACAGTCTCTATCAGGTGACAGTAGAGAGAAGGTGGATTTGCGATTTAAGGAGAGCTTCAGGAAGCTGAAATAAGCTATATTCCTTTTTTTTTTTTTTCTGTTTGTGTTCACTGTCTACTGTCTGTGAAGCTGTGGGACAGAAACCCTGCTTCAGAAACTCTCTTTGCAGCATCTGGGAAAAAAAGCCTCAAATAAAATAAACTTCTATGTTTAACATAAAAGCTTATGTATGTGTGTAATTGTTTTTTTCCCTAGGCGTGTTCCTAAACTAACATATATATTTAAGGAAAGAGGTCTGAGCAGCGAACATTATTCCTGGTCTAATGCTTTTGGCTTCATTTTCAAAGTGGGGGAAATGCTCAGATGACTAAAACACTCTTTAAGGTGAAGACATAGTTTAGCAGGTATGAAGAATGATACTCTAGATCATACTTTGGAACTCTAATGTGCAGAGGACTAAGTTAGGGATCTTGTTAAAATGCAGATTCTGAATCAGTACATCTGAGATGGGTCTTGTAAGTCTGTGTTTCTAATGAGCTCCCAGGTGATGGTAATTCTTCTGGTCTTTGGACTACATTTCAGCATCAAGGTCTAAATTATTGACTGATAGAATGGGAAAGAGCCCTGAATTGTGACTCCTCATAGATTACGTGCAAGTAAATTTTGCTTTCCCATTTTGAATTTGCTTTCTTGCTTTCTTCTGGAAGTCTTAAAATATTAATATCCCCGAGGCCAAACTTACCAGGTTTTTCTTTTTCCTACTTGAACATAGTATAAACATTTTAAAAATTATCTATATATAAGCAGTGTTTAAGTGAGCATATTTATCTAGTAACTGGTTTATAAATATTAACATTGTACTAAACATCTATTACTTGGACTGTGGATGAAAATTTTGTGTTTTATAAGTGCAATTGCAGCCAAGATTTTCTTAGTTACATAATTAGCCATTAAATCTCAGTGCCTCCAGCAGGGAAATAGGGATATATATTTATGGTTACTGGGAAGAATATGTTACAGTGTTTAGCCACCCATGTATATATGCCTCAGTCACTGTGTAAATGACAAGGGCACTGTGTCTCATGGCCAAGAAAGAAGTGGATAAGAAGAAAGTTTGTCCCCCTCATAAGACGCGAGTAGATTTCCTACACATTTTTGATGTTTTAAATTCTATCGAAAACCACTTGTATGAGACTCCAGTAAGAAGCATTTCCCTTATGCTCTGCAATACTGTTCGTTAAAGTTTTTACTACCCAGAACACCTCATTCGTTAATTTGGTCAATGTATTTTAAGATGGAAAGAAAACACTCTAATCTCATGTTGCTACAGTCAGAGTTGCAAGTGTGCTAGCAGTTACGAAAGACAAAATGAGATAATGTCTATAACAGATTATACGTGGTATGCAGCAGGAACCCGAGAAGAAGGGGCAAAGGAATGACCATCTTTAGGAAGATGCAGTGTTAAAACTGATGCTTGAAGACTGAGCTTAAAGGAGCAAGTTGTCCAGGCAGGCCAACTGAGGTTGGGGGAGGTGAGAGGGAGAAGGGATGGGAACATCCCAAGGAGAGGAGGTGGCATCCAACAGGTGGGACCGCTGTGTTAGGGAATGTGACTCATTTAGGGATCCGCCTGTCATTCAGGAAGATGGAGGGCGATGTGTGAGGGGAGAGTGGGAAAAGGCGGGGCTAGGTAAGTAGGCAGCATCACAATATGAAAAATCTTCCATCTTAAAAAAATCTTTAGATGTTATGTTTTTGTTTGTTTGTGTTTTGTTTTATAGAGAAACAGAGAGAGAGAGAGTGAGCATGATGGGGGGAGGGCAGAGAGAAGAGAGAGACAGAATCCCAAGCAGGCTCCACCCTTCAGCACGGAGCCCCATGTGGGACTTGATCTCACAAAATGTGAGAGTGTGAGTGCATGACCTGAGCTGAAACCAAGAGTCAGATGCTTAACCAGCTGAGCCACCCAGGTGCCCCTTGTCTTATATTTAAACTGATGGGAGACCTTCAAAATTTTAGCATCTCTATGTCATAGTCTTATATTAAAAGGAATTGCATATAATTTCTCTGCTAAATAAACATGTGAATAAACTTTTTCCAACATGCCTGACTTTTTTCACAGAGTGGCCTACCATTACAAATTAAACGATTCCCAGTTTCCACCCATCTTACCTTCTACCTTTTAGATGTGCCTATTCTCAAATAAACAAAGAGCCTGCAGTCTCCTTGCACTTCTGGCCTATAGCTCTGTGTTCTCTTGGTTTCCTTGCTTCAGGGGTAGAAGGAACCATGGTTTTGTCATTATTACCATCAGTGCCTCTTCCTACCTACTACGTACCTCAAGTGTAACCCACTGGTTGCTCTTTCCTTTATTCACGTGTCATATTTACATATATATCAGACCATCAAAACTATTCTAAACATTCGCATTACTCAGGTTGAAGTTCTGAAATACATACATGTGTATGTGTTATTGCATCTGCATATCGAGGTTATGGATTTGACCCATTATCCAATGCCAAGAGCAAGGGGAAAAAGGTGGGAATTTGCAGATATTAAACAATTATTGGCTGGCAATATACCCTGAGTAATTTTCTTTGAGCACTTGAAAACACAGAATGAATCTCCTTTGGCAATCTTGGTATACTAGTTTTTTAAAATGCATTCTTTGGAAAGCTTCTCTAAGTTCAGATTAATTACAGAAAAGAGCAGGCACTACCAGTTTCTATTGTATGAGTATCAGGATGTCTTTCTTTTTCTGAAATTGCAGATTTGGAAGAGAAGGTATTTATGCAACACAGAATTACTGAAACAATATTTTCTATAGTAATTAAAATAGTGTTTGTTCTCTTTGCGAACAATTTACTATGGGAGCATATTTTTGATGATATAGATTATAGTTTAGTAAACAGAATTCAGACTTCATTAAATGTAGTATTTGGTAGGAATCTCAAATTTTAACCTGAAGTGTTTGCAGAATGAAGGAAGCTTTGTGTGACTGTTTCTTCAAATGGACTCAAATGCTTACTTAGAAATTTGTGATGAAAACTTTTAATTTTATAATGTTAAGTAAGCAAAATACCTCTTAGAGTGTTTAGACAATGTTGCCTTTATTTTATTAGAGAGAGAGAGAATAAGAGAGAGAGAGAGAGAGAGAGAGAGAGAGAAATTTTTAAACAGGCTCCATGCTCAGCACAGAGCCCAAAGTAGGGCTCAGTCCCATGACCCTGGGATCATGATATGAGTGGAAGTCAAGAGTCTGATGCTTCACCCACTGAGTCACCCAGGCAGCCCAAAGATATGACCTTTTATAAGTATTGTATGCATCTGATAATCCTCTTTTCTTTAGTAGCATATGATTTTTGAATGAGAAAACATCTTTCTAGGGCCTTTCCAGCTTAGCTCTTCTTTGCAGGTCGTAGTTCTAAGAGTAAAGATTCAGGGACACATTTGACAAACTAAGCATCTGGACAGGAACATAAAGAGTGAATGGCTGGCTTCCTGACATCTATGTGATATATGAAATCAACAAAGAAAAAAAAACTGCCTTATAATTATGAACATATTTTTAAACTAGAGACAGCCTAAGAAAGGGCTGACTTCCTAAGGCTGTTTATTCTGCAAATAGGCTTATGTACACACAACACCTTCTTGATGTTGGATCAATGACAACAATCACTAGAAGGGTTCATAGGGAACATGGGAAATTTCTGATCCATGTTCTCATCTGGAAAGTGCTAACAGCCCAAATTTGCTGCATCGTCCTACAGTCCTGATTCCGTTCTGGCAGCCTGCAGGGAATTTTGAGACTTGAATCATTTTGGTTCCCAATTCTCACCACAATTCGTAAAATATAATTAAATTAGTGACAAAGAACAGTTGTTCTCCATGTCCCCAAATCCCAAAATGGACTGGATTCAAGTATGACATGGAATTCCTCTGGCTTTCCCTTGGTCTCTTACCTATCCCAGAGTCAGTTAATCATATGTTCCTTTCCAACAATAGCCTGCAGCAATCCCCCTGATCCTACTTGAATTTCCCTAGTGATTGCGATCTGTTTCCAAAATGTAGGCAACTATCATCAAATTATTTTTGTTCTTTTTCATGTGTAAAGTATATGGAGGAGACACGAAGACTATATAAAGTTGACCCGTGCTGTGTCATGTCTAATTTCAGCGGATTCCTCGGTGAATCCGCAACAGTTACATTTTCATGGCTTTTTCATCCTTTATTATTTTCCTCAAAACAATTCCATAATATCCGCTTTTATCAAGCAGTCCCTCTATTTTCATTGGGTTTCAGCAAATAGCCTCCTTTTCTACATTGTTTACTATTATTATTAACTGCCAGATACGATGTTAATTAATCTGAGTGTATCCTAACGTAAGCACTATTATTAATTCAATTTTACAGATGAGGTGACTGCAAATAAAAAGCGTATGATGTTTGGGAGATATTATTTTCTAAATATCCTTTTTATTATCATTTGCAATTCCCCATTCCCAAGTCAGAGCAGTGAGATTTACTGCCCTGGGGCAGGAAGAAGGTGGGAGAACCAGGAACAAACCAGCTAGCTGTTGGTCAGCTTTGAGTCTCGGATCTTCTGTTTTTGATTGCTTTAACTAGAAAATAGTGATAAAAAGCCTGTGTAGTCAAGAGAGACAACAGTTTTAAAAATTTCTTTCTTATCTTCTAATATATCTAGAGGTAAGTCAATGGACTTTATTTTAGCTATTTTTTTTAACATCATGTCTTAGAACTATGAGAAGAACAAGAAGAAAAGCTCTCAATTTCCATGAAGATGACATGAAGGAATAAATACGTGTTGACCTACATTTTCTGACTACTTATGGATCCAGAGAAGAGAGTCCTGGTAGAAGAATTCTCAATTTCTCAGGGACAAGAGGTCTTTTATTTCACATTCTATTTGAGGCTTTTAACAAGACTACCTTTTTCACATGGTTGTACTGAAGCAGGCCTAGATTATTTAGGGAGAAGATAAGGTTTATTTAGCCCTCCTCACCCTTTTGGGGCTCTTTATAGTTAGAAAATGACCTATTTGTTCCATTATGATCCTGGTGTGTGTATGGGAGGGAGAGATGTGGGGGTGTGTGTTGGGGAGTGAGTGTGGGTGTGGAGGGTGTAAATTGGGCAAATGATGTGACTATCAGCCTTGTCTGCTGGCTATTGAGAATGTTAGAAGCAGATTTTGTAGGGGATTAAATGCCCCTAGAAAGGAGGGCTGAAGGATGGGCTTTTCTAGAAAAGGTGCTAAAGAGGAATCAGGGCAAATAGAAATGTCAATGGAATCAGTCAACAAAAGGATATGGATGATTTAAAAGGGGCATAGTCTAAATTAAGAACATAGATCATCATACCCCTTTCACACCTCTAAGAACATCTATCACACCTCTGCAAAAACTATCAATGGTCCCAAGAATGTTGTACAGATCTCAATAGCTTCCACCCTTAAATTTCACTTGGTTATACCCCCTGCATACTCACCACCCCACCCCCCCCCACAACATACTCAGATAACATCTTAAAAAGGAAAGGTGGAAATGGCAATACTTCTAAAAGGATGTACATTTAACTGAGTCATGGAGACAGATACCAGCTTCCTAAAGAGATAATCCAAATTGCCAAGCTTGGCTGAGATAACCAGATCAGAATTCATCTAGTTTCTTTCAACTCCAAACATCCCTGCCCCTTGTCAGAGGGTTGGGAGCTAACAATAGGGATAATTTTTGTTATAGGGAATTAAAAATACATATTCCTTTGCATAGTTAAGTGTAGTGTGAATAAATTTTCCTTAACAATTACAGCTATGTACTATGAGCTCTGAGAGCAAGGACTATGCCTTTTTGTTCACTGCATATAGCATTACCGTCTTCTTAGTCACTCATCACACTTCTGGAATGTCAAGGTAATGCAAAGAACATATTCTTTTTCCTTTTAGGCAGAACTGTAGTTATGATTTTAGAAACTAAAACATCCAAGGCACCTGGGTGGCTCAGGTGGTCAAGTGTCCAACTCTTCCTTTTGACTCAGGTCTTGATCTCACTGTTTGTGAAGTCAAGCCCTCTGTGGGGCTCTGCACTGTAGTTTGGAAACTTCTTGGGATTCTCTCTCTCCCACTCTCTCTTCTCCTCCCCCATTCACATGCACACACACTCTCTCTAAAATAAATAAAATAAAATAATAAATTAAAATAAAATAAAATAAAATAAAATAATAAAATAAAACAACTAAAACTTCTACCACTGATGATGAACCCATTTCCTTTCACTTTTTTGGGTCCTCATATCTCAACCATTCTACTTTGTCCTGGTTGTTCAATCTTAATTTCACTAGTGATTCTTCCTCTATATCTGTTAATATGCAAACTTTGACTCTTCTTAAAATAAGGAGCAAATTGAATGTATTTGAATATTTTGTGTTCTGTATTCTGGTATTCTTTCAGATTCTGTCCCTTTTCAAACGTTTTAATTGAGATTTACAGTACCAGCAGCCGTTTCTATACCTCTTTTTCTCCCTCCTTTATTCTGTGTTCTCAGTAGCTTCAGAAAACTAATACCTAAGAACTAAGGACTAGTCTTAGTGACTAAGAACACTGTTGATTTCCCGTTATTAGATGAAAGAATATTTCTACTCTCCTTTCACCTTGACATCTCCAGAAATCTTTTTTTTTTTTTTTTAACATTTAGTTATTTGTGAGACAGACATAGAGACAGAGTGTGAGCAGAGGAAGGGCAGAGAGAGAGGGAGACACAGAATCCGAAGCAGGCTCCAGGCTCTGAGCCGTCAACACAGATCCCGACCGTGGGACTCGAACTCACAGACGGTGAGATCTGACCTGAGCCGAAGTCGGCCGCTCAACCAACTGAGCCACCCAGGAGCCCCTATCTCCAGAAATCTTGACTCTGATCACATCTTCCTTATTGATGCTTTCTTCTCTCACAGATTTTGTGAAATGCAATTATCCTAATTCTCTTCCCACCTCTTTGTTAGCTCTATTCTGTTTGTTTTTTTTTTTTAATGCCTTTGGCTTGTTTGCTTTTTTTTTTTTTAAGTTTATTTGTTTTGAGAGAGACAGAGTCAGAATGAATGGGGGAGGGGCAGAGAGAGAGAGAGAGACAGAGGATCCCAAGCAAGCTCTGCACTGTCAGCACAAAACCAGACATGGGGCTCAAACCCATGAACCATGAGATCATGACCTGTGCCGAAACCAAGAATCTAACCCTCAGCCAACCGAGCCCCCCAGGCTCTCCTGCCTTATTTGCTTTCTTCTTATTGATCACAACACCTTCCCTTTTCTGAGGCTGGTTTAGTAACTGCTTTACAAATATGATGTATACATGTCAACTCCAAATCTATTAGTCATCTGAAGACCATCACGGTGAGAGTTTAAGAGCACACGGTTTGTGTTAGACATATCCAGGGTAGTCTTTGCTCAGCTACTTAATAACTAGCCTTGAATAAGTTCTAATCTTTCTAAACATGTTTTATTATCGGTAAGAGTTGGATAATTGTATTTACATTAAACTATTGCTTGCTTTTTGTTCATTAAAAAATGAACCTTAAGAGTGGTGCCAATGGCTGGCATACAGTTTATACTAATACATAGTAGTAATTTTTATTCTTGGTATTCTGAGCATGTATTTCCTTTTCCTTTTGTTTCCCCTAAAATCATAAACTTTCATCGGGGCTGAGTCAAAGTCCTACCTCTTTCAAGATGTGTGTCATTTCCATTCTAGATTCAAGGGTTTACTTGCTCCTCTGAAAATTTTAAAACATATATAGTCCATAAATTACATCTTATTTTTGTACAGGGTTATTATTTGAAAGGAATTTTGTTACATCATAAGAATGATCATCATAAACACTATATAAGAAGAATAAGTTCTCACTCATGAAAGTTTCAGCATAAGAAATTTAGAGTAGTATAGATCAGTCTCCTCTTAAATTTTGTACTATGGTGTTAATGTACTTTATTTTTAGGTATGTTATTAAATGCACAATACATTGTTATTGTTTTGTTAAATAGTAAATCATATTTTAGAGAGATTTATAGGATAAGAAAATTGTTACACAGTTATTATATCCATTTCCCTTCTAGTCTTTGTAAAGACCCACATTTCTCTGGAGTAATTTTCTTGGTAATCTAAGGATTTCCTTTGATATTTTTTTTGAAGTGGGTGTGCTGGTAATGAATATTTTCAGATTTTTTATGTGTGCAAAAGTCTTTATTTTTATTGTTGTCATGTTGTTTTGGAAGGATTATTTAACTAGGTGTAGAATCCTAGATTGACAGCACTTTTCTTTCAGTATTTTAGCATCTTACACTCACATTGTTTCCAATAAGAAATATGCTGTCATCCTTACCTTTGTTCTTTTGTATATAATGTGTATTTTGCCTCTCTCTGCTTTTAATGCTAGTTTTGAGCAATTTGATTTAATTGTATCTTGGTGTAATTTCTTCTGTATCTTCCTTTAGAGTTTGTTGAGATTCTTGGATCTGTGAATTTATAATTATACTCTAATTTGGAAGATTTTCAACCCATATTTCTACAAATAATTTTTCTTTGCATCGTTCTTTCCTCTCTCCTTGGTGATTCCAATTATATGTATATTAGGCTACTTGAACCTTCTCTCATTTCCCTGACTTCTCTCTGTGCATTATTTTATTTTTTTTTTTTTTGCTCTATGTTGCATTTTGCAGAGTATTAAGTGTTATACTATCAAGTTCATTCAGCTTTTTAATGTAATCGTCTATTGTTATTGATTTTATTCGGTTCATGTTTCATCTTATGCATTATAGTTTACCTCTCTATAAATTTACTTTGACTATTTTATCTTCCATGTCTTAACTGAACTTTTGAACATATAGAACATAGTTTACAAATGTGTTTTGCTATCTTTGCTAATTCTTACATCTGTTCCGACTCATTTTCTATTAATTATTTTTCCCTCATTATGGGTTGCACTTTCCATTCCATTTTGGCAAGCCTGAATATAGAATTTTTGATTGGATGTTAGACTTTGTGAATTTAACTTGTTTGGAGATTGTTTATATACCTATAAATATTATGGAACTTCATTTCGAGATGCAATTAAGTTAGCAGGAAACAATTTGATACTTTCAGATCCTATTCTTAATATTATTTTTAGGTAGCACAGGGGTAGCAATCAGTGTGAGGATACTTATTCTGTATGACTGAGGAGAGTGTTGTCTTCCCAAATACTTGTGAATACTAGAATTTTTCATCTTTCCCTGTTAGAAACAAACATTCCTAGCTATATGTGAGCACTGGGCACTACTACCACTAATTCTTTGTTTCTGGATTCACCATAATTCAGATTCTCCTTACATATATCTGCTGGTCTGTACTCAGCTGAATTCTAGACAGGGACTTTCTGCAGACCTCTGAATTTCTATCTCTGTGTTCTTTTTTCTAGTAGTCTATCTGTGAACCCTTACTATCTTAGTGTCCCCAGACTCATTTCTCTGTCCTCAACTTCACCCACATTCTTACAGGATTTGAAATGCCTTCTAGGCAGTAAGTTGGGAGCCATTATTGGACTCATGTCATTTATTTCCTGTCTCCAGGGATCACTTTCCATTTTTACCTGATATTCATTGTCTTAAAAACTATTATCTCATATCTTATTTATATTTTTATTTTTCAGGTAGGAATATTTTGACCTATTATGTCATTTTGACCAGAATTATAAATCCCTTTCAATTGTGTTTTGATTTATCCTCATTTATACTCATTAAGGTGATTGAGTCAGGATGGTTGAAAAGTAGGTCTCTATTTCTCAATATAAATTTGCATAATTTATAAGAATTTAACATTACACATGCATAATACTGAACACACACACAATCTGTGTGTCTGTATATATACGTACATTTTTCAACTTGAGTGATCTATTGCTAATTTGATTTACCCATTCATTTATTCACACATCATTTATTTACTTGTTATTGAGAGAGAGAGAGAAACACACACACACACACACACACACACACACACACACATACACAGACATACACACGTGAGTGGGGGAAGATGCAGGGGTAAGGAGAAAGAGAATCTCAAGCAGGCTCCACACCTAGGATGGACCCCAACACAGGGCTCCATCCCATGACCCTTGATCATGACCTGAGCTAAAATCAAGAGTCAGACACTCAAATGTCTGAGTCATCCAAGTGCCCCTCATTTACTTACTTTTTAAGCATATAGCGAATACCTCCTTTATGTTCATCATTCTGATAACCATGAGGCATACAGCAGTGAAGAAACTGAGAGTTTTATGCCCTTAGGGTGTTGGCTTACTATTCAGTAAAGTAACACATTTCATTCTTTTTACTTCCTTCATAGATCCTAGTACACTGTGGGCCAGAAGATAGTATTCATTGAAAATGTAATTTGAAATTTAAAAGAAGATTCTCAGATAAATGAAGTTTTAAAATTCTAATTCTGTGTGTGTCTGTGTTTAGAAACAGGTCTAATTTTCCTATATACATAATTTAAGGGTTTGGAATTTTTTTAATGTAAATAAAAGTTAGCTTAATATCTAAGAAATTCTCTGTACATGCCACCACTCCCCATACCCCCATTCTTCTAAACTTCCTTATTTTTTAAATTATTTTTAAAAATAGATTATTCCTTCTTTCCTGTGCTACATATAAAGTATGAATAATGTAAAATATACAAAATATGAATAAACAAATAATTTGCTTAATCACTATCACAGCATTGATTATTTACATATATTAAAGTTTCTGTAAGAAAATAAAACAAGGAATAAAAATCAAAACCTCTCTTTACAAAGAAATTCTAATATTTTTTGTCCTTTACTGTGTCCTTATAGAAACTCTTACGTATTTCTACATAATTTAAATGAGATATAGTTACTTCAATATGAATAAAATATGATTTGAAATATCCATATATATCCATATATACTGAGCCTGGTTGGGTCAGTCAACTGAGCATCCAACTCCTGATTTCAGCCCACGTCATAATCTCATGGTTCATGGGAGTGAGTCCCCTGTCGGGCACTGTGCTGAGAGCATGAGGCCTGCTTGGATTCTCCCTCTCTCTCTCTCTCTCTCTCTCTGCCCCTTCCCCGCTCATGCTGTCTCTCTCTCTCTCTCTCTCTCTATCTCAAAAATAAATAAATAAACATGAAAACTTTTAAATATCCATATAAATTGTCAATTTCTGAAACTTTAAATAAATATATTTTAACTTTCTAATTCAGTTTCCATATAAATACCAAACTAGAATCCATACTTGAAATTACCTTAGTTCTTATACTATACTCTTTAAATTGGAATTGCAATTTAAAAATTTTTATATATGTATAATTATACCTAATTAATTATATATATAATTCTGACATATATATTGTGGTTTATGTACATAATTGGAGAACTCAATTTATTATACAAAACTCATTATATATCAATGAAAAATAGATTTGTTAGTTTTTCTTTTGTTGTTATTCAAAGGTATCTGCATAAAATCAGGGAATATGTTTCTACAGACAAATTTTGTAATTAGACAAAATGTTTAGTCTATAAATGTTTGGTAATAAGAAGGTAAATTTTTGTGTACTTCATTGATTCAACTGTCCCATACATTACTCAGTGCTCACCACAGTAAGTGGAGTCATCATTTGTCAGCATACAACATTATTATGATATAATTGACAATATGCCCAATGTGTACTTTTTGTCTCTGTGACATTTATTTTAAAACTGGAAATTTTAACCTTTACATCCCCTTCACCTATTTCACCCAACCCCTCAGTCACCTTTTCTCTGACAACTACAAGTTTGGTCTCTATATTTAATAGTCTGTTTTTTTTGGTTTATTTATTTGTTTTGATTTCTAGATTCCATACAAAAGTGAACTCATGTAGTATTTGTCTTTATAGTATTTTGTCTTTTTCTTTCTCATTTCCCTTAGCATAATGCTCTCTAGGTCCATCCACGTTGTCTTGCAGATGAAAATGACGAGATCTCATTCTTTTTATGGCTGAGTAATATTCCATTGCATATATATGCCACCTCTTTATCCATTCATCGGTCAATGGACATTTGGATTGCTTCCATATCTTGGCTAATGTAAATAGTGCTGCTCGAAACATAGGAGTGCTTATATCTTTATGAATTAGTGTTTTTGATTTCTTCAGATAAATATACAGTAGTAGAATTACTGGATCATACAGTATTTCTGTTTTTAATTTTTGAGGAACCTCCATATTATTTTCCATAGTAGTTACATCAATTTAGGTTCCCACTAATAGTGCCAAAGGGTTCCTTTTTCTTCACCTCCTCACCTATACTTTTATTTCTTGTCTTTTTGATTTTAGCCATTATGACAGGTGCAAGGTGGAATCTCACTGTGGTTTTGATTTGATTTCCCTGGTGATTAGTTATGTTGACTATCTTTTCATGTTTTTGTTTGCCATTTGTATGTCGTCTTTGGAAAAATGCTTATTCAACTTTTCTGTCCATTTTTTAACCAGAGTTATTATTTTGTTGTTGTTATTGTTGTCGTTTTGTTTTTTATTTGTTTGTTTGGTATTGAGTTGTATGAGTTCTTTATATATTCAATATTTACTCCTTGTTAGATATATCATTTGAAAATATCTTTCACATTTGATGGTTTGCCTTACTTTGATGGTTTCCTTTGCTGTGCAAAAGTTTTTTATTTTGGTATAGTCCTAATAATTTATTTTTGCTTTTATCTCTCTTATTCAAGGAGACATATCTAGAAAAATGTTGCTAAGGTCTATGTCAAACAGATTACCACCTGTTTTGCTCTAGGAGGCTTATAATTTCAGGTTTCACAGTTAGGGCTTTGTTCATTTTGAGTTTATTTTTGTGTGCGGTTTAGGGAAGTGACCCAGTTTCATTCTTTAGCATGAAACTCTCTAGTTTTCTCAGCACCATTTATTGAAGATTTTTTCCCATTGCATATTCTTACCTTCTTTATTGTAGATTAATTGATCAGTTAAGCATGGATTTATGCGGGGGCTCCTTATCCTTTTCTAATGATCTAAGTATCTATTTTCTGTGGCAATACTATACTGTTTTGATTATTACAGCTTTGTAGTATACCTTGAAATCTCAGAATGTGATAATTCAGTTTTGTTTTTCTTTTTTAAGATTGATTCAGAAAGGTTAAAATTTAAGAATATTTTATGTTGAGGTCAAATGAATCCTAGCAGGCTTTTTTTTTATTTTTTACAACTATATATTTATTATATTTAATATAATAATTTATTATATTTAATATATAATATATTAAATATTTAATATATAATATTGCATGAATTTAAGGTGTACTCATCTAAAAATTTCCATCTCCATTTTCGCCGAAATCTGTAACTAAGTGTCACAGTCTTTCACTTTGTTTTATTTTTCCCCTGTGACTTGTCAACGTTAAGACATCTGTTTTCCTTTTCTAAACTGATATATAATTTATGTGAAGATACCCACCAGGATGTTTAGTTTGACTTTGCTTCACTTAGTCCTTATCTCTTTTACTTTCGGATCAGTTTTAGAGATTATTTAAATGATTGCATTTTTTGTTGTTGGATAAAAAGTTTATTGTGGTAAAATTTATTTCTTCCTTATACCAACAGAATGGATTTCACATGTAATCTTACAATATATGAAAATATTGATATTCATGTCATCACAATTGTTTCGGTGAGGTGAATAGACCCAAATTGTCATGGATTCCTCATGGTCAGAGATTTCTCCTGTAGCCATGTCAGTGCTTCTAACCTTTTTCCTTTCATCCCATAGTCTGTGACTAGGAATGAAAACTCCAAAGTTTAGCATTATTGACCCAACCTGGATCAATGAAATCTTCTCAATAGAGGGCAGACTTTTGCACAGACATAACATTGGAGGTGTAAGTCTTTGTACCTCATAGCAGTGTCCCTGGGCGAAGATCCCTAAATCCACCCACCTTTTGCCCAAGAATTTGCCTGGTTTCTAAGGATTCACTGATCATATTCCTTCATGTTTAAAGTGACCCCACTATGCTTTCAATAAATATTCTTTTTGCTTAAATTAAGCAAAGTTAGTTTTAAGGTCCAAATCCAAACAGTTGGTCTAAGGCAGGAACAAAAACTATAAGTGTATAGGTTGAAATTTAGTGTACACAGATGGTAGCTGTTAGTGTTGGTAACTTGGGTTTTGTATTAAGGATGGGCAGACTATTTTTATACTCGTTGTGTTTATATTTATATTTTTCTGATCTTTTAAAATAAACTACTGCAGTGGCATGGTTCATGTCAGAATAGATGAGTATCCATTTTGAAAACAACCTTGTTGAATGTATTTGGACATAAAAATGAACAATCTTCCTCTTTTGGATCATTCTGAAACAGAGGCCGAAGCAAAAGGATAAGTGAGTTCCTCTGAATAATAAAAAAGTCAAAATTTGAGATTTTTATGAATAAACCTGCCATGAAGGGTGAAAGATGGAACAGAAATGTAAGGGAAAAATCTCGTGACCTAATTATTATGGCCTGAGAAGAAGATGTTGCTTTCTAAGAAATCCACAGCGGGAGACAGATGACAACTACCAGACACACTGAAATTGAAGTTGTTTTTGTTTCTGCTAAATGGTGGAATGAAAAATGATGTTAGTATTGCCTAGGCTTAAATGGGATAAGAGGAGCTGTGCCCACCATGGAGCGGAGTGGGAACAGAAAAATATGGAGGCTGGGAGAGGGAGACTGGTGGAGAGAGTGGGCAACAGATAGGCTAAGGCTGCAGCAGGAGCTGAGACAAGTCATCCTCTGGAGACCCTTGGAGATGAGCAGAAGGTTCCTGGGCTTCTCTTGGCTCAGGAAATGAGCAGGCAACTATATTATATGGATATTTTAGGAAAGGTGGCCCCAGAATATCAGAAGATTTTAGGCCACTGAAGCTTGAAGCTTACTATTCATAATGTAGAAGTTTCTGAGAAATATAAGTTGGCAATACAATGAAAGCTATTCTGTCATCGAGGCCAGTGAGTTTTGAAAGCACATTAAGCAAATCACTATTTATTTCCTCAGTGCTCTCACAAACACATTAAATGCAAGTAATATATCTTCCCTGCTCAAGTTTATTCTCGATTTAGCTTCAGAATATTGACCGACATTACTTTTTAACAAGACTTTAATTTTAGCATAGTTTTAGATTCACAGAAAAATTGTGAAAATTGTACAGACTTCGGTGGTTGTGAATAAAGTTGCTAAAAATATTTGCATGCAGGTTTTGTATGGACAGAAGCTTTCCAATCAGTTGGGTAAATACCTAGCAGCATGATGACTGGATCTTATGGTAAAATTATGTTTACTTTTGTAACAAACTACAAAAATTATTATTCAAAGTAGCTATATTATTTTGCATCCTCAAAAATAATGAATGACATCTCCTCTTATTCTGATTTCTGATCGCTAATTAATGTTGTGAATGTTTTGAACTTTAGTCATTGTGATTGGGATGTAGTGATATCTTGTTTTAATTTGGACTTATAAATGACAAATGATGTCAAACATAGTTTCACAGGCTCTTCAATCTGTGTATCTTCTTTGGCAAGTTGTCTGTTCAGATCATTTTAAAATCAGGTTGATTATTTTCTTATTGTTAGGTTTAAGTGTTCTCTGTATAGTTTGCATTTAAATCCTTTATCAGCTATCTGATCTCCAATATTTCAGTCCAGTCTGTGACTTGCCTTTTCATTCTTTCACAGAGCTTAAATTTTTAATTCTAAAGAAGTCCAAATTATCAATTTTTTTCTTTAAGTTGTCATTCTTTGGGTATTATATATAAAACTCATCACCAAACCCAAGAGCAGAGATTTTCTTTTAGAGATTTTATTGTTTTGACTTTTACATTTAGGTCTTTGATCCATTTTATGTCAATTTTTGTGTAAAGTGTAAGGTAAGAGGTGAGATTCTTGTCTCTCTCTCTCTCTCTCTCTCTTTTGACCTATAGATATTCATTTATTGAAAAATCTATCCTTTCTTGAAGGATATATTATGTCACTCAATCCATAGTTACTTTTATTGATTTAAACTATTATTGTCTAGATTTATTAGGAATATAAAAAATAGAAGATTTTTTTACCTTATTATTCCTTCTCTACCATTCTTTCATAAAGTAGATCTAAGTTTTTGACCTGTATAATTTCTTTCTGCTTCACAAACTTTTTAATATTTGTTATAGGAATGTTATGTGGCAACAAATTCCCTCAGTTTTTTTGTCTGACTTTTGAAGGATAATTTCACCAGTTATAGGTTTGTTTGTTTGTTTTCTTCAACATCTTAAAATTTTTATATGATCCTCTTCTTCTGTGCACGGTTTCTGGTGAGAAGTGTTCTATAATTTACCTTTTTCTTCTCCAAGTAAGATGCTCTCTCAACCCTAGTTTGGCTCAAGATTTTCTTTTGGTCTAAGATTTCCTGCAATTTGATTATGATATGCCTAGATGTAGTATATTTGGTATTTATCCTGTTTGGTGTTCTCTCTTGTTTGGTGTCTGTCATTAATTTTGAAATTAATTTCAGTCTTTATCATCATAACTTATTCTTTTGCCTTCTTCTTTTCTCTTCTGATATTCCAATTATATGTATGTTACATCTTTTGAAATCCCACAATTTGTGATCCTCCATTTTGCTTTTTCATCCTATTTTTTTTCTCACATCATTGGCCTATCTTCAGGCTCCTTAATTCCCTCCAGGGCTGTATGTAGTAGTAGATCATCCCCTGAAGACATGTTTTCATTTCTATTGCAGTGTATTTGTTCCTTTCATTTACTTTTTAAATCATTTCTTAGAGTTTCCATTGCTCTGGATTACATTATCCATACATTCTGTATGATGTCTCTACCAGAAGCCTTAACTGATTAATCATAGTTATTTAAAATTGCGTCTTGGAAGTCCAACTTCTTTTAATGTTTGTTTGTTTATTTATTTATTTATTTATTTATTTATTTATTTATTTTTGAGAGAGAGAGAGAGAGAGAGAGAGAGAGGGAGAAAATGAGCAGGAGAAGGGAAGAAAGACAGGGAGACACAGAATTGGAAGCAGGCTTCAGGCTCTGAGCCGTCAGCACAGAGCCCAAGGGGGGCTTGAACTCACCAGCCACAAGATCATGACCTGAGCCAAAGTTGGATGCCTGACTCACTAAGCCACCCAGGTGCCCCTGATAAGTCCAACTTCTGTGTCATATCTGAGTCTTGTCCTCCCGGTGAGTTTGATTATGCTTTTTCTTAGCTATTGGTATAGCTTGTAATTTTTTGTTAATAATTGGATGAGCTGTGTTGTATAGTAGGAAATTAAGTAAATAAGTGAGGATTTATTTTAATCTGATTAAGTGTTGGACTGTGATTAATGTTTGCTGTAATTGCATGTGCTAGGGGCTTTAAATTCCCCTAGTGTCCTTGTTTTGTTTCCCCTATTGTCCTTGAGCATCCTTAAATGCCCCTTTGTTTTCTTTCAACATCTTGCAATCTGCATCTTGCAGTCTTTACACCTGTAAATCACTCTATGTCTTGGGACCCTATTGGTTTTATGGTAAGGTGCGGAGGAAGGCAAGTGTTCTGTAAGTTGATGATGAAATGTCCACTTGTAGTGGGTCTATGTCTCTGATCTTTGATTTCCACAAGTAATTCTCCAGTGCTATAGCTTCACTTCTTCCCTTAGTGAGACACAAAGACTAGAAAGAACTAGAGTGGTGGTAATGCCTTTTGCCGCAACCAAGATAAGGCTTTTTCAATCTTTTTCCCTGGAGTCTATTACTTTAATATGAAGACCGTTCTGGGCATATCTCATAATGATCTCTCCTTGCCAGAGCCAATAAATGACTTTTTTTCATATCCTCACCTTGAAAATCTGGATATAAACCCCGTGAGCATGCATGCACCCCCCCACGACTATGGCCCCCCCAGAAGACTCTCATTCTAAGGCTAATTCATACACAGTCTTTAGTAATTTGTTGAAATCACCAATTACATTTTCGTATCACTTCATGACTCCAGCTGTTTCTGGTCCAGGTATGCATATAAGACATCGTCACTGTATTTCTGATATGCCAATATCTCTAAATGTGGGTTTGGCAGTTTGCTCTGCAATACACGTTCCCTGTCTCTCTAATGAGTCAAAGTCATCTACTTTAATTTTTTCCCACCTCTTTCTTGTTGCAAGGATGGAAATGATGTCTGCCAAGCTTTTACATATTCAAGTTGAAGCTGGAAATCAAGTGACTATAAAGTCTGTGATATATACACATTAATTAATACGTTTTGCCATTTAACCCCCCCCCTTTTTTTCAATTGAAAGAACTAGGTTTGAGTGCATGATCCATTAAAGACCATCTTCTATCTTTGCAAGTCACTGGACTTCTCATCACCTTAATTTCTGTTCATCTATTAATATTCTAGTGTCAATGTCTGGGGTAAATTAATAGGGCTAAATAGCAGCCAAAAAGCCATTAATAAGTGTTCCCCATAATAATATAAAATTAGACTTTAAAATTTTCCTTCTAAATTATTTCTTTTTGTTATTTTAATTAGTGTTCTAGCAAGTATATGGACTTTGCATGCTATAAAAACATTATCTCAAGATGTAGAAGATTTCTCCACCTCTATGTTGGTTGGATAGTTAAAGCATCTTTCTCTAAACTATAATCTTTGGGTCATTCTTTTTTTTAATTTTTTTTAACGTTTATTTATTTTTGAGAGTCAGAGAGACAGAGCATGAGCAGGGGAAAGGGAGAGAGAGAGGCAGACACAGAATCCGAAGCAGGCTCCAGGCTCTGAGCCATCAGAACAGAGCCTGATGGGGGCTCGAACTCACAGACCGTGAGATTGTGCCCTGAGCCGAAGTCGGCTGCTTAACCAACCGAGCCACCCAGGCGCCCCTGGGTCATTCTTTAAGTGAGATGAACAGTGTCACGTTTTTTGCCTGCCATTATCTCTTTTTACTTCATTTTGTCTAGTTGTGTTGTTTTTATTGCCTGATTTCAATTACACTGAATTGTTTTTTAATATGAATCTGTTCATATTAATATAGAAAATTTATATTCTACGTTTTTACTAGTGGTTATTTTTAGAGTTTTTTCATCCATATTTTATGTGACAAGTATAATCTTAATATTATTTAATTCCAGTTGTGTATTACAGGATCATAAAATGTTTTAATTCCAATATCTTTTTTGTAGGCTATTGTTTTCTGGAACTTTCATTCCATTCCATTTTGAATGCTTTCTAATCTTAGTCTCCATTTTTCATTCTCTTATTTTAATAAAGACATGCTTGTATTTAAATAACTGTCTAACCTTTTCTTAGCATTTCACTCTTTTTTGTTTTTCGGCTTTAATTTTGAAAGCACATTTTTTGGAAGTTATTTGGTGAAGGACTAAGATGGTTTATTTCTAAAGAAAATTCTAAAGGTGTTTTATCTCACCTTCATTCTTGATTGATGAATACATTAGATATAGAATTTTACATTTATTGCTATTTTCCCTCTGCACTCTGAGGAAATCATTTCTTTATATTCCGGCATCTGCTGTGGCTGCCTAAAAGTCTGGTGCAAGTCTAGTTGTCATATACTTACAGTTCATTTCACTTTTCTTTTAACTCTTTGTCCTGGTGTCCCGCAGTTATCGCACAATATACCTGCCGGTTCTTCTTTATCCTGCATACTCTGCTTCTTCCAACTAAATAGTCACGAATTTAATACTTTTGGGAGACTTTTCTGAGTAATTAGTTTTGGAGAACTGACTCTCTCCTATTCACCTTTCGTTTGCATTTTCCCCCCTCACTCCACTTCTACATATGTTGAACCTTATCATCCTCCTTTTGTCTTCTTTTGAGTGAGTCCATCTCTTTGTATCTCTGTATCTCTGTTTTATGTTTTTTCCAGGTTCATAATGTATCATACTTACTGAATATTACATGATAAGTTGACATTAGCTTCTCCAGGCAGGGGAACTTAACAGATGAGGTACAGTTTAAAATCAATTAATGCTGCTTTTATAGCTAGTGTATTTTATACCTTATCTTGAAGTATATGACCATTAAAGTGATATCTCCGTATGTGGCCAGTACACAATTTATTCTACCTGTGAGATAAGAGTCGAAATATCTTTTGATACCAGTGAAATGGAATTAGGCATCGGTTTATGGACCTTCCATGATTTTGATATTGTAAAAGGCACCAATTCCACTTGCTGTTTTATATTTGTATTATTTATTTCCTATACTTATTACTAATCTATTTTCCAGTTCATTCAGTTTCTCTGTAGTTATGGGTAATCTGCTATTTATCATGCCCAATGATATTATAAATCTAATGGCCCTAAATTTCATTTTTAGGAGTTCTTATAACTCGGATTTACTTAAAATATATTTCTTGTTTCTCCAAGCCATCTTATTCTTTCAGTATTGTTTGCATCATATTTTTATATTATTTTAATGTTTCTTAACACACATTTAAAAAATAATTCTTTGACTTTTTTCTGTTATCTATAGTTATGAGGTTGTAAGGTGTCAAGTTAATCCTTTATGCTGATTTTTCCTCAGTGGTTTGTAGTGTTTCACTGCTAAGTCACTATTGCCTAGGTCATTATTTCTGTAGGATTCCTATATTCTCTGGACTATGAAAGTCTCACTGTGCAGCAGTTTAGTGTTTTCTTCTTTTGAGACCCTTAAGTAAGATTTCAATGGTACTCACCTGATTACCTTAATTTCCACGTGGCTGATTCCATGCCACAGCAGTAATATACACTTTTACCTCATATTTTTACATGGCTCAGGTTTAAGCTTTAGTTTCTTTGTTTAGACGGCCACAACTTCTCTACCGACGTACAACTAATTCTTCAACAGTATTCATGTGCCAGGTTGTGTGTGCCTCTATTCTACTTCCTCCGAAACATTGAAACTTTTTGCTACTATCTCCCTAACTTTTTTTGTTTAATTTTTTTTAATGTTTATTTACTTTTGAGACAGAGAGAGGCAGGGTATGAGTGGGGAGGGGCAGAGAGAGAGGGAGACACAGAATGTGAAGCAGGCTCCAGGCTCTGAGCTGTCAGCACAGAGCCCGACGCGGGGCTCGAACTCACAGACCGCGAGATCATGACCTGAGCCGAAGTCGGACGCTCAACCGACTGAGTCACCCAGGCGCCCCCCTAACTTTTATATAAGGTTCCCCAGGCAAGGAAATTGTCATTTTTATTCTGTATACTTAACACTTTCCTTTTGATAATAGATATTCAAAAAGGTTAAATGAATAAGGGCATGTGAGGACTGAATTTCAAATACTGGCTAAAGTTGATGCTAATTGAATGCAAGTAAAAAATAACAAATATAATTCAATTAACCAGGCAGAAATATATGGTTTATATATGGTTTTTTTTACCTTACTTATTTATTTTGGTGGACAGCAGAGAGGGGGAGAGATAGAATCCCAAGTAGGCTCTGCACTGTCATTGCAGAGGCCAACATGGGGCTGAAAGTCACCAGCCATGAAATTATGACTTGGGCCAATATCAAGAGTTGGGAGCTCAATCGACTGAGCCACCCAGCCCCACGCCCCCACAACTACCTTTTAGATTTGCTTAATGGGGAATCAGGTTGTTTTTTTTTGCCTTATTAACTAGAGTTAATAATCTTGATAATACTAGTTACATCCAAATTATGTTCTATAAAAATGCAGAAATATATACAATTGTTGTATATAAATATCAAAGGATTATATAAAATGTGTAAATATTCCAAAATGTATCTGGTAGAGACACATATAAAACACATATATCTATTCAAAAGTAGTGAGTGTCTTATTTCAAGAAAAGATCATGAAAATTAAATTTTATTTTAAATTTTATTTAGAAAAAAAGGAAATTTAATCCCCAGTGAATCTCAAAGAATGAGTAAAAAAATACATCAGTCATAAACTTTGCCAGAGAAAAAACTGTATCCATTATAATTATGCTATGATAGTCATCAAAACTGTTGCTTTCAGACTAAATGCTAGATGCTATGTGAATTTTCTGACTGTTTTGAGCATGATGAGTCATTGTTAAATTTTTCTGGGAAGTTATTACGCTTCTATTTTCGAGACATCTTCTGGAGAAAAGCTCTTCTTCCACAACTTCAAGGTTCTGGAAATATTAATTTGTATGTTAGTGTGGGTAACATTAGTAAGTGGAATAACTACTCTATTAAGATAACTTACTTGAGTGTTCTTTCTTCTTGGGTCGTATTTGCTTAAAGAGGGATTGAAGGAAAGTAGCATATATTTTGAATTTGCTGTAGTGTAGTCTTAAAAACTAATCATCTGCAGGCTTTTAGCAGACATGTAAATTTTAGGATCTCCATGTCATTTAGCTTATAATGTAATTAGCTATTTTTGGATAATCTCATTAAAACCTTTTAAAAGTATTAGGTTCGCATTTAGTGAACCTGTATTTGTGTCAAACATTATTCTAATTTTAGTTTTCAAATATTTCTTTTGTATGAGTTTTCTCATTCCTTAATATCAATTTATTTCTAATTATTATAATTTAACATTTTGGTTTTAATTAGCATGTACAAAATAGGAAAGATACTTTCATTCATATAACTAATAAAGTTAGTTTTCTACATTTTGTATTTTAAAACATAACAAAAAGAAGACTTTATAATATTGTAATTCCTAGAAAATGTATTTGAGTCATTAATATAAATATGTTACTTTAATGTTCAGTCCTTTAAAACAATCCAGTAAATAGTTTGTTTCTCTGAACATTGCTATAGCATGTCATTATATATAGTGATAATTTTTTGATAATTAATATATTCACAATGTTTCCTTAAATATTGAGAATTAAGACAAAGTTATCTTGTTTTTATGACAATAATCAATATTATTCCAGTTGCTCTAAATTTTATGAGCAAAGTATTTATTTGAAAGCAAACATAGTAATAAACTCACAATTCTTTGGTGAAATTAACAGACACATAATAGGTTTGTATTAGATTTTCATCTATTATTATATGTGGTTGCACTTGATTTGACTTTGGAAAATCTTGTTATATGTATGTATTAGGAAAAAGGAATAGGCTCGATTTTCTATACATTTGTATAATTAGTTTTTCAAATCCTCACTGATCTGTGGGTACAAATGGACTTATATTAACTAAAATGTTGCTAACATCCAGAATATTAACAGGGAAAATACTTAAGTGTTGCTTGGATTTCTTTGACTGAGAGGCCAAGGCATTTAAATAGGATTGTGTTTTATGTAAATAAGATGAAACCATGTTTTTAATAAGTTTATAATAGTTGCTGTTATTCATGAGATTGAAGGAATCCTTCCTTAAATTGTGGTGCTTTCAGTCTGTTTTGTTAGACACTGTGGGAATACTGATGGGGGCTGGGCATGAGAAGGGGACTAGGATTCATGGCCAAGCTTAAGCCACATGAAAAGATACCTCGGAATGCCAATAGGCTGTAACAATTTTAGGAGTTTACATGGAACGTTAGTAAGTCATTTAGCATTTGAAGAAACTTGAGAAAGCATATTAACTATGATATTGAAAAAAACAGAGTAAACAATATTTCTTTTATCATCACATTTTAGGATCCACGAATAATGAAAAGAGAAGCAGGATGAGTCAATTGTTAGGGCAAGAACTGATTAACAAAATGAAATTTCATGGATAAATCACAAGCCGAAAGTATAGGTGGGAAGCAAGATTATTATTGCGTGGAAGGAGATGGTGGGAAAGTGAACTATCACAAAACTACTGTTTTAATAATCAACTAACCACCTACCCAAATAGTCATAGAGCATTTTCACTTTTAGATAATTTCTGTCGTTACATTTAGAGAAATTCTGCTCTAGATAGATATTATTTCCTACCTCCTGTTTGCGCACACTTGTTTTCATTCTTTAGACAGGCTTTGTTGTTGAGTTCAGATCATTGAAATCTGCATAGTCTATTGTATCCATAGTTATAACTGATTATTTTCTTAGGCGTGTCAGTAAGTATTCTACGGCACACCACTAAAATCACGGTATTAGATGTATTTTAACAAGAGTATGTGACATGTTTTATTATTGTTACTATTTTATAGAAGGAAACAATTCCAGTTTTTACATCAATGCTAACTAGCAGTTTTCTTTGTAGACCGAATATATCACATGAACCGTAACAGAAAGTAACTTCAATATGCCCATGTTGCAATTTCAAGGTGAAAAGAATAACAGGTTTTAACAAGATGGATCTTTCTCCAAAGACCTTTCTGTTTCAAGGGTTGTTCAATTTTTTCATCTGTCATAAAACAAAATATACCACTCTGATATGCTTTATGTCTTGTAATATCTTGAGGCAAACCGGCCGACAAATGTATTATTCTCCCATAAAGAAGAGGAGCCCCGGATGGTGTTTGCAGCTGCGTTACCCACGCCGGGCCAAACTGCTGCTTTTGTTCATGCCTTTTTCACCACCCTAGAAATAGGGTGTGAGGTTCAAACTATAATGCCTCCTTCATAATGCCATTCTTTGTTCTTTCTGCAAAGATTCACGGCCGTATATTAAATATGCCCATAAATCTCTCGGTAATTGTATATTATTTTTCTGTTCCCGCTACAGTTTACACATTGTATTCAACTCCGACTTTATTCAGCTCTGTACAGAGGTATGGCAGGTTTATGGAAGGTTGTAAAGCCGAGAAAAGTAAGGCAATTATTGTTAAGCCTTTGTAAGCTATCTGAGAAAAGACATTTGTTGCGAACATGGCATAAAGACCAATTCTACCGAGTGGGGATTTACTCAGATTTTTATTTAAACTCTTTCGAAAGGAGTGATTATTACTATGAACATTTTTAAAAATTGAAAACTTTACGTGAGGTGTGGGAGTTTTCCATTACTTTTTAAATAAAAAGAAAAGGTTATGAGATATGTTAGTGATTAAAAAGAACATGAATAAAAAAAGTTGTGTTTTTATCTAATGTAAGTGAACTGAAAAAGATATTTTCAAAGAGTATATAAAAATTACAATCAAGTATCTGCAAGTTTCTTTCTGAAATGAAAATCTTTTCAGACTTGAGAATTCGAATACTATTATTTTTCATCGATTAACTTCATAGAAGTAGTTGCAGATATGGAAGAGTAGCAGAATATGTTACCCCAAAATATGATTATAGCAATTTGGGACATACCACTCCAAAATGTGCCACTTTGGCCTTTTGATTATTTTGAGCTGCAGACACTTAAAAAACAGCAAATTCTGGAAGAGGCTTTCTCTGAACTCCCCTTAGCCGCCTTAAGACACGTCTTCCCTAAAGAACTCAGTTGAGATAGACATCCTCCCTGGGAGTTTCATTAAGCAGGCAAAATGGACTTTTATCACAGAGGAGGAGAGTAGAAATTGGCACCATACCCAGACAAACTTTGTCACAAACTCTCATACCCTCCCAACTGTTCTTCGAAGGCCCCCTTGATCTTTTCTAGAAGTCGTTTACTTTCCCCTAAGAGACCAGCATTCCCTCCTTCCTTTCCATATGAACATGGTATTTAATCCTGAATTCAAAAGCTATGTCTTTGAGAATTACTCACTTCTCCTGGGTATCCTCCATGTATATCTGAGTTTTGCATGTTAGCAAACTTGTTTTCTCTTGTAAATCTGCCTTTATTACAAGAAGTTTCAGCCAAGAACTCAAAAGAATGGAGGGAAAATCATTTTTCCTGCCTTACACTCTATTTTCATTGTAATGAGATCTGCAGAGCCCAGATATCTATGTGTCTGTGATATGTGAAATGTACAACTTTAATTTATATGTGTGTATATGTATATATATGTATATGTATGTATGCATATATATGTATGTATATACATATATGTATGTATATGTGTATGTGTATATATGTATATGTGTATGTATAAATATGTATACATATGTGTGTATATATGTATACCTGTATACACATGTGTATGTATATGTGTACATACACACATACACACATGCATATCTGTGTGTATATATGTATATAATGTGAAATATATATAGGTATATAATATATACCAGTTAATCTTATTAAAAAAGATTAAATTCATAAACTTTGGTAAATGCTATAGTGTGTATGGAGTAAAAACATTAAGACATTCACATTCGAATACCCAAGTTCAAACTTTAGCTCTGCCATCTACTTGTGTCACTGACAGAAAGATCAAATGAGATCAAAATAAAGCTCTTGGCCTAATGCCTTAATGATTTATAAATGCTACAGTGGATCTTGGTATCAGTCTTCAGTTTATTGTTTCCTAGGGACTAATGAGAACCTTAATTATAGATAAAGGGATACTTTTGTCCACACTGTTATTTTTATAGATTCTGTAGATCTTTTTTGTTTTCCTCAGGAGAATATTCCTTGATGGAATCAGGATCATGAATGAGGAAGTAATATTATGTGCTTGTAAATATTTAATACCAAGATTGTATCATTTAATTTTACCAGAGACTTGCTTTTATTCCAATATTTCTAGAAAACTATCTGCATGCTCCTTCTCAGTTTGTCTGTTACTCCTATACTACTTGAATTCTTTTTATTTTATTTTAGTATTATTATTTTTTAATTTGAGTAAGGTTGACACACAATGTTACATTAGTGGCAGGTGCACAACATAGTGACTCAGCGTCTCTGTATGTTGTGCTGTGCTCACCACAAGTGTAGCTGCCATCTGTCACCACTCAACACTATCACACTATCATTGACTACATTCCCTGTGCTGTACCTTCATCGCTGTGACTTATTCATTCCAGAACTTGAAGCTTGTAGCTCTGATCCCCTCACCCATTTTGCCCATCTCCCACTTCCCTCTCTCTGGCAACCATTGATGTGTTCTTTGTATTTATATGTCTGATTCTGATTTTTGTCTGTTTATTCATTTCTTTTGTTTTTAAAGATTTCACATATGAGCAAAATCGGATTGTATTCAGCTAGAATACAGAATGCATGGATGACTTAGATGCTTTTACTCCTTAAAAAAAAATCTATAAATAAAATATTGGCCTGTCAGGTCTCGGCTGCTTTGATGATCTCCAATGACTAAAACAGGACTTTAAAGTTTTATTTCCTGGTTGACAGTGGCAGCATGTTTGGTCAGATGCAAGTCAGTCCATCCATCAGAGGCACAGGCTCCCTGCTATCTGTGACATGTCCCTGAGTCCGGTCATCAAAGATCTTTTTACATTTTTCTTTTTAATTGTACCTAGAAGTACACCTCCAGTAAACAGCTGCCGAATGACCGTCTGAATGAAGGCTTGCCCACAGTTAATGGTTCTGTACAGGAAACAAATTCTCTCCAAAAGGTGAACGTTTCCTATCCTGCAAGATATGATTACATATATCTCTTTAAATACATAATAGCATGTTTTTTTGTTTGTTTCTTTTGGTTTTGTTTTTGTTTTTCCTATCAGGTCACAATAAAAACAGATCCCTCTTTTATGCAGGAATTTGGAAGCCATAACTAGCTCTTTAAGCTGCATTCTACACTCCTCTATTCTAGAAAACCTGCTTTATATATTTTTTTTCTAATTGTTTTTAGTTAGGCTCCTTACCCAACATGGGGGCTGAACTCATGACCTTGAGATCAAGAGTTGCATGTTCTACTGACTGAGCCAGCAAGGAACTCCCACATATTCTCCTCATTCTAATAGTGAATGCAAGTACCATAGAGACTGGTGGCAGTAAGATCCATGGCTAACCCTCAGCAGCCCATCTCCAGGCCTATCGTGTGCACAAACATACACCCATAGATAAATATTCACTTGTTTCTGTCGTCCTTATATGAAGAATTATTATTCCAAAAAATAATTTTTGCATTGGCAAATTAATTATTAAACACTTATTTAGTCACTTAGCAAAACCCACTGACTTAGGGCTTAATGAGACGTTTTTTTCTAAATAATATTGGTAATGAAAAATAACATTGACTTTCCTTTGAAATTTATTACAGATAATTGAAAGAGACATTACAATGAATAAATGAGTGTTATATTTTATAGAAGCGTGTATTCTAAACTAGTTATACCGACTGCAGAAAAGGCTTATACATAGGGAACAAATTGTAGTTCTTCATACATATTGTCTTTTCATAACTGCATGTTTTAGCCCATGAGGCAGCTCTTACCTGTCATATTGCCTCCTATAGTCCTCAAAACCCAGAAAAAATAATCACTACTTCATTAAAGTTTCTCCTAATACTTCTAATTAGGTTGAAGTGTTTACCCAGTAATGCACTTGTCATTTCTTTCTCTGAGAAGAGTTTGAGATTTTCTGATGCCTAGATAATGTCTGGAAATAGTTACTACTTAATGGATGCTTATAGAATGAATGAATAAATGAAGCCTGAGGATGACTTCTGTCTTACCCTAAACTATTAAGACAAGAGTAAAGCTACTTTTCTGATTTTTCCAGTTTGGACATTGCTTGGAGTTCACCCAGTTTTCCTGCTCTGGGTCTTATTGGAATTATCTGCCAAATTAAGACCTTCATCTCGGAGCCTAAACTGAGCAGACTGTGTTCATTGATCACTCAACAACAGTGACTTAAAGTCGACATTTGATTCTTCACCTCTTGCTTTACTAATGAAGTACTAGATTTTTCCACTTTATTCATTACAAAGCTCTGCTTTCCAATGTGTCTTGTCTTCCATGTTAAAAACAAAATCTCCAGTGAATTATTTATTTACCATTAATTCATCACAAAAATTGTGATTGCAAACTTTGAACTAACTGCTATTATCTGTTCTTCCGTTTCAGTTACCTTTGTGGTTTCTCTGGTTAAGTCTTTATATTTATACTATTGTGCTATCTCTACTACTACTACTACTACTACTACTACTAAATAATTCTGCTTCTACTTCTGCTTCTCCTCCACTTCCTCCTCCTTTCTCTTCTTCTTCCTCCTCTTCTCTTTCTTTTCCTTCTTCTTGTCTCCATCTCCATCTCCGTCTCCATCTCCATCTCCATCTCCATCTCCATCTCCATCTTCTTCTTTTCCATTTCAGCCTTGTTCATTATAATGAAAAGGCTTCCTTCCTCAAGTTCTTCATTCATGTCCTTAAGTGACACCACATTGCTTTCTAGAATTTGTCAAAATCGCTCAGGTGAGCTAGTAAGGTGGTCATTAATTCAGCCATGCTTATTTATCCAAATACCTCCTGGCCTTTTCCCTAATTTTTATTCCTGCCAGAACAGAGTCTTTACTAATCTGTGAATGTACCTTGTTCATTTGCATGCCTACATTTTGGTTAAGTATCTCTGCTACCGACTCTCACATTGTTTTCTCTTCCTATGGCTGCCTTTCCTCATTCTTTGCTTTCCTTGTAGAGCATTCTCCAATTATTGTAGTTCTTATTAGTCATGAGCCTGGACTCCTCACTGTTCAAGAGTTTCTTCAGTGTTTTTTAATTCCTGGCAAATTGTGAAGAACTGATGTATAAATACAAATATATGCTATATTACCCTGTAATATTTAATTTCACTCTGACATATACACCAAAATAAACATAAACAAGGTGTCTTGGCAGCAAGGAGGACTGGAGAAGCTCCTGTCTGTACCATTTTATCCCCTTGTAGCCTGTGTCAGCTTAAGTTTTCGGAAGGAAGGAAACACTACTTAAGCTTCTTTTGTTTTCCTTGTAGCACCTGGCACATTGTAGCAACGCAGAGTTCCAATCAGAGTGTGTTAATTTGGATTTTGTTTAATGCCTGTTTTAATTATCAACCTTAAAATAAGTCACATTGTAAATGATGACCAGGATGTTAATATATTCCTAACCTTTTTAAAATGAATTTCAACAGGGAAATTCAAGAACGCCAATTCTAAAAGCTTTGCCTTTGAAATGGAATTTCATGCTTACCAATGAGCATGAGAATGTCTTACAAATCAAACAATATAACACCTGCACAGGCTAAAGTAAGCTGAAAAGACTACTTGGCTTTTCTCACTCTTAGCTATTCTTTCCGCATCCCAACCTACATTTACCTCAGCCAGTTCAGTTACAGGAGCTGATACTATTCAAGCATTGCCTGGAGCAGAAATGTTGACAAAGGTTTCATAGTTCAGAGGACTTCTTTTTTTGAGGTGCAAGAATTTAAGAGCAAGAAGTACCAGATATTAACAAAATAGGTGCTGAATGTATTTAAATACTTAAGAGATGTCAGGAAAGTTTTTAGTTGGCAACTGTAAGTCACATTTAGGTAGAGTACATATACCAACAGAATCCTTTATACTCTTGCCTCTTTTTTTTCCTCTCGAAGACTTTTATTTTATAGTAAACCATAGGCATCTATTGAGTTAAACTATATGAACGATACACACAAGAATACTAAATTATGGTATGTTGACAGTATGATATTTCATTATTTCTTATTAGAATGTAGGTTCTTTGGGGCAGGTATTTTGTCTAATTAACTATCGTATTTACAAAATCTAAATTAATCATAGCATAAAATAGATAATAAATGTTTCTGGAATGAGTTAATGGATGTTTTATATGGTTTGTAAAGAAAAAGGTGGTATTATAAAGGAGTAAATGTGGACTCATTTTGTTCAATAATTAAATGTGGTGAAAATGAGAGTTGCTTTAGATTCAGCGAGCTTATTTGCTGTTTTTCAAATGTTTTGCATTAGCAAAACCTTTAATGAGTTTGGCCTCAAGGAGTTTTTCTTTAATCCATATGTTTCTGATTCCCATAGAGTTCGCTGTTACCAAAACTATTTTAATTATTTATTTGAGTTCCAAGATGCCCTTTGAAAGATTTCATTAAGGAATTCTTTATGTCTGACTTTTAAATATTAAAGTCTCATTTTTCTCAATATTTCTTAGACCATGTCTTCAAATGAGCATAACTATTCTGAGATTTATTTTTATGCTGGTCTCCCAATTTTATTTCTAATGTCATTAGAGCAAAAATGTTTTCATATTAGTTAAATGAGCAAATAAACTCTCTGTAATGCCTATATTCTGCATTTCTAATGTGGAATTTGGAATAATTTGTAATGGCTTAGTGTCTCACAATTTAACCATAGCATTTATCTTAATAAGTATATACCTATTAATCTTATAAATGGTATTCTCCTTGAGTTACTATATCGAGAATAAGTTCTAAGTTTGACTTAGGAATGGATTTCGATTTTATGTATGTGAGAGTTGAGGAGAAACAGAAGAAAAGAGAAAGAAATCCGGAGGGTAAGAGATATAGCTACTCTCTTTCTTGACCATGTTTAAATTTACCTTGTCGCTAATAATGGATTTTTTGCTTCTGTGAGAATGTTTAAAATTCAGAGTTATCTTCTCGAGTTTAATTTTCAGTCAAATAAAGATGTTTATTTCAGTAAAACTAAGAATAAAATATTAATATTATTAATATACACACCCCTCCACTAGACAGTTCAACTACCAAAGATTTTTTTTCTGGAGCTAGTTTTTTAAAGATTCATCATATCCCTGTAGTGTAGCAGAAGTTAGTGGGATGGGGGAGTATATGCTTTCATCTCCCATGAATTCAAAAACTGCTCTGTGTGCTATGAGTGCTTTATGATTTAGGTATTAATCAACACCTCTAATTAGTTTAATGCTAGAAGGAGGGAATTCACGACTCAAGTACTTTGTAGAATATTTTCTTTGTGATATTTTACATTATCAAATAGAAGAAAATTTAATTTCTTTGAGATTAAGTACTTGAATAAAATAGATTCTATATAAACTATTTGATTTTTATGTTTTCATTTTTTAGGGCAATACTATATACAAAATAAAGAGGGTTAAATGTATTAAATAGATAATTTGGTAAACTAAAGTAAATAAAATGGCAAAAAATTACCAATAGGAGTCATATAACAATATGACCAAATTCCTATTTTGAAGTACTTTCCTTTGAAACAAACAAACGAAAAAGTCTCCAGTGGAGACAAATGAAAATGAAAACACAATGATCTAAAATCTATGGGATGCAGCAAAAACTGTTCTCAGAGGAAGGTTCATAGTGATACAGGCCCACCTCAAGAAGCAAAAAGAATATTAAAGAAACAACCTAACCTTATGCCTAAAGAAGCTAGAAAAAGAAGAACAAATAAAACCCCAAACCAGTAGAAGGAAGGACATAACAAAGAAAACAGATTGATGAACCCAGGATCTGGTTCTTTGAAAAGATCAACAAAATTGATAAACCAGTAGCCAGACTCACAGGGAGGAAAAAAAACAAAACAACAACAAAAAAGAAAACTCAAACAAAATCTTAAACAAAAGAGGAAAAATAACCAACACCACCGAAATACAAAGGATTATAAGAGAAAAGTAAATAGATATTCATAGAAACTTCCAAAACCAAATCAGAAAGAAGTAGAATATTTGAGCAGACAGATTACAAGCAATGCAATTGAACCAGTAATCAAAAAAAAAAAAAAAAAAAAAACTCTCAAGAAACCAAAATCCAGGACAAGATGGCTTCAGAGGTTAATTTATATAAACATTTAAAAATAAGTAATACCTATTCTTTTTAAACTTCTTCAAAATATAGAAGAGGAAGGATATTTTCTGAATTCACTTTACGAGGCCAACATTTCCTAATAGCAAAACCAGACAAAGACACTACAGAAAAAGAAAACTAAAAGCCAGTATTTCTGATAAACACAGATGCAAAATCGTCAACTAAATACTAGGAAACCAAATCCATCAACACTTTAAAAAAACCCTTCACCCCATCCATGATCAAGTGGAACTTATTCCTGGGATGAAAAGGAGGAGGTTCAATATTTGCAAATCAACGTGGCATTTCACGTTAACCAAAGAAAGGATAAAAACCATATTATGATCTCAACAGATGCATAAAAAATATTTCAGGAGTACAACATCCATTCATGATGAAAACTCTCAACACAGTAGGTTTAGAGGGAACATACCTCAACATAATTAGGGCACATAGGAAAACCCACAGCTAATGTCATACTCAATGCTGAAAAACTGAGAGCTTTTCCTCCAAGATCAGGAACAAGATGAGGAGGTCCACTCTCACCAATGTCATTTGACATAGTACTAGAAGTCCTGGCCATAGCAATCAGACAAGAAAAAAGAAATAAAAGACATCCAAACTGGTAAGGAAGAAGTAAAACTTTCACTATTTACAGATGACATGATACTATGTATAGAAAACACTAAAGACTCCAATAAGAAACTACTAGAACTCATAAATGACTTCAGTAAGGTCACAGGATAGAAAAATCAACATACAGAAGTCCATTGCATTTCTATATATCAGTAATGAAATAGCAGAAAGAGAAATTAAGAAAACAACCCCATTTAAAATTGCACCAAAAATAATAAAATATCTAGGAATAAACTTAACCAAAGAAGAAAAAGACCTATAATCTAAAACTATAAAACATTGATGAAAGAAATTGAAGACAACACAAACAAATGGAAAGATATTCCATGCTCATGCATTGGGAGAGCCAATATTGTTAAAACGCTCGTACTACTCAAAACGATCTACAGATATAATGCTAGCCCTATTAGAACACCAACGGTATATTCAAAGAATTAGAACAAATAAAAATAAAATTAGTATGAAACCACAAAAGTCCATAAATAGCCAAAGTAATCTAGAAAAAGTAAAAAAAAAAAAATGCTGGAGGTATCATAATCCCAGCTTTCAAGATATACTACAAAGCTGTAGTAATCAAAACAGCATGGTGTTGGCACAAAAATAGCCACATAGTTCTGTTTTATTTGAGAGACCCCCAACACACCCATGCTTATATGGTCAGTTATCTACAACAAGGGGAAGAATATACAGGGAAAAGACAGTCTCTTCAATAAATGGTGCTGGGAACACTGGACAGCTACATACAAAAGAATGAAACTGGACTACTTTCTCACACTATACACAAAAATAAACCCAACTTGATTAAAGACCTAAATGTGAGACCCAAAGAATAAAATTCCTGGAAGAAAATATAGGCAGTAATATCTATGACATTGGCCATAGAAACATTTTTCTAGATATATCTCCTTTGGCAAGAAAAACAAAAGCAGAAGTAAATTATTAGGACTACATCAAAATAAAAGGCTTTTGCACGGAAAAGTAAGCCATCAACAAACTAAAATACAACCTTCTGAATGGGAGAGGATATTTGCAAATAATATATCCCATAAGGGGTTAATATCCAAAATATATACAGAACTCATACAACTCAATACAAAAAAATAATAATTCAAATAAAAATAATTCAAATAAAAAGTGGGCAGTGTATTCAAATATATGAATACATGAGTTTTCAAAGAAGACTCATAAATGGCCAAAAGATATATGAAAAGAGACTACTATTCAGGGAAATACAAATCAAAACCACAGTGTGATATCACCTTACACTTGTCAGAGTTGCAAGAATCTAAAAGATGAGAAATAACAAGTGTTAGTGAGGATGTGGAAACAGGAACCCTCGCGCACCATCGGTGGCTTGTAAATTGGTACAGCCGCTATGGAAAACAGAATGGGAGTTCCTTAAAAACTTAAAACCAGTATTACCATATGATCCAGTAGTCCCATTATTAGGTGTTTACCCAAAGAAGACAAAAACACTAATTCAAAAAGATATATGCACAACTGTGTTTATAGCAGCATTATTTATAATAGCCAAGAGATGAAAGCAACTCAAATGTCCATTGATAGATGAATGGGTATAGAAGATATGGGAAATATCTATATCTCTATATATCTACAGATATAGATGTCTACAGATATCTCAGCCATGAAAAGAATGAAATCTTGCCACCTGCATCAACATGAAAGGACCTAGGTGGTATTATGAGGAGTGAAATACATCAGTCAGAAGAAGACAAATGCCATATGATTTCACTCACATGTGGAATTTAAGAAACAAAACACATGAACAAAGGAAAAGAGATGTGAAAAAACAGAGTCTTAAATATAAAGGACAAACTAGTGGTCGCCAGAGGGGAGGTGGCTAGGGGAATGGGTGAAATAGATAAAGGGGATTAATATACACTTGTTACTTATTGTGATGATTGTTGAATCATCATATTGTAAGCCCAAAACTAATATAATACTGTGGGAAATCAAACAGCTATATCCTGGTTAAGGAGAATAATGTATAGAAATATTGAATCATCAGATTGTATACCTGAAACTAATATAATACCAGAAAAAAAAAAAAAGCCTTTAAAATGTAACTGTTCAACTTCTAATGATTTTGGTGGAAACATATAGATATTTCTTCTTAAGGTTCATACTTATTAAATATTGATGTATGCTTCATAAATACAAGCAAACAAAAATAGACAAAAATCATAAATTCCTTTCCTTAAACTTTTATAGAAGATTTCCGTCTGTTTAATGATATGTCTCCCAGAAAATGGAAACACTTTCTAAAGCATGTTGTCAAAAATGATAAGCTAATGTTTACATTCAATGCGAAATCTCATCTATCAAATGAAAACATTTTAATATGGTGGATTTTCCTGAAATTTAAGAGCGTAAAATAACTTTCCCATCTGTAGGTAAAGTAGTGAGGAAGCCACAGTTCAAAAGTCGATGTAGTTCCACTCTTTCATCACTTCAGGTCCGAAAATGCTCTATCTATAACATGGCGAATTATCAAAAACAAAGAAAAGAAAAAGGCACACCGCTATTTTAATATGTGATTTCGAGAAGTGAGTTTTTAAAAAAAATTCTGTATTTTCCATCTTTACCTAAAAAATTAGTCCACAAAAACGAGTTTTATGGTAATTTTCTTTGTTAGGGAAAAGTGAAGAACGCTACTATGCAATTTATTTTGGCACCCTATCCTGATTGTAATTACAATGCAAATTACAAAGTATATCTCAGCATGCAGTGAAGTTAGAAAAAAAATGCTCTGGGCATACTATAGATGGGATTTTACATGCCCTGAAGTCCAGAATGGCTAGGGTCTTGTTTTCGGGAGGAGTTATTGAATGACAGTGATGATTTAAACATCATAATTTTTCCCTTTGATACAGAAGCAGTTGGACAGAAATCATAATCATTTCATATCTAGAGAGAGCCATATCCAGGGACTTTGAATCCCTGTATTTTCTTGGCTTTGGTCATTCTAATTTGATTTTTTTCTCATAATGCTGCTAATAAGGCTGACTAAAAATAGTTTAGATTAGAAAACGGGATTCAGTCATTTTTAGATAATATTTCTTTTTTTTTAATTTTTTTTAGTGTTTTTATTTTATTTTTGAGAGACATAGAGACAGAGCGTGAGCAAGGGAAGGGCAGAGAGAAAGGGAGACGCAGAATCCGAAGCAGGCTCCAGGCTCTGAGCTGTCAGCACAGAGCCCGACGCGGAGCTCGAACTCACAGACAGTGAGATCATGACCTGAGCCGAAGTCAGCTGCTTAACCAACTGAGCCACCCAGGCGCCCCAGATGATATTTCTATGTAGTGCCCATACCATGTTAAAGCCTGGAGTACCAAGAATCTTATCAATCCTCACATTTACAGCTTCTTCTCAGTGGCAGAGGTCTTAGAGATAATCTAGTCTAATATACTCATTTTGTATATGAAAACAGGCTCAGATTGGATAAGCTTATTAACAAATTAATGTAATTTTTAAATTTGAAGTTCTTAAATTCTTTCTCCATCCATTACTATTTATGTATGTATGCATTTGTTTATTTATTTTTTATGTTCATTCAGTTTTGAGAGAGAGAGAGAGAGCAAGCAAGATAGGGGGAGAGAGAGAGGGAGACACGGATTCTGAAGCAGGCTCCCAGGCTCTGAGCTGTCAGCACAGAGCCCTATGCTGGGCTCGAACTCACGAACTGGGATTTCATGACCTGAGCTGAAGTTAGTTACTCAACCCACTGAGCCATCCAGGTGCCCCAATCCATAGCTATTTTTAATTAAACAGGCCCCTTCATTAGAAAAAAATACGGGAAAAAAAGTTACATCAATGCCATTTTCACTGGTACTGAAACAATGTTCAAGAAAAATTAATTGACATTATTTTTAAGACAGAAGCATTATGCCAAAAAAGGCATATGCTTAGTTAAATCACGTGGACTATTTTTACAGGGCAGATGAATGGGTCAAGCTAGAAATAACTAGTCAGACTCCTCACAGGCAAAACTATTTTCAGGTAGAAAACCCTAACAAGGTTCACGCATTAAATATGATAACCATCTGTTTTGTTCCCACAAATAAATTAGACTGGAAGAATTCAGCAAAGCCATGTGTTTCCCCCCACCAGGATATATTTATAATTATTGTTCTGAAACATTAAATTTATTAATAATAAAACTTCTAATAATTACTGAATACTAACTATATGCCGGACACTACTCTAAGCTCTTTGCACATAGCATCTCGTCTAATAATTAAAACAACCCTACAAGGGAGATGTTGCTAATATTTGCATTTGATTTGAAATGCAGTTGAGAAGGATTTTAAGCTCTCCATCTTAAAAGTAGCACCAAGTAGAAACCAAATGCAGGAGAGCTTTTGGTAAAATTTCAAAAAAGTGAGCAAAGTCATATGAACCTGCTTTTTCAACAGCAAAATCCTGCTGCCCTTCCATTTTTTTTAATTTTAAAAAAAATTTTTTTTAATGTTTATTTCTTTTTGAGAGAGAGAAACAGACAGAGTGCGAGCGGAGGAGGGGCAGACAGAGAGGGCGACACAGAATCTGAAGCAGGCTCCAGGCTCTGAGCTGTCAGCACAGAGCCCGATGCGGGGCTCGAACTCACAGACCAGGAGATCATGACCTGAGCTGAAGTCGGACGCTTAACCGACTGAGCCACCCAGGCACCCCTGCCCTTCAATTTTTAAGAGACAGTGGTGTGCACTGTAGCTAGATTTTATTTATTTCTTTCTTTATTGTCTAAAATTATGGCCCTCCTAGTAAAGTTCTGACTATAACTTTTCACAAAAGAATGGTGTCGTAGTCCATGTGGGCTGTTAGAACAAAGTACCACAGGCCGAGCAGCTTATAAACAACAGAAATTTTTTCCTCACAGTTCCGGAAGCTGAATGAAGCCCAAGATCAGGGGGGCCAGCATAACTGCCTTCTGGTGACGGCCCTCTCTCTGGGTCAGAGTCAGCACCTTCTCACTGTGTCCTCACAGTGAGACAAAGAAAGGGCTAGGGGGTCTCTCTGGAACCTCTTTTATAAGGCAGGAATCCCAGTTATCAGGACTCCTCCTTATGATTTAAGCACCTCTCAAAGGCTGTAACATTTTGGGGGATTAGGATTTAAACATATATTTTGGGGGGGTACACAAACATGCAGACCATAGCAAAAGAGAGCCTTAATTTTCTTTTTTGTCCTGATATCCTTAAATTTCAATTTTCAACTACATGCATATTTATTGCTAACAATTAGAAAATGTGAAGTTGTTAAAAGGATAAACTAACAACCAGCCAGTGTTAAAGAGTTGCATTTCTGTTTATCGAAAATATTTTTAATACATACTTATTTAATACGGGATATAGAATCATTGTTGTGATTCTAGGATTGTTAGATAAGTGGGTAGGTAGATAGATGATAGATAGATAGATATAGGTAGATGATAGATGATAGAAGGATGACAGGTAGATGATAGACCAACCTCAGATGTTAGTGGTTCTTTATCCTCAAACACCTAAATAAATTTTTGTGAGATGAACATCAACTTCAAATTGATTAGAAAAGAAAGCAGAACACTTTACTTATGACAACTTTTCTTTCTGTCTCTATCTCTCTTTGTCTCTCTGTCTCTCACACACACCCACACAAACAGACATATTCAAAAACTCAGTGCAGAATGTACGAAAGATTTTGAAGAGTTATAGAAAAAGAGAGTTTACATAATTAAAGCTACTCAAACAAGTAGGAAATTTCCATTAGCATTTTTATCTTCCTCACCCACCAACAGGCATTGCTACTTTCCCCTTCACCGAAGCCTGGCGCTGGCTTTTCTCCCTCATTGCTGACATTTGCTCCAGGACCTAACATTTGTTTGCCTTATATCTGCATTGCTACCTAGTTCCGCCCCAGCTCCTCATGCACATCGTAAAACCACTGTACTTCTCAAACGAGAGAATCCTATAGCAAACAGATGTCTTCTTTTTAGAAGATAATCTAAAAATCACCTTTTTTCCTGGCGCACCTGGGTGGTTCAGTCATTTAAGCAGCCAACTCTTGATTTCAGCTCAGGTCGTTATCTCACAACAGTGAGATTGAGTGCCCTGATGGGCTCTGCGCTGACGGTGGAACCTCCTTAAGATGGTCTTTTTCTCCCTCTGCCCTTCTCCCCTTCTTGTGTGCTCGTGCTCGCTCTCTCTTTCTCTCTCTCTCTCTCAACAATACAAAAATTAAATAAATACAATCACTTTTTCTTGAATGGAGCATGTTGGTGAGCTTTCTGCCACCCACACAGGACAATTCATCAATATATTTCCTGTACGTTTCTTGTATAGCTCTTTCCGACTTCCTGTCATTTGTAATGCATTAGCATCAGTTAAGCACAGATAAAATATAGATGGGCCCAGGCATCTCATATCCTACCGGCATATTGTCTCAGCCCTGAGTTATACATTTGTAGGCATGTCACTTACTTCTCAAAGTCTAAGCCTTCCGACAGTAAAATACATCTTACGTCGTGGCGTCTGACACCATGACTTCCATCGTGTTTTCTAGTTCTCCAGCCCAAAGTTCTCTGTCTTTCTCAGTCTCTCCAGTGAATACACATGTGAAACTTTGAAGTTACCTGAACGAGATTTCAACATTTTCAGTTTGCTGAAAGTCTAATGGAAATGTATACATACTGACTAATATAACTTGTAAAGCATAAATATACTGGCGACATGAGTAGAAAATGATGAAAGTTAAACCTGAGTTCTGAATCTGATGATTGCATCCTTTGGTGGCAGTAATATCTGTCTGTAAAGTTTTAGAGTGTGAATCGAAGGAAAAAAATATGAAACACATGCACATGTTTTTAGAGGAGGAAAGTACTTCACATTTTTATGCAATGATTAAACCTCCGGAATTAGTCATCGAGGCGGGTCTTGCTTGAGAAAAACAACACACTAAGAGTTGTGGGATTTTACGCAATTGTGAAAAAATTGGATAGGTTCCTTATCGTGTAAGAGAAAGATTAACAAAACGATATAACAAGTGTCTGAAGCACTGTTATGTCTTAACATTTACTAATTGTGAGAAATAAGTCACTTGTTTTTCTCCCATCAAGTCATAGCCAAGGAAAACTGTACTTAAAATAAAATACTCTGGCAATGCAATGAAGTCTGTGATTTTGTCATCTTGCTTTGAATAGCATTTAATGACAAGAATGACAAAAAAAAAAAAAAAATCACCGAAACCCAAATGAAGCAACTAAGAGGCAGCATACTATTTTCCTTCAGCCGTATGACAATTATTCTCCACAACAGGACACTCTATACTGCAAATATAATGATACAATAAATTTCACCGGAAGCTGGTGATATTTAAAATTTAGAAAGGACAAGTATATTTTAACAATGAACATTAAACTACAACCTTATCAATGATGTGGGATGCAGGTTATTTCTGACGTTGTCCTTTAGTTAAGTGTCAATTGAAATTATAGAAGTCATTTTATTTGTACATGTTAAGTTGCGCAGCCACTAGAAGTTTTGGGAACAAATCAAGCACCTTTTTCATAAGACAAACATCAACTCAGAACAATTATTGAAAACATTAGGAGACAATGCTAATGTATTTCATGCTTCAAAGGCTACAGCTGCCGAAAATTCATAGCAATCAATCAACATCTTTTCTGCTATATTTCATATATTAAACAACCCACCATGGGTAATTATTATGAGTAGATTTTCTTTTTTTAGACAAAGTTCCTGGATATATTGATTAAACTCATTGTTCCTTTGTGACTGCCTCAGATGTAGCTAAAATATTAAAGCTATAATCTGTTTTTCATTTATAGAAAAAAATTAAAACCCACCTGAGACAATTTAACACAATTCATTGCTTCTGAATAGAATTACCTTTTCGTGAGTGCTTTTCTGCCCAAAGAAATACAAATAGATAAGTAATTTGTTTTTCACACCTGACATATTTTGCTCTGAATTCTAAAACACATGCTGGTGGTCACTGGATTGTCCGCAGGGAAAAGCTACCTCTGCGAGAGAAGCATCTGAGTTCATCGGTCTTAGCTCTTCAGATATCCATAGAATAAGTTCTTAACCTCAAATGCAAAAATGGTAAGGATTGTAAGTCCGAATCCTCAAAGAAAGAAAGAAAACAGATCAGACCTATCTTGGATTTTGCCTCCATTTTGAAAGTCCTCACTCTAGTCTTCTTTCTCTATTCCTCATCACAGCCACATTGGAATGAAGTCATTACACATGACTTCAGGAAATATATATAAATAGCATATATAAGAAAATATATATCAGATAATGACCCCAGAGTATGATGCAGCCACAACCTAAAAACTTTATAAAAAAATATTAGAGAATGATTCTTAATTCAGAAGTTTCAATCTGACATTCTTGATCCCAATAAGGACGTATGGATGTATTGGATTTGGTCTACACAGTATTCATAAAGGGTTTTTAGTGAGTACACAATATGTAAAAGTTGGGATAATTTATAGAAAACATCTGTATTTCAGTTTTTCTTGAGAAAATAGTTAGAGCACCTGACCACCTTAACTGCACATTACACATGGCAATAGCTAAGTAATGGCTCATTCCTGAAAGCCTTTAGATGCCTTCCTTAAGGCACACTGATTACTATATATACTGCTCACTTTTATCAAATTTAAAGATGGAGGTCATATTCCTAACTGCACTCAGCTTCTTAAAGGAAAAAAAATTATCTTTTGCAATGTCTGTACAAGGCCTCATTCACGAAATACCTAATAAATACCCCATGCTTCCTGATATGTATGAAATAATTAATCAATGAAAAATAGATAGTATTTCACTAAGTATAACAGGATTTTGAATGTAAAAGAGTTTCCAAAGGATAACAATAAAATCAAAGCATAGTAAACATTTATTCATAAAAATTTTCCTGAAACACCTTGTAATTTATTTTGAAAGTTTGAAGAGAACTTAGTTATGGTGCAGTTCAGGGGTTTTGAAACTGAAGCAAGAATCGATGGTCCAAGCCCCCATCAGGCACACCTACTTCTTGGCCCTAATACATTTGAAACCCATCACTTAGGGTTCTGTGAATCAATTTGGAAACCACTAATCCTGTCAGATTTCCATCATTTGAGAAAAGAGGCAATTGATGTTCAGTAAAATAATGACTTTGCCCATTATGAGGAGACTCAGGATTACTGGTTACAAAGTTCTGAGACATATATGAACTGAAAGAGTATGTCAGATACCCTTTCCTGCCTACACAGAAGTGCAGGGAAAAGGAGTAATGCATGAAAAGTCACCATATAAACAAGCACTACACAGCTAAGAATTACTCAGGAAACTAAAAATGTCTCTAAAAGTAAAGGCAAGTGTAAGAAATCCTGCTAATGTAATGTTTCCAGACTGTCGTATTTAGTCTGAATTACAGGACCGCTGTTTTAGAATCGTATACTCTTACAACAGGAAGTCGCACCACCAGCGCTATTGACATTGGGGGCTGGATAATTCTTTGCTGTAGGGAGTTGTTCTGTGTGTTGTAGTTTAGCAGCAGCCCTGGCTTCTACCCATTAGATTCCAGTGGAGTAATCCAGGTTGTGATAATCAAAAATGCCTCCCGATATCGCTAGGTGTCTCCAGCAGCAAGATTGTCTCCAGTAGAGAACCACGGCTCTATATTACTGTTTATAGATGCTAATTCTTGGTAAATAAGACTTCTATATGCAGCCTCCAATTCCATTTTTTTTTTTAATTTTTTTTTAACATTTACTTTTGAGAGACATAGAGAGAGAGCGTGAGCAGGGGAAGGGCAGAGAGAGAGAGGGAAATACAGAATCTGAAACAGGCTCCAGGCTCTGAGCCGGCAGCACAGAGCCCGACGCGGGGCTCGAACCCACAGACTGTGAGATCACGACCCGAGCTAAGGTCAGCTGCTCAACCGACTGAGCCACCCAGGCGTCACCCCCTCTTTTTTTTATTGTTTATATATTTATTTTCAGTGAGAGAGAGAGCAAGCAAGCAAGCAGGGGAGGTACAAAGAGAGGGAGAGAGAGAATCTCAAGCAGAGACCATGCCATCAGCACAGAGCCCAATGAGGGGCTTGAACCCATGAACTGTGAGATCATGACCTGAGCCAAAACCAAGAGTCAGATGTTTAACCAACTGAGTCACCCCGTTGCCCATCTCCAATTCCAATTGCAAGATATAAATTAATTGTAATGATTTTCAAAATACTTGGAGTTATTTTGAAGCAACCGACAAGATTTTTACTATTAGTTCCCCAGTGTCAGATTTGAAACAAAAGTATGTGTATATTTGTTAGTGAAGTAGAGCCTAGACCTGGACAATAAAGTCATTGCAAGTGAGTTCCATGCTCTCTGAGAAGTCCAGTGTCAAGAAAAGAGGGCTTAGCGTGGTGCGGGGGGAGTGGGTGTTGGGCTGGATTTGTTTAGGCCTGATTGGAATCCTCTCCAAGGCTAAAGCAGATGGACGGTTGGTACACTAAGCATTCTTGGCCAGGTGTTCCAAAACTTTCAGTGAGTCTTTGAGGTTCAGAACATCTACTCTGATTTGCCTAAACTTGATTAGGATTTTCTCTTTGTTTTTTGGAAAAAACAAACTAAAACCAAAACCAAAAAAAGTCAACTTCATAGGTAGTATATCACTCATTATATATAACATAATGTTGCAAGCGTTATCCATATATTAACGCATTTAATCCTTACAGTCAGACATTGAGGTAACTGTTATGCTTATCCTCAGTTTAGTCAAGGGGAAATTATGTAATATTCTAATAATCATTTAGTTAGTTATCATTATTCAACTTCAATAATTGGCAGATAATTCCTTAAAAATAAAATTGGAGCTTTAAGGAAAACAACATATTAAACGCTGATGATACAATATGAGCCTTTACGTGAAAATGAGACATTCAGAACACTTTTATCAGCCACCGTGTGCTAAGATTTTTTTTTTATAAGATTGGTGGTGATGGCAGCAAATGTGATTTGTTTTATATTGTTTAATCAAATGTGTCAATATTTGGAAGATCTTCATGACTCAATGAGCGAAGATTTTCCAGATGACTAGTGTGTAATGTCACAAAGTCACGTGTGGGTAAGAGATCCATTCCAAATTCCAAATAAAACAAGAGAATTTAAAGGTATATAACAGGTATAAAAAGTTCATTGATCTGGTTTCAGAATTCATATTTCAACTTTAAATTTCTCTAATCTTGAAAACAAAAACAGAAACAAACAAAAAATAGTGCTTCTTGAGTTTGGGTTTAGCATCAAAGGAGACTATCCATCGTAATCTGGAAAATCTTTTAAAATATTCCTCTTTTTAAAGTATTTTAATTATAATATAGTTAATAATGTTAAATTGGTTTCAGGTGTACAATATAGTGATTCAATAATTCTCTATATTACTCACTGTTCATCAGGATAAGTGTACTCTTAATCCCCTTCACTTCCTTCACTCATTGCCCCTCCTACCACCCCTCTGGTAACCATCTGTTTGTTCTCTATAGTTGAAAGTCTCATTTTGGGGAGGTGGGCAGGAAGGGGCTATTTTTTGGTTTTACTCTCTTTTTTCCCCCTTATTTGTTTTGTTTCTTAAATTCCATATATGACTAGAAGCATATGGTGTGTGTCTTTCTTCGACTGACACATTTCATTTAGCATTATACTCTCTAGATCCATCCATGGTGTTGCAAATGGCAAGATTTCATTCTTTCTTATGGATGAATACTGTTTCAGTGTGTGTGTGAGTGTGTGTGTGCATGGGTGTGTGTGTGTGTGGGCACATGTTCATATATGAATGGACACTTGGGCTGCTTCCATAATTAGGCTATTGTAAATAATACTGCAGTAAACATAGAAATGCACGTATCTTTTCAAATTAGTGGTTTTGTATTCGTTGCATAAATATCCAGCAGTGTGATTAATGGTTCTGCTTTCAATTTTTTGAGGAAATTCCATGTACTGTTTGCTATAGTGGCTATACCAGTTTGCATTCCCACCAACAGTGTACAGGTGTTCTTCTCCACATCCTCACCAGCACTTACCGTTTCTTCTGTATTTGATTTAGCATTCAGGCAGGTGTGAAGTCATTTCTCATTGTAGTTTTGATTTGTGTTTCCCTGATAATGAGGGATGTTGAGCATCTTTTCATGTGTCTGTTGGCCATCTGTATGTCTTCTTTGGAAAATGTCCTTTCATGTCTTCTGCCCATTTGTTAATTGTATTGTTATATTTTTTGGTGGTAAATTGTTCTTTATATATTTTGAATACTAACCCTTAATCAGGTATATTAATTGCAAGTATCTTCTCCCATTCAGTAGGTTGTCTTTTAGTTTTGTTGATTGCTTTCTTAGCTGTGCAGAAGCTTTTTATTTTGATATAGCCACAGTATTTTTTTTTTTTTTTGGTTTTGTTTCTCTTGTCTCAGGAGACATATCTAGAAAAATGTTGCAATGGCTGTTACCTGAGAAATTACTTCCTGTGTTCTCTTCTAGAATTTTTATGGTTTCAAATCTAACATTTAGGCCTCTAATCTCTTTTGAGTTTATTATTGTGCATGGTGTGAGAAAGTGGTCCAGTTTCATTCTTTTGCATGTTGCTGTCCAGTTTACCCAGAACATTTGTTGAAGAGGCAATTCATTTTCTCATTGGATATTCTTTCCTTCTTTGTCAAAGATTAATTGACCATATAATCTTGGGTTTATTTCTGGGCATTCTATCCTGTTCTGTTGACGTAGGTGTCTTTTTTTGTGCCAGTATCATACTCTTTTGATTGCTACAGCTTTGTTGTATAACTTGAAATCTGGAATTATGATACCTTCAGCTTTGTTTTTCTTTTTCAAGATTGCTTTGGCCATTTGAGGCCTTTTGTGTTTCCATACAAATTTTAGAATGTTAGTTCTAGTTCTATGAAGATTCTTCTCATCTCCAACTACAAGAGTGAAGTTGGGATTTCTTCAGATGCTTCAACTAAAGCAATATATAACAAGAGATTGACTACCAAAACAGATGTTAAGAATGTGGCTCTTTCTATGAAGTCCTGTGTAAAACAATGTTACTCTTCTTATTGATTTTGGGGTGTAAATATCATTATTTCTAACAAAAAATGTTATTTATATGAATAAGTAATGGGCTTATTATATTATTTTAAAACCAATTGTGAATAAATGGTTATTTAATTTTTTCTTTATTTTAATTATAATAAATATAAATAGATATAACCTATATAAACAAACCTGGGGAGAAGTCTTCCTTGATCATTTAAAGAGTATAAAGATATCATGAGTCCAAAAATTTTGAGAACCAATGCTTTAAATCACTTTTCTCTTCATGTGCATTTATTTTGACTTTTTAAATAAAATTTCTATATTTTAAGATTTTATGATTTTTATATTTGAAAGTGTAAAATTCCAGGTACAGGCAAAAAGGGGTTGATGAAAAATGCAGCTCATGCCTCTAGCAAGAGACTAGATGAGATTATTTAGAGGGTTCAGTGGTGCAGCCAATTTCACAATAAATTCTTAGGAAGTTTATCTTGTCTTTGTGAAAAGAAGAAGTCAAAGTGCTAGATCCATTTGTTTCTAATAAGTAGTTTTTTCATGTGGAAATACGCTAGAACTTTTTCTTTTATTTCCAATATTTGGTGTATAGGGACATATTCTGTAGTGAATCAAATGCACACACATATGATATTTTCATATATATAAAAATAAATAACAAAAATGTATAACATACATTTATAACAAATATATATGTGCATATATGTAATTTTTAGCCCATGCTCCCCCATCTATCTATTCATCTATCTACCCATCTATAACTTGCACATGACATTATCAGGTTTCTACTACAGCTATAGTAGAATATATATATTTTCCAAATACATCAATATCACCTTTTTATAGTGGTAAATAAAGCTTTTTAATTCTGAGCTCTTCTGGTGCCAATCTCTGATCTTCTAGACTGCTGCAGACTGATAACAGACTTTGCCACTTTAATACCTAATTTATCTTTGGCCCAAGGAAAATTGCATTGAATTTCCTTTGAAATTGTATCAGTATTTGGAAGGCCCTGGTTTTTGTTTTTGTTTTGTTTTGTTTTTTTTTTTGAAACATACTTAAGAGTGAGAGAAAAACTGAAAATAAACTAGTCCAGCCATAAAAAATATAAACGATGCACACTTTCAAGGGATTTTTAAATTTTCTTTAAAGTTTATTTCTTTATTTTTGAGAGAGAGAGAGTGCAGACGGGGGAGGGGCAGAGAGCATTGTCAGCACAGAGCCCAAGGTGGGGCCTGAAGTCATTAACTAAATTGTAAGGTCAGGACCTGAGCAGAAGTTGGACGCTCAACTGACTGAGCTACCCAGGTGCCCCGAGGTACTTTTTAAAGACTTGATGATTTCTTAGTGTTTTCAGTTTCCCATTTAAAATATTTTAAAATACTGTGACTTATTTTTATTGCACACTGATTTAAAATATTTTAAAAATATTGTGATTAAGCATTTTAAACAACTCCTATTTATTTCTCACATGAGGGTTCTTGACTAATCTTCATTATGTTAAAGATTCATTTCCATATTTCAAAGAATTTACTTGAGCATTGTCAAATGGCGATTAAGTTTTCACGCTTTTTAAATATCTAATTGAATTTGAATGCTTAAATATTTTATGCTATCTACAGGAAGTTATCTGCGATGTCTATGATGAAGTTCTTTCTCAGGTTGAATGATTTGTTTAGGATTTTACAATGTAGCAAAAGCAAACACTCAATAGGTCTTACAGTATTTAACTTTTTTCAAATTAATTAATCAATTTATTTTTTAATTTAGTTCCCAGTTAGTTAGCATATAGTGCAACCATGATTTCAGGGGTAGATTCCTTAATGTCCCTTACTGATTTAGCCCATCCCCCCTCTCACAACCTCTCCAGCAACACTCTGTTTGTTCTCTGTGTTTAACAATCTCTTATGTTTTGTCCTCCTTCCTGTTTTTATATTATTTTTGCTTCCCTTCCCTTATGTTCATCTGGTTTGTATCTTAAAGTCCTCATATGAGTGATGTCATATGACATTTCTTTTCTGACTAATTTCACTTAGCATGATACTCTCTAGTTGATCCACATAGTTTCAAATGGCAAGATTTCATTCTTTTTGAAGAATATATATATATGTGTATATATATATATATATATATATATATATATATATATGTATATATACACACACACACACACACACACACACACACATACATACATACATACCACATCTTCTTTATCCACTCATGCATTGATGGACATTTGGGCTCTTTTCATACTTGGGCTATTGTCAATAGTGCTGCTATAAACATTGGGGTGAACGTGCCCCTTCAAAACAGCACACCTGTATCTCTTGGATAAGTACCTAGTAATGCAGTTGCTTCATCATAAGTTCTATTTTTAGTTTTTTGGGAATCTTCATACTGTTTCCTAGAGTGGCTATACCAGTTCCCATTCCCACCAGCAGTGCAAGAGATCCTCTTTCTCCTCATCCTCGCCAACATTTTTTGTTGCCTGAGTGGTTAATGTTAGTCATTCTGACAGGTGTGAGGTGTTAGCTCATTGTGGTGTTGATTTGTATTTCCCTGATGAGTGATGTTGAGCATTTTTCATGGGTCTCTTAGCCATCTGGATGTCTTCTTCAGAGAAGTGTCCATTCATGTCTTCTGCCCATTTCTTCACTGGATTATTTGTTTTTTGGGTGTTGAGTTTAATAAGGTCTTTATAGATTTTGAATACTAACTCTTTATCTGATAGGTCATTTGCAAGTATCTTCTCCCATTCCTTACTTTGCCCTTTACTTTTGCTGATTGTTTCCTTCACTGTACAGAAGTTTTTATCCTGATGAGGTCCCAATAGTTCATTTTTGCTGTTGTTTCCCTTGTCTCTGGAGACATGTCAAGTAAGAAGTTGCTGCAGGCGAGATCAATGAGGTTTTTACCTGCCCTCTTCTCAAGGATTTTGATGGCTTCCTGTCTTACATTTAGGTCTTTCATCCATTTTGAGTTTATTTTTGTGTATGGTGTAAGAAAGTGGTCCAGGTTCATTTTTCTGCATGTTGCTGTCTAGTTTTCCAGCACCATTTGCTGAAGAGACTGTCTTTATTCCATTGGATATTCTTTCCTGTGTCATAGACTCTAAGTCTAAAGTTCTCTCTTGACAGGCAAGAAGAGTGGATGCAGGATGAAAATAGGAGAGAGATGACTAATGTCTGGGAAAAGACAAGAACCCAGAATAAGGGTCCTTGTCCCATTTTTATTAGGGTCAGAAGGCTTACAAATATGGTCATGGACATGCACAACGAGACAATGAAACCGTGAACATTAATTTGTGGATGTGAGGGAAAGGGGGTCTTGAAGATATTTGGGGTTAGGGTTGGGTTAATACAAAACAAAATCCTGGTGCTGGGCAGTTCAGTGGAAGGTTGTTTACACAGGACATGGGGCACCACCTCTGTTCATTTTAGCTAGCCTAGGGGAGGAGACAGGTAGGACACGTGACCTCAGAGTTAACAAGGCAACTTTTCTTTTGTTAATCACCTCCACTCTGGGCCGTGTCACCTGCCACACAGTGATCTATAGCCCAATTTACCTGTTTACCTAACTTGGTCTTGCCTTCCTGTGAAAGCAGCTTTCTGCTATAGTACTAAATTGGAGGGCACTTTGCCCTGAATGCCTAAATTTTTTAAAAAAATTTTTTAATGTTTACTTATTTTTGAGAGAGAGAGAGACAGAGAATGAGCGGAGGAGGGGCACAGACAGAGAGGGAGACACAGAATCTGAAACAGGCTCCATGCTCTGAGCTGTCAGCCCAGATCCCGACGCAGGGCTTGAACTCGGGAATGGCGAGATCATGACCTGAGCTGAAGTCGGACGCTCAACCGACTGAGCCACCCAGGCGCCCCTGAATGTCTAATCTTATATATTTCATATACCTATAGATTGGGGGCCTTTGCCCTTCCCTACTTTATACTGGGGCTTTGCACCCCCTCTCTGTTCTGGGGTGCCTTTGCACCTCTCTATTCTTGGTTGCCTTATCTTGTTTATCTTATCTTGCCTTATCAAACTCTGGTGTGAGCATCCTATGGCTTTGTACCTCTTTGTGCCTTGTTAACCTATTTGTATAAGCTCCGGGGGGATCCCTAAGCTTGTTCCCCACATTCCTGGTTTCTCAAAGATTAGTTGGCCGTATGTTTGTGGGTTCTCTATTCTGTTCCATTGATCTGTGTATCTGTTTCTATGCCAGTACCATACTGTCTTGATGATTACAGCTTTGTAATATAGCTTGAAGTCTAGGATTGTGATCTCTCCAGCTTTGGTTTTCTTTTTCAAGATTACTTTGGCTATTTGGGTTATATACAAATTTTAGAATTGTATGTTCTATCTCTGTGAAGAATGCTGGTGTTATTTTGATAGGTATTGTTATTTAACTTTTAAAGGTGAAGTAAAAACAAAACGATTTTTCATATTCAACTGATGCTTTTAAGTAGCTTGAATTTTATCATATATGATTATATTGCCAACTTTTTTTTGTTTTTGCTTTGTTTTTCTTAATTTGGCTTTCATTTTACTTAGCACTCATTGTACAGATTTCTGAAAAATTGGGAATATGATATTTTTTCACATGAATGTTTATTTATATCATTTGTCCATTACTACAAGAAATATTTATTGTCATGTACTAGGTATAGTGCTATATGATTAAGATTCAATGGCATAGATTAAAAACTTATGGGAGAAAATGACCTTTAACAAATAAAATCACAAATAATTGCAAAACTTCGATCACTAACGAGCAATGTAAAAGAAAAAAGAACAGTAATATAATGGATATAATTTGATGATCCCTTTTTCAAGAAGTTCAGGATGACCTTACAGAAGAATCATCTGTATTTCTATCAGAAAGGCGAAGAGAAGTTAATCACATGAAGACGATGAACATGAACAGCTGAGATGCAAAGGCCCTGAGTCAGAAATATTGACACTTTCAAAATACAGGGAGAATACTAGTGACCTGGAGTGTAATGAAGGAGGACGGAGGTATAATTCAAAGCTTTGAAGGTCATGCTACAGGTTTTGAATATTATTTTAAGTCTATGGAAAGTTATTGAAGGATTTTAAGGCAGCAAATGACACGATGAGATTTCTGCTGTATTATTAAAAAAAAAAAATCTTTCCAGCTGCTACATGGCAAATGGAATAGGATAAGGCAGTAGTGAAGGGTGGCAAACAAATGAGGAGGCTCTTTAAGTACTTCAAAGTAGAATGTGGAGGTGGATGAAGTTTACAGTGAACTTTGAAATAGAAGTGAGAGGACTGTGTGATGGCAGTGCCAGATGTGGAACAGACAGAGGAATCGAGGTGATCCTAGGCTTCTCTTTTGAGCCACTGATGGTGCTGTTTTTTGGAGGTCTCTAATTTCTAATCTTCCTTAGAGAATGATTACAAGTTTGACTGTGGACACATTTTGTTTTAGAAGCCTGGGAGGAAATCTGGAGGAAACTCACATGGGTAATTGATATATGAGAAAAATTTCAGAAAGGAAGTCTGAATCATATATATGTTCTAGTACTGTCGCATAGAGATATGAGTCCCTGTGATACCCGAAGGAAATGAAATTGTCTTAGGTGAAATGTAAGACGGATAGTAGGATACTAACATTTAGATTCAAGCAGAAAATACTCTAGGAATTCCTTACCTCTCACTCCCTTTAACATCTAATTCATGAATATGAACTTTTAACAAAGGATCATCCATTTACAAGAGTTGAAAAACAATTATATGAATCTCTTTCCAATGGATATCATAAAGAAAAAAATTAATTTTTCAAGTGAAATTTGATATAACTACCTATAAAACAAGCTGGGTCTAGAGATTTATTTCTTGAAAATATTTTACTTACTGTTATTTCAACTGATTAAAAGTTACTGATCAATTCAATGTCTTTATTTCTCTTGTACTGATTTTGGTTGTATATTTCTAAGGCATTATCCATTTCTAGCCATGTGTTTAAATATATTGGTATACAGTTGTTTATGTCTCCATTATTTTGTCTAGTATCTATTGCTTCTTTGTTATTGGTTATTGATCCTTTCATTACTTGTAATAGTTTATTTATAAATTTCCTAAACTTTTCTATGGAAAGACGTAGAAGACATATCACTTGACAACACTCACATCTGTTTTTATCTTCCTTAACTTTATATATTTTATTTTGTTAATTTTTTTTCATATGTTCACAGTAGTGGCTCCAACCTTCTAGAATAGAGGCAGAAATAGTAGATGTTGTGTCTCATTTCTGAATTTCAAAGACAGATTTCAAATTGTCACCTCTGAGTATGATCTTTACAGTTTTGGCAAATACCTTTTATCATCTCAAGGAACTGCCTTTTTATTTCAATTGGCAGTGTGTGTGCTTGTTTCTGCATCTCTGGAAATAATTGCATGTCACTTATTTCTACTAAGGAAATCTCCAGGGAACCACAAAAAATAGTCTTAGGCCGGAATTACTCATGTGTTGTTTGACTGCTAGCATTTTGATTTTTACTCCTTATAGGTAATACAATTATTTTTCCTCTTGAAGTTTATATTATTTTCTTTTCATTATTATTATGTGATTTTTCCCATGGCTTATTTATATGTAAATTTATTTTAGTATCATCCTTGACACTTAATAATCCCTCTCAATCCAAGGACTTGACTTTCTTCATTCCTGGGTGATGGTCTGAAATAGTAATAACATTACACCTGAGTAAGAGGGACTCCTATGTTGGGCCCCACACTTTAAAATTTCCCACTAAGATATGTCTCCTGAGGCAAGGGAAACAAAGCAAAAATAAACTATTGAGACTAAATCAAAATCAAAAGCTTCTGCACAGCAAAGGAAACCTTAAAAAAAAGAAGGCAACCAGGGGGAATGAGAAAAGATGTTTGCAAATGGCATATCCAATAAAGGGTTGGTATACAAAATACACAAAGAACTTATACAACTCAAACCAAACAAAACAAATAATCCAATTAAAAACAGGCAGAAGACACAACCAGACATTTCACCAAAGAAAACATTCAGATGATATGAAAGCCGCCCAAGTGTCAGTATCTGATAAATGAATGAATAAAGAAGATGTGGTGTATTTATACGATGGAATATTATGCAGTCAAAAAAAGAATGAAATCTTGCCATTTGCAATGACACAGAGCTAGAGAGTATAATGCTAACTGAAATAAGTCAGTCAGAAAAAGGCAAATACCATATGATTCCACTCACATGTGGAATTTGCAAAACAAAACAAAGGGAAAAAATAAGAGAGACAAAGCAAGACATAGACTCTTAATTATAGAGACCAAAAAAATAGTTATCAGAGGGGAAGTGGTGGCAGAATGGGTTAAGTAGGTGATGGAGATTAAGTAATCCACTTGTGACGAACACAGAGTGATATATGGAACTGTTGAATGACTATATTGTACACCTGAAACTAATATAACACTGTATGTTAATTAACTGAAATTAACGTTAAAAAATAAGTAAATAATACACTGAAAAAAAAAAAGTCCCCACAAATTTTTCCTTGAACCATGTTTCAACACAAGAAGAGGGGGAGGGGCCCGCCTGCCTGTGTAGGGGCCACCTTTCACCTCTGGATCATCCTTCAGGTACCTGGAAACCTTACATCTATTCACATAGCCCCAGCTTGCTTCTTTATCATTCATCCCAAGGGCTGAGTCCCCCCTAGGTTTTGTATTCTCCTGGGGTCAAAAGTTGACAAAGGACATCTGCATTTTTTTTTCTTCCATCACTCAACTAGCTAATTCTTGACTGGACTACAGAACTTTCAGTTTATAATTCCCATTAGACCAAAATAAGTCTTCCTTGCAGGATGTGATAGGCAGCTTTGATGTGGTTTATATACTAGCCTGCTTTCAGGGACACTGGAGGAAGGCCAGTCTATTGTTTAGAGTATATATTGGTCTAGTCCCTTGGATATTGATGAAAGCTGTCCATTTCTTCCCTGCTTTTCCATCTACTCAGGAGACCCTCTTCTCTCCCTGCACAACTTGCCACAAGTGTTCCGCAAAGAGGAAGGAGATAAGTAAGTCACAAGGGGTCCAGTTCAGAGATAAAGTGTAAACATCTACCTGTCCCTGTTATGGCATCTCAGCTAGCAGCCTTGTTGCTTGTCTATAGGCTCCCTTTTATTTCTGACACTGTTATCTGTGGTCGACTTCAAATCAGTACCCTCTTGTGTAATATTAATCTTTGATGTCAAGTAAACAAGGCTATTCGTTGTGCTGGATTTTGACTCTACTTGAGCCATAGTATTTATTTATGTTACCCAGATGGCAAGGAGAGAACCATAGCTAGGGTACCTTGCATTATCAATAAGAGAAACTCTACACAATGTACACAAAATGGATCTTAATAAAATCCATCAATTACAAATTAAGTGAGCCAATACAATCAAGATTCCAGCAACTTGGCATTTAACATGGAATGATGCTTCTAGCAAAAGGTTTATATTGAATAGCTCAGGAAGTACCAGTGACTATCTTGGGAAGCTTAATTGTTTTATTACAGAAACTCCTGTGTAAAATTTACATTTTTAATAAAAATTCCTCCTTATGCATTTGACCTTTTTGTTTCCTGGGACACCAAGGACATCGGCATGCAAATAACCCACAAGAGCAGTGATCTCCTGTATGACATCATGCTTTCTTTGAACTAGTTAGCATTTTTAAAGTGTCTGGTCTGGCAAGTCTCCTCTATGAACATTTTCTCAATTATCATTATCACCGATAGTTCCTCATCAGTCAGTGGTGAATTTTAAGTTTTGAGTTTGTGGTTTCTGCTTCCACCTTCAATGTTTCTTCTTCCCATCTATCCATTTTTCGTTCTCTATTTCAAGGACTTTTCTCAGTTTGATCCACTGTAACTTGTTTGTTTGTTTTTCTCCTCCAGAGTGATTCCAGATTGATTTAAAATGTTAAATGTCCTGTATACAATTTAGGGATTTGGGGCAGGAAAGAGAGCCTGTAGCACACACGTGTAATTTTCCTGACGTCTTTTGACTGTCGGAGCTTCTGAAAGTGCCTGATTTCCCTTGCAGATGCTGATGCTGTGGGTCTGAGGTGGGATTCAGGTATCTGCCTTTCGTTAAACTTTCTAGGGTATATTTATGGAGAAGCATATTTGGAAAACATGGTTGTAATAAATAACAATCTGACAAATAGGAAACTTGGGTTTCAGTTCAAGCTCAATCACTTAAAGCAAGACACTAACCGTCCTTGAACCGCAGTGACTTTTTCTGTAGAAGATGATGCCTAGCATCACTCCTAGTCGTGATGAATAAAATTGATAACGTCTGTGAAGGCAATTAGAACATGACTGAGTGTTAATGTCCAATAATATGAGTTCCCTCTCTTTCCTGAGCTACTCAGATAAAAAGAAAGAATCCATTCAGGGAAACATGTAAAAATATTGCTGATATGGGATCATCTGATTATAAGTCTTGGATAACCCTTCCCTGACATTGTCGCCTAGACAAACATAATTGTCTGTGGTTATGTTAATTTTCCCTGATTTCATCTAGTACTTTCTAGGTAGTATACTGCATTAATTTGGGTTTTCTCTAATTCTGATATGTGATGAGGACTCCATTGCTGTGCTAGGGACCCATGTGTCATGTGACTTCAGACCACACCCATCATGCTTAGACTTGTGGGGTGGGGGGGTGGGGGAGTGGGCAAGCCATCTTTTGGAAAGCACCAAAAACCAAGATAGACTGAGGTAAACATGGCTCCAGCTCTAATTAATTTTATTTTTAAAATTTATTTTATTTCTTCACTTATTATGTTTTTGAGATATTTATTTTTTGAGAGAGAGAGAGAGAGAGAGAACATGAGCAGGGGAGGAACAGAGAGAGGGAGAAACAGAATCCAAAGCAGACTCCACACTCCAAGTTATCAGCATAAAGCCTGACACAGGGCCTGAACCCATGGACTGCAAGATCATGACCTGAGCCAAAGTTGGATGCTTCACCAACTGAGTCATCCAGGTGCCCCATATTTTATTTTATATCTTTATTTTATTTTAATAGGGAGCCAGAGGAAAATTGTAGTTTCATTTTAAAAGTAAGATTTTGGAAGAGTTCGGATTTTTACCTGTAATAGGTTTTTGTTTTGTTTTGTTTTTTAATAATCAATGTAATTTGCCACTATTCAGTTTTGCTAAATTCCTCAATGCTTATTATAAATCTTAAATTTTTATAACTAAGCCTTTCAAGTTTCTCATAGGTAGATAATCTGGTCACTATAGAAACTGATATTTGAAAAGCATGTATATACACACTCATATATGCATACATAACTAAAACACCAGAAAATATAATCGTGCCTACCCCAGTGGTATGAATATATAAGCCTTGCATCTATATATCATACTGTAACTTTACTCCGCAGGTATTTAAACTCAGTAACTTTGTTAATCATCACTTAACTCTGTATTCATATAATTAAATATCAATTCTAAATTGATTAATTTGGAACATTTGTAGATTAAAACCGAGTAATTCCATTTCAGCCTCTCTTTTGTGAAACAAACCTTTTAATTCACTTAAAAAATTCACTAAAGCTATTAATGACATTCATTTGCAACACATCACAAATATGCACTTGTAGAAATCATGTATTTTCTGGCATTTTCTTCTAATTTAAATTAATAGCTAAGCGTATAATCAAGTACTGAGTATAAGGCCTCTATAATAGTTGCTATGGAAAATTCAAGTTTGAATAAAGGATTACTTAGAGTGCTATAATTAAAAGCTAATGAAGATTAAAATGTTCTTAATTCCAATTTTCAATCTATTTGAAGGTCATCCTCCTTCAGAGTGAAGATGAATAAATATCAAAATCACGCTGCCATTTTAAATAGTAGAGTCATTTAAACGCAAAGCAAAACAAACAGACAAAAATTTTAAAGACACTGAAATAGTTTATAATCTGAAAAGTGGAAAAAATTAGAGTGAATTTCTATGTTGGAGGTATGATAAACATAAATATATGGCAGATAATTTATTTTTATGAGTAATTAAATTATATGCATCTTTTTTTCAAAGCATAAGTCGGTCCAAACTATGGATGTAATTATGTTAACAATGCTTATGCGTGAGTTTAAAATGTAACTCCAGGAGGGTATTTTCTGGAGCTAAACGTACAAATTAATTTATATTATGTGAAAAAATAAATTATATACAGATTGAAATTTTTCAAAGTATTTTATTTCCCAATATTTATACATTCTTGTCTATTAAAGACACATTCACTTATTTAATAAATACATATTACTGCTTACTTTGTGAAGATATATATTATTGCTTACATTGTAAGTTAAAGACTGAGTATTAATGTATTCTCTGATACATTTATGTAATACCAATTGGAACCTATACGTCATTCTCTATACAGACTGCTTTTAGGCAACAAGTTTGAGATATGGAAACCTGAGCAAGGTGAACAGGCCCACAGCAAGGACTCACTGAATTGATGCAAATGGGCTCATTAAGCGACCCACCTTGAAATAGCCATAGGCCCTAACTGACCAGTTGCAACTAGGCACAGTTCCTAAGTTTACCAAAAACGGAAAATTCCAAATGTTCCCATACGCTCTCACTCTGCGCTATAACTATGACCCCTCACCACCACCTCATCTCTGACATTCTCTCCTTTGTGAGTGTCCTGCCCACTGCTCCCTTGTGGAATATACTCAATAAACTTCTATCTCTTTGTTTTTTCCTTGGATGAATTCTTACACCTACACCGGTCATGCTGCCAACGCCCACCTGATGGGGTTCCCTCACATTTTGTAAATAAAAATTAATTGGAACAAAAATCAGATCAGCATAGTAAAATGAAAAGATTCAAATTAAAATATACTGCAATCTAGTGGAAACTTGGCCTTGGTAGAAATGGATTTTTAAACCTCCGTTGGGTTGGAGCTCTTGGGTGGGTCAGTCAGTTAAGCATCCGACTTCGACTCAGGTCACAATCTTGTGGTTCCTGAGTCCGAGCTCCATGTCGGGCTCTGTACTGACAGCTCAGACCCTAGAGCCTGCTTCAGATTCTGTCTCCCTCTCTCTCTGTTCGTCCCCTACTCACACTCTGTCTCTCTCTCCCTCAAAAATAAATAAACAATAAAATTAATTAAAATCTCTGTTAAGGCAAAATAGAGCTATTGGTTAATGTCAGCAAGGCATTTTCTCATTATACCCATATCAACTGCCCATTTCTCTTTTAGATTTTTGGTGCTTATGAACATGTGAGCTCTGTCCTTAGAGAATCTACTGTAAAATAAGTGTCTGCTTTTCCTTCAGATCTTTGTGTTCAGTTGTGTTGGCTAGAGGAAGGCATGAAGAAAGGGAGTTTCCCTCAGTCGCTTTTTTACCCATCAACCATCTGTCTCTTATTTCCCAAATGTCTCTGTAAACTTTATTACTCTTGGCCAGCTGTGGACTTCCTGTTCTCTATGGAAGATCTCACTTCTTTCTTTACTCAGATAATTTAAGCCATCAGAGTTGTAATAAGATAACTTTGTTTCCTCTTCTTAAAACAACAAAAATAACAACAATCCCATCCCTTCCTGTTCCCATTTAGGATTGAGGGTAATAGTGTTCTAATTGACTGATGACTTTCTCTTCCCTTCCTCACCCTGAGGGATCTAGCTTTGTCAATTATCTCTGAACTAACTTCATTTTCTTCCTCCTAACTCTCCCTACCCTTCCTGAGCACAGACCTTGGGTTTTGGGTTTGGCCAAGAAAGAATTCAGAGGTAACTCTCAAGTAGGCAGAAGTTTAATAGCAGCTAAAGAGGAAGTACATTCTGAAGAGTGAGTGGGCAGCCCCAGACGTGTCAACTGCACTGGGGTTAGAAGTGTCTTTTCTTTTTATGTTTGCATAGATTACAGGTCATAGCTAGGGCGGTCTCTGACTGCTGTTGCCTCCAATTTCTAAGGAACACTTCCTACCAGTCTGGAGGGACAGGTTGGGTCAAAACTGCAATGTAAATGTATTATAATAAAGAAATAAGTTACTGTAGGGTGGAGGTTACAGGAAAGAATGCATCGGTCCCCATCTCCCATCTTTTGCTGCTGTTTAGAACTTGGTTTCTGTCCTTTTCATTTGTTGGCAAGCATTTGTTCCCTGATCATATCTAGCTAACTGCCTAGTCTATCATAACTCCTCCCAAAACCTAAACATATTTTCAAGCCTCTTTATAAATAAGAAAGAGTTACTAAATGGCCTCCCTTCATTTTATCTCAGGCAAATTTCTTAGGTGGGATGCCATGGTGTGTTTTCTGACCTCAACTAATTCCTTGACATCAGTTATCAACAACTCAATCCTGACATTACCTGCCTGGAGTTAATAGGTCCCTCAGGTTCAGGTTCAGTCTCACAAGACTGCCCAGTTTTAGACACCAGTCACAACATACTTCTGACTGGCGTCTTCGGGGTTCCTACAATCCTCTCCCATATTCGATAATTTACTAGAATGGCTCAAGAATACAGGAAGGAACTTTGTTTACATTTACTGGTTTATTATTAAGGATACAAATGAACAGCCAGATGAAGACATACATCGGGGTGAGGTCTGGAAAGGTCTAGAGTACAAGAACTTTTGTCCCTGTGGAGTTAGGGTATACCACCAAGCCAGAAGTTCTCCAAACATCTTATTTAAGAGTTTTTATAACCTAATCTCTAGCCCTCCTCTTCTCCCTTGAGGTTGGAGTAGGAGTTGAGAATTAACATTCTCCAATCTTTTTTTTTTTTTTTTTTAACATTTTTATTTATTTTTGAGAGACATAGAGACAGAGTGTGAGCAGGGGAAGAGCAGAGAGAGTGGGAGACAGAATCTGAAGCAGGCTCCAGGCTCTGAGCCATCGGCACAGAGCCTGACGCGGGGCTCGAACTCACAACTGTGAGATCATGACCTGAGCTGAAGCCGGCCGCTTAACCAACTGAGCCACCCAGGTGCCCCAACATTCTCCAATCTTAATGTGTTTGGTGTTTCTGGTGACCAGCAAAATCCAGAGACTATCTAAGGACCCCACCCTGAGTCAACTCATTCCAAAAACTCAAGGGTGATCAAGATGGACTCCATATGAATAACAAAAGACACTCTTATCAGACAGGAAATCCTAAGAATTTTAGGAGCTCTACAGCAGGAACCAGGGACAAAAATCAAATAGGTTTCTTATTATATTACAGGTATTTTGCACTTCCCTCAAACTTTTACTTCCTCTTGATTTCTTATTACAGTAGTTTCTGCCCCTGCCATTTCACTGAAACTAGTTAATGGATTTCTTATTCAACAAATTTGATAGGTGTTTTTAAATTCTTGTTTTATTGGACCTCCTTCCTACATTTGATATTATGGATCATTTTCTCCTCATGTGAAGTTTTTTCTTTCTTCTGTAACTTCCTAGTCTTCTCCTTCCTTCTCTATCTCTGCCTTTCTTGTCTCAGTTGGCTTTCTGGATTTTTTTTCTCATCCAGTCTTCCCTTTCTTATCTGAAATCAATGGTCCTAAGTGCCATTTTGGGATGATTGTGTATCCTATTTAGTTCTAATTTATTAGTCATATAGTATTACTTTTAATTATGTTACGTGTAGTTGCCAGCATCATTTTTATACAAAACATTTCAAACATACAAAAAAGTACACAGAATAATGTGACAAATGCCATGACTCCTTCACCAAATCAAATATATATTTATCATTTTAAATTATTTGCTTTATACAGTAATATCATATTGAAACACTGCTCCATCATTTTCTTTCTTGTCGTACCAAAATAAAATACTAACCCAAAGTATATTAACGCTTATTCATGTTATTTTTGCTATATATCCATAAATGACATACATTATTTTGCTTACTTTAAAAATTTAAATAAACTATATCCTTCTGTAGCTAACATTTATAGTTAACCTTGTCTTAACCATGAAAATATGACTACTGCTTTTAGCTGCTATATGGTATTTCATTATAGGAATATCTGCAATTTTTATCCATTTTCTTATTGAAAATCTCTTAAAGCATTTCAGATTTTTAATTATTGTCAAAATTTTGCAACAAACATCCTGGGTAGGTCTCCTTATGAAAACTGATATGTGTTGATTTGGAATTTCTGGGTCATACATATTATGTACATTTCTTTAAATTTATTGGATATTACCAAAATGCTTTCCACAGTGGTCACGTGCATTGTACTACCTCCTATAGTATCTACAATAGCCCTTTCCTCCATCTACACTGACATTTGATATCATCAGTATAGAGAGAGGGTAAGAGCATAGGAAGTTCGAATCTTGACTTTGCCACTTATTAACAATGGGACATTGGCAGGAATCTAACCTCTCTATTCTCTGTTTCTTCTTCTTAAAATGGGAATGGCATAATACCTATCTCATAGAACTACTCTGATGATTACATGATCTAATAAATGTAAAATGGTTGGGAGGGTACATGGAAAATAGCTGATTAAGGATTAACCATTGTATTTTTGTTGTTATTGTTGTCAGGCAATTTAGTGAAGAGATTAAATTCTCAAGGTCGTATTCCAAAGAAGTTTGAATTCCAGCTCTGACACTTACTCATTTCAACCTAAGCTTCAATTTTCTTATCTGTAAAAGGGGATTATAATAATCCTTAATTCATAGAGTCTGTGATGATCTAATGAATTAATCCATGAACAAGCATGAAACATTACTTGATGCCTAGTGAGCACTCAGTAATCACAACTGGCGTCATTATTGTCATTTTGAATTTGATGGAATGAAATGGTGTGAAATGGTATCTTGTTTTAATTTGCATTCTATACCCATAAAGTTGAACATCTTTGCATGCAAATATTGAGATTTTAGGCTTCCTTTTATATGAACTACCCATTGTAGGGAAAATCATACACCCGATGTAAGGACCAGAAAGCTCTGATTTGATAGTATTAGTTTAGAAATAAGGAAGAATGTAGAAAAATACAGGTTATAGTTGAAGACTTTGTGCATATATGAATAAACTCTATGCTGCTGTGTTACTGTCTACTATACAGATATATGTGACCCAGTGAGGTGGCTTCTGTCATATATCAAGATAAGGCCACATGGAGGGCTGGTCAAATAAGTAAAATATATTTGCATTACTCAAAGTATTCTGTGAAGATTTTAACTCAATTCATTCCTAATAATGACATACACCCATAGAGGATTCTGTACTTCTTTATCATCTTTGCACATGTTTCTGTGGCATTATTAGTCTATTTATATGTAGGAATTATTTATATATTTTGAACAATAGTTATTTGATATTAGCATCTTTCATAGTCTGAGGTTCGTCTTTATCTTGTCTTCTACCTTAGAAAAACATTCAACTTCAATGCAGCAAAACCAATCAGAGATTTTCTGATAGCTTATAATTTTTGCATCATGTTTTGGATTTCCTTTACTATATTGATGGTAAAAAGATGTCCTATGGGTTGTTTTATATAATTTTAAACTTTGCCTTTACATTTATGTTACCATTATATCATGGTTTTAAAATTAAATGACACAGCACCAGGCACACATAAGTCCTATGGAACCGTAAGCTGGAAGTATAAGCTGTTATAGTAGATGCTGTCAGGGTCCTCCCCGACATGCCCCAAATTTGCATTATGTTCAAGTCAACTACTAACTGCTGGTATCTGCATCTCTGTGCCTACGGGCAAGTTTTACTAGATTTGTGGATTGTCAGTCACAGTCTGCAGCAGGCCAGAAAAACCAGGGAACTAACACCTCCTAGGAGAAGTCCTCTAAAATATGACTCTGTGCAGTATATTTCTGACTCCTCAAACCTTGAGTTATTTTACTGTCAATCCACACAAGACGGCCCAAATTTCCCTGATTCCCCTGCCTCAAGGGCAGCCTTTTGCCTTTTGCCTTTTGCCTTTTGCGTAGACCTTCAGTTTTTTGTCCAGCAGCTAGAATAATTCATTAGGAGGTACAAATGATCACTCACCACTCTTGTTTCTCCTCTACAAAATTTTCCTCTCAAGTCATGCTCTACTCAGCAACTGTCTTATGTCTTCAGCCACATGATGTTAAATTTTATGTGACTTTTCCAGTTATCCGCAGCAGTTACACCGTCTGCAGTCATCCACACCACCATAGTCAGAAGGAGAGGGCTCAGATAGTTTTTTGTTTGTATTCTGTTACTTGAGTCAAACACTATGGATTGTATACATTGCTAGTTCTTGGTTATTTACTGAAACTTTGTAATATTATACTGACTTCTGAATAAATATTATATGCGTATTTAATAAAGAAAAGGTGTTTTCTTCATTTCTTTCTTTTTCTATAGAGTAGCTTAAATATCTACTTGATCTACCAGTTTCTAAGAATAGTCAACTTTGTGCTATGATCTTGGCTTTTTCAATGTTACCTATGAATTCAGCCATTTTGGCTTTACCCATATTTTAAGATAATTTGTCATGCCCAGGTAGGTTCAAGATTACTATTTTCTTAAATTTTTAAATCATCGAGCAATGATATATTTGTACTTTTTAAAAAATAGTAATCATTTTGTCATCAATTCTATTTTTCTTATATTACTATAGTTCTACCATGTTCTGGTGTTTTATACTCTTGGGTTATACATTTTATTATGTCTTTACTTTTAATCTTTCCTTTTTAGTTATCTTTTTATTGACTCATTAAAAATTACATAGTGGCACATTTCCTCATATATTAGTTTTTTACTGAAGTCTGAAAGTCATTGTCTCATAACTGGCAGTTAGGTCCATTTATCATTATTCGGATTCCTGATAAATTTGGAATTAATCATAACATTTTGTTTTGCGCTTTTTAGTTCATGACTTTTCTTTCCATTCTTTTTTTAACGCTTATTTATTTTTGAGAGACAGAGAGACAGAGCATGAGCAGGGGAAGGGCAGAGAGAGAGAGAGACGCAGAATCCGGAGCAGGCTCCAGGCTCTGAGCCATCAGCATAGAGCCCGATGCAGGGCTTGAACTCACAGACGGTGAGATCATGACCTGAGCCGAAGTGGGCTGCTTAACCGACTGAGCCACTCAGACACCCCTTTTCTTTCCATTTTTATCTATTTTATTTAAATTTATTTAGACTCTCTTGTTTTTGTTATTTATTATATTCTTTTCTTTTCCCTCCCTTTTCTATATACCCGTATGACTCAGTATCTTTTATTCTTCTCTTGTCCTTCTCGCTTTGGAATTGTATTCACGTTGATTTCATATGGCAATTTCCCTGAAAAATTAGTTTAAATTTACCATGAATTTTATTGCCCTTCTCCATTAAATTCCAATATAAAAATGCTTTAACTCTGTCACTTCACCCCAACCTTTCTTTTTGGTTGTTCCATTTACTGCATAATTTGCATTCGGTTTTAAAGTACTTTTTTGTTTCTGGCACCTAAAGGTTTTATACCATCTTTAACCCTCCATAAATGTGTTGTTAGCCATTGGTATTGATAAATAATATGGACCAAATAAATTTTATATATATATATATAGAGAGAGACAAACATGCAGAAGTTCTATTATACCACTGTATCTGAAGTGGGATGTGAGCTCCTATGGTCCTCATTGTAGTCTTCCATATTGCAAAAATATTCATCAACCTAAGAAGTAAATTAGAGAGAATTTAAGAACACTGCTTCAGTGCCATTCTCCATCACTTGGATTCCTAAATGCACTTGGGAAATGTAGTCAGTAGTATAGCTTTTCTCAATAACTAGGAATGGCACATAATCTGAAACCAATTTAGTTATGCCTTAATCTACAAAGATCCACACTGCTCTGCGTCCATTATTAATTGTGCTGCTCCTTCATATCTCCACACGTATTTGGAACATTTCAGTAAAATCTAGACATGAGTTGCATGTACAAACGGTATTTCTCATATGTATTGGTGTGGAGAATGTTTGAGACCTATTTTCCTCAGATATTGTTTTGCCTGATTTCATCCTTAGCGCATTTCTCTTCTCTTCCCTCACTCTCGTGACCACCTTGCTATGTGTGACTCATGCTCATAGTTGTAATCCCATTTCACATGTTACCCATCTAGCCATTCTTCACACTGACAGGTATTTCCACTGGAATATGCCACAGGTACCTCCGACTAATTAAGATGCAGATTGAGCAGTTCATCTCTGCAGGAAATCCTTTGTCCCTTCATAGTTTTCCCAGCCTGTCAGTTACCCACTCATTATTTTTAAATACCACGTTTGAATTCATGAGATATAATACTACAATGAAAAATTTTATCAAAATACTTTAATACTTTGCATATAACCAACCATTATTCAGAGCAGATTTATTTCCTTTGATTTCCTTTCATACTTGTGGCACAAGAAAGACATGTCATTTTCTCACCTCTTTCTATGTAATGATGGTGATTGATGTTCCATCCATTTATTAAATTTTAATTTCAATAGAGTTAACACACAGTGTTACATTAGTTTCATGCGTGCAATATAGTGGTTCGACTCTTTCATACATAACCCAGTCCATCCAGTTTTTTTAAATAGAGGATTCAAGGGTTTTTGTCATTTTTAACTAGGATCTTATGAATAAGAATACCCAGGAAATAGATTAAAGGGATGCAAAAGCACACAGAAGTCATTTAACCATAACTGCAGATACATGAACTAAAATTCAGTAATTTAAAGTATTACTTGCTGGAGTCTGTTTTTGGAATGTACTTAATTTTCCAGTTAGGAATCCTAGGTGTTGCTGTTGATCAATTTCATAGTTTAAACTAAATGAAGACAAATTACATGTATGTATGTATGTAGGTAGGTAGGTAAGTAGCAAGGTAGGTATTTATGAGAGAGCGCACGCGCGAGCAGGGGAAGGGAAGAGGGAGAGGAAGACAGAATTTTAAGCAGGCTCCACACTCAGCGTGCAGCCCAAGCGAGGCTTGATCCTACAACCGTGAGATCATGACCTGAACTGGAATCAAGAGTGGGCTTAACCTCCTGAGCCACCCAGGTGCTCCACAAATTGTGTTTCTCGACCATAGTTTTGAATGTTCTGATGGATTTTCATATTATCCTTGGATATGATAGAGACTGAAGAGCAAAATACTTCTTAGAAAAGTATTCTTTCAGGGACTCTCACTTGTCTCAGCAAACAGATTTGTGTACAACAAATACATATTCAATTATAACGTGAATATGCACTGGGGTGCAGTAGGAATACAGATATCCTGCATTTATTATAATAGCTGCTCTGTATTTAGTGGTCTGTACAATATGAGCTTTAAAAGGTGTAGTGTTCTTTTCTATGTTCTCTGCAAGGAAAGTTTACTGAGTGATGCCCGACAAAGCGATACAAGAGGAAATGGAAAAAAAATGTACTTTAACTAATTAATTTTCATTATCTGGATTAAATCAAAGACCTAGGGGGGAGCTTTTTTGTTTTGTTTTGTATATAGTTCAGTAAAAGTATTGTCTTTCCTTTCCTTGATTTTTCTTACCTGTTTTATCTCATGTTTTCTCTCTAATCACACACGGCTAAAACCTGCCTACTCTGTTGCATCTTTAACAAACCAATATTTATCTTAAACTGTATATTCGCATATGAGCCTAAAGTAATGTTTCAAAGCCACTCAACATTTATTTGAAAAATACACGTTAAACACCTAATATGTACTAAGGGTGGAAACATGGAAACAAAGATGACAGGATCCTGGCATTCAAGGAACTCATAATTTGGTAAAAGGGACACACGTGGTAAAAACAAACAAACAAACAAAAAAAGCTATTAATGGATAATATCTACCTTAGTAAGAATGTGAAGCCATGACAGATTGGCCAGGAGACTTTTCACAAAAGAGATGATGTTTAAGTCATCCTGAAGGACAAGTGCTATGCCACAGAGAAGACAGAGCATGTGGAGAAGCACTGAGTTAGGACAGATACATTGCTGGAATGTGTTACAGTTTAATAGAGAAGCCATTGGTGAAATTCTTTTAAGGACATAAACGAACAAAGTAGCTGTTTGTGTGATTAAAGTATTACTTTTCATCTCATCACTGAAAATATTAGATCGATAATTTAAAAAGAAAACAGCATTGCTTCAAAATTAAACATGGCCAGTATGTTTCAAAATGACCTGTTCATAATAGCCCCTTGAAGACGCATGTCGAGGTATGACGACGCATGGGAAGGCATGTTTCAGAGTGGGACTCGATTCATGCAGCAAAAGGAAACAGAGGCCTCATTATGACAACCTGGTACGTAAGGTGAGAGACAGAATGTCCCTTCTCAGTGGGCACGTGGGCTGCCTCGGTGCACTTAAAGCAAAAGTGAGATAATTATACTAATTCTAGGCCCCAACTAGGCATCAGAAAGGGGTTGCTAAATTTGTATAGCAACCTGGGCAACACAGACTCAAATGCAGCCAGAAAGGTGAATTGGCAATATAAGGATAGGATTAGAAAACCAACAGGACCGACAGTATTCTAATCACCAGGCTAGATGATTTCACAGGGTTAGGGTTTTTGATCTAGTGAATACTTCTTTGCTCGTGCTGTTTCCTTTTCTCAATATTCATATAAAACCCCCTGTGTCCTTCAAAGTCAATTCACATATTACTTCTCTGGGATCTCTACCAAATCATCACCCTCTCCCCACATTCAGAAGTACATGAAAATAAGCAGTTTCATCTTCATTTCCTCCAGAGAAATATACATATTTCCAATGTTAAAAGTTATCTTACTATACAGCTATTTAGAGTAGGGGGCATGCTCTTTTGAAAATACTGACTTTAGATTCATAAAGTTGATGTAAATATAGTTGACTTAAAATTATGAAGAGCTTTTAGTAGAAAAAAAAAACAACTTGGAATGGAGAGTCACTAAAAGGAGAATAAATTTGTACCTATGTTTGCCAATGTTTCCTTAAACTGGTTATGTTCTTTCAGATCGTGTTCTCTACGTTAGATGACGTGGCTTAGTTTTAGCTACTGTGTGAGGCGCGAAGGATCATAAATGATTGAATATTGCTCTAATTCTGAATCTGTATTAACAACCATCCATTTATATAGTTTCTATTCTTTAGAAACATTCATTCATTATCTGAGGACTAAGATTTCTTTTTTGTTTACATAATATTTAATAAGTTATTATGCTCCCATCTTATTTTCAATATTGGCCTTCGATTGATCATTTTATTTTAGAGTAGCAAGCGGTGACCCTTCTCCGTCACGCTCCCTCTTAAGGGTTACTCTCACATTTTCACCGTTAGAGGTTTAGGCTACGCCTTGCACAGTGAATGATTATATTTAATAATGACAATGACAATGACCTGGGAGACATTTACAATCCTTTCTGGTTCCTAGCAGAAAGGAAATTAAAAGAAGTAAGGTTAGTTACGTCTTTTCCACGGTGTTTGTATTCCTGCATTTAGTAAGGCATCTCTGAATGTGACTAAATTTTGTTTCAGGGCCTTATATTTTTCCAGACTGAAATGCCACATGCTCCTTTTCCTCCTCCGAATTTCCTTAGGTAGTGTTTTATAACCATACCTTATAAAATTAATGTCCCTATGCATCGATCATGTCACTGACACATAATACTGACTATTTTAGTTAAGATGAACTTGGATTCTGACCTACCCTATCATTCACATTTCATGGAGCTGAAAGCAGAAGACTCCTCACGCACATGCTATTTTCATCCGTGCACCATGGATCACATCTGAAAGAATATGATACAACAATGACCTCTTTGTGGATTTAAAGGCCCATTAGCCTAACAGCTGTAATTACTCATTTTTATAACTGAGATGATTAGTTAACGCTGTGAAGGGCACACTGCTTTCTAGAGCCAATTAACAGTAATATGATTTCTATCAGGAGCATATCTCTCAAAGATATATTAACAGGGCACATTTTTACTCTGTACTAACAACAACCATTTATCATAACATGGAGAGAATATATTAAATTAGTATGTGTATACCTATTGTTTTTATTCTTTCTGTGATTCTAATGAAGCATGCCTTTATTTTATTACTATTTTTGCTAGTATTATTTTGTGCTCTGTGTGTGTGTGTGTGTGTGTGTGTGTGTGCGTGCGCGCGCGCGCACGCGTGTGTGAGAACTTTCTGAATGTTTTGTACTTAAAGTTAGGCAAGCAAGGCAAATGTTTAGGGATAGAGGGCCAGGACCTAGGATAGCTCATATCATGTTTGTTAAGCTTTGTAACAAACATGCTTTATGGCTTTTAGTAAGTCACTTCAACTCTCTGAACATAGGTAAAACTAAAGGAAAAAAAGTGTAGCTTGGGATAAACAACCCATCCAGATATAGTCATTCGCATGGATGTTTTGCTGTATTATAGAAGTCACTTTCTTTCTGAAAGGGTAAAAGAGGGTGGCAAGGAGTACGAAGGTGTCCAAGATGAATAGTGAACCTGAGATGAAAGAATATATAGATTGCGATTAGCTTGAAAGAAAAGACTATCATCTTAACTATACTTACACTTGTATTTCTCAGCATGGTTCCTGCCCACAGTAGTCCCACAGGCTGACCACTGTCTTATTTTGCTTGGTGAGTCATATTTGCAAATGATAAATTCCTAGGTAGCAAGATTGTAATAGTTTATAGATTATATATTTATATATTTCTAATTATGCTTAGGAATACAAACCACAGCGTTTTTTGTAATTTACGTAGAAATTCATGCATAGTTTCTCTCATTAGAAATAGCAGAAAAGTTTTCCTTTGTAACATATCTAGAACCATACGAATTGTAAAACACACATACAAATATAGTAATCTTTGGTATTGCTAACGTATATTTCTATCATTCTGCAGAGTTAAATAGATTATTTTTTAAATAGTCTTTGAATGCCTTTTGAACAAACCTACAAACCTCTATAGAATGTTAAGTAGGTGTGATCAGATGGACTTCTAAGGAAAAAAAAAACTTTCTCAGTGTATCTGGTGTTTAGTGGTCTTTTCTAGAAGTGAGTCCAGTGATATACTCCCCAAGACTTAATTTTTTCCTATTCTAAATTCAGTGTAAAGATCAACTGGCTACATTTTTTTTTAAATCGTAATAATTATGTGACTTCCTGAAGCCACACACACAAAAAATACTCATCCACCTGAGTAGTGTGTGCCTCTGATATATTCTTGAGTTGTAAATAATCATACTTTTGTTATACTCGAATAATTGCATATGCTTCTGAATCAAAATAATCCATTCCAATAAGTGAGGTTCTGGGCGGAATGTTGTTTGGCAGAACATGAAGGGAGGACAATTAAAAACCCCTCATTTAGCACATGGTTTAACTATCTCATTTGGATCAAACCAAACATTTTTCTTGCAAATAACTAAGCAAGATCAGTTATATCATTTATTTTCATTGTATTGCTGTTGCCGACACTATTTAGGGAAAGCTCTAGTAGTCTTCGTCAACAAAACACTCGGCAGTTATGTGCCGTGTTCTGCCATGGTCACGCACCGCGCGATACAGTACATCAAACCCTTCAAAGAACCTTATCTTCAGGGATCATAAAGTTAAATGATATGAGAGAAAATGCTAAATTTCTATATTTGTGACAGCAAAATGTATCATGTCCTAACACAATCTATCATTTTATAGCAAGTTTCTGATGAATAAAACTAGAATAAAGAAAGAAATGTTTTTGCCAGTTTTCAAAAATGTTGCCATATGGGCTAACGGCAGCAGCCTTATCCACACTCAATTTTTTACTGTATGAAATAATGAGCAGAAAGTCATGAATTTGATTCTTTCATGAATCTAATCCTGCCCTTTGATTGCCTTGGGCTTTGGGCAACTTGGTGTTCTCTACTTTGGATTGCTTCCGTAATGATTTTTAACTTCTGTCTACTGCCAAAGGGCAGCTGTGGCTGACAGTGCCGTCCATGCTAACATCTCACCCAGACTAGTATCCATGTAGACCCCAATAGTTAATTCTCCCCCTCAGGTCACTCTTTGGCCTTTTACCCCATGTGGTGAGTTAACAAGATGATTCAAGGAGCTCTAAAAGTCACTTCTAGGGTCCTCTTGGGCACCTCATTTAGACTCCTATTCTAGGAGGGTGACTTGATGAGTAGGTCACTCCTATTGACTGGGGTGATACTGCTTTGATAGGATCAAGACATATCAGGCTACCAAAGTGGTGCTGTTATGTTGATTTGGGAGTGGCTGATAATTGTTTATATACACAGGAGCCCTGCACAAATAGTTTCCTAAGACCCTGCATATTCTAGCGGGAACTTGGATACTCTAGGGTGCTGCCCTATAAGAACGAATTAGGCTTTCACAATTTTTGAACAAAGAATATGATATTTACTTTTACCAATTTTCTTATAAATAGGTTCTACTAATAGCTCACCACCTGTTCTCTTCTTTATTATAGTATTATTTCTCTTAACTTGCTTTATTATAATTTATATTGAGTTCTCAGGAGGTAGAAAAGATATATGTGTTTATTCTGCATCTTCAATGAAAAATTACCCCTTTATTCTCACAAGAAAATTACGCTTTTTGCTTAATTGATTTTTCAGCAAGTTGTTTGTTGTTTGTTTCTTTTTCTTTTTTTCTTTTTTTTTTTTTGTTAGAGAGAGAGAACACGTACATGTGAGGAGGGCTGGGGAGGGGCAGAGGCAGAGGGAGAGAGAATCTTGAGCAGTCTCCGTGTCCTGTGGGGAGCCTGAAGCAGGCTAGATGTCACGACCAAGATCATGAGATCATGACCTGAGCCAAAATTAAGAGTCGGATGATCTACTGACTGAGACACCCAGGCGCCCCTAGTTTTTATTACTTTCAACAACAAAAAAAGTGTGCTTCATTGTCAGGCTTAAAAATGTAAGAAATCAGCAAATTTATTGTGGTTTTTTTGTTTTTTGTTTTTTTTACAAAGTTTAGCTGTGTTCTCAGAGTTGATTATAACTTATTAGAGCGAGAAAGAGATTCCAACAGCAAGGTTATCATGGGAGTCAAAGCCTGAGATAGTTAAAGTTGTATATGGAAAGAGTGAAAAGGGGAGGCCGGAGGAAATATATACAGCATAGAGTAGACTGTCCTGCCTTTTTATACAGTGAACAGCCGTCCATGTGAAAACATTTGTGGACAGTAAACAAGAAATCAGATGCTGAAGAGGAGTTGAGAAGGGAGAAAAGGACAATCTTTGTGATGTGTATTTATTATCTCCTAGCTAGATGAGGGATATAGATGCCACACCCACAGTACATTTCCAGGTGAAATCTTGGACAAGCGGCGGTTTGGTGACACCTGGTCTTTTGAATACCCAAAATTAATATTAATGTAAGAAATTCATGTGTATTTTGTATGTAAACAGGATGTTTTAGAAATCATTTAATTGTTTTGGTAACATTATTTGAACTACTGAACTTGACCAAATATTAAATAGGACAAGAGAACTGCAAGACACTGGAAATTTGGATGAAGGTGACCATCACATGTTAGAAACTATTATGGTCAAAGGCAACGAACAAAATATAGTTTAGGAAAATAACATTACAAGTGTTTAGTCAAGATAGGATTGTTTCAATGCTAAAGATTTTAAAAAGAGAAACACTGGTAAGTGACGGAAGGAGCTTAAAAATAAAGTTTGGGCAATAAAAACACAAATGGGAGCAAGCAAGTGTTATTTATATAAATACATGTTTTCAACAACTGTCTTTTGGAGGCTTCATTGTGCCAAACACTGTGCTAAGCCTTGCATTATGATTGTGATGAAGACAGATCAGATCCTGGCCTAAAGAAGTCTACTCTCTAGGGACTCCATTGCTGGAGCCAAGTAAATTCCAGCATCGCCAAAAAGCTCCATGTTCCACTTGAGTTCCATAAGGGAACATGTGTCCTGGACTTCCATCTACCCTATTCAGATTCCTTTTCCTAGTAACCTCATGGCATTCTAAAGATAACAAATTGATGATGAGAATGAAACCCACACAAGAGAACACTCGATCCTCATTATTTGAGGATTCTATATCTGAGAATTTGCCTATTGGCTAAAATATATTTGTAACTCCCAAATCAATATCTGTAACACTTAAATGGCCCTTTGCAGACATGGGTATGCACAGAGAGGTGAACGATGGAGTGTCCCCAGGCTCATAGGCTCAGGTGACGTTAAACAAAATGACACTCTTCTTGTTTCCGTTCTCACATCACAACCAAGAATCCTTTCTGCAGTTCATGTAGTGCCATGTTTTGTTGTTGTTGTTGTTTGTTTGTTTTTCATTTTTGCGGGGTTTTTTGGGTGATTTTGCTGTTAAAATGGCCCCAAAACAGTGCTGAAGTGCTATTTTTTGTTCTTTTTCTTAAAATGTTTGTTTATTTGTTTTGAGAGAGAGAGAGGGAGAGGAAGGGAAGAGAGGGAGAAAGATAATTCCAAGCAGGCTTTGCTCAGTCAGCACAGAGCCCAATCCCACAAACCATGTGATCATGACTTGAACTGAAATCAAGAGTTGGATGCTCAACTGACTGAGTCACACAGGAGCCCCTGTTTGTTGTTCTGTAGCACAAGAAGGCTGCGCTGTGCTTTGCAGAGAGAATGCAACAGGTGTGTTAGATTAGCCTGAGTTATAGTGCTGTTGGCTGTGAGTTCAGGCTTAATGAATCGATATACATTAAGTTGTCCTTAAACAGAAACACACATAAAATCAAGTTATGTATTGGTCATTTGATGGTAGGCCAGCAGGATTCTATTTCCCCTAAGAACAAGGATTTGGTCTTAGCTAATTCATGTTCCTGGTGACTTTAAAGAACATAACTACCACAAATCAATGATAGATTGAGTTTTCTTACAGTTCAGATAACTAATATACAATCATACAATAATTGTATTTGGTATTGATTTATAAGCCCAACTAAATGTTGGTGAAATTATTAACCTTGTTCCCACCAGCAAACCCCCTGCACAGGGCATCTGATCATCTTTGAGGTCTTTTCTTCTTTTATCATGTTAACCTATTGACACTTGTTTTATCCACACTTTCTGGTCTACTTTCCACATTTTGCCCTCTCTCCCATCCCACTATGGCTGCTTCCTGATAGTGGAAGTAATTCCTGATAGTGGAGACCTTTGGATTTCTCCTTCAGCAGTAACTCCTTATTCATTTGTTAAAGTAATGACTTTCTACCTCAATTACACAGACTTTATCAACTGTATTTCTATTACTGTCACTATTTCCCTTTTTTTCTCTTCTTAACTTTCCTGGCAAAATCTATGCAAATACTGAAAGTCAGGAATAGCAGCTTTTTTTTTTTTTTTAATACAGACTTCATCAAGGTGCTTTGCATAAACATCTCTGAATATCCACTTTCACTCATGGGAGGGCTTTTTATAGATCATTTAAAATGGTGGCAAAGGCAGGAAAAGATTAGTCGGGTTGTAGTCTAGATGATCTTGTGTCATTATTCTTCAAAAACTCTTTATATTCTAAGACTGTTTCTTGTCTCTTCCTATAAAACAGCCTGTGGAGGTTCTATAAAACAAAAACTACTATTCTATTAAAAAAAAAAACAGCTGGAAAAGCCTACAACCCAGAATAAACTGAAGATCATGTAAAACTTTAGGCACCAAAAAAAAAAAAAAAAAAAAAAAAGCTTGTAAATTTTATTTATTTTAAGCTAAGGAGTCATCTGAATATTTGAGAGAAATGAACATTTTCTTCTTCTGTTTACTCAGTTTAAAAAAAAATAACTATTTTGGCTTGTAAAGAATTTTTTTTTGTTTGTTTTAAGTTAAGAAGAAATTGAAGTCAAAGATACTCAAAATGAAAGTTAGAAAACTGAATGCCTTTAAATGGTGAAGACTCAGCTCCAGGCATATTATTTCAAGTACTGGAGAATATTGGATATAGTCATGGAATTACATGCCAAGACTCAAGGTCTGACTATATTTTTGAAGAAGTGAAAGGATGATTTTAGAATATACAGCATAGAGAAGCATGCAATCAATTCTCAAAAAATTCTATAAAATTATCAAATTAAGTGGTGTTTAAGAACTTAGAGAGGGAAGCCAAAGTTAGAAAAACTCAACATGCATTAATTTTTGATAGATCTTAACCAAGCTTTTTTAAGCCTTCTTACTAAATTTAGCAAACTGATACTTACCATTAGCTTAATTTATTTGTATTACAACATAACCTTGTAAGTATACAATATATTGGTAACCTAAGATCCTAACAGTGGATTCCATGATTTTAAAGTTTGGAGAATAGACATTTGATTGAAGTGTCTCAAAGATGCTGTGGCATACACGCTCAAGAATCTTATGAATTAGAGCAGGGACTGTCAAATTATGGCCACAGACCGAATTCAGCCTATACCAATTTTTGTCTACTCTATGAACTATGAATGGTTTTTGCATTTTAAAGAGTTGTAAGAGGGGTGCCTGGGTGGCTCTGTCAGTTAAGCACCCAATTCTTGATTTCCACGCTGGTTATGATTTCATGGTTGGTGAGTTCGAGCCCAATGTCATTTTCTGCACTGACAGCACAGAGCCTGCTTGGGATTCTCTCTCTCTCTCTCTCTCTGTCTCTCTCTGTCTCTCTCTCTTTCTCTCTCTCTCTCTGTCTCTCTCCATTTATCAAAAATAAATAAGCATTACAAAAAGAGTTGTAAGAAAAACATGTAACAAATATCAGATAGAGATCGTATGTCACTCACAAAGACTAAAATATTTATTACCTGCATCTGAACTTTGACAGAAGAGGATTGCTAACCTCTGGACTAGAAGACAGTTTCTGCTTCTGTGTTTTCAAGGGTCTGTACTTGAGCCAGTAGTCATCTCTTCATGGATATGAAGAAGGTGTGTTCACTAAATGAGTGGATGGTAAAACCTAGGAGGGCTATCTTTAAAGAAGAGCAGACCTTAACTTCAACAAATATATACACACAAGCACACTCACATACCAGTTTGAGCAAACACTTATGAAATGGAATTTATTATCTATTCATATATTAATGAAATATATTAGTGGTTTAAGTGAAAATGGCTTGATAGTTTTATACTCGGATATACATGAATAGGACAATTTAAAATATTATGCTATTTGGCTCACTCTATTATCTACCTACCTATCTATCTATCTATCTACCTACCTACCTATCTCCCAACCAGAATCTAATGATCCATGCGGACAAGAATAATGACATATTAATAATGTATATCTCACATTTTAGCTAGCATACAACCTGGAATATTATTGGCATGCAATACTTAGTCACTAAATACATGAATAAAGGAGTGAGTATATGAAGAAATCATCTCGTACAATGTTTTATGTAACAAACACCCAAGAAATATTTACTGTCAACAGAGTAATGAATAGTCCAATAAGATAAATTCCTGTTTTACTATATTATGAAAATTATGTGCCTTACGCAAAGCATTATTCCTGATTAGACAAAATATAAAATATTTTATTCAGTTAAGGGAAACTCATTATTTGAAGTCATTGATTAACTTGACTGTCTGGAAAGATCTGGGAAGTCTAAGATATGAAAGCAATGAAGGCTATTTGTCATATTACTTCTGCTTGAAGAATTTTCCCTAACATCGTTTTGTGAATAGAGGGTCTGACACACTTCCAGTTTTTATTTGCCTGGAAAAACTTTATTTTTCCTTCATATTTGAAAGGCACAGAATTCTGGTTTAACAGTTTTGTTCTTTCAGCCCCTTGAACATATTGCTCAGTTGTCTTACAGCAAGCACTGTTTTAATGAGACATCCTTTATCATTTCCTTTTTCTCTATAGGTAACGCATGTTTCTACTCATGCTGACTTTAAGATTTTTTTAATGTTTTCTTTTGTTTGTAGTACCTGAATATGATACACTTCTGTGTATATATGTGTGTGTTTTCTATATGCCTTTTTTAGTCTTCTCAGAACTGCTTGGGTGGGTGGTTTTGTGTTTGTTGTTAATTCAACTAATTTATAAATTAGAAAATTTCAAGTAAGTGGTAGGCTCAGTCGGTTAAGCATCCAACTTCAGCTCAGGTCATGATGTCATGGTTCATGAGTTCCAGCCCCATGATGGGCTCTGTGCTGTCAGCTCAGAGCCTGGAGCCTGCTTCAGATTCTGTGTCTCCCTCTCTCTCTCTGCCCCTCCCCCACTCATACTCTGTCTTTTTCCGTCTCTCAAAAATGAATAAACATTTGTTTAGAATGTTTAGAATCTGAATAGATCATTGTTAATTCTTTATTACCTATTAAATTCAAATAAACCCTAAACTCCTTTTTAATAACATCGATTGATGATTTTTATAAAATTCTTTCTCACACATCTACTAGAAAAGTTTGAAGCAAATGATAGACTTCTAAAGAGTAAGATTTAGGAATAAATGCAATGATTTTAATATTCTCGGATTTTGATATAGAATCTTCAGTAGATGACAGAGGCTAGGAGGACTCTATACAGCATGGTAATAAGGAACAGAAAGGAATGGGAGACACTCTAAGGTGTGTGTGAGGGAGAGGCAGATTAATTCTAAGCCCGTTAGGTACTGAGACTTCCTTAAAAAGTCAGGAGTGATCAGGGCTTTCAATCCTGGGGGATGTGGATTGAGAGACCTTACACACACTCCACAAGGCAGGGAACAGAATCTGATGGACCATTTAAATCAGGGGGCTGGGGTCATTGTTCCATGCTTTAATAGGAGAATCAGGGAAATATCCTCACTCTCTGGCTTCTAGAAATAAGCTGATTTCTTGCTTTGCATAGAAAGAGCAAACAGAAACACCCTTAGGCCAGAAGGTGAATTTCCAATGCACCTGTTTCTGACCTCATGTATTTGAATGCTTCATGGGGCAAAGCTCTTGGACAGTTCATGCAAAGCCTGTTTCTGGATTATGATTTCTCTGGACCTTGTATTACTTGAGGAGAGAACAGAAGTGGTGCCAGTGTTTGAAATTCCCAACTCCTTTGGAAATGGATGCTCAAGAGGAACTTGCTATTCTCATATTGAGATAAATCTTTAGGGAATTCTTTTTCAAATCATGCCCTCTGAACACTATAAAAGTCATATTCTCTGATCCAGTGAAGCTTTGTCTCTGCTACAGATCCTTTCATGTTATTTTACATTTTGCTTCATCTGAAAGAGTAACAGTTGAATATTTTAGTGTTTCGAAGCTGGCTGAGTAATACACTGTGGTCTCCAAAAAGTTTGAGGTGAGTGGAGATTAACTACTCTCCCACAAACTGCTCAACAGATTATAATAAAAGCAAGTCCCAAACGAATTCTTTGCCACCCATGCAGATGTTAATTAATCATGTGTTTATTAGCTGGCAAGCACAGAACAGTTCTAACAGTCCATTCTGTCAGCTTACATACATGGTTCTGTCATTTTGGGTGTCCTAACCCCATCTTAAAAGATTCACATAAAGCAGACCCTCAGCTTTTCAGAGGTAAGCAGGACTTTATAACCTCCCAGAGTTGGCATCATGAATCCAACTAAACCAATGACTGGGCACAGGACTTCTTAAGAATTAAGCCTCTAGTGCCATCCCCATGGGCTGTCCTGCCTCACTGGATTTTATATTCAAGAGTGGGACTCATTTCAAAATATTTTAGCCATTGCAAACAGGATACATTTAAATTTATACAAGAGAACTTATTTGAAATATTTATCAGGCTGGTTATAGAACATTATTTTCACCTATAAAAATCCATTCTGACATTCATCATGTTAATTTTATAACTGTTAGGTTATTGCTCAAATTCAGATACAAAACCCTTATAGTAGCCGTCTCTGACATACGGTCTTTGTGAAATAATACTAGATGGCTCTGTATAGACGATGCATTCTTTGTTAGCATGCAAGCTGTACAGGATTATATTGTAACCAAAATAACGCCCACATAATACAACACTGTGTATGATTAGGTATCTTCAAATAAGTGGTAATATCGTGGGAACTAGTTAGTTTAAAATAATCAAATCACAAAATGTCATTACTTTATTTAATATGGAAGGGCAGAGAGAAGTGTGAAGAGTGATGGGTTGAATAAGATGTTCAAAAAATACAATTATCAAGTCGAGCCTATACATTTTGCATTGTAAAAAATTATATTAAAAAGTACATCATTAAACTCTGAGACTTTCCCTGAGAGAGTAAATTTATCCGGGAGGAATGGAAGAACACTCTCATTTATGAGGGAAAAAAATGTGAAAGTTCGGTTTGGGTTGTGCTCCACATCATGCCTGACCCCAAAAATGAAAGGACTGGGCCCCTAATTCCATTTTCCTGCCAGTATTCTCTGTCTTTATCAGTAGATTGCCCCTAACAGTGCCCTCTCCCCACATTGTCCTTTGAGTTTCTCCATATGGGATGAGGCTGACACACCAAATTCAAGTTTAGAATCCATAGACCCAGCTGTCTCATTCAGCATTCTGAGGCCTCCACACATAGTGTTTGGACCTCCCATGCTGCATTTTCCAGTTCTGTTCACACATGAATCTCCACTAATAAGAGCTGCCCGTTGACCATCTCTTGGCTGTGGGAGCATGCCTGCCACTAGATCGGCAACGATCCATCCTTATTATCAAGAACCCGTGGGAGAGATACTTGCTGGCCTTGAGGGAAGGCTTGGCGCTCTCTGAGCAGCAAAATCGAGTATCTCGGCCTCCTGGACTGTGGCTTGAGAGGGAGAGCCCAAGCCTCAGAATGGGCACACTCCCTTGGCCCCGGGGAATTCCTCTACCTGTTGGGACAGTGTTCTCTAATGTTTATAAAGGGCCCATCTTGCCTTTGACTAAGTACTGTCCCTACATTGTGCTGATTCAATTACCAGGTACAGCAGGCTCTCTGCAATGCCCACTAAAGAAACATTCGAGCAAAAATGTTTGTAGCCATAACTAGCAGGAATGCTTATATCGTTGATAATTTATCATCCAAAACTCCCCGAATATAAGTTAATCTTATCCAAATGCTCCCATTTTCACTGTATTACTTCCGCTATGTTTTAAAATATACATTAAAACACTCATTTCTAGAAAGTTAAAATGATCTTGGACTGAAGATAATAAAACTGAGATTCTTCTTTTTGTTAGGAAAGTTTGTTGTTTGATACTTTTCCTTTTTTTTTTTAAATGTTTATTTATTTCTGAGAGACACAGAGACAGAGTGTGAGCAGGGGAAGGGCAGAGAGAGAGGGAGACACAGAATCTGAAGCAGGCTCCAGGTTCTGATGAGCTGTCAGCACAGAGCCCGACGTGGGGCTTGAACCCACAGACCGTGAGATCTGACCTGAGACGAAGTCGGCCGCTCAACCGACTGAGCCACCCAGGTGCCCCATTTGATACTTTTTCTATGAAAACATTGATGTCTTCCATAAGCAACTGAAGACACTGTCAGTCTTGTTTGGTCATTTAAGATCTAATTGTTTATATTTACCAGGCTTAAAATGCTCTGTCAAACATAACAATAACAAGGGCTCCTGGGTGGCTCACTTGTTAAGCATCTGACTTTGGCTCAGGTCACCGTCTCATGGCTCGTGAGTTTGAGCCCCTGCATTGGGTAAGCAAGAGCCCTGCTTTGGGTGAGCCCCACTTCTCTGTCTCTCTGTCTGTCTGTCTCTCTCTCCCCCTGCCCCTCCTGGGATTCTCTCTCTTCGCCCCTCGCGTACTTGCACCTTCTCTCTCTCTCAAAAAAAAAAAAAAACAAACAAACAAACAATAAAAATAGTAATAATAATGATATCAATAATAATTAAGAAAGGAAAAAAAAATAAAGAAAGAAAATATTTTAATCATGAAGTAATGATTGACCAAATTATATAGCACTGGTTTTTAAAATAATGAAAGGGAATATCTTCTTTAAAGATAACTTTTAAAAAAAGATAACTTTTATTCAGTTTAATGTAAAGGAGATAAATCATTAGTGTTGGAGATTATGATTTTCCACACTGTGTAGAAACTGATAGTGATTTTTATGATATATCATAAATGTAAAGAAATAAATATATACTTAAATGTTATTGAGAATCAAAGGTATGTTAAGTAGTCTTTTTGTCACTTTTTATTTCAATATTCTCTGCCTTTTTAGCTGTTTATTCAATTATATTCAAAATAACTTAAAGGATAAGTACTTTACAGATGAGGAAAATGAACCACGTAATATAATTTGTGATAAAGAATTTCAGATATATTCACTTTCACATCATCTTTCATACAGTATCCTTTGCACAATGCTGCAGATTGATATTGTGTATTTAGTTTTTAATCAATTGCATACAAAAACCTATGTTTAAGAAGTGTGTTAATGCCATTCAAATTATTATTGTAGTTCAAATGCAGTAGTTGAATTAACACTTAATATGTAGGATAAAGACATAAACTGACAGGAAATAGCAGGTCAACAAAGTGATTTCTGGAAGCAAGTTCTTTTCCCTGCTTTGGGAGAAATAATTAAACAGCTTACCATGATGTAAAAAGAGGGAATCTAATATATATATATATATATATATACATATATATATATATATATATGTATATGTATATATGTATATGTATATATATATGTATATACACACACACAAACACACACACATTTTAAGAGGTCTATTTTATTTATTTTGAGAGAGAGTTAAGGAGCATGAGCCAGGGTCGGTGCAGGGGGAGGGAAATCAGAGAAAGAAGGAGAGAGAGAATCCCAAGCAGCCTTCCCCTGTCAGCACAGAGGCTAACTAGGGGCTTGAACTCAAGATCAAATGGTGAGATATTGACCTGAGAGAAAATCAAGAGTTGGATGCTTAACTGACCGAGCCACCCAGGTGCCCTGGGGATCTACTGTTTTACCTTTTCCTGACTTTGTGGGTCTTTTGGGGAAATCCATAGGTAATTCTGTGGAACTTATTCTTAATATAGAGTGGCAAATATTTGTTAAAAATATGTTAAGGTTATAAAATTGATACCAACAATACATAATGTTTGCAATGTCCTTACAAATTAAATACTTTGATATCTATGAACGATTACTATCAGTATCATATTGAAAATGACATCATTCCTACTTCAATTTTCCCTCTCAAATACAGTGTGAAAACTAGAGAATTTTCACAACAGCCTCACCTGGAGAACAAATATTATAGAAAGTTGTTTAATTTAATTTCTATACAGTTGCTTTAGATAAAATAGAGTAACAGAGATGATGAAAAGAGATAAAATCTAGTTATCTCATAAATTTATTTTCAGGTGAGTGTTCATTTATTTTTCTATCCTGAGGTATATCTGAATTTTTTAATTTTTTTTCCCCAAAACTGTAATGAAATTTTACCAACCACATAAGCAATGTTTCTGGAAGTAAAAAATTCACCATCCTAAAATTTTGGGGACAAAATGTTTGTAACAAATAAGATATGCCAGTAAAGTTACTTAAATATATGTGTGTATATATATATATATATATTTATAAATATTTATATTGTTATATATGAATATATAAATATGTATATACCTATATATAAATATATAAATATGTATATATATGAAACTTTTCTGTTTAAACTGAATTGATTGTTCTAATTTTATATTATAGATGACTAAGAAAGAAATTTCAACACTTAAGAAACTTAGACGCTAATAATCACTCTCTTCCTGGAGGAGCTTACTTATATTTCTCTTGTGTGTAGTTTTTCTTTTTTTTTTTGTTTTTTTGGAGTCTATAGAGAGTGAGCTGTCTTTTACAGAAATGATAACTTAAAGGTGTTTTTTTAGCACACAGTTTAGTTGCACAAAATAGGAAAGGAAAAGGAGCATGAGGCATACTGTGCCTTCAATTTGAATAAAGTTCAATGTCAGAAGAACACTTAAAAAATCAAATCATATAAAATATTTAAGGGATTTTGATGCTTACCAGGTCTGAAAAAGCTGTTGAGATCAGAGTGAGTGAGGTATATATAATACAATGTTGTAACTGTACCATTAACATGTGTGTGGAGGAATCTTGAAGCTTAAAATAAAACAACAGGGGCACCTGGGTGGCTCAATGGGTTAAGCGTCTGACTTCAGCTCATGTGATGATCTCAAGGTTCATGAGTTTGAGCCACGCATCGGGCTCTGTGCTGACAGCTCAGAGCCTGGAACCTGCTTCAGATTCTGTGTCTCTCTCTCTCTCTGCCCCTCCACTACTCATGCTCTCTCTCTCTCTCTCTCTCTCTCTCAAAATTAAAATAAACATAAAAAAATTAAAACAAAAGAACAGCTGCAGTTGAGTCTCCACATAATCTGAGTGATCCTTTAAAATTCTAAGTCAAATGAAGTCATTTGCTCAAAACCTTCCATGGCTTCCTGTCTCATTCACATTAAATCCAGGTCCTTGACTGGGCTCTCATCTGCAACCCGTCTCCTTTGACCTCTCTGTCCCCTTTCTGTCCTTCAGCTACAATAGACTTCATATGTGTCTTTGAACACACTCTATCTTCTCAAGCCTCAGGGACTTTGTCCTGACTATTTCCTCTACCTGGAACGTTTTCATGTTGATCAGATAAACCCTTTTCAGTCCCTTATTTCAGTGAATGCCCAGTCAGGAATACAGAAACTTCTCTGGATAATTCACGCACAGATGAGATTCAGCACAAGCATGTTGTTATAGAAGAGATGGAAGGGCTTGGAGAACAAGTTGGAGAGTAGAGTATAACCTAAATATTGAAACCTGTTGCCACCCATGTTAGAGGCAGAATACTGCCTCTGAGACCCCGAAGATGCTCATGTCCTAATTCCTGGAACCTGTGAAACAGTTATGTGACTATGGTAAGACTAAGACTAAGACTGTAGATAGAATTAAAAATATTAGTCAGCTGACCTTTAATAAGATTACCTCGGATTTTCCAGGTGACACAATGTAATCACATTGGTCTTTTTAAGTGGAAGAGGTAGACAGAAGAGTTAGAATAGGCAGATCTGAAGATGCTATTCTGGTGGCTTCGAAGATGGAGGAAGGGGTCGGTATCAGAAAATATAGCACCTTCCCAAAGCTGAAAAAAAAGCAAGGAATCAATTCTGCCCTAGAGCCTCCAGAAAAATCACAGAATGGTAACACCTTGCTTTTGGTCTAGTGAGACTTATTTTGGACTTATGACCTTCAGAAGAAAATAAAGAAAAAAAAATAAAGAAGAAGTAAGAAAATACATATGTATATTTTAAGTCACTAATTTGGGGTGATTTATTAGAGCAACAACAGTAAATGAATATAGCACCCTGGGGCTATAAACCCACGTGGCCATCTGAGCTGGTGGTTGGACAAACCACATTAATATAAAAAATTCAGGACCTGTAGTTTTGTTATTTATGATAGTTTTGAGTATTAGAGTTGGGTTCACGGTCACTGGGCTTACACATTCATTTTTAGGGTTTTAACGTTCACCTATATTTTCACGCTTTTAATATATTCTCTTGTCCTTGAAAGCTCTAGAGTATCAAACTTGTAAATCACTTTTTAGACATTGTTTAGTAGATGTTAATGGCTAACCCAAGCTTATCATATTCAAAATAAGACATTATATTCTAAACACTATCACTCTCTTTACTCTTCGATATCTCTCAGATAGCCCGTCTTCCTCTGTATACCTTATTTTGGTGAAAGACCTACTATTACTTGGCATTTTAAAATCAAAAGTCAGACTTATATTCTGACATGTGACAATTATAGCCTACTGACTATATGATATCCTAACTACTTCTTGATCTTTCCCCCTCCTCACTGTCTGTATCACACTGATTCCCACTGCACTAGTTCTGGCCAACTTTTTTTTTTTTTTGTCTGGACTATGGCTTTTCTTGTTTCTTGTAGTCTCTTGCATTTGCAGTAAATGCTTTTCCTTCTTGCCGGTCTCCATCTTGTAAACAATTTTCTCTTTACATCTGAATAGGATCTCATCTTGTGAGTTCCTCCTTCAAAAGATAGAATCCAAAAGCCATGATTTCCTGAAGTCTCTTATGCAGTCGGTATGCAGGCATGTAATCGAGATTCCACCACTGAGACGCACATGGACAAGACTATAGTTCTGAAGAGAGCAGTCTGTCATGCTGTCAGGGGCGGTGGCAGAGGCAGGGCACAGATTTCAGCATCGGGCTATTCTTGTGCAGAGTCAGATTGCGGGGAGGCATGGCCACCAGACTAGTTTGTGATGTACTTCTGAATATTTCTCTGGTAAATTTAATCTCAATTCTGTTTGTCCAGACATCTCAATGTTTCTATGAGTTAATATCTTTTAGGAAATGATTTGTCTGGTTAACTAGCCATAACTATACTGAATTATATTTATCTTCTACATGTGAATGGAATGATTTTCAAATATGAAAAGCAAATTCCACTATTGAGTTCTTCCAGTGACACACAACAGATGATATCCTGGCTTCTTTAAATTGTACACCTGGTACCTTGGTCCCTTGGTCCAGCCTTGATTTCCCTTTCTTCTCATCGTGTGCTCCATGTAAAGTTTACAAGTCCGTGATTCTTGCTTCTGATTCTACCTAAAATATGCATCTCTTCTCCCCCAATCACTAGGTTCATGGTGATTTAAAACTCAAACCAGGGAGCACCTGGGTGGCTTAGTCAGTTAAACTTCCAACTTAGGCTCAGGTTATGATCTCACAGCTTGTGAGTTCGATCTCTCTATCTGGCTCTGTGCTGACAGCTTGGAGCCTGGAACCTGCTTCAGATTCTGTGTCTTCCTTTCTCTCTCTGCCCCTACCCCCACTCCCATTCCACCTCTCTCTCCCTCAAGAACGAATAAACATTAAAAAAAATTTTTTTAACTCAAATCAAGCATAATCTCCAAGGAAGCCTTTGATATCTTTTCCCCACCTCATTCCATGGTCCTGTTTGGGGCAAGATGCCATGTCTCTGTGACCACAGAGTTCTTACAGTCATCTATCATCATCCTTTTTTTCATTATATAATTATCTGTGCCCTGCATCTCCTCTCCTACTTCTTGAGTTCCTTGATATAGGCTAAAAATATCCATATCAGTTAAATTTGTATATTCCCCACCTAGCTAGCACCTACTCTTTAATATATTAAATATTAAATACACGTTTGAGTGATCCTGGTGTGGGTGTAACTGTAAATGATTGGGATTACACTTATAAATAAAATAGAGAGAGGCAAGGATAGGGAAAAAGCTGTCTCTTTCCCAAGACAGTGGGATCCAGGAATGTTTACATCATTCGAGATGCTTTATGAGAAAGCAACCGTATGGACACATAGATTAAGAAAATATTACAGAATGTACCTCTTATTGGTGATTTATTATATTCATTGGATTATTAAAGTTTCTGCGAAATGACACAGTATCCAAGTGTATAACTTTATTTCTTCATTTCGTAGCATTGCATACTAACAAATTGAAGAAATAGGAATACAAGGAATCGAGTTGAATGATAGTGTTTAGGTGAGCATCAAGCCCACAATGCCGCTCACTATTATTTTGCCTGTCATTTTTAGAGCTGTGTCGCGGGAGTCTGTTTTATTATTCCATTTTATTACACCTTTTCCCAATGTTCAGAAAACCACACTTTAAATGTTTTTATATGGAAAAAGAGCATAGAGCTTTTAGCCCTGATCAGAATCAATGATGGCACTGCCAAGCCTGAGCCAAAAATATTTGACAGTAAACTTCTGCCTTCAATCCATTCATTTCAAATTGATCTTTCAAAATTGACCTATGCGGCTGTCAACAGCCCTTGTGTTAATACTGATTTGACTCAATGTCAAACAAACCAAATGAGCAGGCTTCAGAAGCAAGGGAAAGTCAAGTGAGCAGACAGTAAAATTGACACGCTTAAAGAATAATTTGTTTTAAAATGATGAATATCATAATTTTCATGAGTTTATACATTCCAGCAGAAGCTATGTGTCTGTAAAATAATTGATTTGTTACCAAAATAGAGACTAGAGCAGTTCTTCAGTGTAACTATCTACGGAAATTAGCGACTGCGTGAAAATCTACGGAGAAACAAAGCCAATCTCATACGGTTATTGATTTTACTCTCTCATAGTAGAGGTTGCCACTTGGTATTTCTCCCATTGTTTTAATTTTTAGTTAAGGAAACTAGCCCCCCAGAACAATACATTTCCCCACTTTTCTTGCAGCTAGATGTGAAGAAATGAGTATCTCCTGACCAATGGGACATAAATGGACATTTTCTGTGTTCGCTTTTAGCAATTTCCTTAGGAGGGCCCTAGATAAATCCCTCCTGGATCCTGATACCAGTATCAGAGAGGGACCTTTGCACCATGAGGATAAGGGTCACGCGATAGGGTAAATTAATAAATTGGAAGAATCTAGACTCTAGTAGATATTTTTCCAAAAAATGGGCACAGCAATATTTAAGATCTCAAATACTGTTCTAGAACCTGGCTCTGTTACTGCTGTTGCTTCCTATAAAGAGAGAATAATTTCCTGTCCACTGACACCTGTGCAAGGTTGTGCTGGCCACAAAGAACACAGGGCAGTAGAAGTGACAAGGCAGGAGTTGTGTGACTAGGTCATAAAAGGAAATTCAGCTAACAGGGTCTTATTCCCTCATGGGACACATTCCTGTAGGATTCAGCCCCCTGCGATGAGGAAGCACATCTAAAAGAACAGCATGGAGGGGCACCTGGGTGGCTCAGTCAGTTAAGTGTCCGACTTCGGCTCAGGTCGTGATTTCACCACTCCTGAGTTCGAGACCTGCATTGGGCACTGTGCTGACAGCTCAGAGCCTGGAGCCTGCTTCAGATTCTGCCCCTCTCCCACTTGTTCTCTGTCTGTCTCTCAAAAATAAATAAACATAAAAAAAAAAAAAAGAAAGAAAGAAAAGAACAGCATGGAGAGGCACAACCACCAGATTTATGACTCAGCAAGATTTCAGATGAATTCAGCCCCCAGACTTCGAATCTTCTGGCACCCAACCCTAGAGCAAACATACCTCGCCCTTCTGTGACCTATCCAAATGCCTTACTCACGCAAACTGAACACAGTAAATGTTTGGTTTATGTCACTAAATTGTGGGAGTTTTCTTACAGAGCCAGATAAAATTGAAACACTGGATCGCTGGGGATTTTATAGATTAGCGCCTCTTTCCAAGACCTAGATTGAATGGCTCTGAACTTTAATGTGAAAAATAAGTAAATATTATCATGTTTAAGCCACTGTTACTCAGAGTTTTTTTCTTATAAATGAATTAATCCAATTTTTACTTGTGAGTTCCTTCATGTTCATAGTTACAACTGCCTTTGTATATCCGTTGCGGAGATGTCTGTCTTGAACCCAAACCTCACCCAGGAGCTCTAGATTTGTATGTTCAACTCCCTACTTGGTGACCTTTGCCTTCGTGTCTCACAGAAAGAGTAGATGCAACGTATACAATACAAGTCATTTCCACACTCTGATCTTCTTTTTATATTCTACACTTTGGCAAAAGGCATCGTCAGACACCCGGTAAATCCAAAAGTGAGGTATTTCTCCTTTTCTCTCTCCCATCCATATAATTGTCCGGCTGTCCAGAATCAAGTTCTATTGATTCTGTCTACTAAATAATTCCTTTCTTCAGCATACAGTGCCCATGTCATAGCTCTGTTATTTTCTTTCCCACCTTCTTCCAAAATTATTTTTCTACAGTAACTTCCCACATATACTATCATCAATCCATCCACTATTGTGATCACATCAGTTCCTTGATAATAGAGTTCTGACTCACATTCCCCATTTGATATCTGATCATCATTATAACTATGGAGAACCAAGATAATATAGATAATTCATTTCTGTATCTTCTGAGCACCCTTTTATGTATTGAGCATGGTATGTAACTTAGAGTTCTTTCTTTCTTCTTTCTAATGTACTATCTAGGAGGCACTGACTATATATTGTCCCTCTAATTTTTCTGGTCTAATTTCATGTGCATTATATATTCAAAAATATTTTTGGAATCAGTGAACGACTGAGCAGCCTACCATTTGCCTAAAATTTCAAACACCATTTCTCACTCGTTTCTCTAGTCCAACAATGAGAAAAAGTAATGCATGCTTCTTTTGCTTACATAGTCTTTTTCTGCATTATAAAATTTGCATTTATTGTAATTTATTTATTTAATTGCCTACACATATGACAGCACCCATTTGTCCATTCCAGAGAAGAGGCAGATTTCCTGTGCAGTTAATGAGGCTTAGGCCTCAGGGCCACTTAATTATATGACCTCTTCTAAAACCATGTATCTATTTTTTCGTAATCTTATTTTTTTCTTAAATATTGTTTCCCAAACCATATACATACCTCCCAAATCTGGATTTATCCCTGTTCCAATAAGAATTTACTAAGTGTCTGCCATGTAACAGAGACTATACTGTATCTTCACAAATACAAGAATAAATGAAATGAATTTAACTCTACATTATTTCTTCAAGACATCAGAATGTTTCATTTGCAGGAGGTCATGCTCACTACATCTCATATTGTCACAATATCTCTTAATGTCTATTCTCTCTGTCCTCCTTCTTATTCTCCTTATTATTCACGGAATTGATCTAAAACCCTTAGAAACCTATTCTCAACATACCCTATTGGCCCAATAACCAGCCACTTCCCCACTTCCTAAACACCTCTTGACTCCACTAATTATATGTTTAAGGCAAACTAAACTACTCATTAATAATGCTCTGATTGTCTCTCTGTTCAAGTTATTTTTTCTTCTTTCAGCATCCAGTTTTCATAATACCATCTAAAACCATGAAATTTGGAGACCACTCACATTGGCAGGGTTAATCACTACTTCCTTTGCCCTTTAAGCAATTTGATCATACCTTTAGCATGATGTTTGTCCCACTTTGTTAGTTAGGAGATACCATTTAGAATTGTATTCAGCTGCTTGAAAGCACAACATTGATAATAGTGATTCTATTAATTATTTTGTTTGCTCATGTAGGTCATTTCTCCTGCCTACCCTGTGCCTAGGAAGGGTGGATGGCGTTTACAGACTGCTTCATTCCACCTCTTTCTCTGTATTCTGCTTGGGTTGAGTCACTTGGAGGTACTAGTGGAAAATTGGTATTTGAAAGCAGAGGGTAGACAGAGTGTGTATTCTTTCCTTTACTCCCTGCTAGACCTCAACAGTTGCTGTTTTCTTCTTCCTGTCACCTCAGATCCTGTTGAGTGACCTTTCTGCTGTGGTCCCAGCTCTTGGTTCTTGTCAAGTTGTGGCATCTCCCTCCTCTTGTCATATCAGGCAAAGCAGAGGTAATGACTTTCTGCTTTTGCTGGGTCTGGGTGCTTCATCTACTTTAGTTTCTTCAACCTCGACCTTACCACTGCAAATGGTCCTTCGTGTTACACTCATTACATTTTTAAAAATTACCTCTTTGAGAATTACAATTCTTGCCCCCTGCAAGAATTGGAAACATATGTGGCCCCAGAAGATAGCTTTCAAAATGTCCCTGAATATAGGTTTTGTTCTTGTAATGACAAGTAATGACAGAATGATGAATGTCAGGAATGACTGGGTGGCTTCACTGGTTAAGTGTCCAGGTCTTGAATTGGGCTCAGGTCATGATCCCACAGTTCATGAGAGGGAGCCCCACATCTGGCTCTGTGCTAACAGCGTGGATCCTGCTTTGGGATTCTTTTTCACCCTCTCTCTCTCTCTGCCCCTCCCCTCTCTCTCTCTGTCAAAAAAAATCTTAAAAAAAAAAAAGAATGAAGAATGTTAAAAGTTGAATAAGAGTATGTTTTTCTGAAAAGCATTCCCTTATTTAGGGTTGGTATTACATAAGTTAGTATTAGCACTTTCGTATCCATTCATACCATCAAATTACATCATGTTTTAGAGAAGTGTCAGATGTGTCTTTTGTTGGGATGTCATAAACAACTTTTTAACTTTAAAAATATTTATGACAATAGGTTTCATGAGGAAATAAAATTTTAGAGAAGATTTGGTGGAAAACTGCTTGAGTAGGAGTCAGGAGATGGGTCATAACTCTACTTCTACTAAGAAATCACTGAGGCCACCTTTTAAAACTGTTTCCTCCCCCTGAAAATGGGAGGATGGAAGCACTATGTCTTTGGTTCCTTTCCAAAAAGCTCATAATTTTGGAATTCTGTAAATAGTCTTTGATTATAAAGAATTTTTCTTAGGAAGATTAAATTGATTTCAAGTTCTGAGGCATCACAAATCTCTCCTCACCAACATGACTTGGGGCAAGTTTTGAAGAACTTCTGAATCTCAGGGAATATCAAGGTTTGAGATGTTGCCCACAGACATGCTGTAACTCTCTCAGAAGAAAATACAAACATTTGAAAACTCTAAAGTGATCCAAGGTTGCCTTGAACTTCTGAGTGGAAGAGCTGGAGAGATTGGAATAGACCTTTAGAGCTACACTTGCTTTTGCTTCACATTGCCTTGAGAAGACCATTATCACTAGTATCTCTAGGTTGGAATATCATGGCAACAGTGCTGTCACCACTGAGCCCACTTAGGATCCTCTGTTCCCCTCTGTCTGCCCCTCCTCCACTTGTGCTCTCTCTCTCTCTCAAAGATAAAAAAATAAACATTAAAAAAAATCCCAAAATACAGCAAACTGGATCACATCTACCATATACAGCAAAAGGATTAGTTCAGGAAGACCAAGAATTTAAAATATTGCCCTTAATTGACATTGCAGATACAATGAGTCCCAATAGATAAGAAAGGGAATAAATTCAACTCAGGCAAGTTTATTTAAGAATCTTTAAGTTGCCACATCGGTATCTGGCACATCGCACTTACGAGACCGTAAAGGAAACAGGAGATAAACTTAAATTCTGATCCAGAGTTTCATTTAATAGTTAGTTTGTCCTTATCCCCTCCAGGTAAGCTCTCTTGATGTATAATTATATGATCACCCCGATCAACCCCACTTGCTTGAAAGCTCGCACTCTTAACCTTTAACCATAATGCACAATAAAATACTGCTTACCTGCAGGAGAACAGTCCGTATTTTTCCTACGCCTTTGTCTTTGTCCCTGGTTCTTTCTAACACAGCACAGCAACCTTTGTTTTCCCTGCTGTATGTATAGCACCTCAAGTTTGCATGCATCCCAGTTTCTGCATTTTTAGAAATAGTAATGTAAATATGAATGAAGTATATCTGAAAGGATTGATAAAGAGGAAGTGAAAGAAATAGGAGTAAGGACCGTCACTGTGGAGTTATACATGATATAGAAGGGAAAGCCGATGCCGTGGAACAGACTTGGACAGGTTCTCCTCAATCAAGCAGTGGGCTCGAGCCTGACACTCGACAGTTCCCAGACTGTCTCAAAGTGCTCGCCTGCATTACAGTAATTTAAAGACCACCAGATCAGACATAGTGATGGCTCCAGCTCAGTGATTAATGGTCCTACAATATTCTCAATGACTGTCATTCGTGGAAAGGAAAAAAATTATCTCAGCCCTATAAAATTTGCAGAAAAAAATAAGAGGATGAAATGAGTTAATATGTGTAAGTATTCATAAATAGTTTCCTTTAAGTCATCAGTGCAACTTTTATTTTCCTTCTAATAATGGAAGTTTTGATTAAAAAGTTTGGATGGTAATAGTCATTTTAATGTCTTTCACACTTAATACCTGAGCCTGTGAATGGCAGGACTTTTACATAAAGTTTATTTATTTATTTATTTTGAGAGAGAGAGAGAGAGAGAGAGACGGAAAGAGGGGAAGAGGCAGAGAGAGAGGGAGAAAGAGAATACCAACCAGGCTCTGTACCACCAGTGCAGAGCCCAGTGTGGGGCTTGCACTCACAAACCTGAGATCATGACCTGAGCCAAAGTCAGACACTTAACCAACTGAGCCACCCAGGTGTCCAGGCAGGACTTTTCTCAGAGGACCAGTGCCTTAGAATTGACTCAGTACTTTGTGCAGCTGCTCCTCAAACTCGTTAATGGAGTTGCTGCTATTCTTCCTATCTTACTTTTTCCCTTTAAACATAATACCTTCTGGAGATTATGGTATATGAATCCGGCATGCAGTTGGGCATGGTATTTGGGGATGGAAAGAATGGGTGGAATCAACGTTTACAACCACGGGGCCCCAAATGCTAGTACATCCCCTTGTCATGTTTTCAATCTGATATCAATCTCACTTTTACTCGGCTTCTTTGTTTTCCTTCCTGTGTTTCGTACATAAAATGAAATAATTTGCCTCTATCATATTTGTGACATTGGGTCCAGAGTTTATTCTTTCCATCACCCTTTGTACTCTGAGCAAAGTTGCAGGGATCCTTGTCTCAAGCATGAAGTGGCATGAAGCATACAAGGTGATCAGACCAAACCCAAGCAACAAAATTAAAAAAAAAAATGCTTACTGATTTGGGGCAGAGATCTGTAATAGGACTCACAAAAATGCTGTAGTCATATTAAGACAGTTATTATATCCAGAAACGGTCAGGTCCCTTGAAGTTTGCTAAACAGCTTTGCTGACACAGAGTAAGAGCATTCATGACTATTAAATCATTATCTGTCAAGTTTATCCATGCCACCAATATTTAAAGGACCTATGACTTGTAAAGGAGGTACTAATAAATTCTAAAGCGTTGCAGTCAATTTTATCTAATGAAAAATTAAGTGGTGACCTGCATTTATTTATTTATTTTTATTTATTTATTTATTTATTTATTTATTTATTTATTTATTTATTTATTTATTTATTTTGACAGAGACAGAGAGAGCACGAGTAAGGGAAGAGCAGAGAGAGAGGCAGAGAGGGAGAATCCCAAGCAGGCTGAGCATAGCCAGTACGCCGAGCCAGATGCGGGGCTTGAACTCATGAAACTGTGAGATTACAGTCTGAACTGAAATCAAGAGTTGGCCAGTCAACCGACTAAGCCACCCAGTTGCCCCAGAGGTGACTTGTATTTATTAATTTAAGTATTTTTAAATGAAAATTAAATCTGTAAAAATAATTTCACCTATTTGAAATTATGAAAATATTTTAAACCCATTGTCATATTAAGAAAATATGTATTATAGTTTGGCATAAATCTAATATTATTAGTTTTATTTTTAGATATTGTAAGTTGTATTTGTGTTTTAAGTTATAACATCACATTTGTGCTATGTACATTTTTTCTTGAGGTTAACTACCCAAAATACCCCAACTGAAAGGTTAAAACTATTTTAAAGAAAGCTTTGTCAAATGCTGTTATCAAGAATATGACAAGATTCGGGACAGTAAGAATAAATTAGTTTAGCAAGAGGGGGAATGTAAAAATGATATAAGAGTCAGTAAATGTTTCCACCGCTAATAACACACAAGTAGAAAGCAATGTTTAGAGAAAGAATATTCCAAAAAGGGAACAAAATGTAATATCCGAGAATCCAAGTAAAACTCAAGGAAAGCTACGCAGGCATTTTTTTTCCTAATCTCAGACCAAAATCATACAAAACACATATATTCACATAGTTTCCAGTGCTAAAAATAATTTGACGGAAAACATATAGCCCTTAAACCACATGAGAATTAGGTGGATGGGGAGAAGCAGTCAGGAGTGGAAATATCTTGGATGCAATTTTGTAAGAAATGAGAAATCTCAGCCAAAAATATTTTTTAATGTTGTTGAATCTTTGTGTAACAATGTTTTTGATCAGAGGGAAGATCTTCATTGAACAAAAAATGAGGGTCCCAATTCTGAGCTTTTCTCTCAGATGCCTTTGTCAAAGAACCACACTACTTGTTTTTGCTGTTCATATTCTGAAAACATGAGGTCTCTGGATCAGAGAATATATAGTGTATTACTCACAGAACATATTAGTGCAGTTTCAAGGGACCCAATCCGCATGGAATGTGACAGCCTCATGTTGCCTGCGTGTGCATATGGGAGTGCAGTGCAGGAGAGCAATGCCGAAATAATGAGACTGGAGGTGATATTGGGTTGGGTGGCATGTCTGCCACTTCTCTTTGAGTTTTGGGACGGAGGGAAGGAGAAGGGGAAGGAAGCGGGAGAGAGAGAAAAAAGAGGGAGATAAAGAGAGGAACGTTTGTTCTGGAACATAAACAAATGTCTGGGGATGGAAGGAAGTAGGGGAGGGGGCTCTCTCTAACTTCATCCTGAAACGCAAGAAAATGGCTCTGGGGGAGATCAGCCTCAGTCTCTTTAGTGTAATTTGCTATCCCTCTATTACTGGCTTTCAAGGCATATTTGCTATTTAATCAGCTTCAAACCTTTGCCTTTTGGTCAAAGAGTCTGGACTGTGTGCAGAAATCTGAAAATATTCATAGATAATTGTCTCCCAGAACAGCCCTAGACCAAATCTAAGACTTAAAATTTCTTAGCTATCCCTCATATCACTTGAAACCTTCTAAATCATCATTGTTTAAAACAAGCTATTTTTTATTTTTGCTAATGAATACACTCATCACCCAGGCTTAATATTGCAATCAAATGGGACATAATAGTCTAGCTTATTAGATTCATCTTAAAATAGTCAGAAGATATTTCAGAGACTGTGAACTGTGCCTATCTTTAAATAGCTTTCTGCTCTCTGTGCCAAATGATCTACCTAACTTCCTGTCTTTCACCTGAATTTTCACCCTAGTAAAGCTTCAGTGACATGGTTATGGCCCTTTATTTAAAAATGTGAATACTCTAATTTCTAGGGGAATAAATAATAAATAAAATATGATAAAAGAAAACTATCAAATTTATTTAGTGAATAACAAATGTTTATTAAATAAATAGCACAATTCACTATTTCAGAGTTATTCACTTGTTTTATCTTTAGTTTTGAAACTATAAAGACTACAATATGGAGGGGCACCTGGGTGGCTCAGTTGGTTAAGCGTCCAACTCTTGGTTTCAGCTCAGGTCGTGATCTTATGGTTAGTGAGTTTGAGGCCCACATCAGGCTCTGTACTGATGGCACAGAGCCCGCTTGGGATTCTCTCTCTCTCTTCTCTCTGTGCCCCTCCCCTGATCACTCTCTCTTCCTCTCAAAATAAATAAACTTAAAAAAAGTTATAAAAAAACTACAATATGGAATGCTAGCATAAAAATTACTTTTCTTGGGGCACCTGGTGGCTCACTTGGTTAAGTGTCCGACTTTGGCTCTGGTCATGATCCCATGGCTTGTGAATCTGAGCCCTCGTTGGGATGCTGAGCTGACGGCTCAGAGCCTGGAGCCTGTTTCAGATGCTCTGTCTCCTTCTATCTCTGCGCCTCCCCTGGTTGTGCTCTCTTTCTCTCTCAAAAATAAACAAACCTTAAAATAACAATTACCTTTCTAATTTAGTATGTAGCCATACGGTAATGTTTCTTCAAACTAAAAATATTTTAGGGGCACCTGGTTGGCTTAGTTGGTTAGGCATCAGACTCTTGGTCTCAGTTCAGGTAATGATCTCCTGGTTCACGGATTTAGCCTGCATCAGGCTCTGGCCATGAGAGCATTCAGCCTGCATGGGATTCTCATTCTCTCTCTCTTTCTCTCTCTCTCTGCCCCTTCCCGCTTGCACTCACTCTCTCTCAAAATAAATAATTTATTTATTATTATTATTTATTAATGTTTCTTTATTTTTGAGAGAAAGAGAGAGAGAGAGAGAGGGAGAGGCAGAGAGACAGAGTATGAGTGGGGGAGGGACAGGGAGAGAAGGAGACACAGAATCTGAAGCAGGCTCCAGGCTCTGAGCTGTCAGCACAGAGCCTGACATAGGGCTGGAACTCATAAGCTGTGAGGTCATGACCTGAGCCAAAGTCAGACTTAATCGACTGAGCTACTCAGGTGGCCCACAAAATATATAGATTTTTAAAAACATGTTTTATATTATCTCTCCTTGGTTTTATTTTTAGCACACTAGCATCTTAAATTACTACTCTTTACAGTGCTTTATTATGTTATTTAAGTGAAATAGAGTCAACAGTGATTGCTTTTCTTCTGTAGTTTGTTTGGACAAATTTCCATATATTTCTCTTTTCTCTTTTTTTTTTCCCATAAGTCAATCCTCATATGCACACAGAATATCTTAATGTCTCCAAAGCTTAAAACAAAAAGAAACATCACAATAAAAACAAAATACAAAATGAAAACCTTTCCACCATTAGTCATTTTTCTCTATCATTTTTATTCATAAAATTATTCATAAAATTTTGTTAGTTTAGATAGAAAATGAGCAGGGGAGAGGCAGAGAAGGAAAGAGAAAGAATCTTAAGCAGGCTCCATTGTCCATTGTGGGGCCCAACAGGGGGGCATAATCTCGGAACTTTGAGATCATGATCTGAGCCAAAATCAAGAGTCAGACGCTTAACAGACTGAGCCACCCAGACACTCCCGTTCTATCCATTTCTTCATTTCTCATTCACTTTACCTTTCATCTCATAGCCTCTAATCCATGAAACCATGGAAACTAGTTAATGTCAAAGTCACCGAACACATTCTTATACTAAATCTAGGCAGTCTTAAGCATGATTGTTTTTAAATTACATGTTTTCTCTGTATATCAGATAATTCAACTGAATGGCTGAAAATTTTTCCTATAGGCTTCTTAATGGAAGGTGGAGGAAAAGGATCAAAATATTTAAGCAAATTGCAGGTTGAATTATGGTCAGTTCTATGACCACTGATTCTAAGAATTAATACTTTGAATTGTTTATAGAGGTTGAGATAGGAGTTGGAACTGAGCAGATTGTTAAAGAAACAAGGATTTGTTGTTTCCCTCAGAACAGAGACCACTAATGTAATTAAAAAGCACCACTGTATTTTCCTGTTTCACTCAAATATTCTTGACCATACTGACTTCCTTTCTTAGGAAACTAGCATTCATAGAACTAATCCTTTGAGAGGAAACAGCAGGAGCAGATTCTACCCAGGTGAGAACTTCCCTTGCTGAAGGGTTGTTGAGCTCAAGTTGGCTCAGTAATAAGGGACATTCATCTTACTTAAAAAATGCATTAGTGATTCTTTCTGGTTCACTTGGTTAGATCTTTTATTTTTATCTAAAGTTCAAGTAATTAAATTTACCACTACTGTGTACAGTATTAGATTATATCATATTCATATAACAGAATGCATAGAATATTCACATTAGTTCTAGAGTCCTTCTATACATATAGAAGGCTTTCTCAAATTGCTTTTACTCAGATATGTAAATAGATTATGTTGTCATATTGACAAACTATACATGAGTTCATATATGGTAGGTATTATTTTCAATTGTTTCTAAAATATTATTTCATACACAGATATTTGAATCCCTTTCAAGTATCTAAAAGTAGAACCTTTGTTATTTTATTCTGATATGATGGATTTTCCCTGAGATGGATGGTAAACATGATTTAACCATGAGTTTCTCTTCTTTTTTCATTGTTAAGATGAACACATATCTTGCAAGTATAGAAGAATTTTCTTTTTCCTTCTGAGAGTATAAGTCAGTGAATCCAGATCCCTTCATCCCTTTATGGTTTAGGTGTATTCACTTATTCATTCAAATTTGAATTAAACATCTACTATGTTCTAGGAATGGTCCTGAGAATGAATATCCATCAGAGAACAAAACAGCAAAATATCCATGACTCTAAGAAGCTTACATTCTCCTAGTTTGAAAACAGATTAGGAAAATAAAATAAGGAGTAATTGTGTATTGGAAACATTCTTTATGTTACCAAAGGAGTACAAAAATATTGATACTCAAAAATATCTGATTAATTAATCATATAAGATGTGTTAGAATTATATATTAACTGTAGTGGTTCTAAGGACAAAGGTAAATAATTTTGCAAATTAAATGATCATGATATGATACAAAGTAAAGTACATCCTTGTATGGAAATTGTACACACACATACACACACATAATCAATCAATCTTCATTATTAGCAGATTTCCTACGTGCCAATTCACCTCCTTGCTAAAATGAATTTGCAACCTAACATCAATACCCGAAGTGCCTTCTTGGTCATCCCCTGACATGTGCATACGCAGAGTGGTGAAAAAACTGGAGCTACCATAGTTAATGTATCCCACGTGAGTTCGGTCAAGGTGAAGTTCTGACTTCTTGTATCAATTCCCATACTTTCAATAAGTGTCCTCTCTGCTATGTATTTAGTGACACATTTTTCTCATTTTTGTGCTTTGGGTTGGTGATTACAATGTTTAAAATGGCCCACAAGCAGACTGCAAACTGCTGTCTAGTTTTCTAAGTACAAGAAGGCTATGATGTGCCGAATGGAGATAATTTGTCTGTGACGTAAGTTATTTGGGAACGAGTTAAAGTGCTGCAGGCTGTGAGTTCAATGTTAATGAATCAACAAAATGTATGAAATGATTATTAAGTTTTTAAAACTCCAATATAGTTAGCATACAGTAGTTTCAGGTGTATAGTATAGTGATTCAACACTTCCGTACATCACCCAGTGCTCATCACAAGAAGTGCGCTCCTTAATCCCCATCCCCCATTTCACCCATCCCCCAACCCTCTCCTGTTTGGTAACCATCAGTTTGTTCTTTATAGTTAAAGTGTCTGTTTCTTGGTTTATCTCTCTCTCTCTCTCTCCACTTGCTCGTTTGTTTTATTTACTAAATTCTTCATATGAGTGAAATCATATGGTATTTGTCCTTCTTTGACTTATTTTGCTTAGCATTTTGCTTAAAACTCTCTAGCTCCATCCTTGTCATTGCAAATGGCAAGATTTTATTCTTTTCATGGCTGAATAATATTCTATTGAATATATATACCGCATCTTCTTTATTCATTCATTAGTTGATGGATGTTTGGGCTGCTTCCGTAATTTGACTATTGTAAATAATGCTGTTATAAACATAGGGGTAGGTATATCCTTTTGAGTTAGTGTTTCCGTATTTTTTGGGCAAATATCCAGTAGTGTAACTGCTGAATCATAGGGTAGTTTTGTTTTTTTTTTAATTTTTTTTAGGAAACTCCATACTGTTTTCCAAATGGCTGGTTTTGCGTTCCCACCAACAGTGCAAGAGGGTTCATTTTTCTCCACACCCTTGCCAACACCTGTTTCTTGTGTGTTTTGTTTTTGTTTTAACCATTCTGACAGGTATGAGAGCATATCTTATTGTAGTTTTGATTTGCATCTCCTCGATGATGAGGGATATTGAACATCTTTTCATATGTCACTTGGCCATCTGGATATCTTCTTTGGAGAAACGTCTGTTCATGTGTCTGCTTCTTTTTTACTTGGATTATTTGTTTTTTGGCTGTTGAGTTTTATAAGTTCTTTATATATTTTAGATACTAACACTTTATTGTATATGTCATTTGCAAATATCTCCTCCCATTCCGTAGGTTGGCTTTTAGTTTTGCTGAGCATTTCCTTTGCTGAGGAAAGAAAGGAAGCTTTTAATTTTGATGTAGTGGCAATAGTTTATTTTTACTTCCATTTCCTTTGCCTCCAGAGACATATCTAGAAAAATGTTGCTACAACTGATATCAGAGACATTTCTGCCTGTGCTCTCCTCCAGGATTTTTGAAATATTTTTTTTAGATAGAAACATGCTAAAAACAAGGTTATACATTGATCAATTGATAGAAATGTTGGGACAGAAGTTTGTAAGTACTTAACCTTGTATTTATTCTAGGGACAGTGATTCAGCATTTGCTCTCAATATTTCTGGAGACTTTGTAGAACATAACTACTGCAAATAATAAGAATAAAATGTATTTTTTTTCCTTTGTCTATGCTTTTCTCTCTTGAGCTCTTGGTATTATATTATTATATTATGGTCATCTTCATTTCTAAATACTCGTTGTATAATACTAGTAAAGAAACATATGACTTCGCACATATATAACTGTGACTATATATAACTATATATAACTAACTATAAATACATATGACTATATAACTATTTAATGAGATTATAGGCTTGATCATGGACCCGGATTGTTTGTGTTCAAACCATTACATTACCATTGACAGACTCAGGGCTCTTGGGGGAGTTATAAAACCTCTTGAGCGTCAGTTTGCCCAACTATAAAATGGTGACAAGAGTAGCACCTTCCTTATAAAGCTATCTTGGAGATGAAATAAACTAATGCTTACATATTAATTTGAAATATATATTGAACATAAGGGGCAAATAAATTGGTGGCTATTAGTTGACATACACATGTATATAAATCCCTAATTCATATTGGCTATCAGACTGTTATAAATTAATAAGTGATAATTATTTTTAAAGCCAAGTTAATTGAGGTATAATTTCATTCAGTAAAATTTACCTTTTTAAATGTAGAGTTCTTTGAGTTTTGACAAAGGCATACAATTATATAACCATACCAACAAGCAAAATATGGAATATTCTATTACCCCAAAAGTTCTCTTTTTCCTTTTTATTCTCTTTTCTTCATTCCCACAGCTGACAACCACTGATTTGTTTTCTTTTCCTATAGTTTTGTCTTTTCCAGAATATCGTATCAATGAAATTATAAGTCGTATTGAGTTGTAAGTATGTAGCCTTTTGGGTATGGCTTCTTTTACTTACCACGATGTGAGATTCATCGATATTGTGGTCTGTGTCATTGATAAGTCCCTTTATTTCTGAATAGGAATTTATCATATGGATGTACCATGGTGTCTCTCCATTCACAAGTGGTAGAGCATTTAGGTTGTGTCCAGTTTTTTGTTGTTGTTGTTGTTTGTTTGTTTTGCAAGTTTTCAGTAAAACTCCTGAAGACATTACTGTGTAAGTTTTTGTATGACCACAAATTTTAATTTATTTTGGACAAATATTTAAGAGTGGGAATTCTGGTCTTATGAAGTGAATTTTTACCCTTCTAAGAAACTGTCAACGTGTTTTCTGAACTGGTGTATTATTTAGCATTCCCAGAAGCAAAGGATGTGAGTTCTAGTGGCTCTGATTTCTGTCAGACATGGGTATTACTGTTTCTTTAAGTTCTTCCAAACTAAAAATTGTGTTGTGGTCTTCCAGTGTTGTTTTATTTGCTTTTCTCCAATGAAGAATGATGTTGAGCATCCTTTTGCTGGGCTTGTTTTCCATCCATATCTCCTTTTGGTGAAATTCTTAATCTTTGCATATTTGGAAAGTCTGTGTCTATACAGCAAAGAGAGACTGTGTCTACTTACTTTCTCATCCTTTAGCATTCTGGTCTCTAGCACCCTGTGGAGGACCATGAAGAAAGTCAGTAGAGAGTAGAGACTCTTCTTTTGTCGGCAGCTCCTTGGTGGTCTCTAACCCATCCTCTAACATAGCTCAGACATGACAATTTTAATTTGTTACTAATCTCGTCCGATTTATTCTCACCTGCTTTTATGGCCCACCCCTCTTCTGTCAGTGCTCTGTCTCAGGTGGCCAGTGCCTGCAGCCAATCTGTCTTTGAGGAACCCTTGTCCTTGATTTCGGTATACTTGCTTTTTCCTGTGAACCTCAACTCTCAGAGGTTTCATGGAAATTTATGATTTTGAATTTATTTATTTCTTCTTGTGGTTAGCATGGGAGTGACATTCTTCGGAGTTTTCTATATTCTAGGGAGAAGCTAAATTCTCTGATTGTATACATATTTTGTTTTCTAAATTTCGTTAAATGAACATACATTGCCCTAACTATAAGAAAAATAAGCAAATAAAATAAATCTTAGGTAACATTAAATGACATGGCATAATGTATTTAGAATTCATGTTTAAAGATTGTTCCCCTCTTAGTAAAACCTGTTTTTTTGAATAATTTTTTTAAAATTATGTGTATTTATCTTGAGAGAGAGAGAGAGACAGAGCATGAGCAGGAGAGGGGCAGAGAGAGGGAGAAACAGAATCCAAATCTTTGGCTTTGAACTATCAGCTGCAGAGCCAGGCAGGGCAGGGTTTGAACCCACAAGCCATGAGCTCTGACCTGAGCCAATGTTGGACGCTTAACCAACTGAGTCACCCAGGTGCCCCAGTGAAACCTTCTTTACTTTGGCTTCTATTATTTGCTCTTTTTTAAAATTTTATTTTAGTTTTAAGTATATTTAATTTTGAGAGAGAAAGAGATTGCAAGCAGGGGTGGAGCAAAAAGAGAGAGAGAGAGAATCCCAGGAAGGCTCCATGCTATCAGCACAGTGCCTGACATGGGGCTCCATCCCACGAACTGTAAGATCATGACCTGACCTGAGATCAAGAGTTGGATGCTTAACCAACCGAGCCTCCCAGATGCTCGTTTTAAATCTGGCCTTAGTGACTTGTAATTAATAGGAAATCTGTCAAATAATTAAAACCGGTGATAAATGTGTTATTGATTTTACAGTGTTTCAATTAACAAGGATAAACCTATTTCTAGCTATATTTATTATGCAGCACATAGATATTATGCAGTACTTTACAAAATAATAGAAATCAACACAACATCAGATGCTAGCAGTAGTATAGAATATATTGTAGGATTTTCAATAATAGTTTAATTCGATGAGAATAAAGTGCTTTTTAAAAATACAAAAAGAAATTCTCACTGTAAAAATAAAATTATTTTTCTAAGTGGTTACTTTGTCATGAATTAGTTTGCATACATCAAACATAAAGATCACCAGAAATAAAATAAAGACTACCAGAACTAAAAACAACTTTATAATGAATCTTTTAATTTGTCAGGCAAGGGAATAATATTAGTCAGTGAAGAAATTCACTGGACAGTTTATTAAGGAGAAAACTAGAGGAATTTTATTTGATAAAAGAGATAGTGTTCCTGGTGGTAATACTGATTAAGAGTGCAAAACTAGCACTCTTAAAATAGTATGAGACACGTGCATAAGTTTGTACATGGTTAGCTGTAATACGTTCCATTATTCATTGATCAAGTTAGAATCTTCAGTTCATTAGATCCGGTTTGCATCTGATAGTCCAGAATCACCAAAAGTTCATGGTTACTTTATTGGTTTCAGCTTTTGCAAGTCAATTGTGATGTCACTCAACGGCCATTTCTGATCTCTACATTGCTTAGGTGGGATATTCTCCTTCCCACATGATTTTATTTATGTCTACCTTTCCAGAAGCCTTTCTAACATTATCAGCAGCATAATCACTGTGTATTTCCAATAGAAAAAATAAAATCCTTTAAAAGGAGTACAGATAAACTGTACAAATTAGAATCATAGAATTTAAATGCCATTACTAGAAAACATTGTCTATTTGAATTCTGATCACATAAATTCAAGCATCTCTACCAACTGATAGTAAAAGGTGAATACATCAAAGCGAGACTATACTATGTTGTGTTCAGTGGCTACTCCAAGACTCCTAATTAGGATGGACTTAAAGCTGGCATGATGATGAAAGGAGGGGCTAGGTTGCATTTATGATAAGTGTTCTGTTCTTGTTGAGTTAGTATGTTTATGTAGCGTGGCTTGCAGAAATGGCAATTGTGTGTTTTCCTTGGGGGTGGAGGTGGATGGTAGGCGTGGTTATAATATCCAAAACCATCCTCTGAACACCAATGGCTACATTTTAACCATGTAGAATTACACACAGGATGTAGGTACTCTGTAGACTTCTGTTTTCTCTAAATTATGTAGTGTATTACTATCCAAACATTTTCTTCTACTACCCAGAAGAAACGGAAAGAGAGGAAAGTTGAATACCTGAATATCTGAATTGTGTGTTTTATGATGGGTAGAAGATTGAAAATATGAATGAGAATTTTTATACTGGTTTATTGATGGGAAGCATGTGGCAAATGCTTGAGGAATAATCTTATAAATGTCTTTATGGTCCTTAGGAACAAACATCTGTTGATCAAATTCTAATCAGGGTAGTGAATAAGCTCCCAGCCACAAAAGCTTTCATACATGTGATTGTTTCGGTCTCACTTATTCCACAATATGTATTTTTATAATTGTTAATTATTTGGGATGGAGTCATTCAGGTACAGGAAACCAGTACTAATTAATGTGGTGTTTCGTATACTACCCAAGAAGAACCATTCTCATTCTTTCAAAACCCATTCCATTTTTGATAAATTTAATAATGTCTTTTTCATCTACAGTAATCGGCCTTGGGGGAAACTGAGAAATTTTATATGCAAATATACCACAAATTTTAAAAACATTTTAATTTTTGTAGTTTACTTAAAAATAACCACAGTTGGTTTTGATTGTTGTTTTAAAAATGTAAAAATTAATAAAACATTGAATATGCTTTATCAAGTATGGCCTATCCTGGACATCCCACAGCAGGTGTGAAAATTTGCCATCTAATTCAAATCAGGTTAATTCCACTTTTACAATATGGCAGCAGCTTCAATCTTTCTAAAGGCCAAACTTCACTTCTCTTCACAGTAGAGTGTTTTACTATATAATAGTGCTTATATATTAATGTGATTTTTAGGAACATATGTATTGTGTTATAGCAGAACTAACTGTATATTAGTGAGCAAAAAGAAAAAAATATGATTTTTTAGAGCTATGCTCTAACACGAAGGTAAAAGGAAATAAACACAACATAACAGCGAATTATATAGTGTGTTAGAAGCTAAGAAATGCTTTGAAAGAAAATAACAAGGAATAGAGAGAGGAGAAACTAGAGATGGAAGTATAGCAATTTTTAAAATAGAATGAGAAGTATCGGACCTATGTGGTGATTTTTACACAATTATTTGAAGATAACTTTTTATGGAAGAATAATTTTTTAAAAGTTAAATCATGACTCTCATACAAATATAACATGTGCATGTGCCAAAGATTTTATTTCAAGTTTAATTTTACTTTTTTTTTTTTTAAAGCTTACTTATTTATTTTGAGAGAGAGAGAGAGAGAGAGAGCATGAGCTGGGAAGCGGCAGAGAGAGCGGGGGGCGAGGGGGAGATAGAATCCTAAGCGGTTCTGTGCTGTTAGTGCAGAGTCCAACTCGGGGCTCAATTCCACAAATCATGAGATTATGACATGAGTGGAAATCAGGAGTTGGACATCCAACCGAGTGAGCTACCCAGGGGCCCCACATTATTAATTAATGAGAGGATCAATAAGATGGGCTCGTGAAAGAGCATTTTGTAGAGCTTGGGATTTATAGGTGACTTAGTAAATAATGTTAGAATAAACTTGTTAAATTAGATACAAAATTGGTTAATGTCTTCTGGACTATAAGCCATCTGTAACTTTACTAAATCTTGACTAAGCCTTTTTTAGTCCATAGTCAATAATCAAAAGTAAATCTTGAATCAAGCAAAGTGCATTCCTTTAAATTATCCTTGGGTGGATCTGTTAAATAATGCTCTGAAATGGACATTGAAAGAACCTAATACTCACCCTTTTAATTTATTTTTGCTTTATTTCTAAATTTAAGGTAATTTTTCATAAAAGCATATGCCAGGATATTTTTGGCTTTGAGTCAGAGGAAGGCACCAAAGCAAAAACCCTCAAGCAGAAGTTTTCTTCAGCAGTTCTAAAATTGACAAGTAAGGTGCTATACATGGAAGGGAGGGGAGGTGAAGGGAAATAGATTTTGTAAGGCCATTAAAAAGATTTTGGCTTTTAGATTGAATAAAATGGGAAGCTGTGAAAGAATCTGATTCAAGCAATGAAATCATCTGATATCTAACTTAAAGGGGCCTGTTGTCCTGGAGTTGCATGAGTACAGGGGGACTTAGGTGGAGCCAGGAGGATCAGCAAGTGGCTATCGCAATAATCCGAGCTTGGACCAGTGTGGCATTCATGGAGGTAGTACGAATTCATCAGAATCTAGATGTGTTTTTGATAGGAGAGAAGCAGAGTTTTCCGAGCAATTACATTTGGGGTGTGAGAAAAACGTTTGGACTTGAAGCAACTAGAAGATACGATGTTGTCATTAACTGAGAAGGCTAATTTTGGGGCAGGTTTAGATTTAGGCCAGTTAAGTTTGTGTTGCATCTGGCCTCAACTTCTTCGCTCAAGTTCGGGTGTTTAACTTAGAGTGAAGAAATGCAAGCACCTCCGCAAAAGGAATTTCTATATTGAGTACTGTACTATATTTACTGAGAAACTTCCATGTGTAAGTGGACCTATGCAGTTCAAACCCATGTTGTTCAACTGTACATTTCCCCATAATGTATGATCTTCATAAATGCACAATCGCGCAATCTTACAGGTCTACTTTAGGCATTCTTTTTTTTTTTTTTAAATGAAGACAGACTAATTGCTAATGGAGAGTATGCTAATTGCATAATCTAATAAAATATTAAAGGCATTATAAAAGGGGGTGCCTGGATGGCTCAGTCAGGTAAGCATCCAATTCTTGATTTCAGCTCAGATCATGATCTCATGGTTTGTGAGTTCAAGCCCCCATCGGGCTCTGCACTGAGAGTGCAGAACCTACTTGAGATTCTCTCTCACTCCTCTCTCTCTCTGTCCCTCCCCCACTCATGTTCTCTCTCACAAAATAATTGAATGAATTTTAAAAAAAGCAGTTATGAAGAAAAGGCAGACCAAAGCCTCAAAGAGGCACTCAGTATCTTCTTAGAATGAATTAAATATGTTGGAAAGTTGTAAGTTATGAATATATTAGCCCGGGTGTTAAGTGAAAATTTTGGTTTAAATCTGGCCTCTCCTAAAGTGCAAGTCACTTAGGCTAACTGAATGTACGACTCAGTCTACCCGTGGCTCAATTTGACTACTTGATGAGGGATTACATAAGTTTAAATAGTTAATTTTCCCTTTGTTTCACAGATGGTGGAATTGAATTACTATTATCTACCTATAATAACCTTATGTATTTGGGCTTAAGCTTCAATGCACTTATTTAAAACTTTAAGATAAATGTTTAATATGATGCAATTATGGATACACTATGTCACTATAATACCATGTGAAAATACTTTTTTAAAATTGTGAAAATTAACAATGCCTATTATTATGATTATTGCTATTGTTTCCAAATTCAAATCCTGAAATCATCATTTACTTTGATTTTCTTATCTACTAAACAGAGGTCAAACTTGATTGAAATTTTTATTTTCTTACTATTATAAAATTAACCTTAATTAATTAAAGTTAAGTGGGAAAAGAAAATACATGTGTTTGATCAAATTATATGTTTTTAATTTTTCTGTTAGAAGATATTTATTTATTTATTTTTAAGGTTTATTTCTTTATTTTAAGGGAGAGAGAGAGTGCATGCACGTTGGGGAGGAGTAGAAAGAGAGAGAGAGAGAGAGAGAGAGACTCCCAAGCAGCTCCCTGCTGTCAGTTTAGAGCCTGATGCAGGACTCGAACCCATGAAATCATGAGATTATGACCTGAGCCATGAGGGTCAGACCTTTAACCAACTAAGCCACCCAGATGCCCCAAAGATATTTATCCGTTCAAGCATCAAATGACACCTGATTAGAATTATCCAATTTATAGATATTTTATTATTAAAAATTAATTATGCATATATAATTATTTATAAGCATTTTTGTATATCTAATTAGCTGTATTCTAGAAGCATAAGTCAAATGTTTTTATAGTAGAAAATAAACTGTGGTTTATGTAAAATATATATTTAGCTTTTCTCTGTGTTCTTTTAATAATTCCATTTTAGGTATTTTGAAGAAAAAGGTACAGAGCATTCCTTAAGCTATAAATGTATCATGTCAAGATATTTTAAGAACCTTCGGAGATTCAGGGACAAAGAACTGTCTTTTTGTCCATCACAAAATACTGAAGAAAGAGGCTTTGTTTGTTTGTTTGGGTACTTTTTTAAGAATATGATCAAATTCTGGCCATAAATATAAGATTTCTTCTTCTTTTTTTTTTATCCAAATCTCTCAGAGTTTACTATTTTATATGTAAATGCCTTTGTAATATTAGTTCAACTTTGCAGATATAGTTCTCTGGAATTTTTTATTGCTATTTTTCATATTTGTTCTAACTTCCTTTAGTTATTTATTTATTTTTCAGAAAGGTTGTTTTAATTGGTCTTTGCCATAAAGAGTGCACAATTTACCAACTAAATATTCTGCTTAATAAAAGATCTTTGAATGGTGAGTAAACTACCAATATTTGCATACTTTATTGCTAGCTAAGGAAATAGGCTGAGTTTTTCTGAAATATGATGTATATTCTGTATTTGTATAATAAAAATAAATAGGAAACAATGTACTACCTTTTTTAAAGAAAGGATTTCTTTTTGTATTAGCAGAAGTTTAAGTTTCAGAGGATAACTATAACACTAAGCCACATTTTAAGACGTCAAAGTAGCTAAATTATGACAGGCTCTGGGAAATTGCTTCTTTACTATCCCAACTTTAAAAATCCATTTTGTTTGATTACTATCATAGATGTTTGTGATTTGAGTATTCTGTACCATGTCTTAATTCATGAGCACCATGTCTTATTTCAAGTCTATATAATTAGGGGAGGGAAATGAGATTGAATTTTTTAATAGCATGTTTTATTTACAAGGCAATAGGGGCTGCATTGCACTGAGTATCTACCACTTTAATCCTCCAAATCTGGACATATTTTTATCTTAAAAAATGATATTCTATCAAAGAATCATGGATATCTTCAGGGCATGTAGATAAAAGCGTAAAGATGCAAATGTTTAGAGAAAGAAGATAAAAGATAAGCATCTGTTGGACTGGCTACCTAAGGGACCCATTTTTTCATTTTATTATGATAAATCTATTTATTAGATCTGGCATTGTGAAAATACTTGGATTAGTCATCAGAAGACTTAGGTCCCTGCCTCTGGTCTGTCATGGTGAGCTTTAGTTAACATCAAAAGGTCTATGTGGTATAAAGAAAATAATCTAGGTTTTGGAGCCATTTGGAGCAGAATTTGAAATCGGTTCTACCATTGGCTGCCTAACCTTGGCCAAGTTATGTAAACTTGATGAGTTTCAGTATGGAGATAAAGATGTGTTCATTAAATTAAGATTTTAGAATTGTTTTCAATCTTCCATTTGTGATTGACAAAATACTCAATTTAAACTACATTTAATTTTTTAAATTTAGAAGAGAAGGAAGGAGGCGGAAGGAGGAGGGAGAGGGAGGAAGAAGAGCAGTTTACTGGCTTCCGTAACTGGTAGTTTATGTGTAGACTTGCCTTCCAAACATGCTTTGAACCAATAGATTCAAGTAGGCTCTGTTTGTCTACACTTCTTGGCTTTCTTCACCTTTATTTTCAAACCTGCTCCCCTTATGGTAGCAAGAATGGAATAGCACCAAGTCTCATGCAATTTTGCCACAAGTCCTGAAGGAGAGGATAAACTTCACTCTTCCTTAAGTCCAAGTATTAATATTCCCACATCTTTAGCTCTAATTCATCTTAATCCTCTCTGAACAAATAATTATGTCTAGAAAGTAGAGCAAGCTGATTAGATTTAACCAAGCTAGACATATCCTTGGAGTTGGGGCTAGGGTGAATCCTTTGCAAGCCACATAGCTGATAACGATGGTTTCTCAAAGGAAATATTTTGTGGTAATCCAATGGAATGGATGTAGGAGAATCAATACCAGACCTTCCTTTAAAAGATTGTTTTTGGAAAATCAAGTGTCTTATTACCTCAAAGATGCCTAAATCGAATTAGATACTCAGAAAATGTTAGTTCTATGTACCCTGTTAGAGTATCAGTAATATATTTACAACATAGTGACGTATGACAATATATCCTAATATAGATGCCAACATTAGAAAATAAAATGACTAGCTCTTCTTTAGGAAGAAATGCTTTTGCTATACAATAAATTTATTCTCACTTTTTTAAAATCCAATATGCTCTTTTGCCTGATAGAGAAATACATAGAATTAAAGCTAGGTCAATCTTACTTCAGTCTTACCCCATCATGAGCACATTCTGATGTCCTGTTAATTACTGTTAGTATTATAAGTGAATGATGTATTTTTTTCAACTGTAAAGACATTTAGTTTTTTACTAAAGTAGAGTATGATAGTGAGAGTGTTTAGTAGGCCTTTGGCAGTATACACAAGGACCTTATTAAATCAGAGGAAGAGACATTCTGGACTTAAAATTACAGTTTCTTTTTGATTCTAAAATGGTGCCTTTTTTTAGAAATTGACTCCATTAATATTATAGTTCTTTTATATTTTGCCTTTTTGATTTATTTACATGTATTCTAGTTATGACTGACAAGTTGTTTATCATTAAAAAAGTTAATAAGGAGAAATATATATTATCCATGTAAAACTCATGTAAGGATGATATGGGAACCAAAAGTGATGGTAAACAAACATTTGTTTTAAAGGAAAGGTTTTCGATAACTTTAAGCATAAATTTAAAAGCTCCTAAACTCCTTAATTTATAATGAATATTTAGGCATATCTATTTTAAAGTAAATTTAGTGCATGTATGAAAATGCTTAATAGTATATTTTCCAGTATGAGAGCTACAGAGCTGGGCCAGCAAACGGTGGTAATTAGTCAGTGAAGCAATACCAAAACTCCTGTTATAGGCATTTTAGTTTCGGACTGCTTTTCATTGCAAATTTAATTGCCCACATAAAGCTAAATGCTTTGAAATAATCTTCTTAGAACCTTATCAAATAGTTTTATTAAATAATCAATTGTAACCTAGCAATTTTATGGAACGCTGGAAATACTTTCCCGTGGAAATCAATTTTAGTAATTTTTTAAAACAGGAAAATCATTTTTTCAAGCTACCACCACAGAGATAAAAGCAATAAAGCCAAGTTTAGTTTGTTATGGGGATTTACAAGATCCATTGTGTTTATGTGAAAATGGATATGTTGACATATGATTAAATTTGAGCCAGTGGTACAATGCACAAACTGAGCTCATGAACTTACCTTTACTTACCTACTAGAAGACAATGTAACACATGGAAAATCAATGGAAAATGAACATTTATCAAATGGATTTACTTATATGATAGAATGAATGGGAATTTTAATGTTTCTTTTATATTTCCTTACTTGTTCTTCACATTTCTTAAGCATTTGCAGGGCATTAGATATAGAATGCATTTTGAATAGGTGTTTTTGATGTTAATAGCTTCAGCTATTGATTGGCAATATTTAATACTTTTCTATGGGAATATTTTTCCAGACAAAATGCAGAAAGAATTCTATGCACTGTGTAGAAACCACTTATGTTCTTAATACCACTTTTGAATGATACACATTGAGTGATCCAAAGTAGTATATATCTTTGTGATAGTTTTCAATGACAACAGATTCTTTCTCATTAGAAAGCCAGTGTGTATTTGTGTGTCTGTTTCCCTAGCCAAGATGAACATGTTACAGGACTAGTTTTGGAATGCTGTAACTAATTTAAATAAATAAATAAATAAATAAATAAATAAATAAATAAATAAATAAATATTTTTAAAATACTACTAGATATATTTGAAAAGAGCTCACAAGAAGTGAGAAAAATCCTTGTAAAAAAGAGGAATTTTGGCAGAAACAAACAGAAGTGATGCTGAATTACTAAATATACACAACACAAAAACTCATTCAAAGTATAAAAAGTATCCATTGTGACATATAAAAGGATCTTTGCGCAAATGCTTGCTTAGCTACAGTTAGCGATCCAAAGCTTGGATTTTGTGTATGTGTAGGCGATGATATAACATAACGATCATACGGGATTGACCACACATTCAGACTTCTTCCTTCAGTATTCCAGTTCCATATTTTTGTTGCCTGAGGTCATTTCTCAATATGTTTCTCAAGAAAATTAGTAAACCTCAAGCTCTATTCATAGGAACCCTACAAAGTGAATTATATTTCCTAGATACACTTGTGAGTACTGTAGAGTCTAGAGCCCTTGCCAGAGATTTTTTTGAGCAATCAGAAATCCTTGTCACTGAAGATTCTCTTTTGCACTGGAACAAGAGAAAATTTGAAATGATAATTAATTAATAAAAAGTGTATTGATTTCTGTGGATAGAGACAGTAGCCCATGTATTTTGTGTACTAAGTTTCTAGCATGTCATCTGGCATGTAGAACACACAAACAACAGCGCTGAGCTGTGAAAATAATTTTAAATTTCATGTGCTAAAAGAAGCAGGAACTAGTGCCTTTATTATGGTTGTAGATCAAATGCTTTTGGTGGCTGTTGCATTTAAGTTTTGACAACCAGTACCATCCTGGCAAAAGGCTGAAAGTTGGTGAATAAATTTGCATCATTTTGCTTTTAAGTAAGTTGAATTACACTATCTTGGCATGTCTTTGACTGCCTTTTGATGTTGCATGGTCATGCTCTGATTTTTTGTTGTTGTTTAAAGTAAAATAACATAAATATTATTTTTTAATGATTCATGACTGAATTCTTGCCATCGTTGCTGATGTTCTTCCTCCACATCCTTTCTTTTTCTGTCCCTCTCTTTCTCATTCGCCTATGGATTTATGCTAACAGCAAAATTCCAATTCTTAGAATACCAATTTCAGAAGCCATTTTAGAGATAGTCTCCAGGATCCAGAAGGGAAAATTAACGTTTTGGTGTATCGGTGTATTCTGTACGCCTGGCGGTGCATCATTCTCTATTTTCAGTGGGAGCCGCTGCCTCTATCTTGCCCCCTGCTCTAGGCTTTAGACCTTCAGTGAACCTGCAACACTCTAATGTGATGTGCAAGTGATCAAGCATTGGGTGGAGGAGGGCAGATGGATCTTGTGCCCCAGGTATAACAATTTGCCTCCTGAATCCTTGACTTTTAGCTCTGGCAACTGACTTCTGCCTTGGTTTTCAGATTCTACAACTAGGTCTACCACCTGACTAGTCCCGATCTTCTCATTAATTTCCACTTCCTTCAGGCCCAGTGGCTTGAAGTGAACTCTGTTCCTTACTAGAATTTCACACGTTTTTGTAAAGTCTTGTGAGGTCCTGGGGAGCTGAGTTACCAGTCCTAACCATACATCCTAAGTTTATTTAAAAGCCATATAACTCACTGTTCAGCACCTAAAACCCTGTGCTGCAGATCCTTGACAGTTCCCAAGGTACAATATCTCCTGGAAAGTTCAGTCTCCTCACTCCAGGGGTCTGGAAATCTTAGTATGCATCAGAATCACCTGTGTTTGTTAAAGCACAGATTGCTGGTCTCTACCCCCTAGAATTTCTGACTCACTAGGTCCGGTCAAGGCCTAATAGTTTTCATTTTTGACAAGTTACCCCATGATGCCAATGCTGGTTTTCAACTTTGAGAACTACTGCTGTATATTCTAACTCCTTGACTTGTTGACAAGTGGTATGTAGAATCAATATTTTTGTTGTTTTTTTTCATTTCTTATATACCTGATAAATGAAAATATCTGTATGTTACTCTAATAGCGTATTGAGCATATAATAAGTTCTTAGTATGTGGCAAGTAGCATAGCAATTTATTTTAATCCATAAACAAATCTAAAAGATTCTGTTTACACTACGGATGGATAATATGATTCACAGAGATGGCTAGAAAATTCAACTTGGTTACATAGGTTGTAAGTGGAAAAAATGAGATTAAAAGTCAGGCTGCTTGGGGGCTCCTGGGTGGCTCAGTTGGTTAACCATCCGATTTTGGCTCAGATCATGATCTTGCAGTTTGTGAATTCGAGCCCTGCGTCAGGCTCTATGCTGGCAGCTTGGAGCCTGGAGCCTGCTTCAGATCCTGTGTCTCCTTCTTTCTCTTCCTCTCTCTCTACTCACACTCTGTCTGTCTGTCTGTCTGTCTCTCTCTTGAAAATAAAGTAAACATTAGAAAAAATTTTTAAAAAAGTCAGGTTGTCTCATTCAAACTCTTATGTATTAGAGAAGTTTGTGTTATCTTCATGTATATACAAATGACATTAGAAATTTTCTTTAAACAAAAAGCTCTGACAGAAGTCAGATTTTTATCAAGAAAAATGTTATTAAATTATTATAATAAGGATTATAATTATATGTTCATTGTTATGATTATTACAATTTTATATAAGTTATCTGCAAAGGTCATTCCCAAAGGGAGTAATGAGTTCGTATGAGTACTGAACAAGATATAAAGAATTTAAAATCAACACCATGGATGCAGAATACCTGAACCACTAGTTCTCTGTCACGAACACTTGAGCCAAAATTTGATTGATGTATATCACACTAGCAAGAAACCATGTATTTAGTGAGAGACTGACAGATAAACAGAGACTGAGAGAGATTATAGTGTATAGTATGTGAACAGAATGCTCACATAAGAGATTGTGGGGAGGTGAGTGTTTCTTGGTTTCTTCAGGTAAATACACTCATCTTTCTAAATAGCTACAATCGTAGAATAGAGTGTTGATTTGTCTGTAAGAATAGTTCTTTTATGGCAATTAGAGTTGAACAGAAAATTGTGTGTGTAAAATCAGCTTGCCCACCTGTCTGTGGACTACTTTGTATTTATCTAATAGCATTTGGAAGTTATACATCCATACAGTTTTAGAATGTGTTTTTTTTTTTCCTATAACCCAAAAGCAGTGTATTGCTTCCAAGATGTTCAGGACAAATATCAGGAACATGCACTTACCCCTATTTTTTGGTGTTATAAAGGCACCCTCCCGTCTCCTCTAGTGAAGGGAAGACATGACCAAAGAGCATAGAGTACACCAGAGGGATAGTTAATTCCAAAATGTGCTTTGAACTACTTGAAAGATGAATTAACTTTATCTGTGGCCTATTTTGTATTTAACTTCCTTGACCATTATACAGTTACTAAGTACACAAAATACAAGTGATGTTTCCTTTAGACACTTTCTTTGCCAGCCTCGACTCTGCTTAATTGCTACAGACACACAATTCAAGAAGAATCAGTAGACATTTAAATTGTGATTTTACTAATGCTAATTGAATGTTTCTTAGGAGTTTTGGGTTGAATAACATTTAGCTACAATATACTAGAATACTCTTCTAGATGCATATCAAACTTAATTGAATACTCTTTGTATCAGCTGCCAGTTCTAAATAACTCAGGAGTTGGGTAATTAAGGCTACTATTTTTGTTAAGATTGAGCATACTTCACAACTTTTTACAAATGAATCTCAAGATAGCCTGAACTCATCCGGGTAGTCATGGATAAGGGAAACGTACTTGGAGGAATTGATTGTTTGTTCAGAGGAACTCAATGAACTATTCAAGCTCAAGTAGAAAATAAAAAGAAATTTGACTTCATTAAGACAATCTAGGAAGTTAGAATTTCAGATAAAAAGACAACTTGAGTAAGATTTTCAAGAATAGATTATGTTACCATGAGTCACTATATACTAAGAACATATGTATTTATTCCCATCTCTTCCCAAACAAATAGTGCTGGTTCTCTTACATATAGCCATTTGTCTTGAAATTATAATCCATATGTGACAGAAAAATGGCATCTTAGAAGACAATTTTCGTACAAACATCTGTGAGAACCAAACAGAAAATAGAGACCCACTTTATGCAATAAGCCTATGTTTACTTAGAGATAATACTTAATTTATAATCCAAGTTATAGTCAAGCATGTAAGCTTGGACTCCAATTCAAATTTAAAATAAACAGGAGATGATATTTTATATGGAATTATGAAGGATTCATGTATCTGAGAAATATTCAAAGAAAGCCTTGGCTCCCTTGTTTTCAAGATAACACTGAAACATTTGTTTTGAAGTTCTAGTTCACAATAAAATTACTCCCTAATTACTGGGCACTAGTACGGGAGACGGTCTATTGACAATATTACCACCCATTTGCCAGGTTAAAAAGAACTTACAAGCAATCATCACTTCACTAGTAAAGCCAGAAGTGTTGTAATAGTAGCAGAGAGTTCTAAGAGAAGCTGTAAAGATGCCTTCTCAATTTACTTGTCATAAATCTTCAAACAGGAAACAAAGTCACTCACCTTAAAGAAATCATTTCAGAAGCTAGAATATTTTGCTTACACTAAGTGTTATAAAGCAGGTATGGGGAAGAGAAGAGAAATTTATAGACCTTTGGCTGTACCAGCCTATGGAATAATGTTTTAATGTTTACTCTCATGAAATTTATCTATCTATCTATCTATCTATCTATCTATCTATCTATCTATCTATCATCTATCAGTCTATCTATTGGTCTATCTGTCTCATCCATCTATCTATCCATCCATTTATCATCCACCTATCATCTACCTATCTAATCTATCTTTCATCCATCCATTCATTATTTTTGGACTGGTTCCTACGCCATTCTGAAGCAGCTAGAAAATGAAGGTCCACAAACTCATCTGAAATATTTGGGCTTAGAATTGCTTCAGATTTCAGAATGTTTTAGACTTATTGAAATGAATAAGGCACAGATACCCTTTATTACATATCACTCCTAGCATACCTGGGGGATGTACCCTACAACCAGATACATTTACTGTAGCAAAATTTACGAATATTTCCCCCTGTATATAGCTTCACATCAGTTCAGGCCAGATATTAATTGAGTTCAGGTCAAGTTGAGTTTTTCCACCAAAGAAGTTACCAAAAAAATAACCAAACAAGAAAAAATGGTGGTTTTTAAAGATTTCGTGTTGCAGAGATGTGACAGTGAGACCGCGGGCTTGCTTTATACTAGGTCCAAATTAATGAACGAAAAACCTCATGGTTATCCTCCTGATCTCTCGAAATTTCCTATTTTCAAAGTGCCTGAAGATATGTAAAATATTGAGGATATATTTTTAAAATGCCCCAAAAGATATCATTTTCACATCTGTCATTCATCACATCCTTTCTATGTCTATTCAGGAATTACACAGTCTAGAACAAGATCCTTGTCACAAGACCAAGATTAGATGAAAATGGAAAGTGTTCCATTGCTGTACATTAATATTAAGAATGAAATAAAAAAAAAACCTGACACATTTATAACTTTAGATCTTTTTCTTACAATCTAATTTGGCTCATATAGATAGCAGGACATAGACTCTAGTTGAAAGTAGGTAAGCAGATAGATATTTAGATTTCTGTTCTCTAGTCCAAAGTCTGAAAAAAGGGAAAGGGCTTAATATTTTAGATAAATTTAGTGGGGCTCGTCTGCTCAAGTTCATGTGTAGGTCATTGAGGGACAAAGCCACACATAATCACACCCCTCTAACACTAATTTTATTTTTATTTATTTATTTTTTTAATGTTTTTACTTATTTTTGAGAGAGAGAGACAGAGTGTGAGTGTGGGAAGGTCTGAGACAGAGGGAGACACAGAATCCAAAGCAGACTCCAGTTTCCTTGCTATCAGCATACAGCCCGATGGGGGGTTCAAACTCACGAACTGTGAGATCATGACCTGAGCTGAAGTTGGAGACTTAACTGGCTAAGCTACCCTAGAGCCCCATCACTAATTTTAATATAATAATTTCCAGCTCTGTCTATATATTTGTATTTAACATGATTGTAGTCATAATATTAAAGTCAAACATTTCCTAAGGTTATTTAAAACCAGTGGACTAAATCTTTTTAGATCATAAAGTACGTGTTAAATATAAATCAAATAATAATCTACATAGTCTCTAAAAGAGAGAAACATATTCAGACTTATATTGTTCATTAGATTTAGAAGTATATTTTCAATTTGCGGAGGATCCAGACCAAGTATTCACTTTAGAAAGAAATTGCTTTTCAGATATCTTGGACCAACTGTCATTTATCTTCTGTTTAATACTAAAGATAATTGTGATACCACTGCCAATTTTACTTATTGGATTGTAATTGATAATACTAAGAGTGGTCAATAATAATGTTATAATGAAAATTTTTTAAAAATGACAAAAATAATAAAAAAGTCATAAAGTATGGCCCCATAGATTTCATTTAATTCTCTTTAAGAACTGTTAATTTATACCTATTGGCTAAGTTCTTCAACCAATTGCTAAATGAGCATGTCTCAGTTTATGTAATGAAAATCCTCGATCATATTATCACGTGCATTAAGTCAAGATACAAAATATTTTTAGTTAGGAGTTGATGGCAGTTAAAAGCCACTTAGGAAAACAGGAACCACACAAGTTATTTGAACAGTAAGAATTTAATGAAAGGATTTAGATAAAGAAAGGCTAGAAGTTAAAAGGATAAAATGGAGAAATTAATAATGCACACATAATAACTGTGGAAAGAAATATGGAGGCTTGAGCTGTGAGGCAAAAAGGAAATCAGTCTAGATTCTTTAAGTCTGGAAGGTCACAGGAGGGGTTGCTGCGCTGGCACCATTATTAAGGAAGTGTATAGACACTGGTTCCTAGACTGGAAACTGTAGTTGTCTCTTCCTGTTGCAGTGAGATGCTAAAAAACAATGACCGAACAGGAAAGACCTCATTCCCTCTCTCTCTTTTCATTCCCCATATTGTCAGACGCTATAAGAACATGCAGCTCAATAAGAAGTGTAGTTTGCTTAATAACCAGTTCATTATCTAAGCAAAATAGTTGGCGACTTATAGGTGGGAATTGATAGTCAAATTAAAAATCTGTGCAATTCCACTTGATCAGAAAAACTTTCAGTCTTTAAAACAAAATTAGATTAAAAAATAAAAGAAAATGAGATTTAATTTACATAGTGAATCGAATGAAATTTATTCTTGATCGCAACATGTGCCCTCAGTTCTATCAAATTATTGACTTATTCTAGAGATGTTTATGGCCTTTATATTTAATTACGTCAAGGATTTATTTTCAGCATCCTTACAGAAATCTAAGTCTCAAAATTTTAACATTTGTCATATTAAAAACTAATAATGTTTATCTACCATTATCTCTTTCTAGTTGCCTCATTGCTTTTCACAGTTAACCTTGCCTTGGTTCTAAATCAATATTCATTTAGCTTTGAATCCAAGTATTTCTTTTTTTTTCACTTTTATGAAGTATAAGAGTGATTTCATCCTGCCTTCTAGACATATTTTATTTAGCTAAATCCATTAGAGACAACTATAACTTTGTGTTTTTTATACATCTTCTTTCAAAGTATCTCAGCATACACTTGATGTGTTTACTAGTTTGAACATCTGTTTAAGGACTTCTCCTCTAAGCCAGAAATTATCTCTTCTGCCTCTGAAATCCCATAAAATTTTATCTGTACCTCTATAATTGTATAAACATTTTCCAGTCAGAGCTAAAGTTATCTGTGTATATAAGATTTTCTCTCCTATTCTACTTTTAAATTGGAACAGGGTCTTCCTCCAAGCATTATAACGTGACAAGTCGTTCATTGGGTATAAAGAATGCAAATTTGAATAAAATAAAGAATTTTCTCTTATAAAATTCATGGTCAGCCAAGAATGATATGTAAATAAATTATTAAATTATTAAATTATGTGCAATAATAGCGATATATACAAGATACAAAGATGGCAAACAGAAATGGTGATGCATTTTCCTGGGAGTGGATTGAAGGAAATTCCAGCTGCATCTTGAGTTGGCACTTGGATTGGTAGGAATGCAAGCGGTGGTGTTGGGGAGTCAAATAATGACATTTTATGTGGAAAACAAGGCACGAGTGAAAATACAGAGATGTGAAAGTTCAAGGCATAATAACTGCAAGGAATTTAGTGTAACTTAAGATGGGATGAGAGGGAGAACTCAGTAGAAAGGATGTAGGTAGCGTTCAGATTATGGAGATACTTGAATGCAATGCAAAATATTTGTACTCTATTCAGTAGGAAGTAGAGAATTAATGAAGTTTTGTAAGTAGAAGACACTCACAATCAGTTTTAGTTAAAAAACAAAAATTAGACCAAAAATCAAATGAAGACAGAAAGGCTTTAGAATATTAGTTGAAGGCATAAAATCTAATGAAATGCTCTTGTGGATAACGTTGAACTTTGAGGAGAAGGCAAAGAGAAAACCAGAACCCCTTTGTAAATAAATTCAGTGATGAAAGCTTCCATTGCCTACTGATAGCAAACTCAAAGTTGCCTAATGTTTAGTGTCAACAGTGTAGTAAGGGAAGTAATGATAGCCTGACTAATCTATTTCTTGCAATCAGGGGTGCAATTTTCGCTCTAATCTTAACATGTTTCATTCTCATTCTCCAAGATTTCCTTCAGTTCTGTGAATTAAGTGACCTACTTTCAATATATTCCTTTTCTCTTTAACATACCCAGAGTTATTTTCTATAGAATCCTAATTACCTTTGTATAGAACTGAAGCTTAACTACAAGTTGCATTAAAAACCTGAGAATATCTTTAAAGACATAAGAGATGATATTAGTTTCAAAATATTCTTACTTTGAAAGCCTAAACATAAATGCAATATCAAGATATTTTAAGGAGACCTTGTTGAAAGTAATAGTGGGAAAAAAAAACAGATTTGACATGATAATTGCATTTCAAGACTAGCATTACTGATTAAATGAAATGCATTTTTTCACAAGCTCATATGAACTATGCTAGAGTGCTAGAGTAACATGTTTTATCATTGCGATGTGCTCATTTTCTTTGCAATGTGCTCATTTTTATTGACTTTTTTAATTTTCAGGAAAATGAAAAGAAGAAAAAATAATATATGCATTATATTAGCATAGAGCAAGATGCTTTCCATTTTATAAATCTTCCTACTACTCTTTCCAATGGTTTTATGCTCTTATTTTGCCTTACCCAGTAACTACTTATTATATTCTGATAAATATTGATAAAATACTACTACTAATTTGGTTAAAACATTGAAAATTATTGTATTTGGTAAGAGAAGTTTATGTTTGAATGTCATTTACTTTTTTTAAAAAAGAACAATATATAAAGTAAAATTCATGCTTTGCAATGTTTACACCGTTGTCTTGTGTCACTCTATTTCTTCTGATTATACATAGTTTTTGCTGAGAAGTCTATGTGTAATTCTTAACTAATTCATCATATTATGTGTCCTTTTCTTCTGGTTGCTTTCAAAAATTTGTTTCAATATTTGGTTTTTAGCAGTTTGGACATTTCATGTCATTGATGTGTGTGTGTGTGTGTGTGTGTGTGTGTGTGTGTGTACTTTGTATTTTGAACTTATCCTCTTTGATGTTTTCTAAACATCCTTGATCTTTGATTTGTTCTCTTACATTAACTTCATAAAATTCTCAATGATTATTTTTTTATTTTTTTCCATAATTATCTCTCCCTTCTTGCATTCCATATATATAGATATATAATTGTTTGATAATGTTCTGCAGCTCCTGGGTGCAATATTTTTGGTTTCATTTTAAAATATTTATTCTATTGGTTTATTTTTAAGAGCACTGACTCTTTAGTTTTATGAAGTCTACTTATGAGACCATTGACAGCATTCTTTATCTCTGTTACCATGTTTTGCATTTTTAGCATTTTAATCTGATCCTTTCTGAAGGGTTTCCATTCACCAGCTGAAATTACTCATGTTTTTCTGCATGATGTCAACCTTTTCCACTGTACCTTGAATATATTATTTATAATTAACCTAAATTTCCCCATTTGAGAATTACAATCTGTGTATTATACCTGAATCTCCTTCTATAGATTACTTTATTCCTTGACTATTTTTTCTTCAATCTCATAATTTTTGGTTAAAACCTAGGTATGTCGTAGGTACAGTAGAGACTGAGGTATATATTATTTATTTCTGGAAATGGGCACATCTCTTCTTTTCCTTGGCTTTAATGTGAGGAGTTGAGTCAATCTCATTAGGAATCTCTATGTGTGTGGGTTTTGTAGTTGCTATATTTCATTTCCTTGGACAGCATATTTCTAAATTCCTCTAGCATTAGTGTTTGAGCTAGGTTGCTGGGGAGTTTTTCCTCAATGTCTACTTCACCCTCAGTTTTGGTCCTTTCTTTGTGCTTACACATCTGAGACGCTCTTGCTCCACAGTTTTGCCTGGCAACAGGAGTAAACTATTGTTACTAGTCTCTCAAGACTTGACACCTGCTTGTGTGGAGCAGAGGGCTGGGAAAGGATGTTATCTCTTATTTGTGTTCTACTCCATCTTAAGAAGGTGTTTTGTTGCTGGATCTCACAAAAAGAGTCTTCTCAGAGACCTTGTAACCACCTCCAATGTTAGGCATTCTATGATAGTCAAAGATATTTTTTTCTGAAAGACCCACAGAAAAAAACATTTTTCTCTTTTCTTCCCCCATTAGCAATTTATCCTTGCCTGTGCCCTGAGAGTGATAGAGTGTTCTGTCTTTTGTCCAGAGGCTTAAGGACAAAGGAAAAAGGCTTAAGGCTCTTGTGTAGTACAAGAGATAGTTGAGAGAAATTCAGATGAGATTTTGTGCTTTTTGTATAGTAGCTACTCTTCCCCTGACCCAACCCTGCACTACCAGGAGATTTTATTTAGTCTCTCCTTTCTGCAGTCCTTTAGTGAGTAACTTAGTAAGATCTTCGTCAAAGAACCTCAAAGGAGTTGTGGATTCCCTTGAATTTGCAGTTCCTTAGTGTTTTATATTTTCAACTTAGCCCAGATGTGCCCATTTGTATTTGTTAAAAGTCTTGGCTAAATTATTCTTACCAGTTTGTATGGCATCATCAAGTGTCTTCCCCAGGCAAGACAGGTTTCAAGTCTTGAATTGCTTTAACTTTCACTGTGTCAAGGGAAAAAGAAAAGTTTGAAAAGTGGCAGAAGTTAAAGAATGGTCTGAGAGGGGGGATTATACTGAAGGTCCAGAAACTCAGATGGGAGAGTAGATGGTAGGAATCAACTGAAAAGCTTCCTGCCTCTGTGGCTTTCCAGTCAAGTTAAAGGACTAAATAAATGACTAGTAAATCATTGCAAAAAGAAGATCATGATTAAAAAAAAAAGTCACTCCCTGATCCAGTCTTATAATCCAATTAATACCACTTAATATCAGGGACTTAAAAAAGGGAAAGGTAAGAGGAAGGACGTGTTAAGTGATAGAATCAATGTAACAAAGTTATGAAAGAGATTCAGACGGTGAACATGAGTGTGACATTGAAGTAAGAAGGTAAGGGCGATGTTTGATATCTCACCTTTCTCCTTTGTAATCCTGGAGGATGATGTTCTCAAGGTCCACTCAGGATAGACGTGTTTGGTTATGACTGTTGTGGTAAATGCTGCTACTGGACCTTCACTTGGCTTGTTATGTCCCCCACAGAAGCTCCTGGGAATCATCAACATCCAATAATCAGTCCTTTTTTTTTTTTTTTTTTTTTTTTTTTGGCCTCACAGCATCCTCTTCCTTCCACATTATGCTTCTTTGGACATGCAGAGCCCAATGGGAGGCTCAGTTTCATGAACCATGAGATCATAACCTGAGCGAAAACCAAGAATAGAATGATTCACCTACTGAGCCACCGGGCTCCCTGATTCTTCCCTTCTTTAAGAATAGCATGTATTTGCTGTCAAATAGCTCTGCAATCAGTTCCTGTGGAATCTAGGAAGTCCAGGAGCCTTCCTTCATCTCATCCTTTCTCCATCTCCTTCACATCAAACTGACAGTATTTTTGCTTGTTTAAGCCCACAGTCTCTTTCTCTTTCTTATTCTACAGTTTAGCCACATCCTGGTTGCTCTTTTCTGAATATGTTTTCTTTTTTTTTTCTTTTTTTTTGTAATGTGAACAAGTTGAGAATTTTCCAAATCTTTAAGTTCTGGTTCATTTTTGCTTAATAATATCTTCTTCAATTCCTTTCTCTCTTCCCACATTTTTACCATAAGTAGGAGGAACCAAGCTACTCTCTCAACACTTTGTTTAGAATTCTCCTCAGCTACATATCCAATTTTATCGCTTACAAGTTTTACCTCCACAAGATACTAGAACAGGAATATAATTTAGCCGAGTTCTTTTCCACTTTATAACAAAGATTGCATTTCTTATAGTTTCCAATGACATGATATTCATTTCCATCTGAGACCTCATCAGAAAGGCTTTTAACATCCGTATTTCTACCAGCATTCTGTTCATGATTATTTATGTATTCTCTAAGAAGGTGGAAGCTTTCTCTAGAGCTCTCCTCTTTTCTTTCTGAGTCCTTACCAGAATTGCCTTTAACATTTGCATTTCTAGCATGCACTTCCTCCAGCCTCTTCCATCACTCAGTTCTAAAACTGTTTCCAAATGTTTAGGTATTTATTACAACAGCATCTGACTTCTCAGTACCAAAATCTGTATTATTCAGCTGGGTAAAGAAAACAAATTATAGACTTGTAGCTTAAACAACAGAAATTTATTTTATCACAGTTTTGGAGGCTGAAAATTCCAAGATCAGCTCTGATAAGAGTTATCTTCCTGGCTTGCAGGTCGCTGCTTTCTCTATGTGCTCATATGGTGTTTTCTTGGTGCATACCCATGAATATAGCAAGCTTTATCCTGTGTCTCTTTTAAAGGGCACTAATCTCATTATAAGGATCCTACCCTAATGACCTCATCCAATTCGAATTACTTCCCAAAGGCCCCATCTCCAAATACAATCATATTAGAGGTTATGGCTTCAACATAGGAATTTTGGAGGGACACCAACATTCAGTCCATGACAAGTGGTATGGAAAAGACCAATAACACGATCGAAAATGGTCAAAGGGTGCTTGCAGAAATCTCAGAAAATACAAATGGCTCAAATACATATGAGAAGGTAGGCCACTATATCTGCAATGAAGGAAGCATCCTGACATAGTATTTTCCGCCGTGATGATTGTCCAAATCCAAAAGTTTAATAACATCCTCTGTTCATGAGGTTGACAGGAAAAAGAATTCTCATATTACTAGAAGTGTAAATTGACATAAACCTCCACAGAGCAATTCGATATTGTCTATCAAACTAAAAATGCATATACCCAAAAACCCCATATCCTGCAAATTAAATTGCATACCTGAGGAAAGACATAACAAAACCGCATATAATAACAAAAGATTGGAAGTATCCTAAATCTCCATCAATTGAGAATATAAATAAAAGTAGATATATCTTTTAATGAAATATTGCACCGCTGTCAAAAGAATGAGGCAGATCTCATTCCTATGGAAAGAATTTTGAGATATATGGATAGTAAAAAAATGCAGTACAGTGTGTATATATATATATGATATACAATGTTGTGTGGGGCACCTGGATAGCTCACTTGGTTAAGCATCTGACTCTTGATTTCAGTTCAGGTGTGATCTCAGGACTGTGAGTCGAGCCCTGCACTGAGCTCCATGTTGGGGGTGAAGTCTACTTTAAAAAAAAAAAATATATATATATATATACACACATATATACATATATGTACATATATATGCACATATATATACACACATATATGTAATATACAAAATAATATATATTAATATTTATATTGTGTATAAATTGGGGGAATATGGACCTATATTTATATTTGTTTATTTGTGCTTAAAGGAAGAGGAAACACGGGGCGCCTGGGTGGCTCAGTTGGTTGAGCGGCCGACTTCAGCTCAGGTCATGATCTCACGGTCTGTGAGTTCAAGCCCCATGTCGGGCTCTGTGCTGATGGCTCATCAGAGCCTAGAGCCTGCTTCAGATTCTGTATCTCCCTCTCTCTCTGTCCTCCTCCTGCTCACGCTCTGTCTGTATATCTCTTAAGAATAAATAAAAAAAATTAAAAAAAAAAAAAAAAAAAGGAAGAGGAAACATAGATAAGAAAATAATAGTGATTTATGTGTCTCCTGCAAATGGTTGGGGTTAGAAATGGGTGAATAATGGACAGAAACAAGAAGTAATCTTTTAGCTATGTATTCTTTATACATTCTTTAGTTCTCAACTATTTGAGTATATAGCTTATTCAAAATTAAAACTGACTTTAAAATGTTTTTGATTTTGTGGAAAAGTAAACTCTAGAAAATAATAGATTCATAAAATACTAGAAATGATGTAACCCCCAAAATAAATCAAAATGTATAATAAATGAGATTTGTAAGGACATTGCACTAAAATTTTTAGACTAACGTGTTATATGAAACATAATTTCAAATTACAATAAGAATTTCACAATTACTATATAATGAACTGCTGTGTGAGGTAATGAGGCCTGTAAAAATAACATGCAAATGTTCTTTGAATGATTCTTACAAGAGGGAAGCACCAGATGATTGAGGGAAATAAAAACAGGAGAGGTGTCAGGGACATTAATAAAACTTTTAGCCTGCATCACCATGCGAAGAGGCAAAGAACTCCAAAGAGCTAAGGAAGAGTAGAAGCTCAAGATGGAAGGACCAAGGGCCCAGACCACTATCGAACACAGGCTGTCATCCATCACATCACACTGTGGCTGCTAAGCCACTGAGATTTTTTTAAAGATTTTATTTATAAACCATCTCTATACCCAGCATGGGGCTCAGACTTACAACCTTGAGACTGAGTATCATGCTTTACCAAGTGAGTCAGCCAGGCACCTCAGATTGTCCCACTCCCAACAATTTCCTTAGCCAAACTAAAACAAGAGTTTAGCATGTGTGTGCCTTTTCTTTCAAATGTAATAATTAATTAACTGTCAAACAGGAAGCTTGATGACATTCAAAGCCAGTCCCATTGAAACTAGAGTACAAGGCCAGTTCTAAAATGCATTCTCCAGCTTCACAAAGGGAGGAAAAATTTTCTTCACTTCCTTTTATACTTTTCTCAGAACTCCCATATATCAAAATATGTAACTGGTATACAATATTTTATTTACTTATCAAAAATCAGTTAATATTATTAAATGACATGAAATCATATCCCAAGTTAGGACTGACACCAGAAACATGTTGGTGTTTAAAAATGATACATTTATCCTGGCAGAATTTCTTTTAGTTGTTTTCTAGACATATATAATAAATGTATCATTCCAGGCTGAGGTAAAGCCATATTAAGGTTCTCAGATTGATTCTGGCTCTCAGAAACCCTTCTATGGTGTGACCTTGTATAAGGCACAGTCTAATCAACCTTATACAATGGTATGGACAACTTGAAAGTACGAAGAGGTGATACAACTAAAGAGAAGTAGAAGAGGGGCTGAGAACTTAAAAGAGAAAAGTCTATATCCACAAAGGCATTTCATTACTTAAAGTTTGGTGATAGCAAAGGCAGTATTAGCATTTTTAAATGAAGTCTTTATGACTCATAGCAAAAGTTAAGATCGTCCATGGTATTTGAGGAATATGAGGCTAGACTTTTCCAGAACACCAAAGACGCTTTGGGGAGAAAGTTAGAGACTACTTGGAGATGCATTGGCTTTTTCATGACCCCAGAGTTTCATTTCTTGAATCGCATAATATTGGAAACTCAAAGTACCTAACTTGCACCCAGGGACCCACTGATGACTGGAGAGGCCTGGCTTTCCACACAGTGGTGATGAGACAGCAGAACTGGGCATGTCAAACTGTGGTGATGTGTGCTATGGGGAACAATAAGGATCAAATTTATGGCACCCTCTACACTTTCTCAGGAATCTCCTTGTGTGCTTGAAGCTGCTCTTAGCATCTCTGAAACCATACATTTTGTGAAAATGTCATTTTCTTTACTTATTTACTCACTATATCGAAAGTTTGTTGGTATGTATCGACCAGTGTAGTGAAACACCACAACCAGCACTACTTTTTCTCTTTCCTCCTATGGAAATAAATCAGATGGTTCAATTCATTTGTATGCAGTTTGAGTCAAATTCTCTTTGTATTTTTATGATGGTATAATAGCTATGAGAAACAGTCCCATGGCGGCCGTGAGCACTATAATAAGCAAAGTCTCAAAGAACGATTTCAGATTATGTTCTAAATGTGCACAAAAATAATTTTAAAAAACGATATTATTTACTTAATAGTCCATTCTCAGGCAATTTGAAAATACAGAATGAATATCTAATACCCTCAACCATAGAAACATTTTGATAGAGCTAGGCTGATCATAAACTTGATATATTAGGATATGCAGTTGCATTTTCAATGTAATATGTCTAAAATATTAATAAAGATGTAGATATAAATGGTATCAAAGCATTAAAGATGGGCAGTATTCAATTCTGCATTACTGTACGCCTGCTTTCTTTTGATAGTGTAATATATCTTAATCAAATTTATGACCTAGAGAAAGCATTAGAAAAAGATGAATGTATTCAAAATCCAGAGACATTAGCCATGTATATTTCCAAATTAGAAAGGAAAGGAAAAATATGTTTTATTTTACTTTGCTAAGCATTGTATTTCATGGCAAAGAAATTACACGGGCTGTACTGGAAGATAGACAAATGCTTAATGATAATTGAATTGAACTGTTGCATTACTGATACATTTATTTTAGATATAATTCATGGTTTCCAGGAAAACTGCTTAAGGAAATAAGAACACCATTGAATATTTACAATCTACTATAGGAAAAAATATCTATAATAATTTAAATTTTACACTTAAACTTGTAAAACTTGTAAAGGCATAAAAACTAACTTTTGTTTCTTAAACTCATCTGCTTTCTTTTTATTGTTAATATCTTTTTCTGAATTCATCAATAATTCATTCATTATCTAAAATTACTAACTATATAAAAGAAACCATTAATAATGAATAAAAATAATCTATTCTTTTAGTTGTGAAAATTTGATTCAGATATCTCATTTAAAGTAGCTTCTAGCTGACAACTCCTGGTGTGGCTTCTAGTTTCTCATTAAAATACCAGTGAAGAAAGTACCGAAGATAAAAATTCACAACACAAAACTCAGAATGATAGACAATGTCTTTTAAAACTCTGGGAGCAATTTTCATGATGTATACTTGACAGTTGATTTAAAAAAATAATCGTCTCATGAATCAAAGAAACACTGCCAATCCGGAAGATCAGTAAACCAATAGGTGTGAGGGATGACAGAAGGACAGAGATTAACTGAAAGAAACAGTGGTACGTCATGGGACAATATTTCGGGATAGTACAGTGGCTCATTCTTCGTTGTGTATCTACTGATGCTGAGTTAATAGGTAAAAGGAAGTCGCTTTTCTATTTTATGGATTTCCTAACTCTCCTAACTCGCTACACTTCTCCATCCCTATATACAACGCAACTCATGGAAGAAGGATGTGTAATGAGTTGAATGGACACCTTCTGAAAAATATGTTCACGTCCAGATTCCCAGAACCTGTGAATGTTACGTTTTAGAAAAAAAAAAAAAATGACTTTGCAAATATAATTAGGTTAAGGATCTTAGGTTAAGATGAGATCATTCTGGATTATGTAGGTGTACCTCGAATCCAATGACAGGTGTCCTCGTATGAGGTAAACAGGAAGGAGACACACAGAGAAGGCAGTGCAAAGATGACGACAGACTGGAGCCTGATGACCACAAGCCAAGGAAGCCAAGGAATGCCAACAGCCGCCAGAAGTTGAAAGAAGCAGGGGGAGTATTCTTTCCTGGAGTTTCCAGGGAATACGGACTTGCTGGTAATTTCATGTTAGAATTCTGAGCTCCAGAAATGGGAGAGGATAAACTGCTGTTGTGTGAAGCCACCAAAGTTGTGGTAGTTTTTCACAGCAGCCACGGGAAACTCATAGAGGTGGAGATAGGGAGATGGGGGAAAAGAGTGCTCATTAATGGTATACTGATGTGATATATTATTTCATAGAAGGCAGACAAGTGTCCACCAGCGAGACTCCCAGGAAATGTGCATCCCGGGGTTAATTATAACAATACTGACGATTGCACCTTCTGTTTCTATTTTTATTATAGATTATTTTATTATTAAAAATCCTAGTCAGGAAACCTTAACTTCTGAATGCTCTTATTCTTCATAATGCATTTAATTTCTTAATATATTACTGTATATTTTATTTGCGGAAAACACTGAATGAGAAATAAGATCTAAGTTAATTACGATTTTTCAAAGCATCCATTTTTTGGACAAATAGCACCACTTTCATCTCTATTGGGAACATATCTTCCAGATATCAGTCCAATAACTAAGGAAGTCTGATGTCAATTAACTATAATCCTGCCCGGTACTCCAATAGCATATTTCACGTAGGAAGTGCTTTTTCTTAGTTACAAATACCATAAAACATTACATCCCTGTTCACTCAAAGAAACTATTAACACCACATTCTCAGTTGTAATCACTAGGTCTACTTAAAAAATATGAATTCCTGATGTATTTCCTCAGATCTTTCTAGTTGAAGTGTCTGATACCTACAGGTGCCACGTAGTTTGTGTTCATCAAGAGAAGGATTCCACATTACTCTTATTATCAACGCTTTCTCTCCTCTTTCACAGGGCACCTTTTAATCAGATCCTTGATCTGAATTTCGGTTAAAGTAATAATTTCAGTTTGCTTTCTGAGCTGTGTTTTTTTTTTTTTTTAATTAAATACCCAAGGGACCCAATTTAATTTTTTGGTTGCATCTATTTTTTACTTTAATATTTTTCACTTGGATCTAGTTTGTTCTCTAGTTTTATGCCTCTCTGACTTTGGTGTACATACAAATAACATGGGTTTGGATTTAGTAGCCGGGGTACTATATATATGTTGTGATTCTGCTTTTTTAACAAGCTTCCGGATGAGGCAAAAGCTACTTGTTCATAGCTATATTTCCTTTAGGGAGAAAACTCATCCACTTTTTAATTTTTTAATTTTTTATTTTTTATTTTGAGAGAGAGACAGAGCATGAGAGGGGGAGGGGCAGATAGAGAGAGAGAGAGAGAAAAAAAGAGAGAGAGAGAGAGAGAGAGAAGGAGAATCCCAAGCAGGCATAATGCTCTCAGCACAGAGCCGGATGCGGGGCTTGATCCCACAATCCATGAGATCATGACTTGAACTGAAAACCAGAACCGGACACATAACCGACTGAGCCACCCGGTGCTCCAAACTCATCCAATTCTTAATTTGCTTCAAATTAAAACATTCAAACATGATTTGCTTTCCAACATTTCTAATGCTAAATGTTTATCTGGGCACCATACTGTGTTCATTGACAATATTGGGAAAATATTCTACTTTAGCATAAAGTCACTCATATTGCTTCTTAAATTTTTATTAAAAATGTGATTATATATATATATATAACATATAACATTATATATATATGTGTGTGTGTGTATAAGTGTGTGTGTGTGTGTGTGTGTATATATATTATACACACACACACACACACACACACATATATATATATATATATATACATATAATTTATATGTATATAAATTTATCCTGGCAGCACACATGAGATTTGTAGATCAGAGATAGACCACCTATTTACAGTAGGTCCTGCCTATTCATGGCTTTGTTTTAGTTACCTGTGGTCAACCACAGTCTTCTATGTCTGTTACCTTTCAGAATATAAATAAGTGGCTTTAGAAGTGATGGATCTGTAAATCTCTCCTGGGAAACTCACCATCGCTGGCTGCTAAGGCATGGTTGTCACTCAGCCATCCTTCAGTACAGGTTGCCAGTGATTTTGGTCAGAAAGCCCTGGCCTTGCAGATGCATGAAGATACCCATGAGACAATGATTCCCAAGACACATGTTTTTTGTTTTCATTTCCTTTTTGGGACATCAGGTATTTTAGGTTTCAGAATAATACTCATTAAATAGCATGTTATCATCATTTTTACTAATATTTATTTCCTTCCTTCTATTTTCTTTTTTCTCCATTTGCTTTCTACAGAATGTCTATAACACATCGTTCTGAATTACTTAATTTATAGCTTTGAGTATGTTCCTATAATGTTTTAGATGTATGTGTTTTTAGCATAAAGTGTAATCTAGAGGGGCTCTCGGTGGCTTAGTCTGTTAAGTATCCGACTTTGGCCCGGGTCATGATTTCACAGTCACGGGTTTGAGATCTGAGTCGGACTTTGTGCTGACAGCTTAGAGCCTGAGCCTGCTTTGGATTCTGTCTCCCACTCTCTCTGCACCCCACCCCACTCATGCTCTATCTCTCTGTTTCTCAAAAATAAATAAAAAATATTAAAAAATTAAAGTTTTAAAATAAAGTGTAATTTAAATAAAGTGGAATGGAATACTGTATACAGTACAATGGGTTTTGACAAATACATATACCCTTATAAATATTCTTGTATCAAAATATAGAATATTTATATCAATATGAAAAATCATTTATGTTCTTTCTCAGTCATTCCTTGCGAATTAGCTAGTCCTTCCCATAGGCAAAGAGATTTCTGATTTCTAAGGAGATTGATTAGTTTTGTGCATCCTAATATTTCATATGAGGAACTAAGCACTTTGTACACACAGAGATGTTGCAATTTAGGTTATTACACATACCAAGAGTTGTTCATATCTAAAGCACAGTAGTATTTTATTATATAAATTCACAAACATTTGTTTATCCAGTTTCCTCTTAAGGAATGTTTGGATTGTTTAAGTTTGGGCTTTTACAGAAAAAATATATAAGAACATTCTTGGGGCGCCTGGGTGGCACAGTAGTTTAAGCATCTAGCTCTTGGTTTCTGCTCAGGTTATGATTTCATGGTTCATGAATTCAAGCTTCACATGGGTCTCTCTGCTGACAGCACAGAGCCTGCTTGGGATTCTCTCTCTGTCTGTCCCTCAGTCTGTCTTTCTCTCTCTTGAAGTAAATAAAAATGAACTAAAAAAAAAATTCTTGTTCGCATATTGTCTTCATTAAATACAGAGGAGTAAAATTTCTGGGTCACAGAGTAAATATACAACAACCTTATAGGAGCTTATGAGAATTCCATTTGTTCTATGTCCTCAGCAACAGTTGATACTGTCTTTTCCCCCTGTATTTTAGCCATTCTTGAGTGTGTTAATGGACTAAAAATGTAAGTACTTTATTGGCTATTTTGAGGATTTCACATCTCAATAATTCTAAAATACCCTGTCACATTATTACATATATAGAAGTGTTTATAATTGACAACTTTGTAAAAGCTCAAATAATGTTTTCTCACATTGGTAATTATATTTAAATATGATAGTTGTTTTCCTTCGATTACAGTGGTTACATCTTTTTTTTTCCCATTTCTTGAATCTACCCACGAAGCATGGCAGAACTGTCTCAAATAGTAGGATTAATAATAAGCATCAGTTCTAATTTGATTTCAAAAGGCAATCCTCTAAAATTTCACCAACAATTATTATTATGATTATTTTTTTAATTTTTTGTTTGTTTATGTGAGAGAGAGAGTACATCACACACAAGCAGAGGAGAGGCAGAGGGAGAGGGAGAGAGAAAAACCCAAGCAGGCTCTGCACTGTCAGCGCAGAGCCCTACATGGGGCTTGAACTCACAAACTGTGAGATCATGACCCAAACCAAGATCAAGATTAGGACACTTAACTGAGCCATGCAGACACACCTTTTTTTTTTTCCTACCAATATTTATGATATATGACTTAGAATTTGGACATACAATAATTACTAAGTTAAGGAATTTCTTCTATTTCTAGTAAGTGCTTTTTTAATTAATATAATCATAAGTTTTTAATCTTTATCCAAAAATTTTTCTTTAGCTGTTGAGATAGCCATATGATCTTTCTCCTTTAGATAGTTAAGAAATTGAATTACATTATTAGGTTTTTGACATTGTCTGTACTTCTAAGTTTAAGAGCTAAGTTATTCATAACATATTAATTAATAAATAAGTTCAAGTTTGATTTGCTGATAATTGATTTAATATTTTTGATCTATACTCTGTTGTGTCATTGGGATTGTCTAAATTTTGGTACCATGGGTATGTAAGCCTCACCTAATGAGTTTTGGGAATTCTCTCTTTCTTCTTTTTAACTTGTTATTGAGAAGATTTTATTATAGGCTATTTGTTGGAGTACACTAGCAAACACATCTAGACCTGAGACTTTCCTGTGGGACATTTTTATATACTGATTAAATTTCTTGATGGTTAGTCACTTCATGTCCTCTCTTTCTTTTAAATTAATTGGCATTGCTCTGCTTTCTAGTTGTTTCAATGTTATATACCCTCTGTCTAAAATTTAGTACAACCGTAACTATTTTAACATACCTTCTTTATTTTCCCCCTGATTAATATGAGAAATTCCAGCCAACCTTTATTTGTATTGTTTGGTATTTTATATTAAGCCTTTTCCCAAAAGTTTGACTTAATGGTTATTTTTTTATGTTTTAATTCTTTTTTTAATGTTTATTTGTTTATTTTCAGAGAGAGAGAGAGAGAGAGAGAGAGAGAGAGTGAGCACAAGCAAGGGAGAAGCAGAGAGAGAGGGAGACGGAGACCTGAGCCTAAATCAAGACTCAGATGCTTAACCGACTGAGCCACACAGGTGTCTCTAATGATTATTGTTTTTATTCACTCTTCACCTATTATCACTTCTGTATTCTATTTTCTCTCTCTCCACAAGTAGATATGCTTTAGAACTATCTATCCTAAGCTCCATGTCTTCTATCCTCTTATTTTTCTATTTATTTGTCTCTCTGAACTGGATTATGAATAAGCTTATTGAAGTCTATATTATAGTTTATTGAATTTTGTTCAGCTCTGATTATTCTAAAAAAAATCCTTTTCTAAAGAACTGGTATTTATTTATGCTCTTTTATGTTATTATTTATAAGCATTTGAACATTGTTTTAAATACATCAATGCAGTTATTTAATATTCCTTGTCTGGAAATTATAATATATGATGTCTTAGATGGTGCATCTCTGCTTTTATTATTTTTATGCTGTTTCTAACCCAAAGTACCTAGATTCTGCAAATAATTGATCGGGTTGCCTGTTGTTTGCTATTTTCCTTGAAATGTTTCATTGGGACTACCTTATCACCATAGAGGATCTTTTTCTGTAGATGTACAGTGGCACTAGAAACACAGAGTCAATTTAAATCAAATTCTCCACTCAAGGTGTCTTGGATCTCAAAAGTAGCACAAATTCAAGCATAGAATCCCATGAGAATACAGTTTGTGCTGTGATTTCTCATGGGAAATTCCAAATCTCAAAGGATTTAAATGATTTATGTTATGTTTCCTAACCACGGTGAAATCTAGTAAGAAAACAATAACCAGAATGAAAACACGAACCTATATTGAAATTAGAAAATATATTGGACTGAGAGAAAATTAAAATATTTATATCCAGAACATGAGAAAACCATGTTCAAAGAAAATATAGAGACTCTATACTAATATAGAGACATATATTAGAAAAAGAGACAGACTGTAAAATCAATGAGTTATTTCAAGAAGTTATCCAAAAAGAAATCTAAACCCAGAGAATAAATGGAAGGTAATATTTAATATAACAGCAGAAATTAATAGTGTATAGACCAAGCAAAGAGAGAGTTAAGCTAGACAATATCTTGTAAGATAAGTATCTTACAAGAATGATTAATTAGAAACAAAGAGAAGGCACAAAAACATTGTGAAACAATGAGTCATCATGAAACAAAAGAGTAATAACTACAGATAACATTACAAAGGTCATGAAAGTAAGTTCCAAATAATTTTATGACAAAACTTGTTTAAAAAAACAAAATGGAAAGAGCCTAGAAAAAACAAAAAATGAAACTTAAAAGTTGAGCACTAGGGGGGGGGGGCATCTGGGTGGCTCAGTCGGTTAAGCGGCCGACTTCAGCTCAGGTCATGATCTCATGGTCTGTGAGTTTGAGCCCTGCGTCGGGTTCTGTGCTGATGGCTCAGAGCCTGGAGCCTGCTTCAGATTCTGGGTCTCCCTCTCTCTCTGCCCCTCCCCTGCTTATGCTCTGTCTCTATGTCTCTCAAAAATAAATAAACGTTAAAAAATTTAAAAAAAAAATGTTGAGCACTGGGTATTGTATGTAAGTGAAGATAAAAACAGAAAATAAATAATAATTCTATAATTGAACTCATAATTTAAAACTTCCTGAGTTACTGAACATAGGCTAGGTTCAAATTACTCCAGGTCTTAGAGATTTAAAAGGACAAATATTCATTTCATGCCCATGGTACCATCATAGATTGTTGGGGTTGAGATTCTGCTCTACGTCATCCTCCCCTAAGTTTCATGGATTATGGAAGCTCTAGCCCTGTGTTTCCATGATAGGTGTGCTCAGGGAAAGAGAGTTCTATAATAAACTAGAAATTTAGTGCTTCTATCTGGAAACAACATCTATCACATTCATTCGTTTAATTGGCCAGAGAGACAGAAGGCCACATCTTAATTCTTGTGTTAAAAACTATGCAGTTTTACTATATGCCTGTGATTTCATTAAATATAAACTCCCCAATTTAAAATTTAAAAGTATAGTAGATACAAAATGAATTTAAAAATGTAGAAAATGTAAATAAAACAAACCCATCTGGTCTAATAATAGGGTAAAGTTTAAGGCAAAATAGTTAATAGGGACACATAAAGGAAATTTGTACTAACGTCAATGAACTAAGTTCAATTTACTTGGATGATATAACAGTTTTAAATATGTATGCACACAATAGCATACATTTAAAACAAACTATGTACTAAATTGAAAAAGGAAACAAACAGATCCACAATCATAGGAAAAAAACATTAATATACTTCATTCAGTAATTGACAAGCAGAGAATAGACTGATTTTATGAAAAACACAATAAGGCAATCTACTAGGACTTATAGAGCATTGTATTGAACAATGACGGAATACAAGATTTTTTTCAGAGAAATGCAAAAGTCCAAAAAAAATGTCCCATAGAGTGAGTCATAAAATAAATCTCATTTCACTAAACTTAAATTATCCAAAGTATTTTCTTTGACTAGAGCAGAAGTAGAAATCAATAACAAATGACAAATAGAAAATCCTAACTGATGGGAAATTAAAAAACATACTTCTAAATAGCTTGTGAGTAAAGAAAAAAGAGCGAGGGGAAATTAAAACCCATTTGAGTTGATTGACATTAAGTTATGATATATCAACATCTGAGGGATGTACCTCAGCAGTAGTTAGAGGAAGATGTGTTCCCTAAAGCACATACATTAGTGAAGACGGACGTCTAAAAGACATTGATCTAAGCATCCACTTTAAGAACTTTGAAAAAGAGGAAAATTAATCTCAAAAATGGTAGAAGAAAGGAATGAAACAAGACAAGATATCAGTAAAAACATTGGCTTCATCTGGGAATACTGGATGTCTCCTTTTGTTCATATGATTCTCATGCTCTATGTGGAAGGTTTTGAATAAAAACAAAGGTAAGCCCAATCAGGGAAGTGCATTTAGGTTTATGCTTTAATCAGTTTTGCTATCATCCATAGCGTGTCTCATAGCCAAGCCAGAGTTCTAATGGAAAGATACTGGAAAATTATCATAGAATGTAGATACAGGGAGAAGTAAAACATTGATGACTTCAGGCAAAATTAACTTATGGTTTTAGATATCAATAGAATGGTTAGCAGTGGAAACATTAGAAGGGGCAAAGACTCTTCTGGAATGTTGGTACTATTCCGTTCTGTGATCTAGCTTTTGTTTTCACAGTTGTGTTAGTTTATAAAAATTCAGCGAGCTGTATACTTATTTGTTTGTATAAGACACATTTTTTTCACTACCCCCACACAGTATTCTTAAGTTCCCCTTATGAGTATATTATAAGGCATTTGTCTTAAGTGTTGAATCACTAAACTGTGTACCCGAAACTAATATTACACTGTACATTAACTGGAATTTAAATAAAAACTTTAAAAAAAACCACAGTATGAAAGTTAAAAATTGGATGCAAACTAAAATTTAAAACATGATGTATTGCTACATGACCACAAGATTTATTAGATTTTAAAATAATTTTAAATCACAAACCAAGTTGGTAGGGATGTGGATAGGAAAGCTTGTATGCTAGCGGTGGCTCTTTTCCCTGGTTAGAGATAAATTGTACAACAAATTTAGAAAGCAGATTTCTACGAACTGCTGCTATTACTGGGACTTATGCCATATGGCCTTTTAACTTCATGTCTAAACACAGGCAAATGAGCTTATTACATATGTGGACTAATTTGTACAAGAATAGCCATGACTGAGTTACCAAGTAATAAGTAAAAACAAGTAACTTTCTACTTGTGCACTTAGGATGGAAAAAATGTTGTGTAAACCTACAGGGCATTCTCTACTGCAATATATGAAATACAGCTACATACAATAACAGATAAACTTAAAAAGCATAATTTTGAACCAAATCCACATCTAAAAGATGTTGATTTCGTTCCTATGAAATTCAAAAGTCGCCAACACTAAACCAAAGTCTTAACAGGTGCCTGCTGGGTTGATAAAACTCTAAAGAAATGCATGGCCGTAATTACAGTAAAAGTCAGCATATGGTGTACTTTGGGGGGTGAGATATTGACAAGGGCCACAAGGGGGGCTTTAATGGTGCTCATAATATTTTCTTTTCCCAGTTGGAGGTCACATGAGCTTTGCTTTGTGATAAATTGAAATTGATATTTTGTTTTTCTTCACTTTTCTCTATGTGTGTATTCTCTATGTGTAACTGTTTCACAATTAAAATGGATAAAATAATACAAGTCAGTGATTGGCATTCGGGGGAAGAATAGGGATTCATTTGGATACTTTGAGGACATGAGAGATACTGGTAACATTTTATGTTCCAACCTGAGTTCTGCATCAGGGGTGTTTATTTCATTATTCTTCTTTTAAACATACAATGTCCCTTATATACACAGGTTGGTGCGTATAATATATTTCATAATGAAATAAAATTTAAAGAACATTTAGTCATGCATTTGCAGGTTAAAATATTCTTTCCTTCGAAATACTGCCATAATTTTGCAATTCCTCTAAAGTATTCAAATAATATAATCCAATCATTCAATTTATATGCAAGTTGAATAATTATAATGACATATATGCAAATGCAATTAAGAGTGCTCATATATGCAAATAACTGTAACTTCCAACTTGATAAATATTTCAGTAATTCCATAACAAGGGGAGCAGTTTTCAGGAAGTGATTGCCTACTGCATCTTATTGAAATTTATTATAATTTAAATTATTACTTGTACATGTATTTTGAGATGGTAAAGTTATTCAGGCTTTACTGGAGTCCTTCATACGTCTTACAACCATTATTACCATAAAGCTTGGAGGGATGGTCAGAAAGATTTAGTTGTTAAATTGTTCATTAGATCACAAACTGTAAAGTGTACAACTCACCTCTCAGCATTTTATAAAAATCAAGTCTTGATCTCTTTGTATCCCAATCATTTCTGTTCTTTTTAAATCATATCCAGCACTTTTTAATTATGGCTTTGACTCTTTCCCATTGTTTTTGCCACGTGTACTGAGATTTAACTGTTTCCTCCCTAACTTTACTTGTTTCTATAATTCTGCTCTCTCTGTGATTTACTCATTTCCATTTTGTTTCTTTATTTTTAAAAACGTAGGCAGCCTTAGATATTTTTCATGTTCCTGGATTATATATAAAACCCCATGGATTCTCTCCTTAGTATTTTATCCAGTTTTACCTTGATTGCTTCCAAAACAAAAACAAAAACAAAAAGTTAGAAACAAACTTTATCCTTGTATCTTCCAATATTTAAACATAATTATGTAGTCAAGTATTTAATTCTGAAAATTTTATAATTAAAAGCCAGAAGAAATTAATGTTTTACACTGTCAATAGGTTTTATATGCCATGGGGAAAAGGAATAAGAATAAATGAATAATTAATAATAATAATAATAATAATAATACAAAAAGCTATGGATTAAAGTCTTTTCTGAAAATTTTAAATTGCATGTTAACATAATAAAAGTTCAGAGAAATTGTTCAGCAAAGAAATCTTTTCACTTTGGTTGAACACAAGATTGTCTAAATTCACTAGACAGATTATTTATTATTGCATAAAACTTAGTGTCCTCCCAAATGATATACCTTGAATGAATGCCGACTTAAGTTTATGTACATTCCGAAGTAATATTTTACTCTCTTCCTAATATTTCAAGTTCACAATTTGGACCACCGTATAATGGTTGTGATTCAATTAAAGCTCATAAAACCCATGTAAGGTTAAGCGATGATGTCTTTGGATCAAAGATCCTAATAGAATATTGTGATGTTTAAAGTTTTTCATCAAATCTTATATTTTACAAAGTACCAAATGTTAAGTTGTGTTGCAGCCCAATGGTTAAGATACGTACAGAGTGGCAGGGAAATCAGCTATCAGACCCCTTATGAGTATTGCTACAATCCATTTTGTTTTGACAAATAAAATGAAGAAAGAACAGATAGATTTCTTGACACAAATACTAATTCATTTGCTCCACCCATAAAACCAAATGAAAATTATAACACAAATTAAAACAGCAATTAAGCTAACACATACAATGTTTCATCTTTGAAATGAATGAGATTGAAAGAGATGGTTCTTGCTCTTGACGCTCCAGGGCAAATTACTTATACAGTTTAAAAAATCAATTAAAAATAGTTAATAAAGTCTGAGTAAAATGAGAGTGTTTTGTTTTTTGTTCTTAAAGAAGAAACTGTTATATCCACTTGTCTTTCTTCTATGGCAAGAAATGATAAACAGCTCACCAAAAAGTGCTCTCTGAGGAATCAAATCAGTTTGGGCTTGGTGTTATTTCTATAGGGCCTAGCTAAGTTTTTTCCACTGTATAAGTGCTCAATAAAAATACATGGAATTAATGAACATACTTGGTAGAACAAAGCAAATGAGCAAATAATTTTTTGATGTCTATTATTTTGAGAGAGAGACATACAGAGCACGAGTGGGGAAGGGGAAGAGAGAAAGTGAGACACAGAATCTGAAGCAGGCTCCAGGCTCTGAGCTGTCAGCAGAGAGCCCGTAGCGGGTCTCAAACTCACAGACTGTGAGATAATGGCCTGAACTGAAGTTGGACACTTAACCGATTGAGCTACCCAGGCACTCCAGCAAATGACCAAATAAAACTACCTTGTTTCATCTATACTTATGATTCTACCATATAACACATTCATCAATAATCTGATGAGTTACTAATAACCACAATATATGTGTGTATGTGTGTACACGCATACATGCATATACATATACATATATAATCAACATATTATTAATAATATGGTAAATTAATAAGCATATGTGATGCATACAACTAGTAGTAAAGTTCTCTGAGTGAACTGTTCTTACTCAGAGAAGGAAAATATGAAATGTCAGTATCTAATTGATCAGAACTGGAAAGACCAAATGATCTAGTCTTATAAAACAGTTTGCAGTTAATCGATTGAAGACGTTAATGTATGAACTGCAGCATAGAGTCATTCAGAAGTGTGATAGGTCAGCCTTAGAATAAAGACATGGCATCACTAAAGAATGCCTTACCAGCGCGCACATAGACAATACATGGATGTTCTGTCTAGTAAACATAAGTTTTGCTTCAGTGTTTCACATTATTAAGAACATAGAAACCATCTGATTTTTTGATTGTTGGAATCCCACGTTTATCAATAATTCTTTGAATAGGGACTGAGGGTGGCTCAGTCGGTTAAGTGTCCAACTCTTGATCTCGGTTCAGGTCATGAGTTCAACACGCACCTTTGTGCTGACAGCATGGAGCCTACTTGGGATTCTGTCTCCTTCTCTGTCTGCTCCTCCCAATCTCTCTCTCTCTCTCTCCCTCTCTCAAAATAAGTAAATGAACTTAAAAAAAAAAAAGTTGCTCAAATAAACTGACTTTTCAGATAGTTTGCCTTCAGGTAGACAATGCTGTCTTCAAGTCAATGCAACATTTTGCTCTTCGTGAAGTACATTTACAGATATCTGTATATCAGGGTTTAAATGATTTATAGCATTCCATTAATTCTGGACAGAGATAAGATTAATTTCAGACTACACATCTGAGAAACACATCCTGGAATAAGATTATTTCACCAAAATAAATATTCCTGGGCATGGATCTGACTAGACAACCAGCCAGACATCCCAAATGCTACCCCTCCTCTCTCTCTGATCTCCACCCCAAAGAACATTTCATCTGCTTCTGTGTATTTCTTAATCTTCTTTTTAAAATAGGCTTTATTTTTGAGAGCAGTTTTATGTACACAGAAAAACTGAGCAGAAGGTACGGAGATTTTCTGCATACTCCTTACCTCCCACACAGCCTCCCCTACAATCCACATCCCTTACCATGGTGGGGCATTTGTTATAGTCAATGAAACTACATGGACGCATCATTATTACCTGAAAGTTCGTAGTTTACATAAGGATTCACTCTTAGTGTTCAACATTTTGTGGGTTTCGACATATGTATAATGACAAGCATCTATGATTTTAGTTTCCTACCCTAGTGAATTGTTTTACTGCCCTAAAAATCCTCCATGCACCACCTATTCAGTCCTCCCTTCCCCCAACCTGAACTTTCAGTCTCCTTAACCACTGAATCCGTCACTCTTCTCATAGGTTTGCCTCTTCCAGAAGGCCAGAGTCAGAATCATATAATAGGTAGCATTATCAAACTGACTTCTTCTACTTAGTAATATGCATTTAAGTTTCCTCCATTTTTTATGGCTTGATAACTCTTTTTTTTTTTTTTCAGTCCTGAATAAGATTCCAGTGTGTGTATATGCCACAGTTTATTTATCCATTTACCACTGAAGGACATCTTGGTGCTTCCGGTTTGGCAATTATGAATAAAGCTGCTGTAAACATCCACGTGTAGGTATTTGTGTAGAAGTAAGGTTTTCATTCATTGGGCTATATAATGAGGATCTCAGTTGCTGAATCATATGTTTAAAGTATATTTAGTTTTGTGATGTGTAAACATTTATTTATATTTCTAACCCTTAAACTCGATAACAATTTTCATGTTAAGATTCACTGAATAGGAACCTTAAATATTATCCTATGGTTTTGACTTAGAGAAAGCAGGCTAACTTATTGCTTCATATTTTACTAATTTGTGATTTCTAATTAAGTCATAATCAGTATTATAAGTATCTACGTAGAATAAACTTTCTTATTTTTTTCAATGGTAAATAATTTGTGATTTCTAATTAAGTCATAATCATTATTGTAAGTATCTATGTAGAATAAACTTTCTTATTATTTTTTTCAATGGTCCTAAATTATGTTATATTCTGAGAAATCACAAATATATTTTAAAATTCCGACAAATTATTACTTATCCTATAGCAACCTTTTCTCTCACCCTCTGCAACATTACTTCCTTAAATTTCAATGGAATTATATTTCTTTTCTAATTTATCAGAAACTTTACATCTTATTTGGAATTATTGTAGTTTTTTTTTTTTTTTTTTTAGACAGAGAGAGAGAGAAAGACAGAGAGAGAGAGTGAGAGAGAGAATCCCAAGCAGACTCCATGCCCAACTTGGAGCCTGATGCAGGGCTTGGTCTCATGACCATGAGATCATGACCTAGGCTGAAATCGAGAGTCGGATGCTTAACTGACTGAGCCACCTAGGTGTCCCTGGAATTATTGTATTATAATTTATTCTGTTTTTTTTTATTTAAAAATTATCCAGCAATAAAAATTACCCAGTAATGTAATGTGAATGTATCTTTCCCTTCATGAAAAATGCCAAATAATTTTGTGTTAACAGTCAATTGAATAAAACAGCTCAGGTAGTTATTATAGATAAATTTTGATATTATTGATAGTTATTGATAATTATTAACTCACAATACAGGTGTGACAACCTTAAAATGCACTCTTCTGACTTCCTACTCCAGGAAACACAGTTTGCTGACAGCTCTCACTGCCAGCTTTTCTGGAGGTGACGTCACTGGTCACACTAAAGCCACATTTGCCTAGATAGGTCTCAAGTGATGACTGTACAGGTCATTTCTGTGGGATGTAGAATTTCCATAGTAGGGGGTTTTGTCTAGAGGGTCCTCCATTGGTGTAGCCAGTGCTTTCTTTGTGCTCTACTAGAGAGCCTGAAAATCTTCCTACACATTCCTCCTTCCCTCTCACTCTTCTTTTAGAGATGGCAGACCTGCCTTGGGGTATTAAAACTCTCCCGCCTACCCCTGCTTCTTTGATCTTACACCTACGCCATATGCTGTGTTTATTACTGCATTGGGCAGTGAGCAATACTCAGTCCTGACAGATTCGGAAGATACCCAGGAAATCTCCTTTGGGGAAAAAGCAATGCTTGCCAAATGGAAATAGGCTAAAATAATAGGTAAAGTGATTCATTTTTAAGGTTCAAAGTTGAAGGAAATTCCTAAGCTACAGGAACAACTAAGGTAAGTATCTAGTGTTCTTTATGGTATTTGATTTGTCCATATCAAGGTGTAGTACTTCTTTACATATTTTATCTTATTGTACTTTATTTATAGTTCTGTATTATCGTCACTAACATGTGTTGCTAATATTTTTTCATATTTCTTTTACTCTCATTTTCGGGGACTGTTCTGAGTCTATACTCATGTCTTGGCTTATTGTTCAGCAGAAAAGTGTAATATGTACCATCACCATTATATCATACTACACAGAATTTTAGAATATATTATAAATTTGAGGTCCTTTTTGAAAGTTTAGGAATACTTTTAATTAAAGAATTTCGGGGCGCCTGGGTGGCTCAGTCGGTTAAGTGGCCGACTTCGGCTCAGGTCACGATCTCGCGGTTTGTGAGTTCGAGCCCCGCGTCGGGCTCTGTGCTGACGCTCGGAGCCTGGAGCCTGTTTCAGATTCTGTGTCTCCCTCTCTGTCAGCTCCCACTCATGCTCTGTCTGTCTCTCTGCCTCTCTCTCTCTCTCTCTCAAAATTAAATAAGCATTTAAAAAAAAAAGAATTTCTTGTGTTTATGAGGCAAAAATCTTAAAACTAACATATCATTTAATTATATATGTCAATCAAAATATAAAATAAATTATAAAAATAAATTGAATGTTGAAATTTTTAAGAATCTATTAACCTCTAATTAAATTTTGGTGTTTTCATCAAAATAGTGCCTTAGTTTTAGGTAATTAACTTATGATATAGGTTATGAATGTAACTCCTAAAATAAATTTGACATTATGAAATGCATATAATTTTTAGAGAATCTGTAGATTAAAATGTAGGTGAAGCAATAAAGCTATTAAAAACTCTGATGAGGAAGAGTACAGACTCCCTCAAATATACTATGAGTGGTAAAGCGACTAACACAAATTTATCTCTGACAGAGCCTGGAATTCTCTATTTCTCTTTTTTGGAATGATCTGTAAAGCCTGTTGTTGAGATTTGTTACACTTATTGGTCATAAATATGTTAATGCAAATTTTTTTAATATATTTTTATCTCCATGAAATCTAAGATCAGAGGAAACGGGGAAAGTTCTTACACTCACTTGCATGTTTTTGCTTACTGTACTGATTCTGAAAAGTCACGGTCTATTCTGGCTGACTAAGGTGATAGAGGGGTATGAGATGGTACCTGGAGCAGTAGTAGGAGTACATGGAGGTTGGAGAGGGGCACAAGAAATCATGTAGGAAGAAGCTGAAGACAAATGTTTCTTATTTAAATAGTTAAGAGATTCCATTTCTCTTTTTTCCCTCATGTGTCTTTTGCTTAGTTTTATGTTAGTTCCAGGGTAGAGATGCTATATCAGTAATTTAGCTCAGATACAATATGGGTTAAATGGAATTTTGTGAGAAGAAACTATTAGCTATAACACTGCATTGTACCTTTGAGAAAACACCTTTAGAACCCCAACTAACATACCTATAAATAAAATTAGATAACAAAACCTGTCTACAAACTAGGAGTTTTTCACCTAACTAAAATAAATACTGCTTTTCTTGAAGAGAGACATGATTCTTCTAAACATTTTCTTTATATTTCTGGACTGTTTCAATCACGTTGTGAAGCATTATAGATACCCTGAAGTAATATAAGAGAGTTATTCTCTCAGGATAATTTGTTTAGTGTGGGTTGCCATTGTGGCAAAATAAATGGCACCTGAAAGTACTGTCATTTAAAACTGCATTAGCAAGGCCACGGGTTAGCTTCGTGGCTATGATTCAGCCATACTGCACAAAATGAATGTCTATTTATTATAATCTTGTTTAAAATAACATGTAAATGACAAAGGAAGAACACTTTTTTTTGTTTGTTTGTTTCTATATCTTGATTTTTTTTTAATTTTATAATAGGTTATTTTCAAATTGGTTTACATGTAACACCCAGTGTTCATCCCAACATGTGCCCTTTTTAATGCCTGTCACCCCCTCTCCCCCCTCCCTCACCCCCCTCACCCTCAGTTTGTTCTTAGTCTTTGAGAGTCTCTTATGTTTTATCTCCCTCCCTCTCTGTGTCTTTTTTTTCTTTCCCCTCTTCCCCTCCCCCTGGTTTTTGCTTAGTCTCACAAAGTCCACCTATTCATGGAAACATATGGTATCTGTCTTTTCCTGACTGACTTATTTCACTTAACATAATACCCTCCAGTTCCATCCATGTGGCTACACATGGCCAGATTTCATTTTTTCTCATTGCCACGTAGTAGTCCATTGTATATATGTACCACATCTTCTTTATCTACACTGTTGGTGGGAAGCAAACTGGTGCAGTCACTCTGGAAAACGGTGTGGAGGTTCCTCAAAAAAATGAAAATAGAGCTACCCTTTGATCCAGCAATAGCACTGCTAGGAATCTACCCAAGAGACACAGGAATGCTGATGCATAGGAGCACGTGTACCCCAATGTTCATAGCAGCACTTTCGACAATAGCCAAATCATGGAAACAGACCAAGTGCCCATCAACTGACGAGTGGAAGAACACTTTCTAATAGCCTCTTCAGATTTAATCTGATGGATTTGAAATATAATTGCAAAGTAGAGGTACGAACTTACTATTTTATTCGTAAGTTAATTTTGAGGCAGGAAACAGTGTCCTATTCAATCTGTTGTTTTTGAGATATAGCATCTGATATTTCAGGAGTACCATGGACTCTTTCATGCCATAGATGTATTTAAATAAATCTCAGCTCATGAATGATTGATCTTAGAATTAGAAAACATCTCAAGTGTGAGCAATTAGATCTCTTTTTATTGTTGAGTTCTGGTTCAACAGGCATGAAATTCTAGGGCATGGATTGTGAGTTATAGTACTCCAGGGCCCTTACTCCATTGGCAAGTTCTGATGCTTTCAAAATGAAACACTAGCTTCATATTCAAAATTCTCCTTTGTTCAACGATCCTTGTAATACATTTTGATGTTTCAATCTCTCAAGTGTTGGTTGAGACCAGGTTTAGAGAATGCTATCAAAGTCGCCATAAATACTCGAAGAAAAAGATATCTTTGCATTGTGCAAAGAAAGAATAGGTTGATGCACAGTTAGACAGACACATTATACATAGGTATCAACTTGCTATTTTTAGTCAATTCCAAGTGTTATGAACACATTTTTTTTGTCACTGAGTGTGTATATAGTCATGTGATTCTTTTTTTTTAATGTTTATTTATTTTTGAGAGAGAGAGAGAGAGAGAGAGACAGAGCATAAGCAGGGGAGGGGCAGAGAGAGAGGGAGGCACAGAATCTGAAGCAGGATCCAGGCTCTGAGCTGTCAATACAGAGTCCCATGTGCGGCTCTAACTCACAGACTGCTAGATCATGACCTGAGCTAAAGTCAGAGCTTAACTGACTGAGCTACCCAGGTGCCCCAGCCATGTGATTATTTCTAATCGTTGATGTGGGAGTGGAAGAAATATGTATCACTTCTGGACTAGAGATTTATTTTTTTTTAATTTTTAAGTTTATTTATTTATTTTGAGAGAAACAGAGACAGCACGAGTCGGGGAAGGGCAGCTCTGCCAGTACAGAGCCTGATGTGGGGCTTGAGCCCACAAAGCTATGAGATCATGACCTGAGTGGAAACCAAGAGTTGGACACTTAACCGACTGAGCCACCCAGTCTCACCCTCTAGGCCAACTTTCTGATCCCCTCTTCTCATAATACAGTAATTGTGAAGCACGTGTCAGAATGAAATCTCTAAACAGCCTGGTTTTGTGGGTTATAGCAATGAGCAGGGGCCTCCGCTGTCAACCCACACTAGGCATGTGGGATAATTAAGAAACAAACCTTTTTTTTGTTGAAGCTACTGAGCCCATATATTAGGGTAGCAAAACGTAACCTATCTTGGCTAATTGAAAGATGGAGATGGATATCTATATATTTATAGATATATATATCTATATAATTATTAGGTAGCTATCATATGAAGAATAGTAAGAAAATATTTCTTCCTCAAAAAAAAAAAAAAAAAAACTGTTGTTTCAAATTTGTCACACCAACATTTTACACTGTCTAGAGTTCACTTAACTTTTTTCTGACTGACCTGTATGCCAGTGTGGTAGGCATGCGCATATGTGTTTGCATTAACATCAGCCTATAGAAATACCAATAATTAGGCTAGATTCAGAAGAAAGTTTGACCCAAGCTCTTTATTTCACAAAGATAACTCAAGTTAAGAGATTGCCCAAGGTTACCCACATAAAAAAAAAAAATACATGCTAAAAGCCCAGGTTTTCTGAAAAATTAGAAACCATTAGTTACATGATTGAGCTCATTTCCTTCATATCACCACCTAGCTGTGTATGTGGAGAGTGGTCAGGGAACCTTGTGCAGGAAAGGGCTTGTTGGCAGGTAAGAACTTTTAAAGAATGTATGTGAAGGTAGAAGAGAAAGAGCTATAGAAAAGGGAATGGTGGAACAACTCTATGTCACAATACTTTGGAGCAATTCCCTGCATGTTTTATATGAAAGTCACACAGTTATTGTTCCAGGGAGACTCAGAATGGCTGGCTCTACAGTCCTCAAGTCATAGCTCACAAGAGTCACAACTTTTTTTCAATCATTTCAATAGCTATTAGAAGTCATAATCATATATCAAACTTCTAAGCAGATAAATGTACACTTCAGAATCTTCAGGCAAAATTCTATTTTTCCCATTGGTGATTTCTAGATGTTTGTCTAATCTTTAATTTTTTTCAGCCAACATGACTGACGTATAACGGATTTTTCTTTTTTACTGTGCTTCTGTTTTAGAAGAATGGATACCCTGATTCTTTCAAAACATCCTCAAAATAATGACCTGGGACTAAATTAACATTTCTAAAAGTCACTGAGATTTTTTAGATAAAATTCAATATAAATGCATCCAGTTAAATTTTATTATCGCTTTTCAGGATTGGGCTACACAGGCTATGATATCTGTGCTTTGTTTATCTCTGCTTTAATAGGCATTTCATTGACATTTTGATAGACTCCTCCAGTGCTTGAGGTTATTAAATTCTGTGCTTCAAGTTATTAATGTCAGAGCAATGGAATTAAAATTGCTCCTTTGATCGTGCATTATTCGCTTATTTTTAGCCTAGGATATTACAGTGGAAAATTTTTAAACCCAATGGTTTTAGATAAGTTTGAGGATATATATCTAAATAATAATAATAATAATAATAGTAATAATAGTAATTATAATAAATCTACAATTATTTCTTTAAAACTACTCTTTAGACATTTTGAAATGCAATTATCACTGATTGTCACCAAATGTATATATGTAGGGGTGCAATGTTCATACTTGCCTTTCTTCTTTCTAGAAAGGAAGGCAAAGCATGTGAAAAATACTGTTGCCAAATTCAGAAGTTTTTATCCTTGCAAACCTGGCAAGGATTCAACTTCAAATGCAGTTTTTTATTTCACATTAAATTTGATTTTTATTTTATATGAGAAAGGTTATCGTTCATTCTGGAACAATGAAATGGTGAGAGGACTCAAGTTCATAACTTGTGTTAACAGCAATCATCTTAATATCTTTCATTTATCAAGATTCTGCTCTATTTCAAATTATGAATTATGTATTGTGTGTGTGTGTGATATGCTTAAACCTAACAATGAGTTGCAAGGCAAGTAAGATCATTCCCCCCTATCAGTGAGGAGACTATTGCTTAAATTGGCTAAAATCATCCCACTAATAAATGAGAGTCAGAATTCAAATCTAGCTAGCTTAATTTCATTCCAGACATATGTTATGATACTTTACTACCTTGCCTTATCTACTTTGTCTGTTTTAAAATTATATTTCCACATTAGTAACGATAATAGCTGATATTTCTACAGGTTTTACTTTGTGCCAGCCACTGCTACCACTGATTCAAATGTACTAACTCATTACTTCTCACAGCGTCCCTGTGTTATTTTACAGATAATGAATTGTATAGAGAGGCCGTACTATTGGCTAAGACAGGTAGTAACTGATGGAGTCTGGATTTGAAAACCGATTTCTGAGTTCAGGCTCCTAACCATCATATTTACTCTGGTTATCATTTTCATGAATTCCAGGTGAGAGTTCCCTTCAAGAATGATAATATGTTTATGAATATTCTATTTGTTCATGTTCTATCTTCTTGGTTTTAATCCTTCTAGACTTACTTGATCCCGATTTACCTGATCTCTACATTTCACCTTGCCTGCTAATTCTTCTAACATAGTGTTGACCTGAAGTCCTGTTTAAAAAAAAAATGATTTTGAGGACAAATGACCTCTCAGTGAGTAAGAGTGTCATGAGTATGTAGCAATTTCTGCCAAGGATGCAGGAGGGTAGAATGTGGTTCAGTTGTCAATTAGTCTAACAGCTATAAATCATTATCTAAACTTAAACAGAAGTAATTTAAGTAGTTCATAGTTTATCCTTGATAGGATTAGTCTAGCTCTATCTTGGCACTTCAGTTCCAAATTGTAGGATTCTACCTAGTTTTAAATATCTAGTTTGTTCCACAGTCTTTGTCAGGGTCTGCCTGACTGTCAACCTCAGAAACTACTGTCTACTCTGAAAACCAATTCCTATAAGAATGGGACTTTGCCTTCTCTGGACAATTCCACTATCCTTAGCATGAAGACAATTGCCTTTCTCTATGATAATAGCTTCCTAGAGTGAGGGCTACTTACTTGATTAATCCAAGATTCATTACTTTGAGTTTCACCACTCCCAAATAACATTTCTGATTTGCCAGGTTGAGTTTCCTCTGACAGCTCTGATGTGGTCTCAATCTCACTGTTATTACAAGTGCTACTCAGATGACATAGTCTACAGAACTTACATCAATCGTAACATATGTTTTCAGACATCAATAACTTGTCAGCGTCTGTTTTCAAACTTGCTGCTCAGACAAACTAAATATCAGTGCAGAGCCCAGTGATAATTTCTCAGTATTTCCTTGAACTTTACTTTAGGCTTTTATTGCGATGACAAAAAAAATGGCATTAGACTTTGCAGCAGGCCATATCATTTATGGTTCACGATGAGTTTGCATTTAAACAAAACACATACAAAAGTTGCTATAAAGACAGAAGTCCTCCTTTATGCATTTCATTAAGTTTAACACTAGATGCATATTAATACTTTCATACATATTAAATATTAACAAATAATTTAACTTGAATATTTTTGTCTTATGTAATTTTTTTTAAAAATGTGAATATGTGAATTCTGTCAGCCGCTGTGTATTTGTGTGTTTTTATATTTGTGGGTTTTGCAAATGTATTGAAATTATTTTCCATTGAAATGGACAGGGCCAGATCAGAGTTCTTTGGCATGACCGAAGACCCTTCCATCCAGGCCTAACATTGTACTATCAATCAGTTATCATTAAAATTAAAAAAAAAAATGTAAAAGTTTATGTAGCTATTTTGAGACAGGCAGAGACAGCACAAGTGGGGGAGGGGCAGAAAGAGAGGGAGAATCCCAAGCATACTCTACACTGTCAGTATGGAGCCCAACCTCAGGACTCAAACTCATGAAACAGTGGAATCATGACCTGAGCCAAAACCAAGAATTGGATTCAACTGACCAAACCACCTGGGTGCCCCACGATCAGTTATCTTTAAACACAACTGTGTCCACCGGGTCACTGTGCTAGTGATGTCACTGAACAAGCATTCACTGAGTGTTTGCAAAGCTCCCAGTCCATGATCATTCCCTCCGTTTATTCCCATTGACAAATAGACTGATTTTCTATTCCGTTACACATAATTTTCAATCTCATCAAGTTTCAAAACAAGAGATCAATATGGCCTCTTTCCTGGTTTACTTGTAAAGTACGTAACCTCAATTGTAACCAAAAATGGGACAAAATGTTCTGGAACTTTTCAAAGAACATAATCTTGAGATCACTGATTAATTATATCTATCCAAATATTAAGTGAAGGACAATGATTCTCTGTGGAATATATCTTAAACGATTTACAATTCTTACTAGCCCCCATTAAGTAATAGACCCTTGGTGTGTGAACACATATGTGCAACTTATATGAAACCCTTACATTATATGCAAATTTATTTGAATGGTCATTTTGGAGAACAGTAACAATTCTTATAAGATTCTCAAAATCATATGTGTATCGAATAACATAGGGAAGCTCCGGAAGACTATTCTAAAAAACCACTCTGGATTTAGATCTTCCATTGTTTGCTAAATGCTAACACTTAATTGTTACCCCATAGGGTTTATTATCCTGAATGAGTACTGGGATGATTGTTCATATCACAGAGAGACAGACATTATGTGAAATAGCTCGAAGAAATTTGTCATTCTAATAAACACATGATGGTAAAACCATGTTTTTATATTTAATACATGTTATTTTTACGAGAAAGCACAAAATAAATATCTGGTAAGTCTTAAAATTTGAGTAACTATGTTTCTCCTGGGAGAATGGGGTACTTGTTAATTATTCTTTTGTGAGTTTCCCAAATACAACATATTTTTGCCACCTTCCTAAAATGGCTGCTAGAAATCACAATGTCTAATTTCACCTATAGAAAATGTTCAGGAAGCATCGATTTCTGTCCAATTGCTTCATCTTATATTTCTTCTTATCTTTTTTACAATTACACATCTTTCCCTCACTTACTTCAGGTGCTTATTCATATTTTATCTGTGTTGCATTAAATTATTTATAGAACAAAGCAGAGTAGAAATAAATAATTAAGTAATTGGGCCAAGAAATAAATAAATGAACAAAGTGCCTATCATAGGCAAAGTATGAATCATGACATTTGTCTGAATCAATAATATTCAGTAAAATTTTCAGTGATTATGGAAATGTCGTACATATGGATTTTCAAATATGGTATCCACTAGCCACATACGACTATTTAAGTACTTAAAATGTTACTACTGAAATTGAGAAACTAAAGTTTTAAACTTTACTAATTTAAAATTTTTATTTAAATAGCCACATGAAGTCAGAGGCTACTATTTAAGACTGCACAGGAAGTCACAGCACTATTCATTTTACAGGACTTTAAAAGTCAAGGCTGCTCATTTTTTGTAACTTAAAAAAATCAATTTTATTTTAGAGAGAGCATATGAAAGTGTGCGTACACACGAGCAGTGGAGGGGCAGAGAGCGAGCGAGCAAGAGAATCCCAAGCAGATTCCATGCTCTCAGTGCAGAGTAGGACCAGGGCTGGTTCCCACGACCATTGGATTATGACCTGAGCCGAAATCAAGACCCAGACGCTCAACTAACTGAGCCACTCAGGCACCCCTAAGGACAAAGTTCTAAATAAACCATTTTATTATATGTTTTGAAAATATTGTTCCTCAAAATTAAAGTATTTGGGGGGAAAGTGTCAGTAAAAATGTGAAGTGTTTGTTGACTCACCTCTCTGGCAATGGAGTATGTTCCTTGTCAATTTAGCTGACTTGTTTGTTATTTCATATTATTTCTCAGTTTTTGCTTTGTTTGTTTTAATATTGAGAGGATGTGTTTATTCCTTCCTGGGGTTTGGTGAGATTTTCTCTTCTTGTGTGGAACAAGCTTTGTCCTTCCTATTTGTGAGAACACTGAGACTTGGGGGTTGTCAGGAGCTAAGCAAACACTTTTTGCCACATTTTCCCGCCAATGATACTCTAGCCTAAACCAGTAGCTCTCAACCTAGAGCATGATTAGAATCATCTGGAGGGCTTGCTCCACCTCCCTCACCCCCAGAGTTCAGATTTAGTAGGTCTGAGGCCTAAATAGTAATGTTTCTTTTTTTTTTTTTTCAATGTTTATTTATTTTTAAGAGCTGGAGAGAGAGAGACAGAGGGTGAGTGGGGGAGGGGCAGCGAGAGAGGAGAGAGGAGAGGGAGACACAGAATCTGAAGCAGGCTCTGAGCAGGATGCTGGGCTCTTTCGAACTCACCAGCCTTGAGATCATGGCCTGAGCTGAAGTCAGACGCTTAATTGACTGAGCCACCCAGGTGCCCCTAAAGTTTAACGTTTCTAGTAAGTTCCAGGTGATGCTGATACTGTGGGTCCAGGAGTTCCGCTTGAGCTGCACTGCACTGGCTCTCAGCTTATAGATTTCACTTGCAGGTGGATCTGGCAGCCAATCACTAATGCCATAAAACTTTTTGTCTACCAGCAGAAAGGCATTATAAACCTTGGGCTACCTGTAATCTGGTCCAAGTATTTGTTCTTAGGTCCGTCAACTAGCTGAGCATGACATAAAAGCCTGAAGATTTTGGCATAATTTAAAGAGACCCTTCAATATGTGCATTGTTTCTGGAAGGTGCCCCAGTATACCAATATCTTTCATTTGACTGTGAGCTGTGTTACCTATGATATATAACTAATAGTAGTCAAATTACAAAGCTGTGAGTGATTTGCTTCTATTTATATTTAGAATGTGGATTCAGCGAGATCACTGAAAGGAAAATGTAATTCTGATAATATTTTATTGAACATATTATTGTATCAGGAGCTAAGTCCTCTCTCTACATGCATGATCATACTTAATCCATGCAATATGTTTTCTGTAAACACGTGTTTAGTATTAGAGTTTGCTCAAGAAAAGAAGAAAGCGTGGAGAGTCCATCAGTCGCCTATGAGCAACAGCTGAAGGAAGCTGGGATTTAAGCTTTAGAGTCCACTTTCAGCTATGGAGCAGATGACGGATGAAGGTAAGCTTCCCAAGATGTATATAATAGTTGTTTTTTTAACGTACTGAAATATGATAATTAAATGCAGAGTTATTTGTGTGGACATTAAAGGTCTGTGTGACACAGAATCAAACTTTTTCAAATATTTCCCTGAAGTAGCCAGTATTCTTGGATAAACAAAGTAGAGAAATTCCTTAGGTTGTTTGCCACTATCTTTTCGAAGTTATTAAACTGATATTTGGTAAGAAAAAAAAAAGCTTTTACTTTCTAAAGACAATTAAAAAAAAAACAAAGCTAGTTTTTCAACTGTTGTGTGCAAACACTCTTTGCTCTGCAAGAGAATTAAAGAACTGTATAATGTGTTGAAATGTTAAATTTTTGCATCAAAACTTATCACAAACGTGTTTTGATCCCAATTTTATCCTTATTTCTCTGGCTCTAACATGGATAAGATCTCTAAAAAGGAGGCATTTTTAAATTTCAGAGTTTTAAATTTTGTTTTTTGACTTAAAATTCATCTTCTTAAGTAAGTTAGTGGAACTTTGGTACAATATTTCTTAAAACATGTGAATTTATTTATAGTGTATCCTTTTAATTGGTGTGGTATTCCTTATAACAAAATACAAAGCAGTTTTCTACATCCATCAGCTTTAAGGTAACCCTATTAAAAGGAAGTTTTTATCTAAGTTTAAACAAATTTTATTCCCTATACTAGGTGATGACATCTTCAAGGTGAGTTTAGGAATGGAAATGGGAAAAATCAGGGGCTAATAATTCAAAATGATCAAATGTGACTTTTCATCTGCTCTGTGAAGTGTAATGCATAACAAGTATTTGAAAACAATTTCCTACAGGTATAACCTCAAAAAAGTAATTGAAGCATTGCTTGTAATATCATAAAATGGCAAACTTCGTGTTGCCTACCATCGGGAACTATTGGGAGTTGTTAAAATCAATGATGAGATTTTATAAAGTCATTAGGACTACTGAAGTTAATATGACTGTATATATGATTGCAACATTGCAGTAAAGTGCATATTATATGATCCTTTTTGCAAAAATAGATGATATTCTGTAAGGTAGGTAGGCAGGTCTATCATTTCTAGATAGATAGACAGAAAATAAATAGGTGGTAACCTCCTAAGGAGAGAAATGAGACATGGAGGGGGAAAAAAATCCCTTCAATTTGCACCTTTGTAAATTTTGTCTTATTTCACAATAATTCAACAGTGAATATCCTTGTCCATAAATAGCTGACAAATCCTTTTCCTCAGTAAATTCCTATGATTGTAATTCTAGGATATAAACAATACTGAGTAAAATATTTCTTAAGCGATGCTACATATATTAAGCAACCGCCAGGAAATACCTCCAATAGAGAATTCATCTGCACCCATAAAAAAATTAATGTTAATTTTTTCTATTTGCTGTAGGAAAAAACTCTCATATAAATGAATATGCTCATAAATTGTGAAGCTTAGGATAGCTGAACAATTTTTCACATATCTGAGTCGTTTGCAATTCTTCAATGATTTATCGGCTAGTGACATTGAAAGAAATACTAAGTTTCAAAAAGATAAGGACTAACTATATTTTGTTCTACTTAATATATGGAAAAATGTAAGCCTTTAAAAAAATTTTTTTGAACATTTATTTACTTTTGAGAGACAGAGACAGAGTATGAGAGAGGGAGGCACAGACTCTGAAGCAGGCTCCAGGCTCTGAGCTGTCAGCACAGAGTCTGACACGAGACTTGAACCCAGGAACTGTGAGATCATGATCTGAGCTCAAGTCAGATGCTTAGCCAACTAAGCCACCCAGGTGTCCCTAAACCTTCTATAATGTAAATAAGATACCTAAAACTAGGATTCTAAAAATGTATGACTCAGTGGAATACTAAAAATAATGTACTCAAAATTCTTTGGCTTAAAGATTAGGAAAGTCATGTGCAGAAAAGACATAACAGCTCCTGTATTGTAGAAGTTTCCAACTACAAAACTAACATGAGGGCATGGCACCATAATCTATAGTCTTTTCCTTGTACAAAGCTCTGTTTCTAGAATAACCATATTATAAAAAAAAATCTTCATCTCTAAGTAAGTAGATGACAGACTATATTGTGTGTATGTTACCTGTATTTTATTTTTGGTGCCGTGAAATAAATGTGTGTGTCTGTATATATATATACATATACATATGTGTATATATATATGTGTGTGTGTATATGTATATGTGTATATACTATCCATATATGTGTGTGTATATATATATATATATATCATGCATATTGTGCAAATATTACAAAGTGACATTCTCAAATGCGGAGCTTTCCTTTTGGTTTTCTTTTATATTAGTAGCTGAACTGGAAAATGCAAGCTGTCAAATATATGTTTCTTTTTTACTACTCTAAATAGAATAGCTTCATATTAATTACCTGGTAGCAACCAAGTATATGAACTACATTTGGAAAGCGGAACACAAAATATTCTATGCTTATTTTGAGAGACAATAGAAAGACCTAAATGAATCCAGAGTTTAGTTTGTGCATTTGCAGGGAAAGGTGATACTATGTTTTAAAATAATCTAATTTCATCTTAAATCACTGGGAAGGTTTCACATTTATTCATACCAATAACAAAAGGCAAGAATATGAAAGGATAATAAAACCCTGATAAACCAGAAGAAAACATTTTATATTATTTTAATGGGAAATAATTGTAAACAAATTTAATACCCTTGAACTCTGTACTTTACATTTAATCAAGAAAAATAATAGGAACAAACTTAAGCATTTGTGAGGCATCTTATAATATCAGTAGAGAGATTACTTTGGGCTTTCATCATCTATGAGAAAATAGGTTGAATTACTTACTTGTATCTCACAATAACACAGTGAAAGCAAAATTAGAACCAGAAGGTCTTCGGTCATAACCTTGAATTGGTTCAGTGGGTTTTGCTTTGTTAACTTGGTGTCTGCAGTCTTTTACCTCACACAAAAACAATAGCTCTGTGGCTATATGCATGTGAGTAACTAGGAAAAAGTCTTTTAAAAATTACTGTTAGCAGACATCATGATAATAAAAGTAATTTTGACAAAGCACAGTGCTATGAGGAAGATATAATTATTCCCAATTTTTATATGCAGAACATGAGGTTTCGAGAGTTTGCAACTTTCCTCTGTCTCAGATACCTGGTATAAACTGAGTCAGTACTTAAATGCAGGTTTTCTCCAAGTTTAGATGTCACAGACATAATGGAAATATTTACGTTATTTTTTTCTTTGCGAGTGGTAGAAACCCATCTTCCTAGCATATGTTTAAAAATTAAGACTTTTGTTGGCTCATAAATTATAAGTAATCACTGAACATTATTAAACTACAAGGAGTGCTGGGATAAATCTGAAAGTGACTCAAACACTTTTCTTCATACACACACACACACACACACACACACACACACACACACACACACACACACACACACACACAGAAAGGCATTTGCCTTTCACTGCAGAGTGGTTTCTTTCTCTTCCACCAGAGACTTTCTGTACATGGTGGAAAAATGATAACACTCAGGATGCTCTTGGGAATGTGCTTTGGTTCCAGGGTCTCTCAAAATCCTTCTTGTTAGAGGGGCGCCTGGGTGGCTCAGTTGGTTGGACGGTCGACTTTGGCTCAGGTCATGATCTCACGGTCTGTGAGTTCAAGCCCCGCATCAGGCTCTGTGCTCACGGCTCAGAGCCTGGAGCGTGCTTGAGATTCTGTATCTCCTTCTCTCTCTGCCCTTCCCCTGCTCATACTCTGTCTCTATGTCTCTCAAAATAAATAAACGTTAAAAAAAAAAAAGTTTAAAAAAAAATTCTTCTTGTTAGTTAACAAATGCTTGTGTCTAGACCCATTGCCCAGGGCATAGAAAGTACATCCCTGCCCTTACACACTTCCTCTTCTGTCTTAGCAGCTCTCAAGAACTTAAGCAAAACCCATTAAATAAGCATCTAGTTGTGTATTAACTGTATGAACATGAATTAATATCTGTTCAGCGCCCTCTATGTGATCAATTCTAGTCTAAATTATTTATATTTATAGTTCTAATTTTTACAAAAACTCTGAAAGTGAAGCATTATATCCTACCTTACTGATAAGGAAGAGTAGGAGGGTGGGGAAGATTTGAGATTTGAGCTCAATTCAGTGCAAACCCTAAGCCCGTTTCTTTTTCTATTTTACCTAATAAACAGAGATGAGTGTTTATTGGGTTTATGGTTTGCTTCAAATAATTCATTAGGCTAATTTTATTAACTGCTTCTCCACAAAGACTTTGAATTTTAAGCTTTTCAAAGAAAATGCATTGGTGTACAATTATTATCAAGCAAGACAATCAAGTTTTGCTGAAATCAAGTTTATGGTATTTTTTTTCTTTAACAGATATGTAAGTGTATCAGAGAAGTTAGGATATTTTAGATCTTAAGATGATTTTAAAACATACCCATATGGTGATAGTAATTTCAGGAGGATAATTTTTTATATTAAGATTCTCATGTCAATAAGCTATATGTTCATTGTATTTTTAGCTACCATTTTTTTATTAATTATAGAAGTATGCTTTCTAAATACAAAGTAAGAAAAATCTATGGAAGGAAAATACACAGATGTTCAGGTACTGTAAGACAAAACGTATAGGATGCAAAGATATGAGTAGTATCAACATAGTTTTATAACCTGAAAAACAGTTTAAAAAGGAAATAATACCTTCTGTGCCAAAAACTGTGATTCACACCTCTCACGCAGAATTTGTGACAAACCAATGTTTTGATAGATTTTATGTTGCCGCAGACGTAGTTTGTTTTTTCTTTCCATTTTTTTTACACTTATTAGGTAAGTAATCTCAAATGACATTCTTAATTTGGTTAATGATTTTGTATTTTGCTAAAAGTCTAGACTTAAGGACAAATCTAATAAAGAGAATATAAATACTCTTTGAAATTGTATGCTTCCAATGTACCGATGGCTCTCTTCAATATGAGAAGTGAACACTCAAACCACTGGCCTGAGCTTCAATTTCTGTGAGTGACGCTGGCAAGAGTCAATTCTGTCTGGATATCTGTGCCAGAGTCCTAAGTTGTGATGAAACTACTGAGCCATGCTTTAGTTGTAGCTAAAACCTATTCCTCCCAAATGAGCAGTAGATCAAGGCAAGGTATGAGAAGAAATGGCAGGCACAAATGGAGAGTTAGACCTTTTACCACTTTGAAACATCAAGTGTTGGATTTGTCACCAACATGAATACTGACATGTTTAGTTTTGGGAAGAGGTTTTTGTTTTTGTTTTTGTTTTTCTAACCTATATGAATATCTTACTGAAAAAATTTGGAAAAATGTATAGAAAGGAAGAAGTCCTCCTGGCCCGATTCTGTTTGTAGTTGGCTTCTTTAAAGAAAGCCTACAGTTTTCTCAAATTTTATGAGTACATGAGAGTGCTACACAATAGGGGCTCCTAGGTGGCTCAGTCAGTTGAGTGTCCTATTCTTGATTTCCGTTCAGGTCATGATCCCAGGGTTGGAGGATTGAGCCCTGCATGGGGCTCTTTGCTGAGCATGGAGCCTGCTTGGGATTTTTCAATCTCTCTCTCCCTTTCCCTCTCCCTCTCTCTCTGTCTCTGTCCCTTCCCCACTCACACTATCTCTCTCAAAAAAATAAATGCTACACACTAATAGTAATAAACAGTAAATTAAAACTTGAAGCAATGAATTAAACCAATAAGAAAACATAGTTATTTTCTCTGTGGGGACAGTCTTTTCATGTTTTTTAAATTCTAAAAGTACCTAATTCAAACTCTGGATTCTTCTCAACCAACACAAACACCTCAGACTGAGAAGCATTTTATGATGGGGACACTGTTGTGCCAATTTAGAAGCACCTTGACTCACACCCCTCTTTTTCCCCCAGCATGCACTTTTCATCAAAGGGTGTTCGCAAGGTAACATATATTTTTTTCCCTTATTAGCTTATTTTTTGGAGGCAAAGGACTACAATTCATTTTTCCTTGATGTAGGCATATACAGCTCATAGTACACTTATTTTTTTTCACCTCTACCCAGCTAAGATCAAGAAGCATCAAATCATATTTCCAATAATCAGCATAAGCACAGATACAGATTATGGACTACAATGTTCTTGATATTTGGGGAACTTACGTTCTAACTTAATATTGAATTCAGCTTGATCTTTATGATCTGTTTTTAATCAATGCAGTTTTTAAATTTAATTCGTCAGCTTTGTGTCAGATTAATGAATTTCCAAGACTTACAAAGGGTCCATGACTCATAATACTCCTATTAACTGCTTGCTTCAGGGTTGATGATTCATGCTAAACAGTAGCAATTAGATTCTTTTGATTTTTGTGGAGTAAAGGTTGGAATTCATTCTCTAATAGCTACTTATATTTATTTACAGCTCTTTATAGCCATGTTTTAACCAATCCAGTTTTATAGATGAAGGACCAGTGAGGTTAAGTGCCTTGCCCAACACCACCCAGTAGGTGAATTAAAAGCTGAAATTAGAATTTCAAATTTCCATTCTCTGTGAGTCACTGAGCCATGCTACCTTGAAACACATTAAAGAATTTACTTAGAAAAAAAATTTAAAACCTTTCAAATTTCATGATAAAATTTAAATACTTATTTTCAAAGGAACTCCTTTATGATCACATTTAAATGCTTTATATGTACATGATCACATTCAGTGTTAGATATTTTAATTAACTTATGACAAAATTGCTAGAAAAATATTAGTGTAATTCTGACTAGTTAGATTACAGAAACTTAATTTGTCTTTGTCTTATAAAGAAAATATGAATTGTTCGCAGTGGTCTATGAGGTTGGTAAGTAAGACTATAAATGTTCTTTATACCCAACAACTATGTTTAATTTTTACTAAATACATTTACAGTAGTAGATTATATTATGATGAAGAGGATTCTAGGCTTGTAGACTGCTAATTTGGAGCCAATTTCCATCCATAAAATGCTAAGCATTAATAAACTGAGTTATAACAAATGACCCATAATTAAATATAAATCATATATTATAAAGTACATTTAAAAGCTACTGTGAAGTGAACCCATTTTTCTGTGATTAATTATACCCCTTAATAAATGACTTAATAACATGTAATATGATTGGGGGAAATTTCCTACAGTGCAATCATTGACTCACAGAAGACAAGCTCCAGAAAATATTAATGCCTTTTCATGAAATCTTGATTATACGGCAGAGATAAAACTTTCATCCGTCCATTCATTCATTCATTCATTCATTCATTGAGGAGACTTAAGTTTTTGCCTTGATTGAGATAGCACATCTTTCCTAAATAGACTGCCTCTGTTTTATTGCATTTCATAACCATACCCAATGTTCTTTTGGTCCATTACACACAGAACCATATAATCTGGAACTAAAAATTTGAGATCATTTAGCCTGTTCTTTCTTTTGAGTGACAAAACAGAATTTCAAAGACATCGAGTTACATTCTGTGGTTACATAGTTAGTCTATAGTTGTGTTATTTTCTGTAAACTGGGTCTATATTCTGAGTGACTGCAGGTGGCATGACTAGACTAAGAGCTCACCTCCCAACTTTCTGGTCCTGTTTCTTCCAAAGAGAGAATTTTTTTTTTTTCTTGAAGACTATATATGAGAGAGTGGTTTCAAACCTAGCAAGTTAATAAATTTTCTATTATGTAAGTTAGAAGAAAGAATTCCTATTTCATGGTATTACCATAAAGATTACATGAGATGAGCAATATGAATTATCTTGCCAGAGATTGGCTTTTTCTTACCTCAAAGTCATTAGAGCTTGGGTTTCCCATATGTTTTGTATACTGCTGGATTCTCAGAATTTTCTCCTCCTCCTCCTCCTCCTCCTCCTCCTCCTCCTCCTCCTCCTCCTCCTCCTCCTCCTCCTCCTCCTCCTCCTCCTCCTCCTCCTCCTCCTCCTTCTCCTTCTTCTTATTTTTATTATTAGGGAAAAGATGATCAGGGTACTAAATGTCTAGAAAACTGTCAGAATCACAGAGTTTAGGTAGTGGGCAAAAAAAAGTGGGTAGCTTTGCCCACTACCTAAAAACTATGAAAGGACTGGAGAAATAGCAGAGAATTAGTGCTTTGTTGTCAGGTGATGTTAAAAAGCCCTAAGTTAAACAATTAATTAGGCTCTTAAATAATTAGGCTCTTAAAGCCTAAAAAAGATGCTGAAGAGGAACAACATTAGATGGATGTAAAACATTGGAAGTATTTCACAAATAGGGTATTTATTTTTATATACTGAATATCAGCATACCATCAATTTTACTGGAATGGAAGAGATGCAGTACTGAATATCTTTTGCGATATAATCTACTTATGGCTAATGTACAATGCGTAGTATGCGTATACCCATGAAATCATCACTAAAATCACTTATGTCAAGAGAATGAACATATTAAACAATCTGAAAAATTGACTCATGCCCTTTTATAATCCCTGTCTTCCCTTCCTCCCTGTCTGTCCCAGGAAATGGCTACTCTGTTTTCTGTCTCTATACATGTGTTTGCATTTTCTAGAATTTCATACAAATTCAATAATTATGTATTCTTTCATTGAACATGATTATTTTGAGATTCACTGATATTGTTCACGTCAGTAGGTCATTTATATTGCTGAGTGCCATTCCATTTCAGAGGTATATCACAATTTGCTTATTCATTAGGTGATGAGTATTTGGGTTGTTGTCAATTTAAATTCCTACAAATTATTTTTTAATTTATCTTACAAATAAAGTTGCTATAAACATTTTTATATAGTCATTTTAGTGAACTTATGTTTTAATTTCTTTGGGATAAATATTAAAAAAATGGAAGAATGGAATCATACATGTATACTACCTTTTGAGAAAACTGTCAAATAGATTTGCAAAGTGAATGTACTATTTTTCATTTCCATCAGCAGGTATAAGAGTTTTAGTTACTCCACATCTTCACCAAGACTTGGTATATCTGTCTTAAATTTTAGCTATATTAATAGTCGTACAGTAGTACAGTGTTTCATCATGGCTTAACTCCCATCCCCCTAATGATACAAGCATCTTTTCATATGTTCATTCATTATCCATTTAGTTTCTATGGTGAACCTCGTTCAAATCATTTGCCTATTTCTTAATGTGTTAGTATTACATTTTTGGAGTTCTCTTTGAATACATTCTGGATATGTTTTTTTTAATCAGATCTATGATTTACAAATAATTTCTCATGATCTGAAGTTTGTCTTTTCATTCATTTTATCATATTGTTCAATGAGCAAAACATTAATTTTGATGAAATCTAGTTTATCATTTTTTTCTTTTATGGATCATGTTTTCATCATATAATTAAACTTGGCATAACACAATGTTGCAAAGATTTTCTCCTCTATTGTAGAAGCTTTAGATAATTACACATTGCATTTAGGAGTATGATCTAATATGAGCTAAATTTTGAATATTGTTAGATATTTTTGAGGGATATATGAATATCCTGTTGTTCTACACCATTTGTTGAAAACTCTGTCTTCTTTGTACTGAATTTCTTTGCAGATTTGTAAAAACTTAGCTGTTCTTATACGTATAGGTCTATTTCTGGGCTCTCTATCCTGTTTCATTAATATGTTTATCTCGCTTGTCCTGATAGTTAAGCCTTGTAAACAAGTAATGATTGTCTTCCAACTTTGTCTTTCTGTTTCCAAATTGTCTTTGCTATTCTAGATGAATTTCATTTACACTTAAATTTTAGAAATAGCCTGACAATCTTACTATTAGAGTCATCTGTGGGCACTTGGGTGGCTCAGTCAGTTGAGCATTGGGCTCTTGATTTTGGCTCAAGTTATGATCCCAGGGTCATGGGATCCAACTTTGCACCCAGGTCCATGTTTAGCATGGAGCTCGCTTAAGATTCTGTCTGTTTTTCCCTCTGCCCCTCTCCCCAGCTTGTGTACTCTCTAAGTAATAATAATAATAATAATAATAATAATAATAATAATAATATTAAAGTCATCTGGTTCTGGCAGATTTTTTCTTAAGGTGTTCTTTATTACAAATTTAATTCTTTAAGAGATATCAAGTTTTCACCTCCACTGTAGAGTACTATATTAACTAAATTTGGATTTTGATTATATGTCCAGTGTTTTTCAGATGCCACTCCAATTTATTTTTGATTTCACTGTTTCCAGTAAGGAGTATTCCCTTAAATTTACCGTTTTTTCTTCCACATGTAACATACTTTTTTCTTCTGGCTTCTTTCAAGATGTTTTCTTTATCAGAGGTTCTAGTTGGATATGTTACTTTTTTTTCAGGAATAAATTAATATATTTACTCAGATATTCTTTTTTCTCAGCAACATTTTAAACATTTTGGTGTTGAGAGATAAAGATCTTTGACACTTTTGTCAAAATTATCCCTAACATTTTATATTTTATGGTACTTTAAATAATATTTTTACATTTGAATTTATTATCTGCTGTTACTGTATAGAAATGGACTTGATTTTGAATATGTATCTTGTATCTTGCAACTTTGCTATACTCACTTGTAGTTATAGTAGGTTATTGTAGGTCTAATTGCATTTCCTTCATAAATAATTATGTGGTCTGAACATAAAGACAGATTTAATTCACTCTTTCCAATATGAATGCATTTTTATCTTCTTTTTCTGATTTCTTGTTCAAGTTAGAACCTCCAGTAAAAATTCTGTAGGAGAGATGAGAGAAGACAACCTTGTCTTGCTCCTAATCTGAGGAAGAAATACTTTAAAATGTTTTTAAACTTTCAGAACTTTAAAAATCTTCTTTTACTATGTGCTGTTTTTTGATGTAGTTTTTTGGTCATGTTTCTTGAACTTCATAAATATACTTTGAAATTTTTCATGAAAAAATATGAGCCTTATTATTTTTCATTTGGAAAAAATATGAGCATTATTTCTTCAATTTTTTTTTCTCCACTGTCACTCTTTTCCTTTGGGGACTCCAATTATACATTTATTTGCCTACTTTAATTTTCCCCAGAGTTCACTAATCTTTCATTTTATTTCATTTTGAATTGTTTAGATTACTATAGCTTCAATATCCTCTGTTGTAGCTTTTAATCTGTTGTTAATCCCATACATAGCTACACTATGAAATACTTGATTAAAAATAACTAAGAGAAAACTAAAATATAAGTGTTATTCCTTTGCCTTTTCCTATGGTTTGAAACCATGCCAAGTAATCTAAGGTTCTATATTTCTGCCTTTCAACAAAAGAACCAAGTAATAACATTTAAAACATTTGAAAACTATCAAAAACTCTATCTCAAATAAGATAAGATAAATATTGTTTTGGAGAGAATACGGAGAGAATATAATTTTCTACCTTTTATTATCAGCAGTAAGGTATCAATCCTTAGATTATGGTAGGAAAAAGATGACTTCAAGGTTTTCAACACTGAGTTAAAATATTGTCCATTTTACAACTTGCAAAAAAGTAAGGTATAACCTCTTATGAAAACTTTGCAATAGAAGCAAGTTTTAGAACTTGCCCAATAGTACAATGAATGATTAGGCAATTGGAATTTAACAGTGTCTGAAATTCCCTAGGGAAAATAAGAGAAAAATAAATACTTCTTAATAGAAGAGGTGTCAGATTTGCCTCCATTATATAGAAAACTGAGTGTAGGGGTGCGAAAGTAAGAACAGACTTTATTTTTGAGAGACAAAAAAGAAATCAAGATCCAAGCAGACCAGGAGTATATGGTGGCTCCACAAGACCCATGAATTTAGTAGTCTTTTTTTACTTCTTTCTTTCTTTCTGTCTGTCTTTCTTTCTGTCTTTCTTTCTTTCTTTCTTTCTTTCTTTCTTTCTGTCTGTCTGTCTGTCTTTCTTTCTCTGTCTCTGTCTCTGTCTCTCTCTCTCTCTCTCTCTCTCTCTTTCTTTCTGAGAGAAGGAGAGAGAGAAAGGACAGAGAGAAGGAGATAGAAAATCTAAAACAGGCTCCACAGTGCCAGCATAGAGCCAGATGTAGGACTCGATCTCACAAAACCCTGAGATCATCACTTCACCCAAAATCGAGAGACTGAGCTACCCAGGCACCCCTAGTCTTTTGCTTCTTTTCTCTCTGTTCTGATCTCTAAAATGTAACTCGAAGTTCAAGATGACAGAAGGAGATTTGTTCATCAGTTCTCCATTCTAGGTGATAGGTAGGAAGAAGAGGAGAGAAAAAGAATTTTTATGAGATTTCCTAGAACTCATGTACAGCATATTTGTTTATGTGCCAATAACTTGAATTTAGTAACCGGGCCACACTATCTGCAAAGAAGGCTGGGATTTGCAGTTAAAGCTAAAAAATAGATATTCTAACACCAGAAAAGAGAATAAATATTGAAGTACGCTATAAGCAGCCTCTGCAATAACATGTTTGGGGTAAAAAAAAAAAAAAAGCACCATGTCTTCTATAGCCAGATTGTTTACTTAGGGCACTTAACCTCAGAGGTCCTAATCCCCAGGATTATTCAAAAGAAATACGTCTGCCATTATATTAGCCTCCCCAGTAAGAGAGCTTTGCATGCTGTTTAGAGTGATTAACATCAGCCACAGTGAGGTGGCTTATTTCAAGCATGAAAGCTAGAACTATTTTATAAACTCCTTACAAATTTTAGGAACATGCTTTAAAAAACTCAATACCATATCAATTATAAGGAAATATACAGTTATGAATAAGCAGTAAACTTTCATTATGAAATTCTACATATACATATAATTTTCATGTATACAAACATACTAACTTTCAAAAAAAGGAAAATTTTATTTTGAATCCACTAAGAATTGGAGAGCTAAAATATATATTCTGTTCTGCAACAGAAATAAAAAAATTGTAGTGATGGCTATTTATTTAACTATCTACCTGTTGTTCTACGCTGTGCTAAGTGCCTCAGATACATTTATCAAATTATCACCTTTAACAACCCCGAGAAGTAAATATTATGTTCATTTTACAAATGAGAGCAGTAAGGTAAAGAGGGATTGAACGTTTTCATAAAGTAAGATGGGAATGCTATGCCTCCCGGTCAACAACCTCACCTATGAGGAGAAAGGACATTTAATGCCTCAGAATTTTAAATTGAGTGCTTTCTAACACTTAAATATGTATTATTAAAAATAATTTGAGGGCTTGACCTCAAAATGAGACTTCCTAGAACTGATGTACAGCATATTCGTTCAAACATTGTAAACGCTAAAGGCGTAATTTAGAGGAGTTTGTCTAGGAAATCTGAATTCCGAAGATACTTTACTGAAATCTGAAACATATATCTGTATTAGATATCCAAGGACTTTGAACTTTCAGAAATTTTATGGTTTTTTTTATTGAACCGGAAATCGAGGGGAGAAAATTCATTTACTGAGTCTTACTTACAGCGAGGCTATTTCAGAGAATGAATGAGAAGTGTGTTCTGAGAATTGAAAATAAAATGCAAATGTAGCAAAAGTCTACAATTTAGTTTGATTACAGTATAGGTCAGCTTGGCAGATGAGCTGCTGGAAATAGATGATCAAGATTGTGCGAGTTAATTCCGTGGCATGCTGAGACATAACTGGCAGTGCTTCTAATGCCCTGCACCAGGAAGCACATAATTACTGCTGTTATTATGGAGGATGCGAATGTGGTCTCCTAGCAATATGCTAAACACCCTCTCTTTTGAGTACTTAAAGTGCTTCATCTGTTCCAAATGGTAAAGGTTTTATTCATCTAGAAAGCAGCAAATAAAATTTAAAAAGTAGTCAGAGTACTATGTAATTCATATGTATAATTAATATTTAATTCATATATATAATTTGATACTGATTATTAAGATTAATTTCTAGTGAAAGAGTGAGGGATACAGGGAATATTTCTTATCTTTGGGTAGGGAAGTCTTCTGCAGTGTCAGTCCCTCCTATTCTCTTGTGGTAGGAGTTTTAGGATTTTTAGTCTGAGGAAAAAATGAATATTTTCATTCGGGATGAAAGTAGTCAGGAATATCTTTACCTAATTAAAAAAATAATAGAAGTAATTGTTTCTTATTTTTTCATTTTTAAATATGTCCCAGTCAAGAGGCGCCTGGGTGGTCAGTGGGTTAAGCGTCAGACTCTTGATGTTGGCTCAGATCATAAAATCACCACTTGTGAGTTTGAACCCTGTGTGCACCTCTGCCCTGACAGCACGGAACCTGCTTGGGATTCTCTGTCTCTCTACCCTCCCTGGCTAACATTCTGTCTCTCTCAAAGTAAACATTTATAAATAAATAAATAAATAAATATCTCTTAGTCGATACACTCAATGTCCCACTATCCTCTCATTGAGGCATTCTTATATAAATTATTCATATCCTCCACGTGAAAGATAGAGAAATCCCATAAAAGAACCCATGAGTTAATAACTGATCTATTGCAATCATTTTAGCCTACTCAACTCAGGATTAAAAGTTATTTCTTATTCTAATACAAAAATATTGAAAGATCATAGCCAAGACTTATTTTTAAGGAGATTTCGTTTCTCTGTTTTCTTCTAGTTTTATAGTTTTCAGTCTTACTTTTAAATCTTTATTCAGTTTTTTTTTTTGTTTTTAATTTTAGAGAGAGTGTGAGGGGGGGAGAGGGGCAGAAGGAGAGAAAGAATCTTAAACAGGATCCACGCTCAGCGCAGAGTCAGACACAGAGCTCCATAGCATGACCCTGAAAGCATGACCTGAGCTGAAATCAGGAGTTGGATGTTCAAACGAGTGAGCCACCAAGGTGCCCCTCTTTAATCCATTTTGTGTTGATTTTTGTAAGTCGTGTAAAATAGGGGTTTAGTTTCATTTTTTATAACATATAGAATAAAGAATTTTTCCAGTGCCTTTTATTGATGATACACAGTCTTTTCTCTATTGAATATTATTGGCTTCTTTGTCCTATATTAATTGACCATATATGCATAGGCTTATTTTTGTTCTCTCCATTTAGTTCTATTGGTCTAAATCTATTCTTATGTTAGTACCATTCTATTTTGATTAATATAGTTTCATAACAGAGCTTGAAATTAGGAAGTATGATGTTTCCCACTTTGTTCTTTCTCAGGATTGTTTTGACTACTTACGGTTTGTTCCATATAAATTTCAGTATTTTTTTCCTACCTCTGTAAAACATGCCATTGGAACCTTGATGGAGATTGCATGGAATTTATAAATAGCTTTGGTAGTATGGATATTTTAATAATATTAATTCTTCTGATCCATGAACATGGGATGTCTTTCCATTTACATATGTCTTCTTCATTTTTTTATCATTTTCTTTCAGTGTTCAATTTATAGATCTTTCCACCTCCTTGGTTAAATTTATTCATAAGCATTTTTTTATCATTTTTGTTCTTGTAAAGGAATTTTTTTGTCAAATAGTTATTTTCATAGTGTTTAGAATTGTAATGGAGTTGCATGTTGATTTTGTAAATTGCAATTTTACTGAATTTATTCATGAGTTCTAAGAGTTTTGGGGGGCATTTCTTAGGATTTTCTATACAAAATATATCATCTGTAATAGAGACAATTTTACTTATTCCTTTCCAATTTTAATGGCTTTCATTTCTTTTCCTTGCCTAATTTCTCTGTATAGAATTTCCAGTAGTATGCTGAAAATGAGTAGTGAGAGAAGACACCCTTGTGTGTTCCTATCTTAGTAGGAAAGCATTCCACCTTTCACCATCAAGTATGATGTTAGTGTAGGCTTCTTATATATATATATATATATATATATATATATATATAATATAATATATATATATATATGGCATTATTATTTTGATCTGTGTCCCTTCTATGCCCAAGTAATTTAGAGTTTTTATCAGAAAAGAATATTGCATTTTGTCAAATGCTGTTTTCTCCATTTATTGAAATGATATATAATTATATCTCTTTCTTTTAATGTGGTGTATCATATTTAATGATATGTATAGTGAGCTGTCCTCACATCCCAGGAATAAATCTTGCTTCATCATGAATGCATGATCTTTTTACTATGCTTTTCATTTCTGTTTGCTAGTAGTGTGTTGAGAATTTTTGTGTCTGTATTCATCAGGGGTATTGACCTGTAGATTTTTGTCTTGTGTCCTTATCTGTATGAAAGTAATTCTGGCCACACAAAATGAATTTGGAAGTGTTCTCTCCTCTTCTATTACTTTTTTTGGTAAGAGTTTAAGAAAGATTGGCACTAATTCTTCTTTAAATGTTTGGTAGTATTCACCTGTTAAACGAATTGTTTCTGGGCTTTTCTCGGTTGGCAGGTTTTTGACTCAGGCTCAACCTCCTACATTATTTGTTTCAACCGTTAAGACTTTTTGTTTCCTTATAATTCAGTCTTTATAGATAGTATATTTCTTGGAAATTTTCCATTTCTTTTAAGTTGTCCAATTAGTTGGCATACATTTGTAGAAGGCTCTTATGAATCATTGTATTTCTGTAGCATCATTTATAATGTCTCCACTTTCATTTCTAATTTTATTTATTTGATGGTCATCTCTTATTAAAGACTTATTAATTTTATTTATCTTTAAAAAAACAGCTCTACATTTTGCTGATTTTTTTTCTATTTTTTCTCTCTTCATTTATTTCTGCTCTAATCTTTTTTTTTTTTTTTTGCTAACTTGGGCATAATTCATTATTTTTTTGGCCAGTTCCTTGAAATGTAAAGTTACATTGCATATTTGACATCTTTTTTCTCTTAAAGTGGGATTTATAGCTATAAACTTCTATCTTAGAATTGCTTTTGCAGCATCTTATATGTTTTGTTATGTTGTATTTCCATTTTGTGTGTTTAAAGATATTATTTTTAAATTTCCAGCTTGATCTCTCCTTTGACCCTTTGGTTATTTGGGAGTGTGCTGCTTAGTTTCCCTATGCTTATGCATTTTCCGGTTTTTGTCCTGTTACTGATTTCTAGGTGCATGCCATGTGGTTGGTAAAAATAGTCAGTATGATTTCATTCTTCTGTTTTGTGATCTGATATGATTTATCCTGGACATTGTGCTTGACAAGAATGTATATTCTCTTGCTGTCGGTTGGAATGTTCTTTATATGTCTCGTGTCCATTCGATCTAAAGTATAGTTCAAATTAATGTTTGTTTATTGATTTTTTTTTTGTTCAGGTGATATATCCATTGTTGAAAATGAGGTATTAAAGTCCCCCACTTTTATTGGATTTATGTCTGTTCCTCTTTTCAGATCTATTATATTTGCTTAATATATTTAGGTGCTCTGACATTTGCTGCATATATAATTGTAATTGTTAGATCTTTTTAAAATTTTTTTAACATTTAATTATTTTTGAGAGAGAGAAATAGGATGTGAGTGAGGGAGAGGGTGACACAGAATCCAAAGCAGGTCCCAGGCTCTAAGCCATCCACATAGAACCTGAGGTGGGACTTGAAATCACATATCATGAGATCATGTCCTGAGCCTAAGTTGGACACTTAAAACCAACTGAGCCAGCCGAGAGCCCCTATAATTGATATATCTTTTTGATGAATCAACCCCTATGTCTTTACATAATGACTTTCTTGTCTCATTACATTTCTTGACTTTTCTTTCTCTTTCCACGGGTTCAAGTCATATGTGCAAGACAACCCTGCAAACCATCTCTAGAAGATAGTGGAACCACAAAATAGAAAGAGCTGGAATCTCTAAGTCATTACTCAGAAGAGAGATTCAACAATACATAAAATTCATTTTGAACTCCTTGGTACCTAGAGATAAATGCCTATTTTTTGTGAACCGAACTTCATTTATTATAGCAGGCAGTGTTGCCCTGACTAAACCAAGTGTGCTTTCTATACTACTTGCCAGAGAGATTGGATAAGATATAGATATGGAAGTCAGGCATAGATCAAACAGTGAGATGCATGTTTCTTGGCCACAACAATTAGAAATTACATGGCTTAATACTGCCCAATTAGAGAGAAAAATAGAAATTGTCTACGAATGTGTGAGATTTGAAGAGAAGTCTTACACACCAGCTCTCAGTATCCACTGCAGCTCGCCTCTTGCCTGAGCAGCCAGCTCACCTCTTGATGCAGCAGGAGAGCCAACCACGTGACTAGTGAGTTTCTTCCCATTTGTGTCCTGAACAGTGTGCCCTCCGTCTTTCTTCGGGATTTTCCTCTATTGATTGTCCTCTACCTCTTATGCTCTTTGACATCTTTCACTTTTTCCATCACAGTCCATTAGCATTCAAATATTTTTCAAGTCTATTTTACCCTCTAAAACAACTAACAAATGGTTTTCAACAATAAAATCTCCTGTGACACCATTCTCATTTTATGTTACTCACATAATACTCTCATACCCATTCAGTGCAACAGTCTCCTTTGTCACCCATTAAGTATCAGATTCCCGGAGCTACTCCACACCACAGTCTGTGGTGAGGTAGAGCTTTTACTTTGAAAGCAAAATTTTACGTGGCTGGAGTTCACAAGAACAAAGAAAGCCTAGATCTCTCATTCTCCCATAATACCAGATGGAGGTGTGTTGGGGCCTGCCTTGATCTTTATCACACAAGGGTAAGCGCTTTGTCAGTTTGGAAATAAACTGCTTGGCAACAGGCAATGTAGATTTGTATACTAGGGTGTTAACAGGCGTTGTGTGGGAATGCGTGCTGCCTAGCACCTGGAGCCCTTGAGGGCACATGAGACTTGACCTGCTTTGGGGAGGGAAACACTGTTTCTATGGGAAGCTGTGTTTGGATGCAGATTCTTCCTCTAGGAGAAAGATGTGGGAGGGAAGCCTGTGCTCCATTCCAGATAGCTCTTTATCGAGGCCTCACAAAGGGCACGCCCAGGATGGGCAAACCTATTGCTTGCATTATACTTCCAGAAAGAATAGCCAGATAGCAGTTTTACTTTCTTACATTTGCTTTCAGTTCCCCACAACTCTGAAACTCCTTTTACCACCTCTTTCATACTTCCCTGTGGCTAAATCCAAAGAACACTAAGTTCACATTAAACTTGACGTTACAACATTTGTCCATTTAAACCCTCTTAATCTGATATCCCCCACAGACTTTAGCCTTGCTTACAGTTACATATTAAACACATACCTATGAGTGAATTGGTCACAAAGCAGTTCATAAACCTGTCCTGACAACAGAAAAGTCCGAGCTCTCTGTCCCTTTTCAGGTGCTCTGATCACACCTTTATGAGGCAGACACATACATTCTAGAGCCTGATCCAGAGCCACGACTCACCAAAGGCATGTTATCAGAAATGGGGGCGCCTGCGTGGCTCAGTCAGTTAAGCATCTGACTTCAGCTCAGGTCATGATCTTACAGTTCATGGTTCAAGCCCCACGTTGGGCTCTGTCCTGACAGCTCAGACCCTGGAGCCTGTTTTGGATTCTGTGTCTCTCTCTCTCTCTCTGTCTCTCCCCTGCTCACACACTGTCCATCAAAAAAAAATAATAATAATAAGCATTGACAGAATTAAAAAAAAAAAAAAACAGAAATGAAAACCAGTGCCAGAACACAGTGCAAACAGAACACCTTAGTGCTAAAACATTTTGGGATAAAGAACTGTTGGATACTTATACTTAATTAATGGTGGGGCAGAGTCTCTATTTGAACAGAATAAATTTTACTAATGGGTGCCTATTTCCTACATTCATCTTAATAAGAAATCACCTTTACCATTGTGTTACTTATTTGTGTTTTGAGGCATCTGATCCAGATATGGATTTCAAAAAAGCTTGCATCAGCCATCTCTGGAGCAAGCCCCCCCCCCCCCCACTGTACAATATCTGATGACCTCCCTGGAAATTGCTTTTTGGTATCATGACAGCTGAGCACTCCCAGACTATGCATTCTTGATTATGCAAACAGTTCTCCCTAGAAGTCAAAGATGAAAGTAATTGACACATGCATTGTATCACGTCCTCAATGCTAAGTGAGTTAAAGGAAATTGCAGGCACAATGACCACTGGACTGGCAATGTTGTGTCCTCCCCTGCCACTACTTGGTCAGTTACTGAAGTCAGGAGCATACTGACCATCTTAGCTACATCAACAAATTCATTATTGAAGATAAAATCCTTACTTAGAGAAGAGCCTGTCCTATTTCCTTCTTCTGCCTCATGTTCTACCTTCTTGTATTTCTCTTCATCACCAAGGACTTTCCAAACTATAGTTAATTTTCTTTAGGAAGATGAATGCACAGCTTGTCAATATTATATATATACATGCATATATATAAAGGTAAATACTCAGTACTTTTTTTCATTGTGAGTTCTTGGGCAGAGAAATAAGTTATTAGTATATTCTTCAGTTTTATCATACTAATTTTGTCACTAAAGACTTTTATTTTCTTTCTGATCTTTGTCCCTTTGATTCCTATTTTCTTTCTTATCCAGTTTAATAATTTTGATATATGTCATGATAATGCATATACCTTGTTGTAACGTAAGTGTTGCTTCATTGGTATTTTTAAATTAGTAGACATTATTTTTAGAGCAGTTTTACTGTTACAGAAAAACCGAGCAGAAAGTACAGTATTCACACATGCCTGCTTCCAGTTTCTCCTATTATTGACATCTTACATGAGTGAGGGCATTTATTATAATCAATAAAACAACACTGACATGTTATTATTAGCTGAAGTCCATAGTTTACTTTTGGATTACTATTTGGGTTGAACAGTCCAATGGGTTTTAACGATGCTTAATGTCAGGTATTGCACAGAATAGTCTCACTGCCCTGAATACCTTCCGCGCTCCTCCTGTTCATCCTCCTCCAATCCCCCGCACCCAGCCCTTCAACCCCTGGTCACCACCGATCTTTTTACTGTCTTGTATTTTTGCCCTTTTGAGAATGTTATATAACTTGATTCACACTGTTCGTAGCTTTTTCAGACTGTAATATGCATTTGTTTCCCTCATGTGTTTTAATGGCTTGATAGCTTATTTCTTCTTATTGCTCAATAATATTCCATTGTCTAGATGAATCACAGTTTGTGTATATATCCACCTATGAAAGGACATTTTAGTTGTTTCCAAGCTTTGACAATTATGAAAAAACAGCTAAAAAGTCTACGTGCAGGTTTTTGTGTGGACATAACTCCTTGTGTAAATACCAACGAGTAGGATCTCCAGAATGAATGGGAAGAGCATGTTTAGCTTTTTAAGAAACACCCAGAGGTGCCTGGGTGACTCAGTCGATTAAGCGTCCCACTCTTGGTTTTGGCTCAGGTCATGATCTGATGGTGTGTGGGTCAGAGCCCCGTGTCAGGCTCTGCGTTGACAGCCTAGAGCCTGCTTGGAATTTTCTCTCTCCCTCTCTCTGCCCCTCCCCTGCTTGCATGCATTCTCTCTCAAAATAAATAAACAAACTTGATTTAAAAAAATGAAACTCCCAAACTGCCTTTCAGAGTGGCTGCACCAGTCTGCATTCCCAACAGCAACGAACAAGAGTTCCTGTTCTTCTCCATCCTCTCCAGCATTAGGTGTCATCATTGTTCTGGATTTTGGCCATTCTAGCAGGTATGTAGTGATATCTCAATGTTGTTTTAATTTGCAATTCTCTTGTGACATATGATGTTAAGCATCTTTTTATATGGTTGGGTTTTGTGGTTGTTGTTGTTGTTGTTGTTTTGTGGGTTTTTTTTTTTTTTTTGGCTTTTGCATATCTTCCTTGACAAAGTTTCTCATCAGAAACTTTTTAATTTAACTTTAACTTCAGTTTTTAACTGTTGAGTGTAAGAGTTATTTGCATATTTCAGATAATAGTCTTATCCATAGTGGCTTCAATGGAGTGGTTCTGTACCAGGAAGCTGTAATTCTCAGCATCTGTCTTGCTCTCCAGTTTTGGGGGCAGAGTTTTGCCTTCTGAACTCAATTCTATAATGGATCCAGGAAGAACTGGTGGTATACAGTTCTTTCAGCTTCTTTCTGGTTTTGAGGATGATGACAGTTTCCACGGAGATTTGCCTTCTGAGCAAATTTATAATCCAAGTTCTATAATAGCATAAACCCAAGTGTAGTGTAGTGATTAAATGTTATCTCTGAAGTCGGATGATGGGTTTATTTTACACATCCACTTAGTACAGAACAATTTACTTTTCTGTGCCTCGGTTTCTTCTTTTGAAGAATTAGACTATGAATAGTGTTTGTCTCAAAATTATCCTAAGGATGAAGTGAATTTATGGTTGTAATATATGTAGGAAAACATAGCGTAATATAACCACGAACTTAGATATCCATCATTAGGGAAATGAAAAGCAATATAATTTAGCAGGATCTGTGTTAGCTAGGGATTCAGCTTTCCCACATCTACTTAGCCAGCTTTCCCAGCACCATGTACCATTGAATTCTATGGTCATCTTTTATCATTTCAAACTTTCTCTGTATATGTAGGTCTATGTCTGAAATTTCTCTTCTATTCCAAAGGTCTAGGAATATCTCATAGGGTGTGCCCTCTTCTTTAAAATGATTTAACTATTAGTGGATCTTGAGTCTTTGAAAAAATTTTGAAAAGATTATCAGTATTCTCAAAAAACATTCATTCATTGGTATTTTTTGAATGTGTAGACTGGTGTTTGGAAAAATGCTCTCTTCACAATGTTTAGTCATTCTGTAAATGAACATAGCATGTATTAGTTCTCTTTTAACATACTTCACTAGAGGTTATAAAATTTTGGCATTAAAAACTATATTCTTCATTTATAATACAAAGTGCTTTTATATCAATTGCTTTAATTATAAGAACAAACCAATCACGGGGTGCTTGGGTGGCTCAGTTTAAGCGTCTGACTTCAGCTCAGCTTAGTCTCATAGTTCATGAGTCTGAGCCCCCCGCGTTAGACTCTGTGCTGATAGCTCAGAGCCTGGAGCCTGCCTTGGTATCTATGTCTCCTTCTCTCTCTGCCTCTTCCCTGTTTGTGCTCTTTCTCTCTCTCTCTCTCTCTCTCTCTCTCTCTCTCTCTCTCTCTCTCTCAAATAAATAAACCTTAAAAAATTTAAAGAAAAAGAATAAACAAATCATTTACACGTGGCAAAATTATTGTATATGTATTTTTTAAAAGAAAGACTTGAGAACATTTAAAGTCTTGACTAAGGATATTTAATTTCTGTTGTACAGTAAGGCCTAGAAGCATGTCTCATCAATCCCAGTCAAGAGGTTTTTTATATTACGCTCTGAATAATTGCCTTCTATAGAAATAGAGAGGGAAATTTATACCATTTGAAAAGCAAAACTTTTGAGCTAGAAGTTTAGTGGGAAGATTGTTTCTAAACACATCAGAGAAACGTCGTTTTTACTTGCCTATCTACTCGTGAAGGTCCTCTTGTTGGAAGGGTATTTTGCTATGTCAGGCATCATTTTTCTTGCTTTGCTTTTTATTAATGGATTCATGACATTGACGTAAGCTGGAGGAAGGGACCCAACTGAGATTTTAGGAAACTGTCATAATTTTCGGCTGGTAACTTATGAATTGTCTTATGGAAAAAAACCAAACCAATAACTTTCCTTGGGATGTTTTAACATTCAATGTTAATGAAGGAGATATTTTCATGCGTAATTCTCACCAACACATCTAAATAAGAACATATGTCTCTCTTACTGCTGTGGCTATGTACATGAATAAAATTATTTTTTCTTTGCCAGGAAATATGTGTGGGTACAATAAACCCTGAATCCATGTTTATTTTACATGTTGGATAAGTTTTCTTTTTAAGGGGAATGATTTATTTTATTCAAATTATATTATTACTGACAGGCATTCACTAGAAGATGTGTCAGGACCATATGGCATTCTTTAGTAGCTTATTCTGACACCTCTCTCATTTGTTTAAATAATTTGCTGATCCAATATCAACTAACACACCAAAATGCAAGGTACTTTCATTTCCAGGCTAAATCAGTACGTGTTTACATTTTTAAAGGTGCAAATGAATTAATGCATAGAACACAACTAAGTCATTCTGGCATGTTTGCTCACCAACCCCCAATCCATTCACTCTATCTAAAACCTCTTTTCCTGTAATTTGCACGCCATTAGGCTGAACTAGAGACCCGGGTTTGCCGCGTAAATGTCAAATTGACTGACAGCATGTCAGAATTCTTCAGAAACTAGAGTAGAAGCGTTATTCTCCTATTTTAATAATTGACAGATATGTACAAAGTTTTAAACTTGGTTGAATGATATGATGGAGAGATAGTATTTCTGACTTTCTACATGGATCGTGACGAACTTAATAGAGGCAATGTAATTTCTCCTAAGTGTGGCGATCCCACATGGACATTTTTTCTTGGTCTCCTGACTAGCTGGTGAAGAGATTCAAAGTTCCCTTCTGAAAATATGGAATTTGCCTATTTCAATCGTAACATATATTGTACTAACTTCTGTGTTAGAATGCACTCTTTCTTCATATATTTGAATAGAAAAAAATGTCCAAGCTTCTTTCTCTGCAGTCTGTAGACAGATAAAATAACCTAGGATGAATTCACCTTGACTCTGAGCTGTTCTGCACTTTGTAGCACAGTGTAACATGAGGGCCATGGCCATAATTTCTTTTTCAGTTATTTTAAATGGTTAGAAAAAGGATACAAGGTTCAAGAATAATAAGATCTTTTTTAAATACAAACAGTACCAAAGTTTTCCCTTTGAAATAGAAGTGAATTTCTCAATAGTTTCAAAACTCATTTTTGTACTATTGCTTAGGTATATTTATGTTATATATGCTATTTCTAATTAATAATTGTTCTAGAAATAATCAATATAATTAGCATATTGTTGATACTAAACTCATTAGCAATGCCTCAAGAGTTGAATTTTTTTTTAATGTTTTGTTTTTTAATTGTGTGACAAATATTTATTTCATGATTACCTAACTAGGTGACAGGAAAGTAGAGATACACATACACACAGCCATAAAAACACATAGATATTCCTTCAAGGAGCTTCCTAATCTGTTAGAAGACATGCACAAAATAATTATAATATGTCATGGTAAATAAATGTAGTTGATACATATATACCTTGCCTAGATTTCCTTTGAAGCTTACAGTTTCCTTGCATGAGAACCTGATTCCCACCAGCTGCCTCTAATTTGCACCTTTATGGATGCTGGAGCTGGTTCTCTGTGGGTGAGGGGCACATCAGAAATGCCAAGGAATTAACAGTTTCCAGCCAGGATCACTAATGAATGATTGAGTTAGATAACTCTATTGGCAACTCTAACCTGGCTTTTGAGGTCCCAAATGGAATTAAGCTTTAATCACCTACTATCACCCACTAATAACTTGAAAACTAATATATTTTATTGAGTCCTTTTCTTCCCCATCTCACTTCCCCAGTCTGCTACCAATATTTCCTGGGATCACCTCTCAAGTAAACAACCTGCTCTTAAATCCTTGTCTGAATATCTGCTTCTGTAAGAGTTCAAATTAGACTATGAAATATATAAATATAAATATAAACATAAACATATATATCATGTGTAGCTCATATAGCCATGTGAGCAGAGATCCAGTATGCCTTCCTCTGGAGATGATCAGGCGAGACTTTCTGGACAAGATGAATGCTGAGTTGAGTCTAAAGCCAAAAGTTGGCCTTACTGAGGTAAAAGGTGTAGGGATTTCACTCAAAGGAACGTAGAGCTCTTGACAAAACAATAAGATGAACAATATCTTGGTGATGTTTCAAAAGAACCAGAGCAATTCTTAACTTCAGAGAAATGAACTTGGGGGTGGAGAATGGAAGATATCTGGTTGAAGAAATGGTGAGTTGGAGGCTGAAAGGTTGGCTGATGATATGTGTCGAAGGGTAGAGGCATAAGAGAGTAAAGGATGATTATGATAGAGCAATTTGATAACCACTCATGGGATCAGAGCTAGTTTAGGATTAAACAGAGATCAGGAGAGATTCATACTAGAAGAAAAATGAAATATCATAGTATAAAGAGCTAAATTGAATTGAAGAATAAGTGAATAAGGAAAAGTGAAAAATTGGGACGCCTGGGCAGCTCAGTCCATTAAGTGTCCAACTTCGGCTCGGGTCATAATCTCAGAGTTTGTGGGTTCAAGCCCCACATCAGGCTCTGTGCTGACAGTTCAGAGCCTGGATCCTGCTTTGGATTCTGTGTCTCCTTCTTTCTATGCCCCTCCCCAGCCCATGCTCAGTCTCTCTCTGTCTCTCAAAAATGAATAAATGTTAGAAAAATATTTTTAAAAAAAGACAAAGTGAAAAATAAAATATAGGCAGTCATGATCAGAGTTCAACACTGGTGATTGTAACTCGAGAGGTGGATAAGTTCCTGATGATGATGTCGACCATGGTGAGGCCAAGTGTAGTGGGTGTGGGGCTGGAGAAAGGACAGAACTGCAGGACTGGTAGTGGGTGGCACGTTCGTTCTGAAAGACAGTGAGCAGTGTTGAGTAGAGGGAAAGGTTTCAGTGTATAGAAGGGAAAATAACCATTTGTCATCTCTCTGTTGGGTCATTTTTTTTTCTTTACATTGTTTCAATACTCCCCCATTCATAATTACAGATTTTTATTGTATTTGAAGGTTTCCAGTGTATGGTGATAGCAAAAAAATTGGTTACAACTAAGTAATTTCAAGGAATTGTATCATCATACATTATCATATCATATTTTAAAGAGTATTTCTACATGGGTCATTTAATCATTAATATACCTCAAAAAAATTGTTCCTCAGAGTTAAAGAAACCTGAAGCTCCTATAAGTTATAAGACGTGACCTCATGAAAATAAGGTGCAATTCCTGGTTTCCCCAAAATAAATGTATAGCCCTAGCTAGCATTTCTAGGACATGAGTTCAATTGCTCGTGATTTTGTCGCCAAACTAACAGGAGTTTGCTCCCTGCTGAGTCACAGATAGAGACTACACCCTGTAGGGGTGACTGGGTGGCTCAGTGGGTCAACCATCAGACTCTTGATTTCTGCTCAGGTCGTGATTTCACGATTAATGAGTTTGAGTGCTGTGTTGGGCTCTGCACTGACAGTGTGGAATCTGCTTGGGATTCTCTCTCTCCCTCTCTCTCTCTCTCTATCCCTCCCTTGCTTGCAATTTCTCTTTCTCGAAAATAAACAAACATTGAAAAAAATAAAGACTACACCTTGTCGAGTGGTTGCACAAAGTAAACTTTATTTGCACCAAATAAGGAGGTCATGGATAATAACTTTCAAAACTGTGACTTCCCCGGCAGGGATGAGAGGGTTCCTTTGATTTAGGATCCATGATCATATGTAGAGGCGAACATAAGGTCATGTATGTGTCTTAACAAAATATGACCATACAGTACATACATTGTATGTTATATAAATGAGGCTTGTCTCTTCCTTGGGCCAAGAGCTTAGTATTATAATGAGATAGAGGTAACTGTTGTCACTCCAGGGGTCACTTGTCACTCCATGGTCCATCTGCTCAGGCCTGAGTCAGAGATTGAACCTAAACTTGTCTGGGTAGTTTGGGTCACAGGCACTCTCTGTCAGGGCAGTATTGCTTGAGGGGGTGGTTTCAGTTTCCTTCTTGAGATGCTTCGCCCAGCAGTCAGGCCTTTTGCCTGAGTTAAAAGATAAGCTGGAAAGAACTTAAGGAAAATGTGAGACAAAAGTAGGTGGGTCCATGCAGTTGTGCACTAAACATCAGATCTTCCTGGTGACAATGTAAGGCCACTACATACAGTCTATCCTATAAAGCTAGGCTAGGTTTTTGCTCTTTGAGGGGCACACGGTAAAGCCCACACTTTGTCCCCTAAAGCTTCATGATCACCTTGGCAACATAGGCATAAATAAACACCTCTCCATTACTGGAAAACTGAAGAGCATCTTAGGAGAAGAAGAGTATTTCCATTTTTACCCTGTTCATCCTGAACTTGACACATCATAAGATTATTTCTTTTCATCTGCACCTCGTCTGTAGGAGAATAATATATATTGAAACATCTAAATGAGACTTCATTTTCCCCAAGCTTCACTAAAATATTGAATTTGCTTCAATTTTCCCAATGATTATACTCACAGGCTTAAACAAAAAAGAAATCCACCTTCATTTTTATTTGCATGTATATTTTTTCCTCTGATGATGGGAGAGCTTCAGAGGACAGGAATTTTAATATTTCATTAGGATTTCCAGAGCAGTTGCTCTCAGCCACTTGTGAAGGGGATTTTATATTCCATTAACTTATAAGTATTGTCAACATGTCCATGTTTACTTTGCTGAGTATCTTAGTATTAGCATTTCTTTTTCCTCTCTGTAGCAGTACGATGGGTAACTTATAGGGATAGTGTTTTGTTATTAAGTGGAAAAAAATATTCTTAAATATTTAAGAAAAGACCTTTTTAAGATACTATTTCAGCACTACTTTATAATTTTTATTTGTAATGTATTTAAATATTTAATATAATTTGAACTTTTTGGAAGTTCATAGATAAAAGTCATCCAGTTATAAATTTTATTAAACACTGCTAACATATTTGGCTGCACCTTTTTAGGAGAAATTTAAAAGAAAATTATTTGTGCTTGCATGAATCCAGAGTGTGATCACTTCTTTTTTGGCACACACTTTAGTTACGTTATTTTATAAAATATTTATGTTATAATAAAATAATAAGATCTCATTTAAATTTGGATAAAATTATAAGACAGATATAATATTAGTAATTTTCTCTATCAGAAATAATATTTAAAATTAGGAAGAAAGATTATAGGAAAATGATGGTGGCAGGCATCAGAGAGCTAAAATGGGAGTCACGTTATGAAGTGTGAATATATTTCCAGGGCTATGTTTTGAAGTAGATGACAGGAACAGAATATTCCATGTTTTATGTGATACTCAATTGGCTCCTGGGTCCACAGAATACTTTACTGTAACATTTGGCGAAATCGAATAGTCTGTGGATTAAAAGGCAGTATTGCATAAATGTTAAGTAATTACTGAAATTTGATGGTATTATAGTGATTTTTAAGAAATAAACACTGAAATGTTAAGAGATAGAATAGCATTTTATCTTCAAGTTACCTTTAAGTGGCTAGAAAAGAGATAGAGAGACTGGGCGATGGGGCTGGGGGAGAAGGAAGAGATGCAGGGGTGTGGAGGTAGAAGATATATGTAAGAATTTGACAACTAGTAATCTTTTCTGTAGGTTTGAAATTACTTCAAAATTAAAAAAAAAGTTTAAAATGTGACTGAAAGATAGCTCATATGTTCTAGATGCTTATATAGAACAGGCTTAGAAGGGGGAGTCGAGTCCTCCTGTGAAGCAGAAGACAGACATGCTTCCTGCTCAGTTAAAAACCGTATATATATATTTTTCCTTCTGAACAAAGAGTAGGCAGGTTGAATGCCCGTTATAAAATATTCCTCTTTCCTTAAGCCAGAGTTTCTCTTCTATAATGTAACCAACTGTTTATGCGTTTGTCATCTGGTCCTCCTCCTGTTACCCTCTGGGAACCATAGCTCTGGCACAAAGCAACATAAATAATGTAGCAATCATTGTGTGCTATCATTGTGTGTGATAATATCCTTTGTTTCTGAGCTCAGGATTCTTGGGTCTTCTGCAAGAAAATTGAAGCTCTGGTAAGCTAATTTGTCAGTTGCAAGCAGGATAAAGTCTCAGGCTTCACAGTTCTTAACAAGTACACTTTTTATTAGCTAAAAATCTTCTGTAGGTCCTTCAGAAATTAAAACCAGTTTCACATGAAATTTAGACTCAACCTGAATTAAAATCAAATTTCTCTCTCTTGAGTGAGGACTAAGATCTTAATCACATTGAGATTTTTATCTCTAAGAACATAGTATGCCTTCCTCTTTTATTATGTGTCTTGGTGTCTCTTGACGGAATTTAAAATTTTCTTCTTAAGGTTGTTGGAAATTGATCTTAAATCCTTTTTATTTTGCATTTAAAATGTGTGATTATATGTGTTTAAACAATATAAAATTGAGTACTATTCGGTTTCATAATACCTGATTTTCAGTTCAGTCCTTTTATATTTAAGGCATTTGGTATGCTTGGCTATAAATCCCTCATGAATGCTTGTTTTATATTTATTCTACTTGTATCTTCTTTCTCTCCCCCTTTCTGCTTCCTTTCCAGGATTCTATATTCTTCAAAATTTCACTTTTTCTCCCGTATCGAATTTTAGCCAAACCTAATGATTGTTCTAGAGGTTACAGAGTTATCCTTAAGTTATCCTGTTTTGTCTCTACATAATATTATGCTATTTTACAAGCAATGTAAAAACTGAGCTACAATGTTTCTAAGGGTCTGAATTCTCCTTAAAGCCTTTCTCAGCAACTCCAGTCTATACTTCTCATTCCTGCAAAAAGATGTAGTTGTCATAACTATCTCTTAGTAGATACAATAGTTTATTTAGACCATTGTTTATTTCCTTTACATACGTATGCTGTACCTCCCATCTAGATGATAGAATCATGCAGGCGGGAGAATTAGTCATATTTTTCATGTCATAGTAACTTGAATAATGTTATGAAAATAGTCAATCACAATAAATTATCTTATTCTTTTTATGACATAAAGATAATAGGAAGCATTTGGCAAGCATTTCTAAATAGACCTCGTAATTAGATGTTTTAAAGTTAGCTGATAAAATTTTAATTTAGCGGAATATTTATGAAAACATTAATAGATCACTGATTTTGCAGGCACTATATTTATATGCTCAATATTTTTTAATGCAAAAATCACATTAAATGTTTTATTTAAATTTTATAGCTGAGAAAAGTGAAGCAGAAAAAGTCTAACCATTTGCTTACAATTACACCACTAGAAGCAATTCCCTGAGAATATGTGAAAAGGAAAATAAATGTTTTATGTAGTTCACCTTTACCCAAGCCTCAAAGAATTTGTACAGATTTTGAGAAAAAAAAATCAATACCTCAGAGTAAAAGCATCAGAAACGTTATTAACAAGGTTTTATTTTTGTTTTTATTTAAATTTTATTTAGTTAACAGACAGTATAATATTAGTTTTGGGTATAAAATGCAGTGATTCAGCACTTCCATACAACACTTGGCAGTTACCAAAACATGTGTACTCCTTAGTACCCATCACTTATTTCACCCATTCCCCACCAACCTCCCCTCTGGTAACCATCAGTTTGTTCTCTATAGTGAAGAGTTTGTTTCTTGGTTTCCCTCTCTCTTTTTTTTCTTTCCCTTTGCTCATTTGTTTTGTTTCTTAAATTCCACATATGAGTGGAATCGTATGGTATTTGTCTTTCTCTGACTTATTTCACTTAGCGTAATACTCTATAACTCTGTCTTTGCAAATGGCAAGATTTAATTCTTTTTCATCATCATGTAATATTCCATCATATATAAATATATATATAAATATAAATATAAATATATATATATATATCATCAGTTGATGGGCACTTGGACAGTTTCCATAATTTTGCTATTGTAGATAATGCTGTTATAAACATATGGGTACATGTATCCCTTTGAATTAGTATTTTGGTATTCTGGGGGTAAATACCTAGTAGTGCAATTGCTGGATCCTAGGTTAGTCCTATTTTGAACCTTTTGAGGAACCTCCTTATTGTTTTCTATAGTGGCTGCACCAGTTTGCATTCCCACCAACAGTGAAAGAGGGTTCTCCTTTCTTCACATCCTCACCAGCACCTGTTGTTTCTTGTGGTGCTGATTTAAGCCATTCTGACAGGTGTGAGGTGATATCTCATAGTTTTGACTTGCATTTCCTTGATGATGAGTGATGTTGAGCATCTTTTCTTGTGTCTGTTGACCATCTGTATGTATTATTAGGGAAAAAAAATGTCTATTCGTGTCATCTGTGCAATTTTAATTGGGTTATTTGTTTTTTGGGTGTTGAGTAAGTTATTTAAATATTTTGGATGCTAACCCTTTATCAGATATGTAATATGCAAATACCCTCTCCCGTTCCAGATGTTGCCTTTATTTTTAGTTTTGAAAACAAAAACAGGTATCAGAATCAAAGCGAACTATTATTGCATATGGCAGTAACAACAAAAACCACCGATTCTCTATTTTCCCCTTTCAGAGTGACGTGATGAGATGTAGATGGTTATACCTTGAATGTATACCGAGGAAGGTAGTATAGGAAAGGCTCCCCCAAATAACACTCTGAGAGTAACCTATTATATATAGGTTAGCTTCCCTCTGTATTAACTAGGAAAGGGAGAGAAACAGAATCTTCATTAAAACAAACAAAATTCCAATCCTTTTGTGTGTTAATGATTAGCTCTGGGCTCCCCCTTTTGGATGTCAATGTATGCCTTCGAGGAGGCAAATCTCTCTCTCTCCTATTTTCCTAGGCTTATACTAAGATATAGATTTTGGTTTCCTGTGCTCAGAAAGCCTGTAGCTGTGCAGAAACATGGAATTGTCTTAATACGTCCCAAGAAGCCACAGCAAAAACAGAGAGCAGATATGGATTTGTAAAATCTTTAGATATTTCAATTACCAGAACCAGACTATAATAAAATACATTCATTCCAAAGTACTTCAAAAATACAATAGGAGAATAAAGTATAAAAAGAGATAGTCAAGAGACAATCTAGGAATTACGATAGTGAAATGTTTGAAATCAAAAGTTAGAAGAATGAGGTTAAGTAGTAGACAAGGAAAATAGAATACAAATTTAGTCAAATAGACTAGAAAAAAAATATCCCAAAAGAATCACAGCAAGAAAATTGAATGACTGAAGGTGAGTTTAAGAGACTTGAAGAACAGAGTGACAATATCTAACATATTCTAAACTTCTTATGAGGGAAACTCTTAGATGATTTCACCAGGGTGACCAATAAAATTGTGAAGCAAAATATAATTCCATTCATCTCCAAACTAATACAGGAAGTAGAACAAAGAAAAAGAGTATTTTCCAAAACCCATTTTAGGGAGTTCACATAAACTCAACACCGAGATATGAAAATGATTCCATATGAAAATCAAATATCATTAATTTATATTAATGCCAAAATACTAAGTTTATAATTAGGGAACCTAGTCCAGGAATACATAAAGTGATACTATATTTTGTCAAAGTTGAGAATGAGTTTGTTCCCAGAGATGAAATTTGTTTTAACATTAGAAGAACATTCAATAAATTCACTTTATTAATGAAGGCAAAACTTATGTGATCATGTTAATAGAAATTTTCTAAAAATGATTAATTTTAACAATCCAGATAAAATCACAATTCTTAGAAAACTGTAGGTAGAAAAAGCGTTTATATCCCCACAGAGTCCTTACTATTAAAACGCAATGGTTCGTAGTGCTTGGATGGCTGGCTCAGTTAATCGTCCGACTCTTGATTTTGGCTTGGTCATGACCTCACAGTTCCTGAAATCAAGCCCGGTGTCTGGCTTCATGCTGACAGCACAAAGTCAGCTTTGGGATTCTCTGTGTCCCATTCTCTCTGCCCCTCCCCTGCTCAATAAATACACATTAAGAAAACAAGATCCATTAAATTCTGTTCATCCACAGGTTCACTAAGAGTGATTTAAACATTGAAATGAGACAGTTGCAGCATGTAAAACCAAATTTCTATAATGCATTATGATAATCCTTATTGAAATTACACAGTGCCCATTCAACAGACCTGATATCCAACCAAGAGGCACCTAGATAGATGGTTTCACCTGTTGTTTACTGTCACTTGACAGTAGTGTTGGTGCCCATGCCATAAATGTTAAGCATATGGAATGTTACCCCTGACATGTAACAAAATAGATCTCAAAACCTCTCAATTTATATACCTTAAACCCATGTACCAAAACCAGCCCTACACGTTTTATATAACACAAGCATAATCATTCATATATAGTAACCAGATTAAAGTGGGTTCATATAGAGATGAAGGGAATAAGAATATGATGAATTGGAGAGGAAAAGAAAAATGAAACAGAACCAAGATTTTTCTTAGTACAAAGCAATGAAACTAGTCAAGAAATCGAGAGTATGATTATTTCAGATCTATGTTCAAGTTTTTATATGTACACACATCAGGGTGTGTGTGTGTGTGTGTACTGTATGAAAACTCTTCAATCTGTTTACAATTTGGCATATCCCATTATCAAGCCAGAGAGATTTTTTTTACGGCATGGAAAGTATAATAATGGAAAACCTTCTCAAAAGGAAAAGTCCTGACTGTTTGTAAAGACAGTGTGCTGAGTGGCTCAGTTGGATAAGCGTCCAACTTCAGCTAAGGTCATGATCTCATGGTTCATGAGTCAAAGGTCCATGTTGGGCTCTGTGCTGACAGCTCAGAGCATGGAACGTGATTCCAATTCTGTGCCTCCCTATCTCTGCCTCTCCCACTCACCCTCTGTCTCTTTTTCTCTGTCAAAAATAAACATTAAAAAAATGACACAAATGCTTAATTAGTATTATTCATAATACCAAATATTTTTTAAAATTAAAATTATAAGGAAGTGTGTATTTCTATCTATTAAAATATTTGGGGTGCTCAAGTAGCTCCAGCTGCTTAAGTGCCCAACTCTAGATTTTGGCTCAGGTCTTGATCTCATGGTTCCTAGGATGTCGCAAGCCCTGCGTCGGGCTCTGCACTAACAGCACAGAGTCTGGTTGGCATTCTCTCTCCCTGTCTCTCTGTCCCTCCACAGCTCACGTGTATGTGCTCTCTTTCTCTCTCAAAATAAATATTTATATATAGAGACAACTTTATGCAGTGCAACTAGAGTTTCCACTCTTTGAATTGGATCAGTACATTTTTAAGCAGTTCCTGATAAAGAAGACAAACCAATCATTCATTGTGTTACCCTAGTGTGTATTCTTACTTTTCAAAAGCAAACTTACAAAGTAGAGATGTAAATTTTGAAACAGAATCCCATCATCTTAGCTTCTAACACTTTAGTTTGCTTGAGTTCATAGAAAGGCAACGCGTGAAGGATTTTTCCACAGGACGAACCTTCTAGTTGTGAATCTTTAGAGAAACATATCACTTGCTGAGAAGCAGACTTTAAAAATAGAACTCATTGCTATGCATATTAGTGGACAACCTGCTGTTCCAGACATTCTAAAAGGAGTTATCCTGGCTTAAGCAGTAAATCAAGCCTGAATACGAGAGTGAGTGTCCTCACTTAAATCATTATTATGCTGTAAGCATTGTATAAGCCATATTGGAGCTGTGGGGCCTCGTACAACCCATACTGGGAAGCAGAGAGAATAAGTGCTGACAACCTGCCATTCTCTTTAACTTTCATTACCCTGTGTACCATCAACAACATTTTTATCAGATTGAAGCCATAGCTACACTTCCAAACCGGTACACGTGACTGTGATTAACGTAAGAAGGATTTTCAGTGCTAAATCAATATGCTTTATTCTTCTGGAGGTTCTTGTCATTTGGAAGCTAGAAATCTGGTTCTCCAGCTGAGCTCTAACTACAATGAGTGAGTTATGATTGGCTGCAAAACTGTTGCTTTAAAATACACTAGTGACCAGAACACTAAACAATAATTATATTGAAGACAGTTTGTACTGCAAGTCATCTTTGTTTTTCTAAAATCTCATTAATCTTTATCTTAGCTAATTAGAGCTTTGAATTTCACTTGAGTTCGTATATATTTTGGAGGAAAACAAATTATTGGGAAATTTAATGTAGACAAATTGAAACCCTCTCTGAGTATAGAAAATCCTGAATTCCCAGTAGCTAACACCACTACCTTACCAACAATCAGCAATGTGAGTTACAGGCATTGGATTCCTCTAAACTTGTGTCGATCCAGCCATACTGTGGTAGAGCCCCTCACCAAGGAGTGTGGTGGAGGCCTTCTCAGAACAAAGGAAGACGATGTGCAGTGTGGCCCAGTCCGCTCCTGTACATGCATGTGTAACTCTGACAGAACTCTGTAACTTGGGCTGTGTCCAACCAGACTATATGTGTCACCATATATGGGAGGCAAATAAGTAGAAGCTGCATGAAAGGCTATACCCCACTGTGCTCAGAGCTCAGCCTTTTTGGCGTCTTAGCCCCCTGAGCCTGTGCCTGCGTGAATAAAGCTGCTTCCTGGAAGAAGAGCCTTGGTGTCCTCTCTGTGCAAGAATCCTGGTATGATATTTCCAACTATGATAATGGAAATGAAGCAGTTTTACCAAAGAATATATTGACACTAAAATAATGTGTATGCAGTGCATAGATGTTTTCTTACTATTATTTTCAGGTGTAAGATCAAAGCTATTTAGGTTGTTAGCACACTGTTAGAATATAAACTATTTTAGGTTAAATAGTACATTTGTTTATGTAACAATTAGAATCGTGTTAAATCTACTAGCTCTAGAAGATGACCCTAAATTATATCAACAAGCAGAATCATAGTAAAATAAATTCCATATTCTGTTTGTTCCTGATAGGATTTAGTTCTGTGTTGCCGATAGTTAGAAGGTGGCATTTGGAAAAGCTTCACTTGTCTTTAGAATAAAAATGACTGGCTAAAGGCAGATCATAAAAAGTTTTCTTCCCTAATCCAACAAGAAATGAGCAAATATATGCCATATATATATATGTGTATATATATATATATATATATATATGGGAAATATATATCAATAGAAAAGCAATATGTTTTGCGTGCATGTCTGTGTATATATAGGTGTATATGCATATATATGTATATATATGGCACATATGTTTACATTTAGTCATTATTATGCTGCAAGCATTATGTAAGCCATGAGGACGCATGGGACCTGTACAATACATACTGAGAAATGTAGGAAAATTATATATATGTATATATATATATATTCACACAAAAATATTAAAAAAGCAACATGTTTTGTGTGTATGTGTGTGTATGTATATATATTTGTGTATGTATATATATATATATATATATATATATATATATATATACACACACACACCATAATTCTTCATATTATGAGTATCATACCGACATGAATGCTCCTCCTTCATGATTGTTTTTTTTTTACAGGGTGTTTAATAAAATTTTGCTAAAAGTACAAAAACTCAGTTTGCTAATGAAGTATCAACTCCACACAATCCCTACTTATCCCTGTGGCCTTTTCTAATATCTCCTTTAATGCTTAGTCTTGGGAAAGTAGATGGTGCACTTGACCCAGCTCCTCAACTGCAAAGTAGAGAGAAGGCCGGCAGGTCTTAGAAAATGCATGGAGGAGGTCTAGAACAGTCCCCTTGTTCTACAGCAGTACACGCAGAAGTTCTGTATTAAGTCCCCACATATGTGTAAGTGAGATGAAACAAGCAAATAACAGGAAACATCAAGACGAAATACAGAATTCAAGCTACACAAAAAATTTCAGAGGAGAGGGTGGGAGGGAGTGACAAAAGTAATAATGAAAGACCAGAAGACACAAAATTCTGGAGAAATGATGACCCGAGAGTGTATATATTTTAGCAAGAACAGTTCTCTCTTTTACAAAACGAATATATTTTGAAAAGTTGTGTATTTTACTTCTGTTCTCTGTATTACTACCTTGGACTCTTCCGTATGCAAATCAGTTCTAATTTTAGAATATTATGTAATCTAAAAATATTAATTGAATTTTTAGTTTATATTTGTACTTATTTAATGTATTTTCATAGCATCTTTGTGTATGCCAGCCTTGTCATTAGATTATAAATTCCTAGAGCATAAAGGAAACGCTATACTCTATCATAATTGGAGAAAATTTTGCATAATTATACATTTAATAAATGTCTGATGAGGATATGTTTGCTCAATTTCTCCTCAGCAGTTTAAAGTGTTTTACTCAGGGAATCATCTTATTTTTACTTTGCAATAAAATAAGAGTGTGTGATGGTGAACGTTACACTCATTTTAAGTTCTCAAAAAATTTATTATTATTTCCAGAAGCAATTAAGTAAAATGGTTTTTTTACTGCTTGTGTTGGCTTTCTGCATAGTCCAACCCTCATTAATGACCATGTTATTGTTCCCGCTCCTGGGTTTATCTAAACTTAATTGCATCAAATAATGCGTTTTTATAATACTTTTCCCAGAATACTTTCCATGATAATTTTAAGGTGTACAGTCTGGCAATTGAGCAGCAGTGTGAATAATCAAATAATTCACAGGTATAGGTTGTTTCCTTTCAGCCGGATATCTTGGACACTGAGGACCTGTTTCTCATCCAGTTTCCTCTCCCCACAGTTTACAGTCTCAAAAAATGAGATTCCTACAGAAAACTAAAGTCCAGTTTATGAGGATACGAGTAAAAGGATACGAATAAAAGATCAAAAGTGTCTTTTAGCAGTAGCACGGAAGGCCAGGCAGAGAGGTGTGAAATTGGTCCCTACACATTATAGATGGAGCCTTGGAAATATGTCAGGGTTTGGAGGTTAGGTGGAATAATTTGTATTTCAAAAGAAACAACTTAAACAGGAGAGAGGAAGATATTCCATCCATCGTATCTGTCCTCGGCGGGTGATAAAGGAGGGAGAAGCAAGTGACTGGTGACAGTGACCAGACATCAGAAGCCCTTGAAAATCAAGTCAAGTGTAGGCTTGTACAACCACTGGGACACACTGTAACATTAGGGTGAGAGGGATTTTATCCAGAACTGAAGATTTGGAATACAAATGGGACCTACTTCTCCAATAAAATATTCTCTTAGAAAGGAAAATAGCTGATACGTAGGTTTTTCTTAGTAATGCATTCCAATACACCAGTTTTAGGCATTTATGAGCAGTTTCTAAACATGGTAAAACAATCATAATAAAGGAAATAGAAATAACTGAACAATAGGACAATATTTCACCGTTCTTAAAATGATAAGAATTGCTACAATAAGCAGTTAGTTAATTCCTCTCAGAAAAGGAAAACCAAAGAGTCAAATTATACAGAGAAGCATTTGCAGCATGCCAGCCATTTGTATCTCCCCTTATGACACCTATGGGGAACATTTCAGTGTGGGAAATGGAAACACTGGGATTTGTTTATTTACCAAAGACCCCAGTTAAAATACTTACAAATCTGTAATATTATCAGTTGTCTTTTCCCTTCTAGAAAATCTTTAATGAAAATATCGTTTAATGAGAGTACAGCAGAAAAGAGGAACAGGAGGAAAAGAAAGAAAAACTCCTAAAGGCAATCAATTGAAACTTATCTCAAAATGTGTTTTAGAAATTATGTGAACCATGAAACACTGGGAAAACACTATAATTAAAAAGTCAAGAACAGTAAAAGCATTTGTGAGTAAGAATATTATTTATTAGATTAATGATAAAAAGAAAAACATTCTCAATTTAGAAGGTAAAATATAATCGATACTCTTATAAAATCATACTTTCTCTTGACTGAAGTGGTGGAAAAGGTTTTCATCAGGCTGAAGGATTTTTTAAAAAATTCTTAAGAAAGAAAAACAGAAAAGGTGCTTGCTAAGTCTGTTTTGGTTCACTTTCAAAAACAACCAATCAGGAAATGACCTTGTGATTTTATCTAACAAGTTAAATAAATATCAGCTCCTAAAGACATTTTGGGATTTAATACTTTTCCTCAACTCTTTTATATTTTGAAATTAGAATAATTGGAAGTAAATGCAATTATTTTTAATTTTTAAATGTTTGTTTATATTTGAGAGAGGGAGAGAGAGACAGAGTGCAAGTGGGGGAGGGACAGAGAGAGAGGGAGACATAGACTCCAAAGCAAACTCCAGGCTCTGAGCTGTCAGCACAGGGCCCGACATGGGGCTTGACCCCACAAACCCCAAGATCTTGACCTGAGCCGAAGTCAGATGCTTAAGTGACTGAGGCACCAAGGTTCCCCAGTAAATACAAATTTTTAACTCATCAAAGAAAATGCATATGTAAACTGTTTAATACAGAACATATTTTTATTAAATTCATGTAGTCATATCTATTTATCTTCCAACTTTATGTGAGATTATTCACAATTTTAATATGTATTCATTTTATATTCATTTTGCTATCCCATACAGCCATATTTGAACTTTCTGTGGTGTATTAATAAATATATCTAATCTACTTTGAGTTTAATGATTGGGCCAAGGCTATATCTCCAATCTCCATATGGAATAAATAACTTTTGCAGTTATCAAATGGTCACATGAAAATATGTTATTTTCACCAATAGATAAGGAGTCGAAATTTAAAATCTGTTGTCTTACCATTTATCATGTATCAGTTAGGCAATTAATTTAAAGAACAATAGCCCAGGGAGTATAATGAAATGTTAATTATCTTAAATATACTCTTGGAAAGAAGACTTACTACATTTTTAAAAGTAATCTCTCAATATGTATTAAAATTCGTATTTCACGGTGAGCCAGAATTTTCACCTTGGAGGTCTGTCCCATAGAAATGCTAATACAAAAGTGATATATTTAATTAAATGGATGTCAAAATTAAAACATGCAAGTAGTAAAATGATGCCATTAAAAATAAACCAAATGCAACAACAAATGCATTCAAAGGAAGAAACTAATGTAGGGTACACACCAAATAGTTAACGTTTCAATAAAGGGATTACATATGTGAAAAGTAAATTTCTATTATTATATTTTTATTGAATTCCTACTCCATCACACTTATCTTTTTAGGGCTGATAATATAGCAGCAAAGAAAACAGGCAAAGTTTTTGTCCATATTGGATTTACATTCTAGTAGAGTAGACAGTTGTTAAACAGAAAAAATTAAGCATATAATGTTAGATAAGTGCTTTGAACTAAGTAAGATTATTTGGAGTGGAAGACTAAAATGGCATATTAATTTAGAATAAGCAGTTATAAGAATATGACAGAGCAGAAATCTGAACGGAATGACTCATTAAGGCTCATTTTCATATACATTTTGTTATGGTTTTAAGTTGATCAAATAAATAAAAACAAAATAGATCACAAGAATACCACAGATTTGTAATTCAGCCAGCTACACTGAAAATAAATGGGGCCAAGTCTGTAATAATAGGCAAATTAGTGCAATCTCTTTTCAATGACTAAAAAGAGTATAAAGATATAAGGATTATAAAGACTCCAAGATCACTATTTATATTCGCTATTTGTTTTTAATGCTCTAGAACTGTTACATTAAAAAAGATGAAGTCTCTTTTTGGTCTTAGATGTAACAATTACTTTCTAAAAGCTTCTAGAACTCTTTTTGGGCTCTCTGGAGCCCATTAAAGTAAGCTTAATCATATTCAAAAGCCCACACATATGGTATCTTGTGCCTACATTCATCTGATGATCTGAAACATGACTAGTCATAGAATCATCTCACATGGAGACAAGGGCATGGATTAAATAACTCATTTTATGTAACTCTACAGAAATAGGATTTTTTCTGAATGGATTAAAAAATAAAACTTTCATCTTTATTTGCGTTAGCCAAAGCTGTTGCTACTTTTTGAAGAAGTTCCCAAACCTTCCAGATGAAAATCTGTAGATAGTAGCTTAAAGGAACTTCTTTGAATATATTTTGAAATCAAATCTTTTTCTCTAGCAGAAGGTAAGCCTCTTGGAACATGCTTCCAGTATTGAGGATCTTAGCAATCTCAGCATTGTTCGGCTCAGAATCTGGGCGTGTTACCTAGTAAATTGCTCGCTTGTGAACCATCTTACTAAACAGGACCGACATGGAGATCAAAGGAGATGTTTAGTGGGAATATATGAGGAAGAGTCAGATGTAAATATAGAAAGTATTATTTATTATTACATAACTATTTCACTAGATTTTACTTCCTGGATCAAATACTATTATTTTTACACAGTAGAAATTTATTACAACTATTAGAATATCCTTCTTGGTATTCTCTAGATACTGTATGTTAGTCAAAGTAATAGATTTAAAGAAAGATCAGAGTCATGACCTCAGTGTACGAAAACAAACTTAAAACAAGTTAAATAACTTCCTTTTTTTGTATCTAAGTTTAGGGTTTTCAATAAAAGATGTGATATTAGGAATAGAAATAAAGATTCAGTTGTATAATATAACTTAAATTGTATATTAAATTATGTAACAACTGACAAAATACTTCAGTTTTGAGGACCTTGCAAATATTATGTTCATTATCTCATTGATTTAAAACAGGAATCAAAGCCTATTTTCTAATTTCCTTCCTCATAATAATAGAATTGTGCAAAATACAGAAAAACAAAAACAAAAAGCCAAGTATTTTCTGTCTTTCTGGAGAAAGTGAAAAAAAATGTCCTTGGAATTTAACTTTAAACAGAACTTTCTCTTTTCGGTGTTTTAAGCCGTAGGTCTTAACATTCATCCAGAGCCAGGGGAAATGCCTGGGTGCCCACAGAGGCCAACTAGACTCCAGTCAGATGAATATGTTTGGCATAACTAAATAGATCATTGTGATTAGGTATGAATTCAGCTATTTTTTATGAATGCTAAAATAAAAGTATATTTAAGTTTTCCAGAAAAGTTTGTGATGACTTTGCTTTGAGAAAAGGGCAAAATACTTATATAAGTGCTAGGAAGGAATACATACATCTTAAGACTCTAGTGATTAATTCTGAGCGATAATGATTAATAGTGTTTTAACAACTGAAATATGAGGATAAAAGTCATTGAGGCTCAACCAACATGGCATTCTATTATTTGACTAAGGCAATATCTATGGCTGGGATAAAGTGAGATAAGATATAATAAAAACTCTAACTAAGAAAATATATATAGTGGTAAAGTAAATCCTATTTTTGTTGACTTAACGTTGCTAATTTATAATAATTGTTATATTGTCTTTAAAAGATGTTTCATTTTTTTGGATGAAAGACCTAAACATGAGACATGAAACTATTAAAATTCTAGAGAAGAACATAGATAAAACCTTTTGACATTGGCAAAGACATCATAATTTCTTACTAGAAATGTCTCTTGAGGCAAAGGAAACAAAAGCAAAAATAAACTATTGGGACTGGATCAAGATTAAAACTTCTGCACAACAAAGAAAACAAAACAAAAAAACTAAAAGAAAATCTTTGAAATGAGAGAAGATATTTGTAAATGACATATCTGATAAAGAGTTAGTATCCATAATCTATAAAGAACTTACCAAACACCCAAAAAACTAACTCAATTAAGAGATGGGCAGAACACATGGATAAACATTTTTCCAAAGAAGACATCCAGATGGCTAACAGATACATGAAAAGATGTTCAACATCACTCATCATCAGGGAAATACAAATGAAAACTACAAAGAGATACCATCTGACACCAATCAGAATGGCTAAAATTAACAACACAGGAAACAACAGATATTGGTGAAGATGGGGAGAAAGGGGAGCCCTGTTATACTGTTAGTGGGAATGCAAACTGGTGCAGCCATTCTGGAAAATAGTATGGGGGTTTCTCAAAAACTTAAAAATAGAACTACCCTGTGATCCAGCAACTGTACTACTAGGTATTTACCCAAAGGATACAAAAATATTGATTCAAAGAGATATATGCGCCTGGATGTTTATAGCAGCATTATCAGCCATAGCCAAATTATGAAAGAGCCCAAAAGTCCACTGATGAATGGATAAAGAAGATGTGGTATATACATACAACGAAACATTACTCAACCAAAAAAAAAAAAAAAAAAAAAAGGAATGAAAGCTTGAAAGCTTGCCATTTACAATGACATGGATGGAGCTGGAGTGTATTATGCTAAGTGAAATAAGTCTGAGACAGACAAATACCATATGAGTTCACTCATATGTGGAATTTAAGAAACAAAACAGATGAACATAGGAAAAAAAAAACAAAAGAGGCAAACTAGTAAAAAGATTCTCAATTATACAGAACAAACTCAGGGTTTTGGAGGGAGATGGGTGAGGGCATGGGTTAAATGGATGGTGGGTATTAAGCAGGGCACCTGTTTTGATGAGTACTGGGTGTTGTATATAAATGATGAATTACTAAGTTCTACACCAGAAAGTAAAATTACACTGTATGTTAACTAACTTGAATTTAATAAAAACATGAAAAAATGAAAAAAAAAATTCATTTTTCTGTTACTTCAGGAAAAGCAGAAAAGTTAATGAATAAAGAGAGACTTTTTGAAATTACTCAAGGAATTGGGGCACCTGGGTGGCTCAGTCGGTTAAGGGTCTGACTTCGACTAAGGTCATGATCTCACAGTTCTCGGGTTCGAGCCCTGCGTCAGGCTCTGAGTGGACAACTCAGTTTGCTACAAATTCTGTGTCTCCCCCTCTCTCTGCTCCCCTCCTCATGCTCTGTCTCTCTCTCAAAAATAAACATTTAATTTTTTTAAAAAAAATTACTCAAGGAATTAATAGAAAGTATATAACAAAAGGCATGCACTTATTCGGTGATAATGTGAATTTTAGTTTCGCAACACAAGCTGGTAAATAGATGCTACTATAGTGCTGAGTATATATTATATATCTATAAACACAAAATATACTTTCATAGGCACGTTCATTTTACTGATAGCTATTGAAAGATAAGACATATTACTATCTAGTCATATTAATATCAATTAATATGTTTAATATAGAATATGCTTAATATTAAAATAAATTCATATAGGAAAGGATGAAAAACTAAATAGGTTAAAAAGAGAATGTAAAAATCAGACATTAATACCAAAAAGCTGTATTTAAATGCAAGGTGATGTGTATGAGTTAAATAACAGATATACTTAAAGAAGATAACGTAATTATTTTAAGTAGGTATATATAAATGAACAAATTATGATATTAAGACTTTCTTTTGCTCAAGCAACATTTTTTAATATATAGTTTTAAATTTCAAATTGTTTTAATGTTTTCTCTTTGATATGAAATAGCAATTCCCAAATCCCTTATGTGTCATTAAGTCTGTCTGTAACTGAAAAGGAATGATTAAATTTGCCCATTAGCTTTGTGTTTGTGGACAATAATTCTGTGACCTCACACTGTGAATATAGAATTAAATTCTGACCACACAACTGAAGAGTGATTCGTTTAAGTTACATATAGCCTTCTTCGTATTTGTTTCCACTAACAGTGCAGTTGACTTTTACTTTGCCTTACTGATTTGTTACTCTATAAATACTTCAAAATATCATTTGTAGTGGGAGGGAGATGCAGAAATTTCTTGTTGAATAGAATATTTGAAATCACCATTAATCCACTACATGGCCAAAGTAGAAAGGGGTTTCTTGTTATTTATTTCCAGTTTTCTGATTTTAAAAATAGAGAGGGAAAGTCTTGATCGCTAACTTCTTGTTGTAACACAACAGAAAATAATTCAGCAAGAAGTGTTTCATAACATGTTGTATGGAAATAACCTTATATATAGGATTTATAATTAGGGAGAAACTTGATATTTGTCAAATACTGATGTTTGGCAATCATCGGTAATCACTTTGACAAGGTTTTTATTTCAATTTTTAGCTCACGTAGCTTTTATTTAAATTTAGCTTCAAAATTACAAAGAACTATATTAAAATCACTCATAAATTCTATGGTTTTGAAATATGGCTAGTGAGAACAAAATAGCTGCATACTTTTACATACATATTTTTCTCCATTTTCTTTATATTCTTAATTATGAAGATTTGTCATAGATATTGTTGTGATTTTGGAGCTTTCCTCCTTAAACATCTAAAATGGGAAAATTAATTTTCACCTTTTAATTTATTGTCATATGATAACACTTTTTTTTAAAAGAGCCCATATTTTCAAGAAAAAACTGGTCTGAAATTTACAAATAAAATTTAAGTGTATTTGTTAAAGGTTATTAGTTTAATCCTATTAATGCTAGTGACCAAAAAATTCTCTAGATAGAAAAGAAATAAGTGACATGAGAATGAAAAGAATGATAGAAAACAGTTATAATTAGAAAACTCAGTAGTAATAAACTGTAACATTAATAAAATAATTTCAACACCGCTACTACTTATTAGATTAAATATACACAACAGAAATGAAACTAAAACTATAAGAAATAGAACATATTTATGATAGAAACTGAAATTTCACATTATCCAGTAACTAATTTTAAAGAAAATTAAAAGACTTTCACGGAGAAAAAATTTAGTGACAGAATTTCCAAAACGAGATTCTGAAGATTTAAAGAATTGTATCTGAAGATTGAAAGAATTGGACAGTTTTCATGAATGGAACAACAGAAATTGTAAAAATATCGACTCTCCCCAAATTAATTTACAAGTTAAATACAGTCTTAATATTTGGGCAAAATGGTTGTTCTAAAACTTACGGAACAATATAGGCCAATAAAGAAGTGAACTTTGAAGAAAAATTGAAGAGAATACTCAAGACATTGAAACATGCCACAGAAATGCAGAACAGTCCCCACATGAAAAACAATAGATATCGCTAATGAATAGAAAGCTCAGCAATACATCCAAGTATAGATAGAGAGTTTGATAATGCTGAGAAAAAGAAATTAATATCAAATATTAATATCTTAACTATAAAATTGAATTATAGGTATATGAGAGCCGTAAATGTTAAACTTTAAAAAATTATTTTATACCAGACTGGAAGTGAGTTCCTTAAGTAAGACCTCTAAAGTAAATTTTTATTTTATTGTTATTATTATTATTATTATTATTATTATTATTACTATAAGTAGGCTCCAGGCCCAGCATGGGGCTTAAACTCAGATCCCTGAGATTAAGACCTGGACTGAGATCAAGAGTTGGATGCTTAACTGACCGAGCCACCCAGGTCCCCCAAAGTAAATTTTTTAAACTTTTTTTTAAAGTTTATTTATTTTTGAGAGACAGAGAGAGAGAGCAGGAGTAGGGCAGGGTCAGAGAGAGAAGGAGATACAGAATCTGAAGCAGACTCCAGGCTCCCAGCTGTCAGCACAGAGCTCGACACGGGGCCTGAATCCATGAACCAGGAGATTATGACCTGAGCCGAAGTCGAACCCTTAACCAACTGAGCCACCCAGATGCCCCTAAATTTTTTTAAAAAGAACATATTAAGACTTCAAAATTAAGGATTTCTTTTCAGTAAAGGACACTATGGACATGGATAACAGAGACAAAATATTTGTAATTTTTGAACACATAATTTCATAAAAGGAACTCCTGAAAACCAATAATAACAAAAGCAAAAAACAAGACATTAACTAAAAGCAACAAAGGAACAATTCACATAAAGCCAAATTGAATAAGTAACGTGTATATGAAGGGATGTTCAAAATTACTAATAAAATGGAAAATGCAAATGACAACAAAGAGATAACACAACCCGAAGATAAGCAACAATTAGAAATACAGAAATGATTTTGATAATTGAGAATTCATGGTGTCACTGGTGATAGTGTAAAATTACTATACATTCCTGAAAGTAGTCTGGAAATATTTAGCGAAATATAAATTGTCTAGTAACTGTAGTCCAGATGCTCAAGTTTATATATAACCTATATATAAAAATATTTTCCTGATGAAATATATAGTATACATATTTATATCTATAAATATGTTTTACTAGACAAAGTAAATATGAATTACATTCACAGTTGATGTTCAGTCCTAGAGGAAAAAATAAAGAATGGTAAATTAATCTCTCTATGAAACACCACGTGGAGTTTAAAAGGAAAACATTAGATGCATATATAATAATATGGAGAGATCACCAAAACACAAGTAGGTAAATCGAGAAATTCTACCTCTACCAACAACTGAGTAGTTCTTATCAACAGGCCCTTTCATGGACGACAACTGTAAACTCTAGGGGAAAACACTAGAAAGTGAAAGATAGACTATAGATATTGCAGAGGTTTGACACTTGGGAGGAAAGAGCACTGGACGGGTTTTCCATTCTTTGGCTTAAAGGCAGGCAAAGTGACAAAATAAGGGGAGAACATCTGTCCATCTGTCGTTTAACTGGCTTAAAACTAGTTAGACCAACCATAACAACTGAAGAGGGGGATGGGATATACCATCTAGGAGGAAAGCGTAGAGAAACAGTCCTATGCTGTTTGTAAAGTGCTCTGCCTGCCTTTCCACTAGGGTTGAATGTAGAAGAGTCGAAGGAGCTCAGTTATGGTTGAAAGAATTGAGCTGAGATTCAGATTTTGGAATTAAGTTGAGTCATGTTAACTGGCTACTAAAACAAAATAACTAATTCTCTTGGGAGGAATGTAACTGAACCTGAATCCTGGATCATTTATAATGTCAAAGCTCTCATCCAAAATAACCAGGACTATAAAGAAATGCAAAATGTGATTGACGGTCAAGACAAAAGGCAGTTGAGCTCAACCCTGAGATCATCTTGGTGTTGGAAACAGCAGATGATGTTTTTGAAGCAGCTACTACAACTATGTTCAGGGATGTAAAGGAAATTATGTTCAGAATACATTTAAAAGACAGGAAACCACTAGAGAAATAAAACTGCAAAATAGATCAAATAAATCATACAGTTGAGAAGCATAATATCCGAAATATGAAAGAAAAAAAATCACTAGAAGAGCTTAACAGAGGATTGGAGATTCTGAAATAAAGAGCTAAGGAATTAGAAGATATCTCAGTGGAAGCTGTCAATTGTGAAAGACAAAACAAATAAAGAATGAAGGAAGGAAGGAAGGAAGGAAGGAAGGAAGGCCTGGGGAAGCCTGTGGCATAATGCCAAAGTTTATTGTTAAATGAAAATTTAAATGGCATGTAATTGAGTCAGTGAAAGAAATGAGGGATAAAGTGAGTTAGGAGTATCTTTTAAAGAGTAATGGTTAAAAATATCTAATATTCGGGGGCACCTGGGTGGCTCTGTTGGTTAAGTGGCCAACTCTTGGTTTCAGCTCAGGTCATGATCTCTCAGTTGATGAGTTCAAGCCTGGAGTCAAGCTCTGCACTAAGCCTGCTTGGGATTATCTCTTTCCTTGCCTCTCTGTCTCTTCCCTGCTCATGCACTCTCTCAAAATAAATCAACTTAAAAAAAATTCTAATATTTTGTGAAAGAATAGTGTACAGACTCCTGGAGTTCATTGTGCCTACATACAAGAATACAAAGTAAACCACATCTCTATGTATCATATTAAAACCGATATGTACTAAGGATAGAGAGAAACTCTAGAAAGTAGCTAAACAAAAATGTATTACGTACAAAGGAACATTTATTCAAATGACCAGAAACATTGACAGGAGGCATAAAACAACATTTTTCAAACGCGGAATGAAATAGAAAGAAAGACACTTTTAGAAGCAACCATTTCTTCATACAAAAAACTATATTCCTAAAAATGTTAAAGATGGCCTTCAGGCTGAATGGAAATAATACCAAGTGGTAACTCACATTTTATAAAAGAACAAAGGCCCTGGGAAATATAAACATGAGAGAAAATACAAAATATATTTTGTACTTTTCAGTATCTTTGCAGTGCAAAGATGAATTTAAATTAGTACAAAATTTATATTAGTACAAAATGGATTTAAAGAAAAACTAGAACATTCTTCAATTACGATGCATGTATACTAAAGCTAAGGAGCATGAAGTTAAGAATTAATACTTATTAACCACTAAATCTATAAACTAAAGCTGAAATAAGAATAGATAAATTAAAATGAAAACTGTAATATAGTCAATCCAAAAGAAGACATGGAAAGAACAAGAGAAACCAGAGTGGATAAACTGAAACACAAAGTTCAGTAAAATGGTTAAAAAAATACTGATTTTGCAAGTTACTTCTGCCCTTAGTATTTTAACAGATACATATCAACACTGTATTTCAAATACAAGTGAGTAACTATGGAAGTACACGATATAGGGACTGAAAGGAAAATAATGAAATGAGAGCGAGATTGTGAAGACCAGTGATAACTCGATACATTTGAGGTTTAACAGAAAAAAAAATATGGTTATATAACTGAGATCCAAATAGAAACTGATTATCATAAAATTAATATGATAATAGGTATGTAATACAAAGATACCTTTAATACCTTTGAGAAACAATGAAAGAATGTTGGCTAAATACAAAATTTGCATGTCATTTATTATCTATTTTGGTATTTTCATGATGTGCAAAACATTCCTTCTCTATTTGATTAAAACAGTGTCTCCCAAATTACTAGAATAGACTAAGGAAAGCAACGCTTATCCCTCTACCAAAAGACAGAAAATAGAATATCAGTATGAAAACCCAAAGGCAGATATAATAAAACATTGGCGTAGTGGCAGAAGGAAGAGTAACAAAAATAAGTTAAAAGGAGTTTCCTCTTTAACATTTGATCTGAAAATTTAGTAGACTCCTTGTGTGAAGCCACAAGTGAAACCAGATCAAACCAGAATGCAAAATTACCATTAAAATAATGGGTGCCAATATATCAAGCAGTCAGGGGGGAAAAAAAGCACTAATGGAAATATTTCTGTTACAAAACTGTCTTTAGGTCAGTATCATACCATATTATGCATGTAATGTATTGTTAGAGGGTAGACCTTGTGTTAAGTGTTTTTCACAAAATTAGTAACCAAATCAAAACCACAAAACCCAAACGGACATTTTTGAAGGTGATGGATGTACAGTACCCACATTTCGATGATGGTATCACAGGTGTATGCATCTGCCCAACAAAAATTTGTATACCTTAAGTATGTGCAGTTTTTTATATCAATTATGCTTTATTAAGCTATTTTAAAAAGAATATATAGTCTATACTTTTCTTTAAATAATCTGAAATTATTTGGCTCAGTTGGTTAAGTGTCCAACTTCGGCTCAGGTCATGATCTTACGGTTCACAAGTTCAAGTCCCGCATGGGGCTCTGTGCTGACAGCTCAGAGCCTGAAGCCAGCTTTGACTTCTGTGTCTCCCTCTCTGCCCCTCCCCCACTCACACTCTGTCTCTCTCTCTCTAATAAATTAATAAACATAAAATCAGGAACCATTCATGGATTAATGCAGGCAATGATAGGGTCAGATATCTGGACGACTTCTCACTGGAGTCCACAGGTTCATTTTGTCAGTAGTGCAGTTTTGTGGGAGCCGGCTATCTACAGTACCGAAGGAAGGGTTCAGAACATGAATGCAATGAGACTTCTGTTGACTTACAATAAGAATGATGTTTTAGATCGCATTACATGGTTTTGGGGGTTTGAGCATACAGGTAAGAAATGTTTAGCCTGGACCCAGTGAAGCTGAAGTTGCTTTTTGTTGTTGTTCTCGTATTTTCATTGTTAGAAACCTGAAACCAAACTTGAGATCTGTGTTAACCAGTCGTACAGAAATGTCTGCATTTTTATGCTTTTTGTTTATGCTGTTGACTCAACAGTCCATAATACTTTTCAACACCTTTTCCTGTCTGCTTTATTTTTTCTTGTTTTTACAGTAATAAATCAAGTATTTTTTTTTTGAACATCAGCTGTGGGCCTAATACCTTTTTATCTTGATATATGGTGTGCAACTTTGTAAGATTTCTTAAGTCCTATGGAAAAGGACAAGCCGTAAGTTAATAGCCATTTAGTGCCTAACTTTTGAAGAATTCTTGAGTGAAGTAGATAAGGTTGTGATCTCCATTTTGCACAAATAAATATATTTTTTAAGAGATAGCATGCACATTCATACAGGAGGAGGGGAGGAGCAGAGGGAAAAGGAGAAAGAAACTTAAATAGGCTCTGTGCCCACCACAACCGTGAGATCATGACCTGAGCCAGAATCAAGAGTTGGATGCTTAACCGACTGAGCCACCCAGGCACCCCAACAAAAATAAATTCTAAGAAAGTTGTGATTGGTGAAATCATACAGTTATGTTTTAATGGGATATGTGCCCAAACCAAGTTGCTATTTCTAAGAATATATTACTATGACCTATTCCTCATACATGCATTCAGTGATAAAAATTAGAAACCAAACCAATTGACTCAAGAAAAAATATTCCAGAGGTGGCTCAGTCAGTAGAGCATGTGACTCTTAATCTCATGAGTTCAAGCCCCACATTGGTCAGAGAGCCTACTTAATTCTTTTTTAATTTAAAAATATATTCATTAGGCAAGTCATTATACTTCAAATCTCTGATGTTATAAAAGGTTTTATAATCTTTTAAGAAAATAGTTATATAAAGTTAAAAATGGCTTATAATTTTGAGAATAGCAGGATTTGAGGGTCACAGTTTGGGTTTTCTCTAATTTATTTTGGACTATGTTTTTTTCTTTCTTCAGTTTGTATATAACACCACATTTAACTTATACAACAAGTTGTAAACAATTTCATTAAAGAAAGACATTTTCTTTAGACATTATACATATGTGATACACAAAATTCAGATATTACAAGCCTTCCCTTATTCTCCTCCTGAAAAGCTCTTCTCTCTTCACTGTTTCATTATTTTCTGTCTCATTTTGTCTTGCTCAAACGACCTGCTTCAACCTTTTCTGCTATGGGATGGACAAAACCAAAACCAAAGGTCATGCTATAGTCAGATTTCAGTGAGAATACCTACATCCTAGCAGAGACGGAAGCAACTTGGACAGTAAAATAGGACTCTGACCACCTTCTCCAGTTTTTCCTGAGGCTTTTAGAGGTGGGACCAACCCTGTAGGGATTTTGGTTGTGTTCCACAAATCCAGAATTCTGCCTGATCCCAATACTTCTTTGGTAGGGACATGGCGTATGTTTCATTTGTGCTGTGCGTTTTCATATTTTCTGGTGGTTGCTGAGTTTTGTTGTTGTTGTTGTCGTCATTGTTGTCACAATAAATTTAATCTTGCTTGTAGGATTTCACAAAGATCTTCTGTTAATAAAACCTCCTAATTTTACATGACCAAAGTGCAAATTACAGATCTTTGCTCTCTCGGGTTCCTCTGCTGTGATTCCCTGGTGAATTACAAAAGTTAAAATAATTCAAAGTTGGATAAATAAGGAAGTAGGGTACTATTAGAATCCATAGTTGTGCATGTGTCCTCAAATACAGACATTAACACTTGAAGTAAAATATATTTAAGAGGTGAGTATAAAATAGTCTGTATATTTATGTAAAGAATCACACAAAACTTCCTCTGGTGAAAACATGTGTGTGCAGTACACACACACACACACACACACACACACACACACATTCATACAAATAACAATAAGAAAAATGAAACATCAAAACAAACTAGGGGAAAAAAACTTAAAAATTTTCTTGAGATCCAAACTAAAGTTCACCTGGAAAGATATTCAAGTATAAAGCAAAGGAAGCTTTTGTCTAGGGGTAATAATCCTGGTGCTTTTTGCCCACGTAGGGCCTTAATCATGTGGAATCAATAAACACAGATTCAAAGACCTTTACTAGGATTTCAAATAAAGCTTCAAATCCTGTGCCAAGAGCAAGGAACTTTCTCACAAGATATTTTATTTTTAACCTGGCAAACTGATGTGAACCAAAAATTGTTTCATAAAAATGGATCATTATTTTAAGCTTCAGACCTAAGGGATTCTAACTGGGAATGAGAGGAGGTTTTGACAGTATATATTTCATAGTAAATTTAAAGCCCATCACCTCATTCACAGAGGTTCCTCAATATTTATTGAAAAAAACACAAAATAAAGTTAAAGAAAGGTGAAACACACCTTTTTTTTATTTCTAAAAAAAATAAAACAAAAGTAAAAACCTCATTAACAAAAAGACCATCAAAATGAAATAGCCAAAATTGATAAATCATGTTTTATATAGCTAGTACTTGATTTTCCATATATATTCTATGTATATTATCAAATATTCAATTATCTAGGTATTTCTCAAGATGGGAAAATTTTTAACAATCACACACATTTCTAGTTGTTGACTGGAGAGTATGTGTGTAATGATCCTACCTATACAGTAAATAATTATGGAATAATCTTGTCAATTTCAGAGACTAGTTTATTCAACACTATTTAATTAGCGTTACCCTTTTCCAAATAGGTTTTCACTAGAATAAAATTTAGATATCTTGGTACCTAATTTTTTTTAGTTTACAGAAGAAGCAGGGCAGATCTGAAAGTTTTGTGTCTGGCACCTAAGTTCAGATTCCTCTCTTTTATATTTCAGCAATATAAATTTTGCAGAAAGCCACTTAACCTTTCCAAATATCTCAGATTATTTAATACTAAAATTGTTACAATTGGAGATCATGTATGATCAATACCTAGCAAAGTTTCTGGAACACATTATGTTCTCAATAAATGGCTAGAGAAATGTACGCCATGAATTTTAGATGAAATGCTTCTAACGAATAACGAAGTTTTTGGTACTTGTACAAATAGAATTTCAAATTACTCAGTGAAGTCACTTTCCTGGAAGAGGAAACTTCCTGATTACTACAGATGGAGAAGTAAAGCATTTATTGAACATTTACTGTGTTGATGTCATGCTTGCAATTGACGGCACACGGAAAAACATTTCTGAATATAGGAGTATTTGCTCTTATAGTTTTCCTTGAGTGTCTTGCTGCTGCTGTGTACATTCAGTTTTAATGTATCAGTTTATAACTTTCAGTGTCTGCTCACCAAATGACTACAAATAGTTATAAAATTAAACAAGGTCAAGAAAACTGAAAAGCAAAGCAATGCAATCTCTTCCTATCTGATTATATACATAATACAAATTGTGTTAGTTGCTACTGGCTGTGTGAGATGGCATCAAAGTGCCATCCCGTTAGGATGACGGCCTTAAAAATGTCACATGATACTGCAAAGTGCCAGGTGACTACATATGATTGGATTTTCCCATGGTCTACTGGGTGAGGAAATGATAACAAATGACATATTAACAGTTTTATTGAGATATAATTGATATGAAATAAACTGCGTATATTTGAAATGTACAATTGAACAAGTTTTGACATATGTATATAATTGTAAATCAATACTACAATCAAACTAAGAAACATAAGCATCACCCCCAGCCAAAGTGTCCCCATGCCCCTTTCTAATCTCTCTTTTCTATATCTCCCTGCCTCTGTCACCTACAGCTAACCACTTACTTGCTTTCTGTTATTATAATTTGTATTTATCTAGATTTTTAAACAAAGAGAATTACATAGTAGGTACTGTTTTTTGAGGGGGAGGTTCTGACTCCTTTCTGCATAATGACTTTAAGATCTCTGCATGTTGTGCATGGCAGTAGTTAATTTCTTTTTGTGGCTGAGCAGCGTTCCATTTTTGTTCATCTTTTTTTTTTTTTTTTTTGAGTTTTCGACATTTGAATCATTTCCAGTTTGGGTGTGTTAAAAATAGAGCTACTTTAAATATTTGTAAAAGTCTTTATATAGATCCATGCATCATCTCTCTTCAGCAAACTAGGAGTAGAATGTCTAGACCATATGCAAGGTGTATGTTTAAGAAAACTGCCAAATTCTTTTCCAAAGTAGGTGAGCCTTGTTGCATTCTTTTTTAAATATAATTTATTGTCAGATTGGTTTCCATACAATACCCAGTGCTCATCCCAACAGTGCCCTCCCCCATGCCCATCACCCACTCTCCCCTCTCCCACACCTCCCATCAATCCTCAGTTTGTCCTCAGTATTTTAAGAGTCTCTTATGTTTTGCCTCCCTCCTTCTCTGTGACTTTTTTCCCCCCTCTTTCTTTCTCCCATGGTCTCCTGCTAAGTCTCTCAAAATCCACCTATGCGTGGAAACATATGGTATCTGTCTTTCTCTGATTGACTTATTTCACTGAGCATAATTTCCATCCATTTGCTACACATGGCCAGATTTCATTCTTTCTCATTGCCACATAGTATTCCATTGTATATGTAAACTACAATTTCTTTATCCATTCGTCAGTTGATGGGCACTTGGTCTGTTTCCATGATTTGGCTATTGTCGAAAGTGCTGCTATAAACATCGGGGTACAAGTGCTCCTATTCATCAGCACTCCTGTGTCTCTTGGGTAGATTCCTAGCAGTGCTATTGCTGGGTCATAGGGTAGCTCTATTTTCATTTTTTTTAGGAACCTCCACACTGTTTTCAAGAGCGGCTGCACCAGTTTGCATTCCCACCAACAGTGTAAGAGGTTGCCTGTTTCTCCACATCCTCACCAGCATCTATAGTTTCCTGGTTAGTTCATTTTAGCCACTCTGACTGGTGTGAGGTGGTATCGCAGTGTGGTTTTGATTTGTATTTCCCTGACGATGAGTGACTTTGAGCATCGTTTCATGTGTCTGTTGGCCATCTGGATGTCTTTTTCAGAGAATTCATATCTTCCACCCATTTCTTCACTGGATTATTTGGTTTTTGGGTGTAGAGTTTGGTGAGTTCTTTATAGATTTTGGATACTAGCTCTTTATCCAATTTGTCATTTGCACCTATCTTTTCCCATTCTATCAGTAGCCTATTAGTTTTGTTGACTATTTCCTTTGCAGTGCAGAATTTTTTATCTTGATGAGGTCCCAATAGTTCATTTTTGCTTTTAATTCCCTTGACTTTGGAGATGTGTCAAGTAAGAAATGGCTGCGTCCAAGGCCAAAGAGATTTTTTTCCTGCTCTCTCCTCTAGGACTTTGATGGTTTTCTGTCTTCATCCATTTAGAGTTTATTTTTGTGAGTGGTGAAAGAAAGTGGTCTAGTTTCATTCTTTTGCATGTTGCTGTCCAATTCTCCCAGCACCATTTGTTAAAGAGGCTGTCTTTTTTCCATTGGATACTCTTTCCTGCTTTGTCAAAGATTAGTTGGCCATATGCTTGTGGATCCATTTCTGGGTTCTCTATTCTATTCCATTGGTCTATGTGTCTGTTCTTGTGCCAGTACCATGCTGTCTTGAGTATTACCACTTTGTAGTAGAGGTTAAAGTCTGAGATCGTGATGCCTCCCACTTTGGTTTTCTTCTTCAATATTACTTTGGCTATTTCGGATCTTTTGTGGTTCCATACAAATTTTAGGATTGTTTGCTCTAGCTTTGAGAAGAATGCTGGTGCAATTTTGATTGGAATTGCATTGAATGTGTATATTGCTTTGGGTAGTATTGCCATTTTAACAATATTTATTCTTTCAATCCATGAGCATGGGATGTTTTTCCATTTTCTTGTGTCTTCATAAGTTTCTTTCATAAGTTTTTTTATAGTTTTCAGCGTAGAGATCTTTTACATCTTTGGTTAGGTTTATTGCTAAGTATTTTATGGTTTTTGGTACAATTGTGAATGGGATCAGTTTCTTTCTCTTTCTGCTGCTTCATTATTGGTGTATAGAAATGCCACTGATTTCTGTACATTAATTTTTGTACCCTGCAACTTTGCTGAATTCATGTATCAGTTCTAGCAGGCTTTTGATGGATTCTGTCAGATTTCCATGTAGAGTATCATGTCTTCTGTGAAAAGTGAGAGGTTGACTTCCTCCTTGCCAATTCTGGTGTCTTTTATTTCATTTTGTTATCTGATTGCTGATGCTAGCACCTCCAACACTATGTTAAATAGCAGTGGTGAAACCTACAGATAACACAATGACTCTAAACCCATATTTTTCAATATTAACACTGAATGTAAGTGGACTAAATGCTCCGGTCAAAAGACATAGGGTATCAGAGTGGATAAAAAGACAAGTCCTATCTATTTGCCTCTACAAGAGACTCATTTTAGACCTGAGGACTCCTTCAAATTGAAAGTGAGGGGATGGAGAACTGTCTATCATGCTACTGGAAGTCAGAAGAAAGCTGGAGTAGTCATACTTACTTCAGACAAACTAGACTTTAAAGTAAAGGCTGTAACAAGAGATGAAGAAGGGCATTATATAATAATCACAGGGACTATCCATCAGGAAGAACTAACAGTTATAAATGTCTATGCATTGAATTTGGGGGCACCCAAATTTGTAAAACAATTGCAAACATATGCAATCTTAATGATAAAAATGTGCTAATTGCAGAGAATTTTAATACTCTATTTACAGCAATGATATATCAGCTAGACACAGAATCACTAAAGAAATAATGGCCCTGAATGACACATTGGACCAGATGGGCTTGACAGTTATATTTAGAATTCTACATCCTAAAGCAATGGAATTCACCTTCCTCTCACATGCACATAGCACATTCTCCAAGACAGATCACATACTGAGAAACCAAGAAGCCCTCAGTAAATATAAAAGAACTGAGACCATACCATGCACACTTTCAGATCACAATGCTGTGACACTTGAAATCAACCACAGGAAAAAGTCCGGAAAACCTCCAAAAGCATGGAGGTTAAAGAACAACCTACTAAAGAATGAATGGGTCAACCAGGTAATTAGAGAAGGAATTAAAAGATATTTGGAGTGGCGCCTGGGAGGCTCAGTCGTTCAAGCGTCTGACTTCAGCTCAGGTCATGATCTCGCAGTCTGTGAGTTCGAGCCCCACATTGGGCTCTGTGCCGATGTCTCAGAGCCTGGAGCCTGCTTTGGATTCTGTGTCTCCCTCTCTCTCTGCCGCTCCCCTGCTCACGCTCTGTCTCTATGTCTCCCAAAAAAAATAAATAAACGTTAAAAAAAATTAAAAAAATATTTGGAATCAAATGAAAATAAAAATACATCAAGCCTTGTTGCATTCCTACTAGCAATGTAAGAGAGTTTCAGCCCCTTCACAACTTCGGCACCCAATATAATCAGGACTTATAAATTTAGTCATTATAATAGATTGTATTGATATTTCAATGTGGGTTTAATTTGCATTTTCTGATGACAAAGTTGTTGACCATTTTTTCATTTACCATTTGCCATCCTTGCATCTTCTTTGCTGAAGTATCTGTCCATATTGCATCTTTTGTCACTTTTAATTGGTTTCTTTCTTTGTTATTGGGTTTTGAGAGCATTCCATATATTTTTGGATACAAGTTCTTATGAGATACATGAGTTGAAAATATTGTGTCCCAGTCTGTGGCTTGGCTTTTTGCTCTTTTATCAGTGTCCTTAAGAAGAGTAGAAGTGGTAAATGACTGCTTACAATCTGAATTTGAAGTGGTAAATTTATTTTTTATACAGATATAAAAAATCAATGACCTCTGGAAAGAATACCACAGTACAGGTACACACGCTACATACATATATACACAATGTCAGAATGGAGTCCAAAAGGCAGAGAAGCCTTAATGATGTACAAGAGTGAAAAGACGTATCAAGAGTTTATGGGAGAATATTTTTATAAATGATATTATTTGCCAACTTGGGCTATATTCTAGAATGATCTACAGAAGAATTATTCAATATCTGTGCTCTAAAACTCACACTATTGGAAATTTGGTATAAATTTTTCCTTAGGAGCAGTTGTGTAAATGTGTGTAAATGTGTGCCACACTAATGATTGGGTAGTACTGTTAATGTCTTTCAATCACCCCATACTCTGAAACCTAAGGCACTGTGATGTCATTATTTTCCCCAATTCCAGTACCTTTCATCAAAACTTACGTTAGGGCTTATGTTGGTAAAACTTTCATGGAACAGTATTTCTATGACAATCAGAGAAGACAATTGTATCAAAATATCTTAAAAGCAGTTATCATTATGCATGGATAATATCTCTGTGGAGTGTTCTGAATTATAACAGCCTGGGTAGCTTGAATATCATTAGTAGAATGCCTTTCATAGTGGGTTTTTGTAACTATACATCTAGCAGGAATGGAATTACATGTTCAATATTTACTTTTACATCTTCCTTTTCCTTTATCCAAGATCCCTTTTTAAAAACTAGTATAGTTGACCTATAATATTATATTAGTTTTAGGTGGAAAGCCTAGTGATTCAACAGTTAATAAACATAATATAATGCTCACCATCATAGTTACTAACACTATACAAAATTAATACAATATTACTATGTTCCCTTTGCTGGACTATTCATTCCCATGACATTGATTTTATAACTGAAAGTTGTACCTCCTCATCCACTTAACTTATTTCATCCCTCCCCCTACCTCCTTCCCCTCCGGCAAGCACCAGTTTGTTCTGTGTATTTGTGAACCTGTTTCCGTTTTTGTTTTGTTTTTAGATTCCACATGTAAGTGAAATCATATGATATTTTGTTTTTCTGTCTGACTTACTTCACTTAGCAGCATTCCCTCAAAGTTCATCCATCTTGTTGCAAATGGCAAGATTTGATTCTGTTTTTAGGACTAATATTCCATTGTGTATATATGTGTATATATGTGAACTCTTGAGTTGCTTCCATTTCTATTGTAAATAACCCTGCAATAAACAGAGGGGTGCATATCTTTTCAAATTGGCATTTTTTTTCTTTGGGGAAATGCCCGGTATTGAGTTACTGCATCATATAGTATTTCTATTTGTAATTGTTTTAGGAAGCTCCATACTGTTTTTAATAGTGACTGCATCAATTTATTTTCCCACCAACGGTGCACAAGAGTTCCCTTTTCTTCACATCCTTGCCAATGCTGGTTGTTTCCTGTGGTTTTGATGTACCCCATTCTGACAGATGTCTGGTGGTATCTCACTGTGGTTTTGATTTTCGTGTCCCTGATGATTAGTGATATTGAACATCTTTTCATGTGTCTGTTGGCCATCTGATGTCTTCTTTGGGAAAATGTCTATAGTCAGATCCTCTGCACAATTTTAACTTCTCGTTGTTGTCGTTTATCGTTTGAGAGACAGAGAGAGACAGAGAGAGATAGAGTGCAACCAGGGGAGGGGCAGAGAGAGGGAGACACAGAATCCAAAGCAAGCTTCAGGCTCTAAGCTATCAGCACAGTGCCTGATGGGGATTCGAACCCATGAACATGAGATCATGACCTGAGCCGAAGTAGAAAGCTCCACCGACTGAGTCACCCAGGTGCCCCAGATCCTCTGCACAATTTTAATTGGATTATGGTTTTTGGTGTTGGCTTTTATGAATTCTTTATATATTTTGAATATTAATTCTTATAGGATATGTCATTTGAAAATATCTCCTCCCATTCAGTAAGTTGACTTCTTGTTTTGTTCATGGCTTTCACTAAGAATTCTTTTAATAAAGGGTAGAAACTATTACTTGAATAGTCCGTTTTTAGATTCCAATATCTAATCCAATATCCAAATATTGGATAACGTTATTGGATAACATTTAAAATAGGCTTTTATTATTTGGGGGAATGAGTGGATTATAAAGTGTGGTGTGTCGCACGCATGTGTGTGTGTGTGTGTGTGTGTGTGTGTGTGTGTGTGAATGCCATTCTACAGGAACAATTTAAGTTATAACTGGTTCGTGAGCCTTTCACTCTAGAGTTTGAAATTTTAAATAGAGGCATGTGTTCTGATGACTAGAGACACAAAGCATTTATATCTTATTTGTTTATTTTTTTATTCATGTTCAGTTCAGGTTGTGGAAAGAGAGAAGCACAGGATTCACTGTTAGGGGGAAGCAAGAGTGTTTTCTGTCTTCTCACATTTTTTTTTAATTTTTTTAACGTTTATTTATTTTTGAGAGACATAGAGACAGAGTGTGAGCAAAGGAAGGGCAGAGAGAGAGAGGGAGATACAGAATCGGAAGCTGGCTCCAGGCTCTGAGCCATCAGCACAGAGCCCAATGCGGGGCTCGAACTCACAGACCGCGAGGTCATGACCTGAGCCGAAGTCGGCCGCTTAACCGACTGAGCCACCCAGGCGCCCCCGTCTTCTCACATTTTGTACCCAGCCTAATTTTTTTGCCTCCAATTGAAGAATTCCAAATCTGTGCCTTTCCCTTAGGGAAACCATTGCTGGTTATAATGAAAGAGAAATGGACATTTGATTGTTTTTCTGATTATTAAAATAAAACGAATCTTCAATGGCTTACAATCAAAAGACCAAACATTCTATTTTGTCTAGAATAATCCCAGTTTGCACCTTTTATTCTGGCATATAATTTAATTGAGCACTTGCCACAGATTTTTTGTTTTCCTAATGAAGTAAGATTATTACTAGTTATAATAAAATAAACCGGATGGGGTTACTCAATCTGCTTGTTAAACCTCAATTGTCTGCCACGATTTCATGCAGTAAATTGTTAGACACAATCATGGGGAATGACTACAATTCTAGATATAATAGATTATTAAATCTGAGAGACAGCCTGGAGAGCCTTTTTCTCTTTTCTCTGGCACATCTGAGAATTTGCAAACGTGAGAAATAAATGTGCTGCGTTAAGCTGCTTACATATCAGGGTTTTTACTGCACAATACCTCATCCTAGCTTACTATTAAAATTATGTTTGAAAATCTTCATAAGGAGGGTCTTTATGGAAATTTAACTCCTAGAAAAGAATATAATGGACAAGTATTTATCAACTGTTGTATTAATGAACCCAGATTTTGCAGTAGCAACGTCTTTTCTCCACTTTGTGATATGATTTCAACTCCCTGCTTCAAACGCATCTTATCCACTTTCCGTATATAATAGAAAATTTCCAAAATTTCTGATATATTGTATACTAATATACAGGATAAAGTGCCTGTTTTTGTATCATAACATAATAAAACCTTATTTTTAATATCCACCACTATAATCTTCTACGAGTTTGAGGTAGGATGGGGAGGCTCGGTGGGACATGCTGACGGTATGTGCTGTAAGCATGACTAGTCGATACTTAGGAATCTGTGTCTATTGCAAATTTACATACATGCATGACATGTTTCAGCTTAGAGATTTGGTAAACCAGGAAAGAATCAAATTTGAAGTTTTTGCATAGCTCAGAGATGACGTACTCAGGAGCAATTAACAGAAGAACTGGGATCTGCTCCTGGTTCTGAAACTCTTTGTATAGTTTTCTCTGGGAGTATCAATTAATGAGACTTCCTGTCCAATATTTCCTCTTCTGGACTATCTTTAAGGTTTTATTTGACATTAATATTCAACGTGCCTATCATACTAGTCTAACTTCAATAAGATATGTCAAAAATAAGACATATTATGGGTACCATAAATTTCACTGTTTTATTTTCATAAAAGCGAAATAATCTGTGTTTTTGCTCCTTAAAATCAGAATGCAGTAATTTGTGCCAAGTTCAGGATGAAAATTTAAAAAGTCTGTGATCTGAGTTGCTGGGCTGTGTTGTAAGGAGTCAAGGTTTCTGTCTTTCCCCTTTTCTGTTTAGGAATCTAAATGAAATGAGAATCTGTGTTAATACAAACAACAGATTGAGATAACACTTTCAATCTGAGGCGTTTGCAATGTGTAGATACCTGTTTGCTGTTTTTACTCCACGCCCTCTTAAGGCCCCAGGGAGTTTTAGCTGAAGGCCAGTTCAGCTGCATCTCACTGAGGACTTGCCTGAAAGTTCACTTCAGGCTATGGGGACTCATGAGGTTTTAGGAAGAGCTGTTCTCTTGAAATTTAATAATACCTTTGCATCTTAATTAACATAAGGAGAACTGGGAGTCAATTAACACTTGTTATATAGTTTTGTGGGCGTTGATTATGTGCTGTTCCACTTGAGGCTCCATTTAATTTGAAACACAAGGATATTTGCATACTGAGTTTAGATCATGAGGTAACAAGGGATAAATAGGACTCTTCTTTCTCATATCCTGAACACTTCTCTACTTACAGCCTGGGCCATGGGCCAGCAGCAGCAGCATCTGAGAATTGGTTAGAATGCAGAATCTCAGGGGCGCCTGGTTGGCTCAGTTGGTTAAGCGGCCGACTTCGGCTCAGGTCATGATCTCGCTGTCTGTGAGTTCAAGCCCCGCGTCGGCTCAGAGCCTGGATCCTGCTTCTTCAGATTCTGTGTCTCCCTCTCTCTCTGCCCTTCCCCTGCTCATACTCTGTCTCTATGTCTCTCAAAAATAAATAAACGTTAAAAAAAATTAAAAAAAAAAAAGAATGCAGAATCTCAGGCCCCACTGAATTAGAAAATGCATCTGAACAAGATTTGTGGGTGATCCATTTGAGTACACATTCAGATCTGAAAAGCATTCCTCTAAAACTTGCTCCGAGGAGAAAAGTTCATTGCATTACAATGCCGTAATATCCTTACACTATCATTCTATTCTATTTACATAATCATTTGCTACCATTTTAATTTCCTACATTTAGTATTATTCGGTAGAATTTAAATCTATCAAGATGGTTTCACAATTTTAAAAGGTGTTTCACCAAAATAGTTTTCTTTTTATCTTTGAAGTATGGATTTTGCTAAGACAATGTTTAATTTGGGCTACAGTATGGTTTTGAATAAGGATCTGATATTATTTCGAAAGCCTCTTGAGTTAAATATTTATCCTTAAATTTCATCACTGTATTATTTGCTTTGGGGGGCCTTCTTTAAATACCAGCAAGCTTAATTTTACCAGAGTAGCAACAATGGCTTAGGCATTTGGTTGATCTACTTATTATGGTTCATTTTAATAAAATTAAAATAACAATTGATTTTTAAATACCTTTCTACTGATAAACAGCTAAGTAAAGCAATTCTCTCAGGCACCAGATGGAAAACAGTCAATTTATAATTATTTTTATTCATTTGAAAGATATTTAAAAAACAAAGTAGGTTTATTTCAACTTTCTCTGCGCACCTTTCAAAATCAACATTTATATTTTGTTACCAGTTGGTTTTTTAGGTAGATGCTGTTAAGATTTGTGCCATTTTTAATCATATTGTCAGTGTGTTTATTTCTATAATACTACTCTGGTTTCATATTTAGGATGACAAGGTCAGCGCAAAAAATATATTGATTACAGTTTTACACAATTTGCATTATCAGTTGTGAAGGGAAATGGAAAATATTGACATGATAGCTTTAAAAGAATCACTTTTTTATTGGACAAGATGTTTGAGAAGCAATATGAGACTGTATAATCATTTAACTACAGTTAAAGGCAGTGGGATTTTCTTTTCCTATTTGAGATGTAATCCAAGTCAATTCCTGATCCAAGTAAACTGCAATTACTTTGTCTAGCTAATCATCAACTACCTATCAACCATACGGATGCTTATAGCAGTATTCTAAGTTTATATATCCTCCTCCGCAGAATGAGAGCAGGCCAATATTGCAGGCTAATTCAGGCCAGTGGCACTTTTTGAAATATTTATAGACGAGTGTGCTTTGAATACATAAGTTATTTTTTAAACAGTGTTTTAGGTCTCTGTGACTGCTGTAACGAACAACCACTAACTTTGTGGCTTAAAAAGCAGAAATTTATTCTCACAGTTCTCGAGGCCAAAAGTCTGAAATCAATACCATTAAGCTGCAAGTCAATGAATTTTCTAGGCTGCGCTCTCTCCAGAGATTCTAGAGGAGAGTCTGTTCTTTGCCTCTTCCATCTTCTAGTGGCTGCCCTCCCAGCATTCCTTGGCTTCTGGCCACATCACTCTCATCTTCAAGGCCAGCATCTTCAAATCTCTTTGCCCTATATTCACATGGCCTTTGTGTGTGTGTGTGTGTGTGTGTGTGTGTGTGTGTGTGTGTGTGTGTGTGTGTGACATCTTCTGCCTCCCTATGATTAGGATATATATGATTGAATTTAAGAGCCATATGGATAGCCCAGGATAATCTCCCCCGTCTTAGTCCATTTGGGTTACTGTAACAAAATACTGCAGACTAGCCTACTTATAAAGAACAGAAATCCATTTCCCACAGTTCTGGAAGCTGGAAAATTCAAGATCGTGGTGCCAGCAGGTTTAGTGCGGTAACGAGTGAGGACTCATTTCTGGTCCAAAGATGGCACCTTCTCACTGTGTCTTCACATGGTGAAAGACGCTAGGGAGCTTTGTGGGATCTATTTTACCAGAACACTAATCCTATTCATGAGGGCTTTACTCTCATGACCTAACCCAAAGGCCTCACCTCCAAATATCATCACACTGGACATTAGGATTTCAACATATATATTTGGGGGACACAAACATGTAGGCCATAGCACCCCCATTTTCAAGATACTTAACTCCTCCACATCTGCACAGACTTTGCCTTATTAGGTAACCTACACAAGTTCCAGGGATTAGACATGAAGAGAAAGGGAGACCATTTTTCAGGCAACCACAAATAGTGATGAAGGAAATTCTTAGAATTTCTGACTCTTTCAACTTAGACTATTACTAAACAAATGTGTTAACTTTATGATTCTGGAAAATATTGAAGACTTTTTTTATTCTTAATGTTAGCACTCAACATAATGTCAAGATATTTCTGTATGCTGAAAATCTTTACGTGTTAAGATAGCTCAATGTCTGATTCCCTAAATATGAATTTGAAGAAAAATCCAGTCACGTAGTTCTTTCCAATAAGCAATTTGAGTTTCATAGACAGCTGGAACATTTCTAAATTTGTCCATCTTTAGAACAGAAACACTGTAACTGTTAGGTTATAAAAATTGCATCAGATTTAGAGGAAATCTCTGAGAATTATCTAACTTCAAAAATGTTGAAAGATAGCAATGTATTCTCAAATCCATGTTACATAAACAACTCTACTAGAGCTGAAAGACAAATGATAAAGCACTCACCATAAAGTTCATTTTTATTTTTATTTTTGTAAACTCCATTGACTTTTCAATGGAGGCAACTAGAAAGTCAGTATGTGCTTCGCTGGCTCACAAAAATGTTTTGCTGTCATACTACGAAACTATCTACATGTCTTTAACACACAAGATATAAATCATACACCTTCTATTTTCATCTTGTAGTTAAAAAATTGATGACTGTTTTTGTGTTAAACGAGAAAGCTGAAGATGGAAAACTAATATATGTGTCATTCTGGCTGTTCATTTTTTATCTTTTGTGAGAGTCTAGGATGCGATTTCAATTCAGATCCTCTACCAAATCCCCCTGATTTCTGGCTTTACAGAATAGTATTTTAGTGGAAAATTCCCTAATAAAATTAGGAGCAGTATGTTACTTGCTATATTTAAATGTTTTAATAATACATTATTTATTAATATGTCTTGTTTTGACCCCTCCATGTTTTTAATGCATGAGAGATAACAGATAAGGGCACGACACAACAGTTCCCATTTAGACAGATAAGGGCACCAAACACATTGCTCTCTGACTGTCTTGGCAGTATTCTTGCTTTCGCAAAGTTTGCAAAGTGGAAATGCTATAAAACTTAAACATGATACCACACGCAAATTGCTTGGCTTGCGTTGTGTCCGACATATTGCAGATGTCAGTAAATGTTAATGCCTTTCTTCCGTTCCTCTTCTTGAAGTTTTTAAATAATGAATTGTGTGGTTTTCAAAATCAGCCTGATCTTCAGTTTCTGATGGGAAACTGAAAGAACGAAAAAGGTCAGTGGGCAGTCATCCAAAAAGAAACAAATCAGGTAAGCTACCAGTTGTCACAGCTTTTCTTTTTTTTTTTTTTCTTTTTTGTTACCCATCAGAAAGTTGAGCTACCTGAAATCTGGGAGACACAGGTGCCAGCAGTGAGGAGACATGCAAACACCTGCTAACTGGAGATAATGCAGCTGGACTAGGAAGCAGTAAGTTAGATGAACTGAGGAAAGGGAGGAGCCTGAGGGCAACCTGGGGAGAGAATGTGAAGGGAAGCACACTTGTTTTGTAAACTCTTTCCCATAGCTGGTCACAGTCAGGGGAGACTAACCTCATGAAAAAGTTATCCACCAAGTGAAGGCCTGAAAGATGCGAATAGAAGTGACTGAGGGAAGGACAGAAAATTCTCTGTCCCTTCTCCCTTATCTCTCTGAAGCAAAAATGTGCCAATATTCTGAAAAAAATGGCAACAAAAAGTGGTGGCTTTAGGGAAACTGGGAGAAAAGAATGTACCGAACAAAAAGAAAAAGCCATAATCCTTGGGGAGGAGGCAGGAATACCCACCAGGTCAAGAAATAGAACTGAAGGAGGAATGGGGGCGCTTGACAAAGCCACACTCTCATTAACACAGACATGTGTGTAAGTGGCTGCTTAAAACCCAGGCTTAGTCAGAAAATCAGAGAATACCTCTCTATCTTCCCCCACCAGGCAGGCAAACGTCAAATAAAAGTAATGTTACAATCTGCCGTGTTAGCTGTAGGAGGGCTCTGAGGCACAGTACAAAGAAAGACATAATGCTGAGGATAGAAGGGGCATTGAGAAAAACCCCTGGGCACCCAGTCACCACCCTAAACCCAACGTACTGCAGGGGGAATTCGAACCTATAGTGTAGTCAAGGTATAGGGATAGCAAAAAACAAAACAAAACAAAAACAAAACAAAAACAAAACAAAACAAAACAAAAAAACCCTCAAAGCCAGTCCAATTCCTTAGGAGAATAATGCAACCTCCACACTAAAGGAAGAGCAGAAGAAAAGATGTGGTCCTTTCTGAGTATAAAACTAGTCTCAGTTTCTACTGCCTTAAGTGAAAGGCTCACTTTCCAACTAAATATTATGAGGCATATACAAAGGCAAAAAAAAAAAAAAAAAAAAAAAAGGAGAAACAACACACTCCCCAAAGACAATTTAATCAACAGAATCATTTTCACATATTACACAGATGTTTGAACTATCTGATCCAACATATAAAATGATAGAGCATGTAAAGTAATAAAATTAATAAATGTGTTAAAGGCTCTAATGAAAAAGGTAGACAACATATAGAAACAGGTGGGTAATTTCAGTAGAGAGACACTGTAGGAAAGAATCAAATGGAAATACTACAAATGAAAACACAGTTAACTCAGTAACAGATGGCTTCATTGATCTCTTCAAATAGTAAACAATACAATGTGCATTTATAGACTAGTTAAAAAAATGTAGGACAAGAATGATCAAATGAAGAGGAAGAAAAGGCAATATCTATTATAAGATCTTGGCACTCAAGCAGTCTAATATTATTTAAAGGTAGACTCTTAATAATGTATATGGTGAATACTAACTTCAAAATTATCATGGGTAAGCAGATAAAAATAGAGAATGAATAAGTAAAGAACAAAAAAGAAACAAAGAACATATGGAACAAATAGAAAACAGCTAACGATGTGGTAGAGTTCAATCCAAATGTATCAATAATCTCATTAAATACGAAAGACTTAAGGAGACAGTGTAAAAACAGATTGTCAGCATGGAATCCTGTCCCACCCTGTCAAAAAAGAAAGAAAAGAAAAGCAAGTTCAACTACATGCTTTCTGCAAGGAACCCAATTTGATTATCAATCCATAGATTGGTTAAAAGCAAAAGGGTGGAAACAATATAGCATGCAACATTAACCAAAAAAGAAGTTGGAGTAGCTATATTGATACACAAGATAGATTTCAGAACAAGGAAACTTTACATGAGAGGAACATGACAAAATGATCAGTTTTCCAAGAAAAACAAAAAGATTAACACATATATACCTAACAGCAGATCTCCAAATCCATGAAACAATAACTGGTAAACTTAGAGGAGAAATAAACAAATTCACAGTTACATTTGGAGTTTTTGACATTGCTATCTTTGTAAAAGCTATATATTCTATGACTTCATTTATGATATTCTGGAAAACAAAACTATAAGATGAAAAAAAAAACAGTCATTAGTAGGGTAGAAGTAGGGCAAAAGGTTGACCACAAAGACGTAGTACAACACTTTGGGGATTAATTGAACTGTTTTCTATCATGACTGTTTAGGTAGATACATGACTATGCATTTTTCAAAATTTATAGAGCTCATTAGAATTCATAGATACACATCACAATGAGTTAATCACACTGTATGTGAATTAAAAAGAAAATGTGTGGGGGAATCAAAACAGAAATGCAGCCAATTAGAATAAATGAACCTAATTAATTGTATTAGAGATGGAAAGATTGTGGGAATAAAAGAGCTTATTTCAGTTACTTCGGAAACCGAATTTTGATCCAAACACAAAATGAACTGTACTTTAGTTAGTAAATTTGTTTCCATAGGGTCACCAATTTTGAAACTAGTTTATTTATATAGTATGGTTTTAAAAATAAATATATTATAGGGGCACCTGGGTGGCTCAGTCATTTAAGTATCTGACTTCTCAGGTCATTATCTCATGGTTCACAAGTTTGAGCCCCACATTGGAGTCTGTGCTGACAGCTCAGAGCCTGGAGCCTCCTACAGATTCTGTGTCTCCCCCTCTCTCTACCCCTTCCATGCTCAGGCTCTGTCTCAATAATAAATAAAAACATTAAAAATTAAAAAAAAATAAGTGTATTATAGATGAGAACCATATTTCTTCTTGTTGGTGAAGAGATTTCTTATTGTCGGTAAAGAAGTTTCAAATAAGGGAAGAGAGGTTAGAATGAATGCAATGTGCCTAGAAGGAATAGCTGTCTGTGTATTAGAGTTGACTTCAAGTAATAATTAGCCATGAGTTATCAATGTCTTTTTATAATTTTACGACAATCCTTTGGCTACCAAAGGTAATGGAATTTTAATATTTAGCTCTGACCTAAGAAAGGAAAGTTTTTTCCTTTTTAATTTTTTAATAATGAATGGAACTTAGTATGATATACTTAACATGACACAAGCAAACTGATTTTTTAAACCCTAGGTTGGACAGAAACACAGGTCTAAAAAAAAAAGTGTCACACTGTCATCAAAATAGTCAAACAAAAGACGTAATACCGAATTTTTCAGACTGATACTTTAAGATTTGTGTGGTAAGAAGGTAGTTTCGAAGTTCTTGATTTTCATCAAAGATCCTAATACACTGTTAACTAAGAAGATATATTTTCAGATGCTTTATAATTTTTGCTTTCTCTTCTTGTGGCCAAAGAAATAAAAAGGATCTGAATATTTGCACTGGGAATTATATTTTTGTTCCATAGTTATGTGTCCATTTCCAGTAAAAATTCTTTTTTTAACATATTTTTAAAACTGAATTGGTGTTAATGATTTGTGTTACAGTATAAGAAATTAAAGAGTTTATAAGTCACAAACATGTTATTTAATTTTCCACGATTTAAACCCTTAAGAAAGTTCACATACTCACTTTCTCATATGTCAAGGGATAAATACATAACAAAAAAAGCCTGTGAATCAACTGCTGGTTGTTCACTAGTAATTGCTTTATTTGATAGATATAATTTAACATCAATCAACAGTTGTAGCATTTGCATTTGAATGTAATCCTTGAAGCGATAAATATATCCTAATCAGGGTTAATGTAATACAATTACAAAATAAACGTTTGATTAGTACATCTAGATTTCAGTGTAATAAGTAACTACCAAATTAATTAGTAAGGAAAGCACATTTGATACACGTCTTCAGTTGAAGAAATTTCGTAATACGTAGGAGAATGAAGCTCATGCTGGTGGATGCTTTTTATTCAGTTCTTTGAAAAACTCTATAAATGGGATTAGTAATTGAAAATTTGAAAGCAAATTATATAACCAAGTTATCTTGGAGAAATACTGCTTTTTTTCTTTCCAACATGGTGTGTTTCAATGCAGACAAAACAAAATCTGATGATGATCTTTCAGAAAGGGTATATATACAAATTGGAAGAGACAAGGGTTCATAACATTAATAGGATGCTATTAGCTGACTTAAGAGAGGGTGGCATCTGACATTCCAATTTAGCAAATATAAATGGTGCGTAAGCATAAAGGCACAATGGGCAAGGACCAGAAAAAAAAAAAAAAACAACACACAACAACCAAAAAGGAATTCTAAGGAAGTTTTCTGTCATGTGTAGCAAGCTGCTGGTTACTGGGAAACAAACTTCAACTGTTTGATCGAAAGCTGACAACTCATAAGCAATGAAGGCTGTTGACAGAATCTATGAATAGCATATGGGATAACATCTAAATGAGATTTTTTGTATTCAGCAAATACACACCATTCTCCAGCTACCACCCCGTCTCAGTCTATATAAAGAAATTAAAGTAATACAGTCTTTACCGGAGGCATTTTAATTATTACGTGGAAAAGACAAAATTCTGCAGAAATTTTACGTTCTCAAAAATCTACATAATTATTGAATAATTTGAATTAAAAAGAAAATGCATAGACAATACTTTGGGGGGAGTATTTCTTCCTATCCAATTTAGACTTTGCTAATGTAGATTTTAAAAAAAGTGAAACTCAGTGAAAAATGAAAATGTGTGACCCCTTATTGAAAAACATTTAAGATATTTTTTGATGTTTATTTTTGAGAGAGAGAGAGAAATTGGGAGTATGTGAGTGGGGGAGGGGAAAGAGACAGAGGATCCAAAGCAGTCTCTAAGCTGTCAGCACAGAGCCAGATGCAGGGCTAGAACTCACAAACCATGAGATCATGACAGAGCCAAAGTCGGAGGCTTAGCCCACTGAGCCACCCAGGCGCCCCCATTTAAGAATTTTATGATGGCTGAAGGACAGCATTACCTCAAGCTCAGGGGCACAGTACTTCTGCACAGGTACTCATGTTCATGAACTTGGCATTAGAACCTGGGGCCTAGAATGGTGGTTAGTGCGGTTTTCCTGGGAATACTATGAAGAGCATGGGGCTCCAAATGAATGATTCAAAAATGATTTTCACAATACTTGCTTGTACAAAAATTATTTAGTCAGGGAAGTAGGGAAAGAACTTCTGAAGAAATAGTGAGTGAACTGATGCAAGAAAAGTATTTTTAAGTAAGCAAGAAAGTTAGGAACTTCCAGGAATATGTGATGGCCTTAAAAAGGCACCGAGGCAGAAAGATACTTAATGGGCTCTACAAACGGAGATAGGCTACTGCGGTTGAAGCCGAAAGAACATGAGGAAAGGAAGGCATTGGAGATCTGAGTTGGAACCAGACCATGCAGGGCTTTGTCAGCCATGAAGAGGATTTTTCTCGTTTTCCAAGTGACAATAGAAAGCAGGTTTCCTGGATTGTGCTGCCGAGTATGGTGGCGATACACACGAAGGTGTATTCTCAGGAGAGGGTAAGGTTTGCGCTAATGTTTGAGAGTGTACTAGATTTTAGTGCTGTGTCACCGATTACCACAGACCTGACTTAAAACCACATGTATTTATTACCTCACCGGTTCCTGGGGTCAGAAGTCTGGGCACGGGCTGACTGAATCGTGTGCTCAGTGTCTCACTAGATTAAAGTCCAGGGTTTGGCTCGCTGCATTTTTATCTGGAGATCCTCTTAGAATCCCTTTATCATCAAGCATATTCAGATTGTTGGCAGAATTTGCTTCCTTCTGACTGTAAGGCTGAGGGCCCTGTTTTTTTGTAGTCTGCCCCTTAGAGAGCCACTTCAGTTCCTAGAAGCCACGTGTACACCTTCTCCCATGTGTATATACTTCAACTTCCTCCACATCACAGCTTACTTCATCAAGCCAACCAGGAGAATCTCTTAACTTGGAATAGCCTGGTCCCCCTTTTAAGAGGGCTTTCCATCTAATTAAGCCAGGCCCATCCAGGGTAATTTCCCTTTTGATTTCTATCAAAATCATCCAGATTTTGATGGAAATCCATCATTTGGATTCTTTGTTACATTTTCATCTTTAATTTTTTTTTTTTTTACATTTAGTTATTTTGAGAGCATGAGTGAGCATGAGTGGGGGAGGGGCAGAAAGAGAAGGAGACAGAGAATCCCAGGCAGACTCCATGCTGTCAGTGCAGAGCCCGATGCAAGCTCAAACTCACCAACCTAGAGGCCATGACCTGAACCAAAACCAAGAGTCAAATGTTTCACTGACTGAGCCATCCAAGCACCCCTTTGCTACATTTTCAAAAGCCCTTCAGCTTTGCCATGTTCCCCTGGCTAGAAACAAATCACAGGTCTGCCCACACTGTAAAGGAGGGGATTATACAAGGCGTGAACACCAGGGGCAGGACTCACTAGGACTACTCTAGGGTCGTTTTGCTACAGTGAATTTGTAGTTGATATATTAAAAGTAAGGTATCTTTTAGGATTGAAAAAGGAAACTTCTTTCTTATACAACTAAAACTCAGAAAAAAGGGTTGGAGCTAGAAATAGAAATTAAAGGCCATCTGTGAATTTTAAAAATATATATGTGTATTTCCTAGGGAAAAAAATAAGGACTGAAAAGATGAGAGACCTTAGAACTGAGTCTTACAATATTCAGTACTGAATGGCTGGGGAGAAAAGAGACTGCAAACGAGGCCAAGAAGGAAGAGCTCAAGGTGAGAGAAGAAAGCCAAGACAGTGCTTTAGCATAAAGCTCTGTCCCATAGGGGTATGTTTCAAGGAAAGCAAGAAGTCTGTCTTATTAGTGTTGTGGAAATGTTAGTAACAAAAGAACTAAAAATTCCCATCTCGTGTTGATCATTGATGGCACAGTATCAAGTTATTTTCGTGGAATTATGGGGCCAGGTTAGAATTGGAATGTGTTTGGGAGAGAATAGGAGGTGAGCATGCAGAGAGTAGTGCTGGCCAACTCTGGCTGTCAAGAGAGATCAGATGATAGGTGGACGAGGATAGGAGGTTAAGGATTTCTTTTTTCCTCTTTTATTATTTTAAGAATTTATTTTTTATTTTAAGAGAAAGGGAGAGAGGAAGCTCGAGAGGTGAAGGACAGAGAGAGAGGGAGAGAGAATCCCAAGTGGGCTCTGCATCATCAGTGTGGAACCCAACACAGGGCTTGAACTCACGAACCCCTACAGGATCATGACCTGAGCCGAAATCAAGAGTCGGAGGCTTAACCGACTGAGCACCCAGGCCCCCTTTTTTCTTCTTGCTCTTAATGAGAATGTTGAGTGTGTCTAAAAGGATCTTGTTAAGAAATGGTTGTACAATTGGCCATTAACAACAAGGGTTTAAAATATTCAGGTCTACTTTTACAAATATTTTTTGATAAATACAGAACTATCAATGTGTTTTCTCTTCTTCATGATTTTCCTATTAACATTTTCTGTTCTCTATCTTACTTTATTATAGAAATACAGCATGTAATACATATAACATACAGAATAAGTGTTAACTGTTTAACTGGTAAAGCTTCCAGTCAACAGTAGACTATTAGAAGTTATATTTTTAGGGGAGTCAAAAGTTTTACTGGATTTTCAGTGGGTCAGTACCCTAACCATCACTTTGTTCAAGAGTCAACTATATATATAAAGGAGAAAAGGGATAACTGAAACAATGTGGTTCTAGAGATGCCAAATGAAATGGGATTTTAAGCACAGGCAGGAAGACTGATATTCAATATTAGGAGGGCCATGTCCTCTATTGTGTCTATGAAGGGGGACAAGGAAGGGTACAGATGTAGGATTTTTGGATATTTTGTTGGGACACCTAGAAGTTCTTATCTGATGGTTTCTTTCTTACGTCTTTCTAAATTTATTCTTCGAACAAAGAAACAAGGTTATTTCTTGGCAGGAATGGAGTTGAGAAACTTGAGGAGAGACAATACTGTTTGAAAATATGATTGCGAAGCACAAGAAAGAGGATAAACATACCAGGAGCCATCATAGAGATTTCTTTAAAACTGCTTCTACTGGGACTAATATTATGGAACCATAATATTGGTCTAGTAGTAAGGCTTCTTCCATGGTGCTCACCTTGATATATTGATAAATATACAAAACTCCTTAGATTTTTGAGAATAATTTCTCAAAATGTAAAAACGAATGTGAGTCTCTCATTATTACTGGGATTTGGTAAAGTGCACCTTGTGCTTCTGACAACATTTGCTTCATATAACTGGATGCATTTCAACTTGTTGAGTAATGGCTGCCTACACGGTAAATTCTGAATTTCTACCTTTGATCTACAAGGCCTTGGACAACTCATTTTTCGCTAATGCCTCCATCCTCATTCTCTCCATCTCTGTGTTAGCGTCACTCCAGCACCACGCCTTTCCAGTCTATCCATTTGTCAGGATCACAGTTTCTTTATTTTAATACAAAATGAACTATGACTTGGGCATAAAAAATCATTAGGAGAAATATGTCTTAATATACCAAAAATACACTGAACATTCAGGAGTGCAGTAAGATGTTTCCGCTATGAGAAGCACATGAAATTAAAACAGGAAATAGCAGACTGAGGAGTCCCACCTCACACAGATTTAAGGGAAGAAGATCCTAGGTTAAAAGGTGGCAGAATTCTTCAAACTAAGCTTCTTGTTCTCTTTTCTATTTTATTCTTGTTTCGCTTTTCTGCTTTTAAAATACATATAAATTTATGTAAAAAGTTTCATTCTTCATTCGCCAGGGACAGTACATGCTTATCAAATTAAACAGATAAATAAAAGTGGTTTTAAGTACCTTTGTAGAAGGAACAATTTCTGCCATATACGCTTACCTTCCTTATGAGGAACTTGGACATCTCTTTCAGCCAGTATGCTCCGACAGTTGGCTCCAGTTAGTAAACTGAGCACAGGATTGTGAGTTTCATTAGAGACACTGACCTTGCCTTCTGCTCACTGATTCTTCATTGCATTCACTTATAGACATTAAGCAACACCCCTGTGACATCTGTGCTCATCTCTCTTTATCCCCAGGGGACACTAGCCATCTCCATAGATTCCCTGAAGATCAGGTCACCCTAGGCTTCATGCTGACTTTGCTGTTTTTATGGTAATGACGTCTACCTTATCTTTTATATTGCTAAGATGCTTAAGTTCTGCCAGCTTGAAGGGGAAATTAAGGCACTCTGAAGGGAAATTAGATCATTTTGCAGAGTCAAGGAAACTTCATGTTATTTGAGACTTTAAGGATGAACAGATTATCAAGTTTGGGAAATTTAATCAACAGGATTTCTCTGGAATAGGAACAGGTTAGTAGAGGTTACTCAAATCTTTACTAATCTTTATTAAACTTTCTAATATGAGTATTGTAGTGTACTCTGGAAACACCCTGTGCTTTTCATGAAAAATATGTCCATTGTATATTCTTGTTCATTATCATCTTCTTCTCTTGAGCAGTTTGCAATATACTCTAAACCACACGGACACTTATCTGTTTATCTAGGAATAAATAAACTAGTATTTCTAGTTTCTCTTTTCAATAAATTATGTTATATTCTAATACATGTGAAAATAACTGCCGTTATTAAATTTATTTATAATAAATTAGTATTACCTTTAGAGGAATTGCAGTTTTTAAATCTTCAAATAGGTGAATATTTATACTTATGTGAAAATGATACACCAGTCGTGTGAGTGTTGTGCATTTTTATCATGTTAGTCTTTAAAAATCAAATGTAAGGGGACTATTTTAGCAGGTCATGTCTGTCACAATATTTGCATTTTTTATTATGTAGCTTTCTGAAATTTCAAGTATCAGATTGTCACTATTCAAATGTTTTCTCTATGCAAAAAAAGTCCTTATAGTTCTCTTTTATATTGCTAAGATTTTTTTTTCACTCCAGAGATAAAATTTCAATAGGCAGAATAAGTCTGCCAACTCAAACCTATACTTATATTAGATGTGAATCTGCATTTTAAAATATGTGTGAGTTGTTAAGCAAAAGCCTATTAGATGTCTGTTGCAGTAGAAAAAAGGAGAGAGGAGAGGGGTTCAAGATGGCGGAAAAGAAGTAATACCCGCTGCTGGTCTCTGGCGACTCAATCTGAGAGGGACTGAGACCGAGAAACTCTCAATCGCAGGGATCTGCAGGAAGAGGAGTTGGAACCTACAGGAAAGATAACGCCAAAACCAGAGCATCTGGGGACACTGAGTGAGTGAAATCTGGGAGAAAGAAAGAGAGCCGCGGAGGTGCGGACTGCGGGGAGTGGGCCCGGGGCCCTGGGCCCCTTCCTCAGAAAGACAAGGGGAAGAGAAAGAGCAGCGGGGAAAGTACCTCGAACCCGGGCGGAGAGGGAGCTTATCATCCAGTCCCTATCCGCAAGGCTTTTTTGAGAGAGGGTCATTGCTCACGGTGGAGCTGGCGGAGCTTTCCTCACTCCGGAGCCAGTGACGCTGTCCCAGTCCCTGACACGGAGAGGCGCGCGCGCCATTGCTGGATCGGTGCTGAGTCAGAGGCATAATTCGGGTGGGGAAGGCTGAGCGTGCAGGGTCTTGCGACCACCCAGCGGGTCGTGCTGCCCCTGCACCCTGACCAAGTCAAGGACGGACACAGAGGAGGGTTCGGAGACTCTAGCTCCGTGAAAAGAGGCTACGGGGACGCCATTGTGGTCACAGCGGTGCTGAGTCAGAGACTCAATTTACACAAGGCGTGGCGGTCAGAGGGAGTTAAAGGAACTCAGATGAGCTTGGGCGGCGCAACCACCCAGCAATTTGAACTGTGTTGGTAATCTGGATGGAGTTGAGGACGGAAACTGAGGAGTGATCTGAGACTGTGGGTCCGTGAGGAGTGATCTGAGACAGTGGGGCCGGGAGGGCGCCATTGTGGTCGCGCATTCCCATAAAGCCAAAACCTAGGACTCCACCCCCAGCTGTGGAGGTGGGACCCGCCTACACCAGGCAACGCCCCTCCTCATATGAGAGACGCCCTTCTCCTGGAGTGGTAGCTGCGGAGACACAACTACTGCAGCATTGCCTGGATTAACTCTAGGTCAATTCTTCGGTTTTAGATATATTCTTCCTATCTCTCCCCACCTCTAAACCTGTCACCAGGGGGTTTTGGCTTGCTTAAACAGACATTTTACCCACTCTCTCAATGCATGTTATACACCTCCCTCTTTAACTTCCTATCTCTCTCTATGGAACAGTCAGACCACATAGTGCACCTGGCCAACATCTAACTTCATTTCTCTTTCCTCACATCCTTCCTTATTCTGATTTCTCTCCTGCTGGATCAAGTCTTCTAATCTCTCTACCTGGTCAAAGTTCAATCTCTTCTTCTGCCCACACCTGTCACTACTCTATGTATGCTCTGCCATCAGCAGAGTGCACATCCCATCATTATCGTGTAGCTGGTACATCAGGTTGCATGCCTCCAGACTGTCATTTGTTAATCTTTTTTATGTTGTGATTTGTTTGTCTGTCTCATTGGTCAGTAAGGTTGTGAGTCTGTGCTTCCTGTTTGTCGGTCTGACCCTTTTCCTTTCCAGGGAGAAATAGGAAATAAACCAATACACACATTGCCAAAATGACCAAACGGAAGAACTCCCCTCAGAAGACTGTACAGGAAATAGTGACAGCACAAGAAATGATGAAAGCAGACATAAGCAACTTAACAGAACAAGAATACAGAACGATAAATATAAAAATACTCGCAGGGCTTGAAAAAAACATAGAAGAAATCAGGGGGTCCCTAGAGGCAGAGATCAAGGTCCTAAAAAAAGATGTACAGGAATTAAAAAAGGATTTAAATGAGGGGCAAAACAAATTGGAGGCAGCCATAGCGCGGATTGCAGAGGCAGAAGATAGAATAGGGGAATTAGAAGACAAAATTACAGAAAAGGATGAAGCAGAGAAAAAGAGAGAGAAATTGATTCAGGAACAGGAAAGGAGAATTCGAGAGCTGAGCGATGCAATCAAACGGAATAACATCCGTATTATAGGAATTCCAGAGGAAGAAGAGAGAGAGAAAGGAATCGAAGGGGTATTTGAACAAATCATCAATGAGAACTTCCCCAACATGAAGAAAGAAATGGGCATTGAAGTCCAAGAGGCACAGAGAACTCCCCTCAGACGTAACCCAAATAGGCCTTCAGCAAGACACATCATAGTGAAGCTGGGAAAATACAAAGATAAAGAGAGAATCCTAAAAGCAGCTAGGGATAAACGGGCCTTGACTTACAAAGGCAGACACATTAGGGTAGTAGCGGACTTATCCACAGAAACTTGGCAAGCCAGAAAGGAATGGCAGGAAATCTTCAATGTGATGAACAGGAAGGACATGCAGCCAAGAATCCTTTATCCAGCCAACCTGTCATTCAAAATGGATGGAGAAATAAAGGTCTTCCCAAACAAACAAAAACTGAAGGAATACATCACAAATAAACCAATCTTACAAGAGATCCTGAGGGGGACTCTATGAAGGAAAGGTTGCAAGGAACACAGAGCACCAGAGACATCCTTACAAACATGAAACCTACAGACAACACCTTGACGCTAAACCCACATTTTTCAATATTAACACTGAATGTAAATGGACTAAACGCTCCAATTAAAAGACACAGGGTAACGGAATGGATTAGAAAACAAGACCCATCTATCTGCTGTCTTCAAGAGACACATTTTAAACCTGAGGACACCTTCAGACTGAAAGTGAGGGGATGGAGAACTATCTACCATGCTACAGGAACTCAGAAGAAAGCTGGAGTAGCCACACTTATATCAGATAAACTGGACTTTAAAGTAAAAGATGTAATAAGAGATGAAGAAGGGCATTATATAATAATCACAGGGACTATCCAGCAGGAAGAGCTAACAATTATAAATATCTACGCGCCGAATTCTGGGGCACCCAAATTTGTCAAGCAACTAATTACAAACGTAAGCCATCTTATTGATAAAAATGTGCTAGTGGCAGGAGACCTTAATACCCCACTCACAGCGCTGGACAGATCCACTAAACAGAGAATCAGCATGGAAACAATGGACCTGAACGACACGTTGGAACAGATGGGCCTGACAGATATCTTCAGGGTCCTTCATCCAGAAGCAAAGGAATTTACATTCTTCTCAAATGCACATGGTACATTTTCCAAGATAGACCACATTTTGGGGCACAAGGAAGCGCTGAATAAGTATAAAAAAATTGAGATCATACCATGCACAATTTCAGACCACAATGCTTTGAAACTTGAAATCAACCACAGGAAAAAGTCTGGGAAGCCCCCACAAACATGGAGGCTAAAGAACAACCTACTAAAAGACGAATGGGTCAACCAAGCAATCAGAGAAGAAATTAAAAAATACATGGAAACAAATGAAAATGAAAATACGAATATCCAAACACTTTGGGATGCAGCAAAGGCAGTCCTGAGAGGGAAATATATTGCAATCCAGGCCCATCTCAAGAAACAAGAAAAATTCCTAACACAAATTCTAACAGCACGCCTAAAGGAACTAGAAGCAGAACAGCTAAGACAGCCCAAACCTAGCAGAAAGAGAGAAATAACAAAGATTAGGGCACAAATTAATCATATGGAAACAGAAAAAGTAGTGGAACAGATCAATGAAACCAAGAGTTGGTTCTTTGAAAAAATAAACAAAATTGATAAACCTCTAGCCAGGCTCCTCAAAAAGAAAAGAGAGAGAAACCAAATCAATAAAATCATGAACGAAAATGGAGTGATTACAACCAATCCCTCAGAAATACAAGCAATCATCAGAGAATATTATGAAAAACTCTATGCCGTCAAATTGAGCAACCTGGAAGAAATGGACAAATTCCTAAACAGCCACATGCTACCAAAACTCAAACGGGAAGAAATAGAAAACTTGAACAGACCCATAACTAGTGAAGAAATTGAATCAGTTATCAAAAATCTCCCAGCAAATAAAAGTCCAGGGCCAGATGGCTTCCCTGCGGAATTTTACCAGACATTTAAAACAGAGTTAATACCTATCCTCCTCAAGCTGTTCCAAAAAATTGAGACGGAAAGAAAACTCCCGGACTCATTCTATGAAGCCAGCATCACTTTGATTCCCAAACCAGATAGAGACCCAGCAAAAAAAGAGAACTACAGGCCGATATCCTTGATGAACATAGATGCAAAAATTCTTAACAAGATATTAGCAAATAGAATCCAACAGCATATAAAAAGAATTATCCACCACGATCAAGTAGGATTCATCCCTGGGTTGCAGGGATGGTTCAACATTCGTAAATCAATCAACGTGATACATCACATTAACAAAAGAAAAGATAAGAACCATATGATCCTGTCGATTGATGCAGAAAAAGCATTTGACAAAATACAGCATCCTTTCTTAATAAAAACTCTCGAGAAAGTCGGGATAGAAGGAACATACTTAAACATCATAAAAGCCATTTATGAAAAGCCCACAGCTCATATCATCCTCAATGGGGAAAAACTGAGAGCCTTCCCCCTGAGATCAGGAACACGACAGGGATGTCCACTCTCACCACTGCTATTTAACATAGTGTTGGAGGTCCTAGCATCAGCAATCAGACAAGAAAGCAAAATAAAAGGCATCAGGATAGGCAAGGACGAAGTCAAACTTTCACTTTTTGCAGACGACATGATACTTTACATGGAAAACCCAAAAGAATCCACCGAAAGCCTACTAGAACTGATCCATGAATTTGGCAAAGTTGCAGGATACAAAATCAACGTACAGAAATCGGTTGCTTTCCTTTACACCAATAATGAAGCAATAGAAAGAGAAATAAAGAAGCGAATCCCATTCACCATTGCACCAAAAACCATCAAATACCTAGGAATAAACCTAACCAAAGATGTAAAAGACCTTTACGTGGAAAACTATAAAAAACTTATGAAGGAAATTGAGGAAGACACAAGGAAATGGAAAAACATCCCATGCTCATGGATTGGAAGAATAAATATCGTCAAAATGGCAATACTACCCAAAGCAATCTACACATTCAATGCAATCCCAATCAAAATTGCACCAGCATACTTCTCAAAGCTAGAGCAAACAATCCTAAAATTTGTATGGAACCACAAAAGACCCCGAATAGCCAAAGTAATTCTGAAGAATAAAACCAAAGCGGGAGGCATCACAATCCCAGATTTTAACCTCTACTACAAAGCGGTAGTCATCAAGACAGCATGGTATTGGCACAAGAACAGACACATAGACCAATGGAATAGAATAGAGAACCCAGAGATGGACCCACAAACATATGGCCATCTAATCTTTGACAAAGCAGGAAAGAGTATCCAATGGAAAAAAGACAGCCTCTTTAACAAATGGTGCTGGGAGAACTGGACAGCAACATGCAGAAGAATGAAACTAGACCACTTCCTTACACCACTCACAAAAATAAACTCTAAATGGATGAAGGATCTGAATGTGAGACAGGAAACCATCAAAATCCTAGAGGAGAAAGCAGGAAAAAACCTCTTTGACTTGAGCCGCAGCAATTTTCTATGTGACACATCTCCAGAGGCGAGGGAATTGAAAGCAAAAATGAACTCTTGGGACCTCATCAAGATAAAAAGCTTCTGCACGGCAAAGGAAACAACCAACAAAACTAATAGACAACCGACGGAATGGGAAAGGATAATCGCAAATGACATATCAGATAAAGGACTAGTATCTAAAATCTATAAAGAACTCACCAAACTCCACACCCGAAAAACAAATAATCCAGTGAAAAAGTGGGCAGAAGATATGAATAGACACTTCTCCAAAGAGGACATTCAGATGGCCAACAGACACATGAAACGATGCTCAAAGTCACTCATCATCAGGGAAACACAAATCAAAACCACACTGAGATACCACCTTACACCGGTTCGAGTGGCTAAAATGAATAAATCAGGAAACTATAGATGCTGGCGAGGATGTGGAGAAGCAGGCACCCTCCTACACTGTTGGTGGGAATGCAAACTGGTACAGCCGCTCTGGAAAACGGTGTGGAGGTTCCTCAAAAAAATGAAAATAGAGCTACCGTATGACCCAGCAATAGCACTGCTAGGAATCTACCCAAGAGACACAGGAATGCTGATGCATAGGGGTACGTGTACCCCAATGTTCATAGCAGCACTTTCGACAATAGCCAAATCGTGGAAGCAAACCAAGTGCCCATCAACTGACGAATGGATAAAGAAGTTGTGGCACATATATACAATGGACTACTACATGGCAATGAGAAAAAATGAAATCTGGCCATGTGTAGCAACATGGATGGAACTGGAGGGTATTATGTTAAGTGAAATAAGTCAGTCAGAAAAAGACAGATACCATATGTTTCCACGAATAGGTGGACTTTGTGAGACTAAGCAAAAACCAGGGGGAGGGGAAGAGGGGAAAGGAAAAAAAGACACAGAGAGGGAGGGAGATAAAACATAAGAGACTCTCAAAGACTGAGAACAATCTGAGGGTGAGGGAGGTGAGGGAGGTGAGGGAGGGGGGAGAGAGGGTGACGGATATTAAAGAGGGCACGTGTTGGGATGAACACTGGGTGTTATATGTAAACCAATTTGAAAATAAACTGTTATAATGAAAAAAAAAAAAAAAAAAAAAAAAGAAAAAAGGAGAGAGAAATGGGAAGGAATAAATATATACAGAATAAAGTTTAGTGGAATAATGCATTTCTCAAGCTTAGAACTTTTTAAATATATGCCTGCCAATCTATTGAAAAACGTGCATATACTTGGTGAAGAATATTCTTAGAATTAAGCAATTTTTTTCTTGTGGTGTTTTTAGAAAGTGAATGTGAGCAAATGTAAAGTAGATTGTACATAGCATCATATAGACATGTATGCATGTATGATAGTCCCTTATTAAATGTAAGCTTCATTTAGATTCACATTTGACAAGTTACTGTGATTTATGGTCTAGATTTCTGAGCAATTAAATATGTATTGTTATTCATAAAATGCACACGTAATAATAAAAAGGAAACTAAGTCTTGGAAGAAAGACAAACAGCAATTGCTAACATGGCATTTAAATTCATGAAGTGGAGAAATGGAGAAATGATTATGATTGATGATAAATTCTAAAAGCAAAAATATTATTAAACCCCAGGACTTTAATTCAAAAATTATGCAGGCCTAGTAAAGGGGAAAAAGATTTTCAAGTTTACAGTATTCCAGAGTTTTATTAAAGAAAAACGTAGTGGATTATATTCCAAGAATTATTTTTTAGGTATTACAATATGATTGAAATGACTTCATACATATTTACTTGATAGTCAAATTTAAGTAGGTCATTCATAGAAAGTAGTTATATATCTGCTGAAAAGGTAGGAAAAATCAAGTGTTGCAGTCTTTCAGGTCTATCAAAGAGCTAACAGAATGAGAAACTTCCCACAAGGGTGACCTACTGAGATCCTCTATGAAGAGAAAATCAAGAAGGTTCTATTCTTTACATTTCATTTATGCTTAAGGCCTCACATCATTCAGAAGTCACTCACTGGTGGTGATGCCTTCTCTCTGGAAAGAATATGTTCCCTCATGTGTGGGAGGGTGTTCTCTTCTATGAAGGAGAAAGACAAACTCTTAAGTAACAGAGTCTGAGTCTCAAAAGTAGGTTTACCTCATAAATAGAGGTGAGACATCTCTCACCACAGGAAACTGGTTAAGGATAGAGGAAGAGGGCAAGGGGCTTAGGAAGTAGGCTTATTCCTCCAAAGAATTCCATCATTTGACAGAAAAAAAATGATTTATTGAAGTCTTCTTATAAGTGGATTTTTCCAACTGCATTTTGGGGGGGGCGATTTTCAGAAGAACAACAGTAATAATATCATTTTACCTCTGTGCTTATTCTCAAAATTTAGGCCAGTGATATTAACTATCGATCATTTCCATAACAACTTCAATATTTTCACTCATACACTATTTCTTAACACTCCTTAATAATGCTTTAAAATGGATTTTAAAATGACTTCCTTGGTTGCAAGTGTAGGGACTAATAAATGGGTAAGTTATAAAAATTATTAGAATTATTCTTACACTGCTGAAGAGATTTCTGTGTCACTAATTGGGATATACTGGTTTGGGCAGCGCCCCTTGTAATTTCCTCCATTAGTCCCTGCCAGACATCAGTCTGAGGGGTTTGTAGGGAGGTAACAAACCCCACCACAAACTCCGTATCAAAAGGAAACCAAGAACCAAAGTATCTTGAATTTGGCGCACTTCCCTCCTGACCACCCAAGTGTTTCATAGAATAGTATCTTTTCCACAGAATCCTAACATCTGACTCACGGAAACAGAAATAAAATGAGTGTGCCCAGGTGAGGCAAGAAGAGGGGACTTTGTTTCTGTACTATCTTCTGAAGGAAAACCTGCATGGCCTCTCCCATTTCTATAATTAGGATGTGAACAATGTCACAGGTTTCTGAAAAAACCTGGATGTCTTGAAAAAGTGGAAGGACACACATTTAAATTGTCTTTTTAGGAAGGGTCCCTTGATTTGCATTCATCTATCCAAACTATATAGTGTAAGTCTTTTTACTAATACGAATCAGCTCATTGGTATAAACAATCACTTCAACTTCTTTATTAAACCCTCCCTTGAACATAGTTTCTCTAGATTTTGGTATTCTGGTTTCCACCAGTAAAGTCTCACTTTCTTATGGGCACTATGGTAAATTTATGTCAACTTCTGGGTAAGTCTATTAGAGTTCTTGGGCTTTTATTTTTTTTACTTTTTAGCATTTATTTTCAATTCCAGTGCTGGTTGGATGCTCATAACAGCAGAACAGTGTTCCTACTGAAGATATTGATTTAAATTTTTAAACATTTATTGAATGTCTTGTGTTTATCCTGTTGCTGTTGAGGTTATAAACAGAGTTATTAAAATATTAACGATTTCTTCTCGTTAGAGAGGTTAATTTTTCACAATTTTTTTTTCCAAGAAAAGGAATCTTAAGTAAAAGCTTTCATATTTGGGAGACATTATGTACATAGCTATCCCTCTATTAAGAAAACAGAATTCATAGCTCGCCCTCATCCTCTCCATACCTGTGTGTCTGAGTCATGGGCTGCGGAAAATTGCCTTGTCATTTAAGGAAGAAGAGTGGTATAGGAGAAAGGATACACATTTGAAACCAAAATGAGAACCAAAACCTTTGTGTCAAGGTCATTTAGATAAGATTGTAGAACACCTGTGTCAACCTCACTTAGTTGTTTTTTTCTAATAAATCGTTGTCAGAGAAAGAATTACCTATCTTTAATTATTAATAATTTCACTGGTTTAAAACATTCCTACAGATCAATTTGTGTGAGTCAAAAATTTACTCAATAGGGCCAATGGTGTATTTATTACACAATAATTTACTTGTCAAGACTCACAATCAAGAACCTCATATCTCTGCTTACACCAATCCTAAGCCATTATACATAGGACCTTGTTTTCTCTCATACTGTTTCCTGTTTTGATAGACTGTCTCTCAACCCCTGGAACCTAAAGCACAAAGCTCTGTGTATATGCCACTTCTGACTTCCTGCCTGAGACATTCCTAAGACTCTCTCAAGGTGGTATTCTCCTTAGTCCAGGAACTTCTTTAGATTTGGTTTGTTAACAGGCTGTCTGATGGTATTTGGAGGAATGCAAACAAACAAACAAACCAATACCAAATCTAAAAAGCAAGTCTGTGTTTAAGTTCTAGCTTATTGTTATGGACTGAATGTATTCCCTCAAATTCAGATATGTTGAAGCCATACCCAAAATGTGACTGTTTTTGCAAGTAGGGTCTTTATGGAAGTAATTAAGATTAAATGAAGTCAAAGAGGTTAGGGACCTGATCTGAAAAGATTACCATTCTTGTATGAATAGACACTAGAGAACTCTCTCTCTCCCTTCACACAGGGAGGTGACCATCTGCAAACCAGAAAGAGACCCTGATTTTGCTGGTACCCTGATTTCAGACTTCTAGCCTCTAGAACAGTGAGAAATACATTGCTATTGTTTAAGCCACCTAGTTTGCAGTACTTTGTAATGGCAGCCCATGCTGACGAAGGCATTTTTTAAGTAGCCAAATAGATAATCATTGGCAGGTTGTTTAATCTCTTAAATCACAGCTTCTTCATTTATAATTTATAGATGAGTACACTGCATAATCTCCAAAAATTGGTCATTAAGTGGTAAAATATTTTTAAAAACTTGTCAGAAAGCAGTGCACTTTGTAAATGTTACGAGTTATGTTTTTCACCATTATTTTTCATACTGGTTGTGATTGCAGCTATCAGAGTGGACTAATGTGGCTTCCGTGATTAGTAGAAAAATAATCCTCTCTTTTTACTTTGTCTGTTTTGGAAAATTAGATTTGCTCAAAGGCAAATTTAAGATACAGGAAAACACAATGTCGGGAGACTGTTCTTCATGAATATTTTCACTTTTCTACCCGGTCAAGTCTTCGTGAGCCCAGAGCACTGGCACAGTTGGCTAAAGGGATGGACAAGGGATGAACATGCATTGGAAGCTAGGGATAGGGCATGCCTTAGACCTATACCACCCCCAGAGCTTTCCGATTACATTCAAGCAGAGAAGCTAGAGACCTTCGTCACCCTTCCCCAGAGAAGATCTGTTCACATTCCAGAGTCAAAGTTACTCTCTCTAGGGGGAGGACGAGTGAATGTGCCAGCCATGGCTCCAACTCTCATAATTTGCATACACAGTGTAACACCAGGCTCTTACCACATGGCACCCTGGGGACTGAGCCCCGGGGAACCACTAGGGGGAAATTCTGGAAATCTTTGTTAAACCCTGTTCTGTGTTCCTGGCGTTCTTATCTGAATACATATACACAAATGCACATACATAAATACACACACGCAGTTGCTGCTTTGTACCATGACTTAGATATGCACAAATTCGGTTTTACTAGTTTTATTAAAGAACACCAGTCCCTCAACAACATGGTTCAAGTTGCAGTTAGTATGGAATAGGAACAACGGATATTTTTACAGTCATTCTCTGCTGGCTCTTCATTTTACAAATCAGCATGTCAATTAATTGCCTATCATCATTAGTGACCAGTCCCTTCCCTTCTTCCAAAGTCTGCCAGGAATTGGTCACTGTGTATCTGCAACTCAGTTCACAAACAGATGCCAAAGCATGTAGTTACCTCGCCTCCTACATATTAGCGATAGAATCATGTGATGTTTTACAAAAGTAATCAGAAAAAGGAATTGACTCATTCAAATTCAGCAAGGAAATGATAGTGGTGTTGTTAGATGTGAAATTCTAATTGAATAAAGACGGAGTTACAGAAGAAACAGCTGACCGTGGGGATAATACTAGATACACAGAAGTGCAAGAGAAGGAAGATGGCCCAGAGGAAGAGACACTGCGAAGAAGAAAACAAAACACCTTTACATTAAAGGAACTCTCAGAAATATTTCATGACGTTAAAAATACTAAGGGCCAAGTACGAGAACCTGATCCAAACTTAGAAAGGAGTATGACAATTGTTCAAGGCATAGAAAAGATGCGTATTACATGGTGTATGTTACAGCGCTGCTCACAGTCCCACACCACAATGCAAAGCGAAGACTGCTTATGTATGAAGGTAACAGATGATATCCTAAAATCTGAAACATGAGACTGCTTCTATAGCGACAGTCACAATGTAGAACTCTCCCGTCATGTAATGTTCCAAGAGGGAACTGAGATTTGTTTCACTATCACAATTTGTAATTCGCTATTTTGTTTATTTTCTGCACCATTCCTTATAAGAGCTAAACTTTCACTGTTCTTATACTCTTTCAAAAATCTCAATAATTCCTTGGTTGACTTTCTAAGCAATTAATAACTCTGGGCTCTAGGTTTATTTCCTTTTCACACAGAAACACATAGAACCCAAATATCTCATTTACACCTCTCAGTGTTCTAGGATTGTAAAATTTGCCTTGTAGAATTTCAACAATAAGGTTTACACTACTCACTTACCTTCAATATTTAGTAAATATAACATGTGTATTTTTTTTTAATTTTTCTTTGACGTTTGTTTTTGAGAGAGAAGAGACATAGTGCGAGTGGGGTAGGGGTAGAAAGAGAGGGAGATACAGAATTCGAAGCAGGTTCCAGGCTCTAAGCTGTCAGCACAGAGCCCGACCTGGGGCTCGAACCCTCAGATCACAAGATCATGACCTGAGCCAAAGTCACACACTTAACCTACTGAACCACCCAGGCACCCCATAACGTGTATTTTCAGGGGTGCTTTTCATTCAGATATTGAACTTGCCTACTATTTTAAATGCTTTTTGGATTTTTGAGGGTTCTGTGTATTTGATAGCTTGTGTTGGCTATTTTACGATAACTGTGCTTCGGAAAAATAGTTCTGAAGCAAAATGAGTTATTGCAGAGCTAAAAGGTCTACCTTACCTTTTACCTTACCTACCTTACCTACTCCTCCTTACTCTATTCCAGATTGGGCCACAGTTTGGCCCACTTTAAGTCAGTTTTAAGAAGTCTCTTCTCATTTCTGCTTGCCCTGTAAACTTTCCAGCTCTTGCGATCCTCCTGTAAGTGGCTGAAGGAGTCACTGGAGCAATATAAAAAAAAAGAAATAAAGTATGTCATGGTCACGAGAAGCCATCGTGTTGTGGCTTCTGTTTATTTGGAGTTAGTCAAGGACTTTAGTCATGACCTCCTACCGACTTGATTTGTGTCAAAGTCTCCTAATATGTGTGGGAATGGCTTCCTCTTATGTAAAAATGGAAGGATTCCACTGAATGGTCTCAAACGCATGTATAGCAAGCATTACAAGCATCATAAACACTCTAAGCAAACACATGAGAAGGCTTCTGAAGTCTAAAAGGAAAGAACATTCAAAATGCTGGCATTATAGAAAAACTCTCTTGTGTTATTTTCCAAAAAGTGAATCGCAGTACTTTGCTTGCTTAACATGTTGACAGTTGCCCAAATATTTGGACAAACGTGACTGCATACCTTCTCTGGGCCTACAAACTACATGGTGCCAGAGGTTTTGCAGGGTCAATTCACTGCCAAGGTCACATCTTGGCTTGCTTAATCTTTCTTGGTGCATGGGACCCGGACTAGAACCAGACATGCTTTGTCAGCTTGCATGCCATTTTTAATAGATTTTTCTGTGCTTGTTCACTAGGTAAATTAATAACTACAGATTGTGCCCTTGGCTCCCCGCCCCCCTTTTTCGGATCAATCTCCACCACATATTGCTCAGGGCTATAAATAATATGATAAATCCAGTCCATTCATATCATTAGCCCCTCCCTCACAGAAATATATATTAATATTTACTTCCATGAGCTTGTCAGTTATTCTCATTGCCTAGAATTATAAACTGTTTCCATTCAAATATTGCCCATCCTTATAGACTCCATGCAGCCCACATATTGTAACATATACTTACTTGTTTCACGCACATACACATGCACTTTCTTCCCTGCGTTAATATCCTGCTACTTTCTCAAAATTATAAACACTTTTTTTCTAGTCCAATATAAAGTGATATCTTATTTGTTCTAATTCGCATCATTTTTTCATCCAGGTTTTTCACCCCTAAACTTCCTAATTCTTAGTATTTGCTAAATTTATAATGGATTTCATTACATTTTCCTTATTGGTTCGAAAAAAATTGTTGTTTTATTCTTTCATATTTTTGTCAGTAGCATTACAAATATCTCTACACATTTATTTGTTCAAAGTGTACTTAATTAAATAGACATCCTTTAATTATATTTAAGTCCATCATTTCCTACCTATGTATAACAAAACCACTTGTCTCTATTATATTGATCATTTTGCCTTTGATCTTTAAACCATGGCCCTGTGTGAAATTTTTATATGCAGGCATAAAGCGACAGTCATTTTTATTTTTCATATGACAAATCAGTTTTCTGGGCATTATTTTCCAAATAATTCAGCTTTTCCGATGATTTTCTGGTTGTTGTTAAATTTTTATCATAAAATTTCTACAACAATAGTGCGGTAGGTCTTTTGTACCCATCGCTTAGCTTCAACAATGATCAATATGTGGACAGTCATTTGTATATACCACCCTCAGTTACTCTGAGGCCTCATATTACCCAGCATGTTTGGATTCTCCAGATCTTAGGGTGAGCACTAGACCTATGTCATTTTATCCATAGTAAGCCAGTATTCATAAATACATATTTTTAGGAGAGAAGTTTTACAACTCTCATTATAATACCATCAAATGTCCCACGCATTTTTATAATTTACATTTAGTTCGGTTAAACCAAGATTTAAAAGAATACCTGCATCTTACATTTTATCGGTATATTGTTTAACTTCTTTAATAGTGATAATGTATTTTCTGAAGGAATCAAGTCATTGACTCCATAGACTTCCCTTATTCTGGATCTTGGTTTATGCATCACCATTTAATAGGTCCTTCTATTCCTTGAATGTTCTATAAGCTAGCAGTTAAAATTGAAAGCTTTGTTATATATAGGTTCAATATTGGCAAGAATATTGTCTGTGCTGTGGTGTATGTCTCCTATTGCATATCACCCTCAGGGAAAATACATCTTTTTATAATGTTAAGATCAATCATTGTGGTTCCATGCATTATGATATTCTTTAATATTTTTCTCTAATGGATCAGTGAAAATAGAGTCAAAGTGTGACTTTTTCACATCCTACTGAGGATTCACATAAAAGATAGAAATAGAAGGCAACGAAGACAAGACAAACCAATGACAGAGAAAAGATTTTAAAAATAGATTAACGGTATGATCAATAGATATGATCAGACTAACAAGAAAAATAAAGTAACAAAGATGATTATTAATATATAGTGCTAACTACATTGTCTATCATATAGATACATACTTAAAGAAGATTGATAATTTTCAGTATCAATGATTATGCATGAATCAGACACTGTTGGTAGAAGAGCAAAACCTGCAAATATTTTTATGTGTAATAATATTGAAATCGCTACCATATAAACAATCAAGGTAATTAAAATGATAGCAATGGTTATATTAATAAAATAAGTAACAGCACTTATTTTGTTGCTAATTCTTTACCAGAAACCGTGCCAAGAATGTTCCCTTTATTAGATTATTTAATTCTCTGGTATATTTATTATTGCCCTACCTGAAAAATAATTGGACTAAATATGTATAATAGAATCTCCTTTATTAATGCAAAAACCAACACAACTATGGATGCTTCTCAATGCTTAGTTAAGTGACTAGAAGGATTTATTCTCAACTGCTAACAATGAGACACTTTGCTGATAGGTGGGGGACTGGGTGAGTTAAAAGGGTGGTATTGCTTACTTCTTTACAAACTTCTATATCACTTTGACTTTTGAGCACATGTTAATTTTAAGATATAGGAGCCATAACAAGATAAATACTATTTTTAGAATATAAGTTAAGGTTATTATAATTTAAGTCATAAACTCTAAAAGAAAGGGACAACTTTATTTACTTCCATTTATTTTAAGAGCTGGTTAATATGAGGGATTCATAGAAATGCAACAAAAGATTGGTAAGTATTTGAAAACTGAGAGGAGGAGTAGAAGGTAATTGATTTTGTGGGGCATCATGGGCATTCATATTGTGTGGGAAGGTGGGGGGCTGGTATGAAGACATCATATGCTTTGGGTCTTGCCAGTTTACTTATAAGAAGGGAAGCAAAAATAAGATAAAAACAGAAAGGGAGGCAAACCAAAAGAGACTTAAATATAGAGAACAAACTAAGGGTTACTAGAGGGGTCTTGGGTGGGGGCATGGGCTAAATGGGTGATGGGCATTGGGAAAGGCACTTGGGATAAGTACTAGGTGTTGTATGTAGGTAATGGATCACCGAATTCTACTTCTGAAATCATTATTGCACTGTATGTTAGCTTACTTGGATTCAAACTTAAAAATACAAAAAAAAAAAATTAAAAAATTAAAAGCAAAAAGAATATTAGGAGTTAGTGCATCATAATAAATTAAAATTTTAGACCTTAAGAAAAGAATGATTTTAGTAACATAGTGTTAACAAAATTGAAGAATAATATACACCTATTATTGAGTATTTATATATACAAAGCAGTTTTTAAAGAATTTCATATTAGTACTTCTCAAACTATTCTAGGTGAAGGGGTTCTTTTTTTGTTTTTGTTCCTGTTAATATGGAATACCTCATAGGCCAATGCTTAAGTAAAATGCAGAAAATGAATTAGTAGAAAGTGAAAAAAAAGACCAAATACAAGCATTGCAGTTTGCAGCCAAGCACTATGGGTAGTACAGTATGCAGAGCACGCTATGGGTTGTGCAGGCTTGTTTTCTTAATCCATTGAGTCCTTACATCCTGCCAGAGAGGTAGTTTGTAATTATGTCTGCATCACAGTGGAGGAAACTGAAGTACAGTGAGGTGAGGTGGTCTGTACAAGTCCCACAACTCTCAAGTGGCAGAATAGGGATTCAAATTGAAATAGCCTGGTTTAAGAGTCTGTATTTTAACTACTAGGATACAGTAAAACCTTGGCTTGTGAGTAGAATTTGTTCCAGAAACATGCTTGGAATCCAAAACACTTGTCTATCAAAGCGGATTTAAAAACCATTGACTCAGTTGTGATCATGTGACATTCGGCATCACGTACTACTCATATTGAAAGACTTCGCTCATTTATCAAGTTAAAATTTATTAGAAATGGCTGCTTGTCTTGCAGAACATTCACAGAACAAGTTACTCACAAGCCAAGGTTTTACTGTACACTGTCTCTGCCAGAAGAAACCAGAGCTATGCTTTTATTAGAGTTTTTTATTTGATTTTACTCTATTTGCCACACTATTACATAGTATCTCATATCATTAAATTTTGCTTAGGAAAAAATATAGTAATGTTGACTAATAATTTTCAAAATCATTCTGTAGAATAGGAATAAATGTCCAAAGCACTTGTGAAAACTTTCCCTACCTCTTCAATTGATCCTGTTTCCGTAGCTTATTCCTCATACCGATGATTCAAAACACCACCAAGAAAACTGGCCTCTGGCCAAAATGCCCAGACTGGTCCCATAAACATGAAGGTTTTAATTCAAACCAAAAAGTAAATTGAAAAGTAGAATCTCATGTTGGGAACCATTTTGGGCTCACAGGTTGAGACCCCTCCCTGTGTGGAAAAGGTGGTTGAAGCAAAGCTCCTGCCAGCTAAAATGGCGCCTAGTCTTACCTCCTTCTAAATAATTTTTCAGGCTTGGATTTCTTGAGCTACTCTCCTTGGCCCCAAGGAATGTAATGCTCTTTTGTTTTATGGCATTTAGATTAAAGGGAAGAACCTGGAGCACAATGCTTTGATGGATTACATCTGAATGAGAGTAGCCTGACCAGAAGTAATCTTAAAGTTGCATCTTGGGGATGGGTTGCACAGATTGATAGCAGTTATGAGCTGGCTGAATATTGGTGTGATCTGCATAATCATTGGGTGCCTATTATGTAAATTCACTCATTCACAAGCAAAGGACAAGCATTGGGAATTCTGTCCTTGCTGGATGAGCTGCACCTCCCCCATTGTAGTTGAAAGTATAGCCCTCAAAGCAAGGCCCTGATTTCTTCTGTTTACAGATAATTAACATTAAAGCCTTAAGGAAACACCCTGTTCTCTCCCCCCACCCTAAATTTATATGTTAATTATCCTGAAACCAACATACAGGATTGAGGAAGTTGCCACCTTGCTGGTAAAAAGGCATTATTGTTAAAGAGATCAAACTCTGGAATGTCACTCATTGTTGTAATGTCACTCACTACCTTTAAAAATAAAGACACTGAGACCAACAGGGTGGAGATGCCAGAATTGCCAGGGCTGCCTGCTTGCTCTTCAGACTACATCTCTCTTGTGGCTCTCTCATTTCCTTTCACCTGACCATCCATCCTTCGGGGGACTCATTGAAATATTAGAACATTAGCATACTAGACTCTAATAATTTATGATTTGATCATTATTGTAATCTGATTTGAAAGAAGTCCTAGATTTTAAATTAGTAAATCATTCATCCATGGATAAAATGGCTGCCAATTTTGATTTTCACACAGTTGTTGAATAGAAAACTAGCACACAGGGCTCTAGGACTAGGGCAGAGTAAAGATTTCCATTGCTCAAAAATGTATTTGATACTCTACTAAAAAAGTTTTGTCTTTCTTTCACTTCAAAAGGATTCAATGACAAACTTTCCCTTTTAGACCTGCTTCAAGATACGTTCTGAATTTCCTAATTTATAATAACATAAATATTGATCACTCATAATCACAAAGTTTGTTTTATCTATCAAATCAGATTTTTCATTCAACCAAATTTTATTGAGAACAAAGTCCAAATCATGGACTGTCGTTTTCCATGTTTCTTTCAGATTTTGGTCAGATGAATAGGGGCACCTGGGTGGCTCAGTCGGTTAAGTCTTACTCTTGGTTTCAGCTCAGGTCATGATCTCATGGTTCATGAGTTCCAGCCCAGCCCGCTTAGTCTTCTCTCTCTCTCCTTTTCTCTCTGCCCCTCCCAGCTTGCGCTCTCTCTCTCTCTCTCTCTCTCTCTCTCAAAATAGATAAATAAACTTAAACAAAAAAAAAAGAATTTCGTCCGATGAATACTGTTTTGCACTTGAGCACAGACTAAACTCCCTCCCCATACTCTCTGCCAGAATTGCCTTGCAGTCAGCAGAGAGCAGGCCTCAAGGGGCACAGCAGCATTTGAAACCTGTGCTGAGCCTATGCATTTGGAGAGTGTTATAATTATTTTCCAGTGAAACACTAAACATTATTTTTTGATATTTTTCCCTCTTATCGACACCACGTGTCGCCCTGTTACAAAGCTGTTATTTTTAAATCAGTATACTACTTGAGCCTCTCCTCCCTCATTAAAAAAAATGATGAACACGATAACTGAAGCTATAATACAATTTCTACTTGCCTAAATAGCAAAAAACTCTTTTGTGACCACTTTAAAAGAACACATACAGCAATATACTTTAGTGACTGTAAAATTAAATTAATGCACATTCCGATTCTACTGATAAGAATCCAGGTACAACATTTTATCTTCCTTTGGCATTATTTGTTGTTTATGTTTAATTCCTACTCTATAGAGTATATAGTTAAAGATCTGAAGTCTGAATTTAGCTGAGGAAAATTTATCTCCTGTTTCCCCTCAAAGAAAAATAGCTGTTCATATTCCCTTTACAAAATATGTGGGACTATATTTAAATCTTTAAATGAAGAGCATAATTTCTCTATAGAAATATGAATTACCGAAATTAATAGAAAAAGGATAGAATACCTATAGCGCAGTAACAAGAAAAATCCTTTGCTCTTTAAATCATCCCAGAATGTACAGAAAGAAGAGACCCCCTCTATGTTTTCTCAATTAACTACATATTTTAACTTTTCATCTTGAAATAATCACAGATTTACATCTTGACTTTACAAGTCAAGTCCAAATTTATAGTCGTATTTTTATGAAGATGAATTTTGAAGCTCGTTTTTTTTTACATTTTATATGAGAAAATGAGATAAAGATAAGTCCCCCTTTTATCTAAAGATATATATTACAAATATATGTGTGTGATGAGTGAGAGGGAGAAAGAGATTCACTTTCTTACTTAATAAAAAATCCAGAAAACATGATTTATGTTATACTGTTTCTCCCTGAAATGAGAAAGAAGGAGATTTTAATCTTGGCAGAGCTTGTATTGAGTTGCTGACAATATTTTTGCCTATATTTGAAAATACTGAAAATCTCAGAATGATCTCAGTATCAGTTGGCAGTGTATACACTTCCTATTCCTTTTACACCCTCTTTTTTAATCAAGTGAAGTAAATAGGATTTAAAGCAAAAGAAAGTGCATTTGAAAACCTCAGAAGATAAGCTGACTGAGTCCAGAGTCCCCAAAGTTGTGTATTATTTTTCCATTCCGGCTACTGTTAGTTCTAGAATGCAGAACATTTGATTTGTGTGCATTTAGTCAAGAAAATCAACTCTTAAATTTATTTTTGCTGACTTCTTGTCAAATGTGGGATCTTGCTTTTTTTATGTAATAAAACAGCTGCTTGCTGACTGTTTAAGAAAAGAAACATACATAAAAACATCAAACGCGTACTTCAATTCTTCTATCAGCTTTAGTTTTAGGTTTGCTGATTCTCTGAGCTGCAATCAGCACCATTTATTGTTTTCATTGTATTCTCCTCACTGCCTGCCAGGTTGGCTAAATTGGCTCTACTGGTATTGCTATCCACTTCTTTAAAAGGATTTATAAGATTCTGTGAATAAGAGATTATACTTTCTAATTCCAAATTGTAATTGAAAACCCCATCTGCTCCCTTACTTTGTGTGGCATCGCATTTACCAACATTGTCCTCTTATTATTTTCTCCTGATGGGATGAACACAGAGCCCATTAACCAGTATGTGATGTGCTGAGCAAAACATTTAAAAGTAGGTACCTGCCTCTTCTCCACTCTGCCCATCCCCCAACCCTCTCCATCTCTTGCTCTGATCTCTTAGACAGCACTTCCCAAGGTTTTGCGGGAACAATTTCCTTCAAGTATCAGTACGCCCAAGTTCAAATACAAATTTAGATACAAAATGTGAATATATCTCTTTAGAGTGAGAGCAGGAATAACAACCACTTACTCATTAAGAAAAGCAGGCCCTTTGCACAATCATCATATTGAGAAGACTTTTGCAGGGCCCCTTGCAGTCTTGGAAAGGGCCGTAGGGTGAGAGCTCTTGATGCTTCAGTTTTGCATGACCTCAGCTCTCATCAGGCCTCCCAGCTCTCCCTGGGCTAGAGCCACTGTGGCTCTTTGGTGTTCCTGGAGGTCTCCAGAAATATTCAAGCCTCAGTGTCTGCCTCTCTCTTCCCTCCACTTTCTCACTTCTTTGCTCTGGTGTCACCTTCTCCAGGACAACTTCTCCAAATACCGTATTCGGAATTACAGCCCCTCCACCCACTAGCATTCTCTAGATTTTCTCTATTCTCCTTCCTAGTATTCATCTCATCTTAAATAGTATTGGCCTAGCGTTTGTTTCTACTTGCTAACATGTAAAATTCCATGATGGAAGACATTTTTTGCCTTTTTCCTTGAAGTACCTGTTTGTCCCCAGTGCCTGAAAACAGAACCTCGCATATAATAAGCCCAAGGAATATGTGCTGAATAAACAGAAGGGCTAGAGTAGGTTCAATTTCGTTTAACAAAGTGCACTATAATCAAAATATAATTAACAAATATCATTTGACCACGTGGAGAAGCCGAGAGAGGAGAGAAGTTGTAAATAGGTGATTTGAAAAATTAGAATCAGTAATCTATGATTAAAAAATCAGGAAGAGACTGTCTGGCAAGCCTTTGATTCAACCTTCTTGGTATTCTGGGTTTCCCAGAGTCAGCACATGAAATCTTATTTAATTTGCTGCTTTGATCTTATGTAAAGATAGTTTATAGAGAAGAAAAAATTCTCACCATATGGGGAGCACTTAGGTGGAGCTTAGACATGAAGGCAAATAGATACTTGAAAGTATAATAGGTCTCAATAGTAATTTAAGGAATTTAACTTTGAGTTAATGATTATTGGACTTGAAATATGATTTGTAGAAAAGCAAGGTAAGAAAACATTTGTGTGCACTTTATTGTTAAAAGCTTTAGTGAGACCTGACTTATGAACACATAAACCTTTTCACAGTTCTGTTTTTCCTATTCCAGTATCTTGGGAGATTTTCAAGAAGATACCACTAAACACAGTTTACAGAAGTTACATTTATTTAAAACACCCATGTTTATTAATGATACATATATTAAATATGCATTAAACCATTTCCTTTTAAAAGTAAAGAGCAAAGAGATAATAGTAACGTATATTTAATTTTAATCTTTTTCTTGCCTACTATATTAGTTTTCTATTGATGTGCCAACAATTGGCCACAAATTTAGTGGCTTGAAATAATGCAAATTTATTGTCTTATAGTTGTGTAGTTGAGTTGCCTGACATGGGAGTCACTGGGATAAATTCGCAGTGTCGGCAGGCCTGTGTTCCTTCTAGGAGACTCTAGAGGAACAATCTCCCTCCTTGCCCTTTCCACCTGCCTCCTGAAGGCCTTGCACACTCCCTGGTTCACGGCCCCCTTCCTCCAGCTGCTGAACCAACAGTGGATCATGATGCTGACCCTCTGTGTGCCATCACGTCTCTCTTGGCCATAAATGGGAAAGATTTCCCACTTTTAAGGTATTTTGTATGTGTGTGTGTGTATGTGTGTGTGTGTGTGTGTATATGTGTGTGTGATTAGATTGGATGTTTTTAAACTTAATTATCTCTGCAAAGTCCCCTTTGCTGTTTGCAGGTAGCATTTACTGGTTCTGGTCTTAATTGAAACTACTTTTAAGAAAGAGTATTTAAAGTCAATGTCAGTACCCATTGTGTCTCAAAAGAGTGAAAATTACCTGCTATTAAAATCTAGATACATTCACACACACACACACACACACACACACACACACACACACTTTTATCCTGAAGAAATTATAATTAACCCATTAACATTTCTTACTCTGACCTGAGTAATTTGAGTACATAAAACTTTATCAAATAGGATTCATCCTCACATGATAGCTATAAATATTTTCAGGGCTTAAATTAGCAGTTTGACCACATAAAATAATCCTTTAATCTGCCACTTTTGATTCAGTTTATATACAGTGGAGGTAGAAATAGAGCAACTCTGGGAAAGAAAGAAAATAACAAACAAATACGATCATGTGTAAATTTCCCTGAGAAAACAGTCAAAGAAATAATGGTGTAGATGATTGTGCTCTTGTATTATTTTAGTTAAGTATTGCTACTATAATATTTAATTTGTAATCAGCTTACCTTCTTATAAAATTACAACACCACTACTTTAATTTGAACTTGTTTTGGCTGCATGGCATCATCTTTTTAATAGTTATTGGGAATGGCACAAATGGTTAATCTTCTCTAAAAATATATTTAAAAGTATCCTAGTTTCAAAAATCTGCACATATAAGATTTTTAAAATCCTATATAATTGTAAAAATTATGAAATCCTATATATCAATTGTTCTAAACTTGTGCTCAAATAATAGCCACCTGGAGAGTGTGTGCCAGGCCCCTACCATTGATTAAAACAGAATGTCTAAGGTTGGAGCCAAAACATCAGTATTTTAAACACATTTCCAGGTGGATATAGTGAACTGATGTATATACAATTCACAACAATGTAAGAATACTATTTTCACTTCAAAGTGATTCTGGTTACCTGGTGGGGTATTCTACAAGCTTTGTAACTTGGTTCTGATTCATAAAGTTAAAGGGGGTTATTTTGCAATGTGTTAAAATGTCTAGAGTTTAATACTTTAGTTCCTGCTACTACACAATTGCACATTTTAAAAAGTTCCTTGTAATAACTGTTTAACAAAGCATTAAAAAGAATGTATAGATAGCATATTAAATAAAACCAATTTACATGGAAATCTTACACCATTTTAGTTATCAAGGTATTTTTCTTACAGATGTTCTGCCTCTGGCAATATTAAATGCATTGTAGCCTAACAGGTTTAAATTGATTACGTGAATTCAACCCCATAATATTATATGGGGAAATTTATTTCTCTTTTAATGAAAAGCAGGTGCTCTTATTTCTTGTCTTAAAATTGTACAGCGTCACCCTGTTACTTACAAAATAAAGACAAGGCTTCCTATCATGGAGGGCCCCTTACTTCTCCTAATTTCTACGCTACTCCAATATTGATTCTGTGCACAAACAAGTCATCCTAAATATGCGATTATCGTTTATTCCTCTACACGAATTGGCCTGTCTTCTCTGAATGTTCTTGGCATTCACCGTTCCTTGTACCTACCTACATTCGATGGAGATAAAATAATGAACTAAATGGTCAAATCAGACTGACACAAATCAGGAATCTTACCCAGAATCAAACTTCACTAAATAATCCAAATGACTCAGGGCACTTGGGTGGCTCAGTTGGTTAAGCACCAACTTTGGCTCAGGTCACAATCTCAGAGTTTGTTGGTTTGAGTCCCGCTTGGACTCTGTGCTGACAGTTCAGAGCCTGGAGCCTGCTTCACACTGTGTCTCCCTCTCTCTCTGCCCCAACCCCACTCATGCTCTCTCTCTCTCTACTCTCTCTCTCAAAAATAAATAAATATTAAAAAATAATCCAAATGAAACAACTGATAAAGTAGGAAAGAGCTAAAGAAACAAAGAGAGACAGACAGAGACGGGGAGAGAATGAGAGAGAGAGGAAGAAGACAGAAGGAGATGGGGACTGCATGCACAGCTCTCCAGGTCCTCCCTTGCCATATTATTATTGCAATGTGCCTGGACCAGGATTTCACATGTGTGGGTTCTCTGTTATGTAAGCGATCTCACTTACATTGTGGTCATGAAACAGCTTCATTTTAACACCTAATGACAGGTGATACTAATATTTTCCAGTGGGCCAAGTTCCATAAGTCCATAATATCAGATTTATTACATTCAGTAAAGAAGACAGAGCAGGTACCTTCTTTTCCTCTAATTCCTCCTCCTCCTTCAGCACAGGTGAGAAGTTCAAACCACATGCAGGAACCCTCCCCCTGGCCCTCCCACTTCACCACCATAAAAATGACAAGCCCAGTCTCCTTTCACTGCTCTAAGCCATTTTCAGACCTGCTTGAGAACCACACTGTTCTGCCAGAAAGCCTCATTAGGTGAGCAATAAAACTTTCCATACCCTCTTGGTGTGTATATATGGTGTCGTCAGTGTTCGTGTCCAAATCCAATTTTGGATGGGAATCCATCCTGCCTTTATGGGTGGCCACCATCATCCTCCTACCTGTTGTCCCCTCCAAACTATTATTCATTCTCCATTTAAAGCAAAAATAGAGTTCATAAAGAGTTAATATCCTTAAAGACTTAAGATTACTTTAATGGGAATCCTCATTCCCCAACTTATAATGAAATGCCCAACCATAGTCTGAAAGCCCTATGTGACATGAGCCTTGTGCATTTTTCTAATCTCACATGGCACTCTATTCTCACAGGAATACCAAGCTCCGGATATTATGATCTTCTTTGACTTTCTCGAATATTCCACTTTCTTTGCATTTGAGCATGCTCTTATTTCTTGGTTGGATGCTTTTTGTTTTCTTTATTCTCTTCTCCTTTAAATGGTAAATCTTTTTTATTTTTTTAATTTTAGCTTAAATGATGCTTCTTTAGAGAGACGTTTACTATCTACTCTGCCTGCCTAAAGAAGGAACAGTTGTCCAGGTTCAATCCCAGTCTATAATTTGGTTTTTTTCAAAGCTTCACAAAAGCACAGATTGTCTTTTTTATTTAATTTTTATAACTAAGGCCCTGTTGAATATCTACCATATGATAACTATTAAATGAATGAGTATTGATGACTGGCCAGTGATTCAGAAATTAAGCCCTTAATTTCTGATAAGGAAAGACATCAGAAAGGTGACTTCAACACTTATCAAGGTGAAACTCACCCAACTGAATAACATGGAAATAGTCAAACACAAACAAGCAAGCAACAGACAAAAACTGGCAGCTTGGGATAAATAGAATGCTAAAATCCATAAGCATTTTCTCTCTATTTATGCTGACTAAAAAGTAAACAGATGGATCTAAAAATTCAGAAAGAATTTTTATTCCCCCCTAAGGTTAGGAAGGTAGAAAGTAGGGAGTAGGAAGGTAGAAAATGCAGGGAGTATGATGAAGGCAGCTGTTTCATTTCTCAGACGGATAATTAAAATAGAAAAACAGATTATCTCTTTTATGCAAGTGAAAGCCATATCATCTTCCTTCTTAGTTTCTCGGATCAAAATGCAAACGCTGCTTTCAGCATTATATGTTAACATGGTTTACTTAACATAGACGAGTGATCACCATTGTCAAATGAACAATAAAAATTTGGTGGCCATATTTATTGATCTTATGTATTTGTATATAAATACGAAACTTGAGAAAGTCATTTTTTTCCCACTCCTGGGCAGGAAAGGGGGACATTTATCTATTGAATCTGACTCAGGTGCAATTAAGAAATTATTACCGACACTCCTAATAAGATAAGAAGTAAGTAATAGAGTTAAACAGTAGTGTTGTTGAATAAAACAAGGTCTTGGATAGGCATTAGATAAAACTAGGTGGGAAGGCAATTCAAACAGGGTTAATAAGTGTTTTAGAGCATTTTAATCCTGAGGAAGCTGTGACATATATAAAAAAGAAATTGGAAAGAAAGGGAAACGTCAATAAAGACCAATTGTTCTGGTTAGTGAGTTCTTGCTTAGAATGTGAAGTAACTGTAGAGATAAATTTGATGTGACTTGAAATAGCTACAAAAATTGAAATGTTTTATATATAGTTATTTCAAATGACAGTGTTCCTCAATCCTTTAATTATTCAGATATATAATTCTTTATAAATCTAGTTTGACTTGGGAGATTTTTCTTGTTTCCCCTATGTAATTTTTTCTTCTATTTTGCCAAATCTCAAAGAAAAATATTTATATTTAAGAAAAGATGTTATCCTTTCATAAACCAGCAGAATATTTTAATCAACATAACAGGTAAAAAGAAAAAAAAAACATGTCATTATTACTATTATAAAAATAATTGTAAATGTTAATTACCTTTGTTTCACATTCTATTATTCATGATAAACATAAAGGTATTATAAAGTTCTTTCATGACCTGGAAACTGAATTTAGAAACAAGTTTTGAGTACATTACTTTTTTTCTTTAAAATGCATATAATAGAGTTAAAGAAGATGTGAGTGATTAAAATAATGAGACCGAGTCCTTCATAATAAAATAAATATAAATGTTTATTATGAAATATAATAAAATGTTTAGTTTATTAGGAAGGGAATCAGTATGATTTTTTTTAACTTTTTTTTAATGTTTATTTGTTTTTGAAGGAGAGTGCACAAGCAGGGGAGGGGCAGAAATAGAGGGAGACACAGAATCCAAAACAGGCTCCAGGCTCTGAGTTGTCAGCACAGAGCCCGACGCTGGGCTGGAACCCACAAATCATGAGATCATGATCTGAGCTGAAGTTGGACAGTTAACCAACTGAGCCACCCAGGTGCCCTCAGCTCTCTTGCTTAGAAACTGTTACAGTGTGCCTGCCCATCGCAGCCTGTTGGGCATGGTGGTCCAGCCAAAATCCTGGTGTTTTTAAATTTTATGAGGTGTAGACCTCAATTTTCTTGAAAATCCCTTCCAAATTTTAACTTAAATAACCTTGGTTTTGATTTTTTACTTTAAATATATTCACTAATATTTGTCTCATCTATGCTCACCCAAATATGCAATTTATCATACCATACCAACTATTTCCTTATAATTCATTGATTAAACCTTATTATTTTCTGTGTACCAGTGAGACTTAAAGATTAGTAGATTTGGAATGTCTGTATGTCTGCTGTGTTGAATTATTTTTAAGATGTGTTGTGCACAAGCCAGTAGATCTGAGAAATAAAATGTTTCCCTGTGGCCATTAAGAGGGAAAGTCATTGGAGCCTGTATTTGACTTTGCTGAACCTTTGTTGTGAGCATCTTCGGCTGCTATGAATATCTTCACTTTATTGCCCTTGCTCTGTATTGTATCTTTTTATTTCACTAAGCCATGGAATCATAAATATTGATATTTTGGATCCTGTGAATCTTCTTTATTATTTGAACCCTGTTCAACTACCACCATTACCACCATTCTCCAATCAGGTATCTTGGGTTTCCTAATCACTCAGGCACATAATCTCCAAAATCAATTTTATTAACCCATCTTTACAATTTTTTTTATCTCTGAAATCTTTATTTTTCTGATGTATAGTGGTCAGCACATTTAGAAAAATATTAACCATATACATCCTGTATTTGTGTTCTTAGTGAGAATGTATCCAGTATTTTCTTAGTATTTTGTTTTGTTAATATGTATATATATTGTTTGAGTTGACCTATATTTATTTTCGTTTTTGCAAACATTGGATTTTTTAAAAATAAAAGTAAGAAATTTTCTCTTCTTTTAAATATATTCTGAAGACTTTAAAAGAATTTTCCTCTTCTGTATTTTGAAAATTTAGTTTTGGTAGAATTCCTTTACTGAATCATCTGGATTCATTGTTGCTAGGGGGGATAGTGGTTTTGGCAAAATTCTACATTTCTTCTATAGTAATAACCTTTCTTTTTAATTTGGGAGACTTATATTTTAATAAAATTGTCAAGGATTCTAGACTTTTTCCTTTTTACATTTTAACTGCATTGAATTAAACAAATTTTAAGTCAAATTTTAATTTCATAAGTATGTAGTAAAATTCTAATTTTAAACATTTAAGTTTTTTATTGTTTATTTTTGAGAGAGAGAGAGAGCATGAACCTCATGACATGAGACAAAGTTGGAAGCTTCACCAACTGAGCCACCTAGGCACCCCAGTAAAATTGTAATTTTAAATTCTACTTTTCTCTGCTATATTTTCTGATCATCGTTCAATAACACTAGAAATTTATTACAAAATAGAAAAAAATGTACCATCTTGAAATTAAATAAACAGAAAAGGATGTTGTTTTCTATCTCAGGAAAAGGAAACATCAAAACCAAATTACAAAGTAGCTCAAAAATTATCATGATACACATTAACACATACTGAATGGGTCATGAAACATTCAGAGAAAATCTAGAGAAAAGTTTGGACCTCATTGTCTGCATCATTAAGTCACATAGTTAAAAAAAATAACTATTAAACTTTGAACCATTAACCTTTTAAGAAATATAACAAAATAAGGCCAAAAATGCAGAAATAATTCTAAATTGGTAATTTCAAAGAAATTAATAAAAATATTAGAACTACTAAATAAATTCAAAAGCTAGATCCAAATATTAGTGAACTACTGAAGCAACTAGCCAAAGAAATAATTTTAAGTCAGATTTATCAGTTAGAAAAATCCTTGAGGGGCACCTTGGGGGCTCTGTGAGTTAAGTGTCAGACTTCGGTTCAGGTCATGATCTCACGGTTCGTTAGCTGGAGCCCCACGTTGGGCTCCGTGCTGACAGCTCAGAGCCTGGAGCCTGCTTCAGATTCTGTGTCTCCCTCTCTCTGCCTCACACCTCCTTGCTCACTCTCTCTTCTCTTTCTCAAAAACGAATATACTTTAAAAATTTTTAAGAATTTCTAAAAAGAAAAAAAAAAGAAAAATCCCTGAAAGAGCAATAATAAAAAGAGAAACAATATTCTTAAGTGCCAATGACTATGAAGGCCTGATACATGTGACATCCTAAAAGTCACAAAGTACCATCTTCTTTCCCTCAGATTTGCAAACAATAATGAAAAACATATTTCAAGCTGTTTGATCACACGATATTTAATGAATGAGATCACAGTTTGGTGAGAGCGTTGAATGGGGATTATGTTTCTGTTTGTATTTATTAATTTTTCAACCAGGCAGATATGCATTGCTTAATAACACCATTATTTATTGCAACTGGAGACAGAGAAGTACTATTGTAGTCACAGATAATAGGTTGCATCTTTGATGTCTCACATTCCTGAACTTACATAGAGCAAAATCAGCAGCCCTGATCTGCAGTGGGAAGTCAGAGAGGCCGGGTGGTTGGCATGTTTGCTTCCCTTGGGGGACATTGCCGCTCAGTGGGGTCACTGGCTGACACAGCTCCACTAAGGATCATGCCATTTCACTTGAGGAAATTGGCTACATTCCTGTTCATTCAGAACAGAGATAATCCCTTTTCCTTCCTTTCACCCGGCACTAGCTGATCTCTGAGATTTAGACACCTGAAGCATGGGAGAGAACAGGAGGTTAATTCAGCAATTCTGTAAATAGTTCAGTACCAGAAGTGTTTGCCAAATAACAAAGCTGCTTCTTCCCCCAGGACATGGAAGTGAAGACATTATTTTTTAGAAGCACAGAGTGCAATGTGCAGTGTGATGAGGATGGTGTTGGCATCTGGCCGAGCATGAGCTCCACGAAGACCATGGGGCTGGGCCTGCTTGTGTCTTTCTTTACGGCTCTAGTTCTCCAGATTAAATTGTATCAGTCCATCAACTCAAGAGTCTTTCAGTCCTGTAGTCCTTTTTCTGGATAGCTATCTTAGGAAACAAATGACAATCATCAACCTATAACTAAAAGTGAATTTCAGCAGGGCAGCCAAAATAATTACTTCAGTGTGAAAGAATAAAAGTTGACACATCACAAGTTAAACTGGCTCCAGGGGCATCTCCGGAAATTCAGAACAAACCAAATAGGGCGGCCACAGTGAGTGAAATGACAGACTGGAGAGACTGACTGGCAGAGTCGGATGTGCCATCTGCAACCCCAGACAGAAACAGCCGTGTGGCAGTGCCCCATATTGAAGGAGTCTACAATGCCTCCTAATGAGAATCTCACTGAAAAGAGAGTCAACCTCTCAAGAAACCATAATACTTTTTCTTGAAAAGGGAGAAGGTTGATGGCTACAGGCTCATTCCCGACTCTGATCTTGCCGACCAGAGCAGCCAAGATGCTCTGAGGCCTTGATGCCGCCACCGTGGAGCTGGACTAACCAGGATTTGGGACCACTGGTACACCTCTGAGTGCCTAAAACTCCCAAGAGGTCAGCCAGTACTACAGCGTGGGGCTATGAATAGGACAAGACTCATTAGAATCATAATTAGAATATTCTTCCAAGATGTTTCAAAGATCACCATGAAAGAAGCCAGAGAAATGTTGCTATTAGGCGTGTCTTACTTTGAGGTTTTGTATGTGGGCTCAGTATATATATATATATATATATATATATATATATATATATATATATATATATATATAACTAGGATTCTTATGCTGAGTTTATAACTGCCCACAATCATCCAGGAAAAACGACTCTGTCTTCTGATTTCCAGTCAGAATGGTGATGATGTGCCTACCATCTGCTAATGCATTTTAAAATATGACTTGCCTGAGTAGGCTTTACCTTTTTTTTTTTTCCTGTACGTCACCTTGAAAAATAATAACAATAATAAAAACAATATACCCTCTCTTATTTATTATAGATGTTATTAGTACATAATAACATCAACATATAAACCATATATTACATAATTTTAGAAATAATTATAGGACAAAATTAAAATTAAAATTAGATATTATTGGAAATCTATTTCTTAATGAGGTGAATAGAGTTGGGTTTTTAAAAATAATAATTCGGGGCGCCTGGGTGGCTTAGTTGGTTAAGCTGCCAACTTCGGCTCAGGTCATGATCTCGCGGTTTGTGAGTTTGAGTCCCGCATCGGGCTCTGTGCTGACAGCTCAGAGCCTGGAGCCTGCTTCGGATTCTGTGTCTCCCTCTCTCTCTCTGCCCTTCTCCTGCTCACGCTCTGTCTCTATGTCTCAAAAATAAATAAATGTTAAAAAGATAATAATTCATCTGCAAACACATAAAATTTATTCCTAGAATAAGAGAGAATTAAGCACTCATTCCAGTCCTGTATTTTTGTTTTTACAGATGTAAATAATAAGTAAATATGAGCATGGAAAAGAAAGAGTTTAGCGATGGCCATTTCATACGGCATTTCTCAATTTTATTGAAGTTATTTTCCAAAAGTATTGAGTGATCTATAAAAAGTTTTTTTCAAGGGCAAAAGCAAAATGAAAGAAGGGCAAAAACACCTGTCTTGTAATGATGTGTTACTCATTTATTCGCTTTGACAAATTTGGAGACTTATCAAATGAGTATAAATAATTTCTGCTTTTGTTTCTTTCAATTTGAGGCACCATGTTTACCATTGTACTCAAAGAGTTTAAAAGGAAACATTAATTTAAATCCATTCATCAACAAACTATTTTCCTCAGATTTACTTAGGTTAATTGACAAATAAAGTGTGTATATTCAGTATGCACCAAGTAATATTTTCATGGATGGTACATTGTGAAATTGTTACTACAATGAAGCTAATTAACATATCCATTATCTTTGTTGCCATTTGTGCCTGAGTGTATGTGTGTATGTGGTTAGAACCCAAGTTCTCCTCTCAGCAAACTTCAAATACACAGTAGTGTATTTTTAATTATAATTAAACATGCTGGACGTTAGATCTTCAGAACTTATTTATCTTACGTAACAGAAACTTTGTGCCCTTTCACCAAATCTCCTCATTTCCCTTACCCATCATGAGACTCTTTGTTTTTATGAGTTTGACTTTTTTAGAATCTGCATATAAGTGAGATTATGCAGTATTTGTCATTTAATTTTATGTCCTCACCTTCATCCATGTTGTTACAAATGAAAGAATTTCCTTCTTTCATAAGGCTGAATAACGTTCCATTGTGTGTCTATGCCACATTTTATTAATCCACTCATCCATAGGTGGACACTTAGGAGATTTCGGTACCTTGGTCTTTGTGAATAATGCTACAATGGACATGGAAGTGCAGATATATTTTTAACATGCTGATTTCGTTTCCTTTGGACATACACCCAGAAATGAGATTGCTGGATCATATGGTAGTTCTATTTTTAATTTTTTGAGTTTTGAGGAAACTCTAACCAGTTTTCCACAGTGGCTATAATAACTTACATTCTCACCAACAATGCACAAATGTTCCCTTTTCTCCATATTCTCTCCAGCATTTGTTATCTTTTTTTTTTTTTAAGTAATAGTCATTCTAACTGGTGTGAAGTGATATCTCATTATAGTTTTCATTTTTATTTCCTTGATGATTAGGATATTGAGCATCTTTTCTTATACCTGTTAGTAGTTGTAGGTCTTCTTTGTTTTTCTGCTGCTGACTTGTAGGAGCCCCTTATTATTTAGGATGTTAGCCCCTGATTCGATATATGGTTTGCAAATACTTCTAGTCCATACTTGTCTCATTATTCTGTTGATTATTTCCTTTGCTGCACAGAAGCTTTTTAATTTGACAGAATACCATTTGTCTATTTTCGCTTTTGTTGTGTCTGTTTTGAGATTCTAGCCATAAAATAAAAGCTCAGATCAATGTCAAGACACTTCTTCTTTATGTTTTTTTCTAGTAGTTTTACAATTTTAGATCTAATGTTTAAGTCTCTGATTCATTTTTATTTGATTTCTGTATATGATATATCTAATAAGGGTCCATTTTCTAAATGTGAATATCCAACAATCCCATTACTATTTATTAAAAAGACTATTCTTTCCCTATAGTGTGTTCTCAACATCCTTGTGAAAGATCAGTTGACCATATTTGTGTGGGTTTTATTTTGAGTTTTCTATTCTGTTCTATTGGTTTATATGCTTTTATGCCAGTCCATAATGGTTTAATTACTATGGTTTTGTAATATATTTTGTAACTAAAAAGTATTATATAACCTCCAGATTTGTTCTTTCTCATGAATACTTTGACTATTTGGGGTCCTTTGTGGTTCCCTGTGAATTTTAGGACTGTTGTTTTTCTTTGGTAAAAAAAATGCCATCAGAATTTTGATAAGGATTATATAGAAACTACAAGTTGACTTGAGTGATATGGGCATTTTAATAATATTAATTTTTTCAATCCCTGAACAAAGGACGAATTTCCATTTATTTTGTCATCCTCAATTTTCTTAAATATTTTATAGTTTTCAGTTTACAAATCTTTCACCTCCTTGATTTAATTTATTCCTAAGTATTTTATTCTGTTTGCTGTGATTGTAAATGGGATTGCATTATAATTTCTTTTTTTTTTTTTTTGATAGCTCATTAGAGAGTAAAGTGCAACTGATTTTTGTTTTTTTATTTGTGTGTGTGTGTGTGTGTGTGTGTGTGTGTGTGTTTCTAGAGTTTATTTATTTATTTTGAGAGAGAGAGAGAGAGAGAGCACCGGGGAGGGGCAAAGAGAGAGGGAGAGAGAGAATCCTAGCAGGCTCTGTGCTGACAACACAGAGCCCAATGTGAGGCTCCATCTCACAAACTGTGAGAACAAAAACCAAGAGTCAGAAGCTTAACCCACTGAGTCACCCAGATGCCCTGCAGCTGATTTTTGTTTGTTGGTTTGTTTGTTGACTTACCATTACCACAAATGTACTCTCATCTCTGTGGAATTGTCAAACTCAGGGTTTCAGTGAATGCTGGAAACTCCTTTCCACTAACTTGCGTATATCATGTCTCTATCAATAAACTATTTTTAACAAAATTTTTTATTATGTTCTTATATCATGAACCCAATAAAATCAGATTTTATTTTAAAATAATTGGTTAAATCAAAGTTATTTTCTGTCGTATAAATTTTGGCTTTAGTTTCCCATTGAAATAAATATTTTAATATGTATTTTGAGAAACATTAGTAAAACACTGAGCAATGGACATTTAATGCAACATATCAGAAATACCACTAAAGTCAAATAAACATTATTATAATTATATAAACAATATTATAAATATTGTTATAAAAATAATGCTTCTCTGTATTTGATTTTTATATATTTATTTTTTTGTCAATGACTTTATTTATTTGCTATTTTAATTTTAATTCCAGTATAGTTAGAGTACAGTGTTGTACTAGCATCAGTGCACACTAGTGATTCAACTAGTGATTCAATAATTCTGTGCACTATTCAATGTTCAACTTGATAAGAGTACTCTTAATCCCCTTCACATATTTCACTCATCCCCCCACCCACATCCCCAGTGGTAACCATCAGTTTGTTCTCTACAGTTAAGAGTCTGTTTTTTTGGTTTCTCTGTTCTCTTTCTTTTGTTTTGTTTGTTTCCTAAATTCCACACATGAATGACATCATATCGTATTTGTCTTTCTCTGGCTGACTTATTTTGCTTAGCTTTACAGTCTCTAGTTCCATATGTGTTGTTGCAAATAGCAATATTTCATTCTCTTTTTATGGCTGAGTAATATTCCATTGTGTATATATAATGGCATCGTTTTTATCCATTCATCTGTTGATGGACATTTGGGCTTCCATAATTCAGCTATTATAAACAATGCTATTATGAACATAGAGATGGATATATCTTTTTAAATTAGTGTTTTCTTTTCTTTCTTTCTTTCTTTTTTTTTTTTTAAGGTTAATACCCACTATTGGAATTACTGGATCATATGGTAATTCTACCTTTACTCTTTGAGGAACTTCCATACTGTCTTCCAAAGTGGCTTTACCAGTCAGCATTCCCACCAAGAGTGCTTGGGAGTTCCTTTTTCTCCATGTCTTCAACATTTGTTTCTTGTCTTTTCAATTTTAGCTATTCTGAAGAGTTATCTCATGATGGTTTTGATTTGCATTTCCTTATTATTAATGATGTTGGGCATCTTTACATGTGTCTGTCATCTGTATATCTTCTTTGAAGAAATATCTATTCATGTCTGTAAGCCATTTTTATACTGGGTTATTTATTTTTTTGGTGTTGACTTGTACAAGTTGTTTGCATATTTTGGATACTAACACTTTATAGGATATGTCATTTGCAAATATCTTCTCCCACTCAGTAGGTTATCTTTTAGTTCTGTTGATAGTTTTATCTGCTGTGCAAAAAGTTTTTAATTTAATGTAGTCTCAATAGTTTATTTTTGCATTTTACCTTGCCTTAGGACATATATCTAGAAAAATGTTGTTATGGCTAGTATCAGAGAAATCACTGCCTGTGCTCTCTTCTAGGATTTTTGAGTTTATTATTGTGTATGATATAAGAAAATGGTCCAGTTTTATTCTTTTGTATGTTGCTGTCCAATATTCTCAACAGTATTTGTTGAATAGACTATTATCTCTTTCCCAGAGCATATTTTTGCCTGCTTTATCAAAGATAGGTGACCACATAATTGTGGGTTTATATCTGGGCTCTCTATTTTGTTCTGTTCATCTCTGGGTCAGTTTTGGTGCCAGTACCATGCTGGGTTAACTACTACAACTTTGTAGTGTATATTGAAATATTAAATTGTGGTATCTCCATTTTTTTTCAACATTTTCAAAATTGCTTTGGCTATTTAGGGTCTTTTGTGGTTCCATAAAAAATCTAGGATTGTTCTTAAAAAAATTCTGTTGGTATTTTGATAAGGATTACATTAAATCCATAGGCCTCATTGGGTAGTAAGAATATTTTAACAATATTTGTTCTCCCAATCCATGGGATATCTTGCCATGTATTTGTGTTGTCTTCAGTTTCTTCCATCAGTGTTTTATAATTTTCAGAATACAGGTCTTACACCTTAATGGATAAGTTTAGTCCTAGGAATTTTATTTGTGGTGCAGTCATAAATGGGAATATTTTCTGAATTTCTCTTTTTGCTACTTTATTATTAGTGCATAAAAATGCTGTAGATTTTTGTATATGATTTTGTATGCTGAGGCCTTACTGAATTCATTTTTCAGTTCTAGTAGTTTATTGGTGAAGACTGTAGGGTTTTCTACTTCTATATATAGTACCATGTCATCAGCAAATAGTTAACGTTTTATTTCTTCCTTACTGATTTGGATGCCTTTTATTCTTGTTGGATTGCTGTGGCTAAGACTCACAATACTATCTTGAATAAAAGTGGTGACAGTGAACATCCTTGTCTTATTCTTGAATTTTGGGGGGAAGCTCTTAGTTTTTTTCCCCCATTAAGTATGATATTAGCTGTGGGTTTTCATATAAGGCGTTTATTATGTTGAGACATGTTCCTCTAAAGCTACTTTGTTGAGGGATTTTATCATGAATGGAAATTCTACTTTGTCAAGTGCTTTTTCTGCATCTGTTGAAATGATCTTATGGTTTTTATTTCTCTTACTGATATAATGTATCATATTGATTAATTTGCAAATATTGGATCACCCTTGCGTCCTAGGAATAAACCCTACTTAATTATGGTGAATGATTTTTTTAAAGTAGTGTTGGATTTGACTTGCTAATAGTTTTTTGACGATCTTTGCATCTATGTTCATCAGAGATATTGGCCTGTAGTTTGTTTGTTTTTGTTTGTTTGTTTCTGTGGTAGTGTCTTTATCTGGTTTTTGTATCAGAGTGCTGCTGGCTTCATAGAATGAATTTGAAAGCTTTCCTTCCTTCTATTTTTTTGGAATGTTTGAGAAGAATATGTATTACTTTTTCTTTTATGATTTGATACTGTCCTTTTGGTCTCTTGTTACAGCCTGTGTTTTAATGTCTGTTTTGCCTGATATAAGTATCAGTACCCCAGCTTTCTTTTCTATTCCATTTGTATTATTAATGTTTTTCTATTCCTTTACTTTCAATCCATATATGTCTTTAGGACTGAAATGAGTTTCTTCTAGGCAACAAAGGAATTATTGATGGGTAAGCACTTATTGTCATTTTGTTACTTGTTTTATGGTTGCTTGTATAGTTTTCTATCTTCCTTTCTTCTCTTACTCTCTTCTATCAAGGTTTACTGGCTTTCTTTACTTATGTACTTGGATTCCTTTCTCTTTATTTTTTGCATATCTATTACTGACTTTGATTTATAGTTATCATTAAGTTTATATAAAACATCTTATGCATATAGCAGACTATATTTGGTTGATGGTTCCTTAAGGTTGAACCCATTCTAAAATCACCAAATTTTTACTCCTTCCCCTCTTCACATTTTAAATATAATGTCATACTTTATGTCCTTTTATTTTGTGCATCCCTTGAGTTGCATTTATAGATTTACTTCATTTTACTCCTCTTGTGCTTCCTGATTTTCTTACGCCTACTTACGCTCTTTACTTTCCACTGAAAAAATTCTCTTTAATGTTTTTTGTAGGACTGGTATAATGGTCATTAATTCCTTTAATTTTTGTTGTCTGAGGTACTCTCTATTTTTCCTTCTATTCTGAATGATAACCTTGCTGGATAAACTATTCTTGGTTGCAGTCACTTCTTTTCCTTTTCCCCCACCCCCGGCATTTTGAATGTATCATGGCACTCCCTCTGGTCTGCAGAGTTTTTGTTGAAAAATCAGCTGATAGACTGATGGCTATTTTTCTATATTGTATCCGTTTTCTTCTGCTGCTTTTAAATACTATTTCTATCAATACTTTTTTTTTTTGCCATATTAATTCCTATGTCTCCTTGGGCTGATTTTGTCGGGGGGACTGTGTGCCTCTTTATTCCCCAGAATTGGGAACTTTTCAGCTATTATTTCTTCAAATAAATTTCCTGCCTACTTTTCTCTGTCTTATCCTTCTGGGATCTCTATAATCTGAATGTTGTAATGCTTGATGGTGTCACGGAAATTTGCCGTCTTTTGTATTTTTGTTTTTTATTCATTTATTTCTCCTCTTCAGCTTGACTGCTTTCCATGGTCGCTGATCTATTCTTCTGCTTCCTCTAGTCTACTATTTATTCCATGTAGTGTATTTTTAATTTCAGTTATTGAGTACTTTATCTCTCATTGGTTCTTTTTTATGTCTTCTCTCTCTTTGTTGAGGGTCTCACTGAGGTCATTCACTCTTAAATCCAGTGAGTATCTTTATGACCATTACTTTAAATTCTTGCTTGCTGTGATTTTGTCTTACTCTTTCATTTGGGACATATTTCTGTGTCTCCTCATTTTGTCTAACTCTTTGTGTCTCTTTCTATGTGTTAGGAAAGTCAGCCTGTCTTTCACAGGTAGTAGCCTTATGAAGAAGAGGTCTTGTAGTGCCCTGCAGTGCAGTGTCCTCAGTTATTCAGAACCTGGATCTTCAGGGATGACTTCTATGGGTGTTGCATGTGCCCTAATGTTGTGGCTGAGCTGCTTTTGCCTTCATTCCAGTCGTCTGCAATGAATCTCTTCCCGTTGTGGACAGAGGTTTGTATTTTAGTGTACTGGTCTGGGGCCAGCCACCTTGGCTTGAGTTGAGTCAGACCAGGTGGTTGCCAGAGATGTGGTAGCACCAAAATGCTGGGTACTTTCCCTGTGTTGTCCCCTGAGAAGTTTTTTGGTGGATGGAGCCAGCAGTCAGAGCAGATTTCTGCCCCCAGCTTATTGCTGGAACTACAGTTGGACTAGTGTGTGTGGTTATTTTCTTTTCTCCCTGTGACAAGTGTAATTTTGGAGTGCTGGTTTCTGTTGGGGCAGCCTGAACACTGACAGGCTTTTGGCACCACTTCGGATGGGCTCTCACCACAGGCAGACTGGAAGGAGCAGGTATGCAAGAAAAGATGACTGTGGGCATGCGATGTTAGCATGATTTGTGCAGGGCTACTGTGGGCAGGGACCTTCAGTGGCCCAGGATCAAGGCTGGCCATATTGAAGGAGCGTAGATTTGCTGAAGAACATGGAGGCGGGGGACTTGGTGTTGGCAGAATTTGCGAAGATCTGCTGTAGGAGGAGACCTGAAGCTAAGGCCTTGCTGGAGGGGCTGTGTCCACAGGAGAATGTGGGAGTGGAACATGCTGTTAGCAAGCTAAGTGAAAAGTGTGGGTGCTGTACTGTTTCCTTCACATGTCCCTGTGCAAGTTTGGAAGGTGGAGGAGGGAAATGGCACCCATGGGCTCCTTTGTTCCTGGAGAAGTCTTGTAAAGATCCATACCCTCAGTACACATTCTGAGATTAGTAAATAAATCTCCTTCTTCTACGCTTAGGTGTTTTTCAAACTGATGCTTCTGTGCTGTATCTGTGTGGGGCTGTTTGTTTTACTGTCTCTTTAAGAGTGGGAACTCTGCCTTCATGGGTCTCCCAGAGCCAAATCTAATATTGTTAAGGTTTTATTTAAATTGGGGTTAGTTAACATACAGCATAATATTAGTTTCAGGTGTACAATATAGTGATTCCACACTTTCATATAACACCTTGTGCTAAGTTTGAGGTGTTAAGCTGCAGGGATTGTTAGACCTCTCTGGTTTTCACAGCCAAATGTTACAGGGATTCGTCTTCCCCATGTGGGTTTCCTGTGGTGGGGGTCCCTGGAGTGGGATCTGGTCCTCTCTCCTCTTCACACCCATAGTTTCCTTCCATTCCATGGACACTCCTATGGGTCGTTTAGCTCCTGGCCACATTTCTGCCTTTTGTAACCTCTCTGATGTGGCCTCTTCTCTACAGGTAGCTGTTGAGAGTGTGTTCTGCCAGTCTTTGGGCCATTTTCAAAGTTATTAAATTGATGTGGGTGTTATCTAGTTGCATCTGTGGGATGAGGTGAACTTAGGATCTTCCTACTCTATCGTCTTATTCTATGTTGTTTGTTTCTTAAATGACATTAATATAATACAGTATATACTAACATGAGTTTTATATGAAGTGACAAGAGTATTAAAGATATGGTGTTCCTTTTTTCAGGAAACATATGTGTATCAGTATATTAGAATTTTGCATTCATCTTTTGAGGATAATTAAATGAAAAGTATCCATAAATTTAGTAAATTATATACTGTTGATTTGCTTACATATTATGGCCAAACTCTTTCAATGTTTTAATAAAAGAAGTTATATTCTGATAAACTTAATCCAAAAAGCTAAGCATTTCACTGTTTTTAAAGTGTCATAAAAATTATTAAAAATGTATAGGATAGGAGTGCCTGAGTGGCTCAGTCAGTTAAGAATCTGAGTCTTGATTTTGGCTCAGGTCATGATCTTCCAGTTTGTGAGATCAAGCCCCAATCCAGCTCTGCGCTGATAGCTCAGAGCCTGCTTGGGATTCTCTCTCTCCCCCTCTCTTCTCCCCTCCCCCACCACCATGTGTGCATGTTCTCTCTCAAAATAAATAAACTTAAAAAAATTTTTAATGAGGCATTTGGGTGGCTTAAACATTTTTGGGGGACGAAGCTGAATTTTATCATTATTACTTACAAATGCTGGTAATTTCAGAAAATATTCCAGTTTAACCTATAGAATCAACATGATTTCTTCTAATTAAAGATGCTTTGCTTTCCAGCTAATGGCAAGTCCTAATGAATTTGTAAGAGTTGATATGGATTAGTTATAACACATGAAAAAACATATTTAGCGTCTCTTTTATGAGTCTTATAGCAAAATCTCCCTTGCCAGTCTCTCCCTCAAGAGGTGTACTTTCTTTCACAATAGTCAAGAGACAGAAGTGAGGTGTTTCAAAGAAAACTGCTATTTCTCCCAATGTCTTTATTCTACAATATATTTTCTTTAAGTCCTTTCCCAGTATTGGCTAAAATGTCCTTTCTTATGATGTATTTCAAACTTATCATGTTTATTTAATAACAGAAGACAGAGGCTCGGTGTTGGTGTTACAGTGCCCTGATTACTTACCAGAGGAGTCTTCACCCATCCCAATAGTTTATAGAAAGGGAGGATTCACCCCAAGGGACATGTAATTTTGTAAGATTTGGGGGGCACCTAGGAGGCTCAGTTAGATAACCAACTTTTGGTTTCTCCTCAGGTCATGATCTCATACTTTGTGAGATCAAGCCCCTCCTCAGGCTCTGCACTGAGGCAAGCCTGCTTGAGATTCTCTATCTCTCTTTGTCTGTGCCCTTCCGCTGCTCTCTCTCTCTCTCTTTCTCTCTCTCTCTCTTTCTCTCTCTCTCTCAAAATAAATAAATAAATAAATAAATAAATAAATAAATATTTAAAACATATGTTGTAAGGTTTAGGATGAAAGGGTTATGTTTTATGTCTATAAAGTTAAGGAGGGTTTATGTGAGGGGGAAAATGGGGAAAGAGAAAAATTGATCTTAGAGTCCAAAGAAGAGCAGAAGATCTGTCAATCTATTCCCCTGAAACTGGCAGTACCCAGTGTCTTTTGAAAGTAGTCCAGTTAAGTCACACTTGCTATAGGGGTTCAGAAGTTGGTAAAACTGGACTCATGTATTGATAATATAAATTAAAAACAGAAAATTCTTCTCCAAAGCCCAACGAAAATCCTACAGTTATTGAATCTTGTGATTGCAGAAGTAAAGGGAGGAAATTTTGTTGATCAACAATGAAAAAAGTTTACTGTTGAACTCGCAGCTAAGATTCTGGGGTGGTTTTGACAAACTATAAATGTTAACAGGATTAAACATGGCCCCAGAATTGTCGACCTAGCAGAAAGTGATAGACAGAGCTCTGGCCTCAGTTCCAGGAGTCATCTGCAGTAGCAGTTTTCAATCCAGATTGCATATTTGAATGAGACTCCTCGGCAGGGCTTTAAAAACTACCCGTGCTTGAGACACACCCATGGCCAATTCAGTTAGAATCTTTGTGGTTGGAATCTAAAAGTTGGGTATTTGAGAAGTTCCCCAAGGTATTCCAGTTTTCAGCATAGATTGAGAGCCACCGTTTTTTTGTTTGTTTTTTTTTGTTTGTTTGTTTTTTAAGATAAATTTGATCTAGGAGAGTTGTGTAGTTAAACAAGATTTGATGAAATAGAAAAAAAATACACTACTGGTGATTTTGAGGAGCTAGAAAATGGAAATTATCAGTATAATAACCATCATCTTGGATGAGTGACTCTTGCCTTAACTTTCCTCTTAAAATTCGAGAGAAAAATTAGTAAAGATTAAATTTCCTTTAGGGTTTATATTTCTGCAGGAAATGTACTAGAGGGTAGGGCAGGAGTCATATTTTATATGCTATTTCAAAAATTTAGGCAAATATTTATGCTAAAACATGTTTATTAAAATTAATTATAATGGAAAAAATACGTGCTACAACAACAACGTTTGCATTGTTGCCTCCTTACCATGGAATATAATGTTATTACAATGATAATTTATTGTGATATTCAATGTATTTCCTGAAACATGAGTGATTTTAAGGCATTAGATAATACTATATATAAAACTTGTGTGTATATGTATGTGCATATATATGTGCAAATAACAAGTGTGTGTATATACGTTTAAAATTTTCAAAGCATTAACAGGAGCTATTGATTGGCTTAATTTATTTCCTTACTCTATTTTTTCTTCATTTTTCTTTCTTTTTAAAGAGAACAGAAGAATATGTTATGTTTAATATCTAAATGCTTAACGTTTTTCAAAGACTGGAAAGGCATGACATTAGTCACATTCTGGTGATTCATTAAATGATATAAGCTTGGCATATTTTAGAATAAATCTGCCAAGATAAAGGCTGCTCAAATGCTGAAATGTATGCAATTCTCTTAAACACACACATCTGTTCCCAAGATACTATGCCTTGAAAGCAGTATGTGCATGTAGGTGTTTAATAATTTTAATAGACACATATCAGGTTTTTACTAGCTTTTATGACTCAAATTTCAATGATTGTTTTCTAAGAATATTGTAACAAGCATGTGTAATTTCTGAATGAAATATTTTGGGGTGCAATGTATCATTTTTATTTAAATACTATTTGTTCATTATTAGTCATTTTTAAATTTAGGTAACAGAAGTATGATAGAAAAATTTAGAAGACTTATAGAAGATGTTTTTTAAAAAAACTGTAATGACAAAAATATAACAACTGATTTTGTATATTTCTTTAATTCATTCTAGAAAATTTATTAAAATATAGTTTATATAAACAAAATTCACCAAATATACATAGGATTTATAAGCTGTAAAAATTGTACGCAGTTGGGAGGAGAGGATGATGGTGGTGGAGGAGGGGGCTCATTTGTCCCACTAACAATTTGGTAACTATCAACTCATCCTAAACACGCCACAAATCGACCTGAAAACTGCCAGAACACCCATCACAACTTGCCCTTCTCAGTCAGATTGCCTTATTCCCAGCACAGTAGTCTCCTTCCCCAGAAGACCAGTAGAAACCCCTCCCCACACCATGTCTCCCAAACAGATGAGTTCTTCAGGACCTCAGTTCTGGTGGAGGTGATGTCAGGTCTCATTTCACAAGCAGATCAGAGCACATATCATTAAAACTTGCCACATTTAGGTCTGGGACCAAACACTGCCTACAGTAAACAAGGAGAATCTCTGCAGATGACTTCTATGCTCGAAGGATAGAACAGCCAAAAACACAATAGCAGAGCACACACAAGAGCAGAGCAGTGCCAAGCCCTGGGCAATACATAACTGCTTCTTTATAAGGCCATTACTTCCAGGAGCAGAAGACATACTGGCTTTTCTAAAACAGAGAAGAAGGCAAAGACTTAGACAAAATGCAAAGACCTAGGAATTTATCTCAAAGCAAAGAACAAGATAAGGCCATAGCCAGAAATCTAAGCAAAACAGATATAAGTAATATACCTGAGGATTTAAAGTGACAATCATAAAGATACTCTCTGGGCTTGAGGAAAGAATAGAAGACATTGGTGAGAACCTTACCACAGAGATAAAAGAATTTAAAAAAATGATCAGACATAAAGAATGTGACAAACAATATTGGAAAGGTTGTATGCAGTGAACAGCAGGCTGGAAGAAGCAGAAGAATGAATTAGTGACCTAGAAGACAAAATAATAGAAAATAATGAAGATGAAAAAAAATAAAGAGTTATGCAACATGAGAATAGATTTAGGGATTTCACTGGCTCCAACAAACATGATAGTATTTGCATGATAGGAGTCCCAGAAGAAGAGAGAGAAAAGAGGGCATAAATTTTAATTAAAGAAATAATAGCTGAATACTTCTTTCATCTAGGGAAGAAAATAGACCCAGGGGGGCACAGAGAACTCCCATTAAAATCAACAAAAGCAGGCCAGCACCAAGTCATATTGGAATTAAACTTATAAAAAATAGTGGTAAATATTCTTAAAAGCATCAATGCAAGAGAAATTATTAATGGACAAAGGAAAACACATAGGGCTATCTGTAGAAGAAGGAAGGAAATAATGAAAAATTAGAGCAGAAATAAATAATATAGAAACTAAAAAAAACATTAGAACAGATCAATGAAACAGAGTTAGTTCTTTAAAAAAATAAAATTGATCAATCTCTAGCTAGAATTATTGAAAAGAGAAATATCTGTATAAATAGCAAATAAGAGAGGAGAAGTAAGAGCCAACAGCACAGGAATTCAAACAATTACAAGAGAATATTATGAAAAACTATATGCCAATAAATTAGACAACCAGAAGAAATAGATAAATTCTTAGAAACATACAAACTAGCAAAACTAAAACAGGAAGAAATAGAAAATGTGAACAGACCACCAATAAAATTGAATCAGTAAAAAAAAAAAAAAAAAAACTCCTAATAAACAGAAGCCCAGGACCAGATGGCTTCACAGATGAATTCTACCAAACATTTAAAGAAGAATCAATACCTATTATTTTCAAAGTATTCAAAAAATAGAAAAGGAAAGAAGACTTCAAAATTCATTCTACGATCCTAGCATTACCCTGATGCCAAAACTAGATAAATACTGAAAAAGAGAATGGCAGGCCAACAACCCAAATGAACATATATGGAAAAAATCTCAGTAAAACACTAGCAAAACAAATCTTATGATAAATTTAAAAAGTAATTCACGATCAAGTGAGATATTCCTAGGTTTCAAGGGTGATTCAGTGTTCACATATCAATCAATATGATACACCACATTAATAAATGAAAGGGTCAAAGCCATGTGATCATTTCAATAGATGCAGAAAAAGCATATGACAAAGTACATCCATTCACAATAATAACCCTCAACAAAGAAAGTGTAGAGGGAACACACCTCAATATAATAAAGGTCATATATGGAAAACCTATGGCTAATATCATTTTCAGTGGGGAAAAATTGAGAGCTTTTCCTCTCTAGTCAGGAAGAAGACAGGGATGCCCATACTCACCACTGCTAGTAACTCAGTACTACAAGTCCTAGCCACAGCAATCAGACAACAAAAATAAATAAAAGGCATCCAAATCAGCAAGGAAGAAGTACAGATGACAAGATACTTTATATAGAAAATCTGGAAGATTCCACCAAAAACTGTTAGAACTGATACACAAAAATAAAGTCACAGGATACAAAATCAACATAAAGAAATCTGTTATTTCTGTACATCAATAGTGAAGTAGCAAAAAAAGGAAATTAAGGATCAATCCCTTTTATGATTGCACCAAAACAACAAAATACCTAGACCTAAACCTTACTAAAGAGGTGAAAGAACTATACCTGAAAACTATAAAACACTAATGAAAGAAACTATAGATGACAGAAACTAACAGAAAGGCACTCCATGCTCATGGATTGGAAGAGCACATATTTTGTAAATGTGTGTATATCTACACATTTAATGCAGTCCCTATCAAAATACCACCAGCATTTTCCAGAGAGCCGTAACTCACAATCCTAAAATTTGTATGGATCCACAAAAGACCCCAGATAGCCAAAGAAACCTTGAAAAAGAAAAGAAAAGTTGGAGGCATCACAATTCTGGACTTAACAGTTATATTACAAAGCTGTAGTGATCAAAATACTGTGGTACTGGCACAAAAGTAGACACACAGATTAACAAAACAGAATAGAAAACCCAGAAATGAACCGACAACTACATGGTCAATTAATCTTGGGCAAATCAGGAAAGAATATCCAATGGGAAAAAGACAGTCTTTTCAACAAATGGTTTTGGGAAAACTGGAGAGCAACATGCGAATGAACCTGTACTACTTTCTTTCACCGTATACAAAAATAAATTCAAAATAGATTAAATACCTAAATGTGAGACCTGAAACCATGAAAATCCTGGAGCAGAACACAGGCAGTAACCTCTTTGGCATCAGTCTCACCAACTTCTTTCTAGATAGCTATCCTGAGGCAAGAGTTTCAAAAGCAAAAAATAAACTATTGAGACTTCCTTAAAATAAGAACTTCTGCTCAGCAAAGGAAACAATCAACAAAACTAAAAGGCAACCTAGAGAATGGCAAAAGATATTTACAAATGATATATCTGATAGAGTTAGTATCCAAAAATATATAATGGACTTATAAAACTCACCACCCCCCAAAACATAATTCAATTAAAAATGGGCAGAAGACATAGACATTTTCCCAAAGGAGATATACAGATGGCTAACAGACACATGAAAAGATGCTCAACGTCACTGATCATCAGGGAAATACAGATAAAAACTGTAATGATATCCCTCACACCTGTCAGAATGGGTAAAATCAACAACACAAGAAAAATAGCTGTTGAGAATGTGGAGAAGGAGAAATCCTCTCGCACTGTTGATGGGAATGCAATTGGTGCAGCCACTCTGGAAAACGTTATGGAGTTTTCTCAAAAAGTTAAAAATAGAACTACCCTATAATCCAGCAATTGCACTACTAGGTATTTACCCAGAGAATACAGAAATACTAATTCAAAGGCATACATGTACCCTGATGTTTACAGTAGCATTATCTATAATAGCTACATTATGGAAACAGCCTGTGTCCATTGACTGATCAATGGATATAGAAGTGAGATATAACGATATATATGTCTATAATATTTCATTTTACTAGATATATTTTTTTTAATATTTAATTCCAGTCAATGACCTATCTTTCTGTTTTCTTTACAGTATCTTTGAAAACTACATGTTTTAAAATGTGATGAAGTGTAACAGTTATTGGACCATCAGTTTGTATAGTTCATTGTCTTATGTTCTAAGAAATATTTTCTTATCCTTGGTTAAAAGAATTTCCCGTGTTTTCTTCAAGAACTTTTGTAGTGTAGCTTTTTATTTAAAGCCATGCACAATTTTTTTTAAGTTTTAAGTTTTTGAAGATTTTGCAAGATTGAGATAGACAAATTCAAAGCTTAAGATATTTGAGAGATTTCTGGAAAACTTCATTCCATTTCATTTTGAAGAAACTAACAAGGAATATATTGGCATTATTTTATACAAGTTACTTGCACTTGGTGGATAAGCAAACCCACTAGACAGAGTTTTTATAAGAGTCTGTTTGCTCAGTGTGGCAGCAATGGAGCAGGCTCATGATGGCTCCTGATGGTGAAATTTTCAGGGATTTTTCAAGTCAGTGATTAAGCAGTCATTATTAAAAGTTAAATTATGTGAACCCATACTTTAAGTAACTATAGTAAATTAAGGCTAATAAATAAAACCTATCTCTCTAATTTCTAATTATTTTACTGCATTTCACTATACTTACCATTACCTCTATCCTGAGGTGTTTATCTCTATTTTATCTGTATCATTAAAAAATTCTATAATTGTTTCTGCATATGTCTCCCCAAGTCTCCATTCAGTAATATTACGTTAATAACTTTAAAATTGACCTTGGTGGAAATATTTATCTCACAGTAATTATCAAATTTTACAAATTAAGACATTCCCTATTATTTTATTGATAATTGAAGTAGATTAAAGGTCAAATTTTGTTTTATCTGTGGCCCTTAAATTGGGAGTTCAACAATTTAACAAAAAGTGTTTTTATTAAATAAATATTTTTCACAATTAATAAATATTTATTTTATTTAGTTTTATAAAGATATATTTATTTATAGAGATATAGAAGAAATGGTTATTAGACATTTACCAGCACATGGCTTCGTGTTCAGAGAATAAAAGTTGGTCCAGATGGTGGCTCTTGGAACGCGGATCGTTGCTTCTAATACTGGAACAATTTTTAATTTGCTCCTCTGATGGCTTTGTGGAGACTGCTGTGTGAGCCTTTGTGCTACATTTGGGGGCTGCCCTCGGAGACTTCCTCTGTCTGCAAGCTGGGTAGTTACTGCAGTTCCCTCCAGGCCTTGATCTATGGCAGCCAGCAGCAGTTTTACTTGGAGCTCATAGTGATTAAAATATTTTATCGTGAACGAAAGGGGAAAAAAAAAGACAAAAGTGCTCTGGAAAAAGACATATTCTTTTATTTTTTTCTTACAGGGAGAGCGGATTTTATTGGCCTGAAAAGATGCCCCTTTTGAGAGGGAAAATGTATTTAGGAAGAATCTTAGGGTCTCCGAGAAGACATTGCATGCATGGTCATGAGACTTCATGCTAACTAAGCCATAACTCTAATGATTCACTAGAAGCATTTTCATGATCTAAAAAAAGACCTTAGAACCAAGGTCACATCAAATCAACTAGAGCCTCTCCCTCTTTTTAAAACTTGCTTCCTTGCTCGTTTGCTTACTTACTTACTATATGTATGCATGCATGCATACATGTATAGATTTGAAATATAATTAGCATACAGCGTTAAATTTCTGGTGTACAATAGAGTGATTCAACAATTCTGTACATCACTCAGTGCTCATGCTGATAGATATAATCTTAATCCCCTTTGCCTATTTCACCCATCCCCCCCACACTGCATCCTCACTGGCAACCACTAGTTTGTTTTCTATAATTAACAATCTGTTTCTTGGTTTATTGGTTTGTCTCTTTTTTTTTTGTCTTTGTTCATTTGTTTCTTAAATTTCACATATGAGTAACATCATATGATATTTATCTTTTTCTGACATTCCATTTAACATATCCTCTAGATCCATCCATGTTGTTTTAAATGGCAATATATCACTCTTTTTTTGGCAGAGTGATATTCCATTGTATATATGTACTACATCTTCTTCATTCATTCATCTATCAACGGACACTTGGGTTGCTTCTATATCTGGCTATTGTAAATAGTGCTCCAATGAACACAGAGTAGGTATATCTTTTCCAATTAGTGTTTTCATATTCTTCAGGTAAATATGCAATAGTGAATTACTGGATCACAGAATAATTCTATCTTTAATGTTTTGGGGAACTTCCATACTGTTTTCTGCAGTGCCTACACCAGCTTGAATTCCTACATCATTACATGAAGATTCCTTTTTCTCTGCATCCCCAGCAATATTTGTTGTTTCCTGCATTTTTTATTTTTAGACATTCTGGTAGGTGTTAAGTGACATCTCATTGTGATTGTGACTTGCATTTCCCTGATGATTAGTGATTTGAGCATCTTTTCATGTGTTTATTGACTATCTGTATATCTTCTTTGGCAAAATGCCTGTTCAGGTCCTCTGCCCATTTTTAATTATATTAGGTACTTTTTTAGTGTTGAGTTGTATACATTCTTTAAATATTTTAGGTATTTAGGTATTATTGCAAATCTCTTCTCCAATTGGTGGGTTTTCTTTGTGTTGGTATTTTCCCTTGCTGTGTAAAAGATTTTTATTTTGGTGTAGTCCCTATAGTTAAATTTTACTTTTCTTTCCCTTACCTCAGTAGGCATATCTAGGAAGACTTTTCTACAACTGACGTCAAAGTGATTACTGCCTATGTTTTCCTCTAGGAATTTTATGGTTTCAGGTCTCACATTTGGGTCTTTAATCAATTTTGAGTCTATTTTCGTGTATGCTGCAAGTTTCACTCTTTTATAGAACTGTCCAGTTTTCCCAGCACCATTTGTTGGAGATATCATTTTCTCCCGTTGTATATTTTTGTCTTCTTTGTTATAGATTAATTGACCAGATGATCATGGGTTTATTTCTGGGTTCTCTATTTTGTTCTCTTGATCTCTGTGTGTCTGCTTTTGTGGCAGTGCCATACTGTTTTGATTACTACATCTTGCAGTTTATTTTGAAATCTGGGATCGTGATACCCTCTGATTTTGTTCTTTTTCAATATTACTTTAGCTACTTGAGGTTTTGATATTCTGTACAAATTTTAGGATTACTTATTCTAGTTCTGTGAAAAATGCTGTTGATATCCCGATAGGGATGGCATTAAATGTGTAGATTGCTTTGGGTAGCATTTTAACAATATTGGTCCTCCCAGTCCCTGAATATGGAATCCCTTTCATTTCTTTGTGTCATCTTCAATCTCTTTCATCAATGTTATAGTTTTCAGAGTACAGGTGTTTCAACTCCTTGATTAAGTTTATTCTTAGGTATTTTATTGTATTCGGTGCATTTGTAAATAGGATCATCTTCTTAATTTTTCTGCTACTTCATTATATATGGAAATGACCCCAATTTCTGTATATTGATTTTGTATCCTGTGACTTTACCGAATTCATTTATTAGTTTAATAGATTTTTGGTGAAATCATTAGTTTTTTTATATATAGTATCATGTTATCTGCAAATAGTGAAAATGTTACCTCTTCTTTATCAGTTTTTTGCTTTCTTTTCTTTCTCCTGTCTGATTATTGTGGCTAAGATTTTCAGTACTATATTGAATAAAAGTTTTGAGAGTGGACACATCCTTTTCTTGTTCCTGATGTTATGCAAAAAGCTCTTAGTTTTTCACCATTGAATATAAGTTTAGCTGAGGGTTTTTCATATATTGGCTTATTATGTTGAGTTATATTCCCTCTAAGCCTACTTAGTTTAGACCTTTTATCATGAATCTAAATAATACTTTGTCAAATACTTTTTCCGTATTTATTGAAATAAGATGGTTTTTACCCTTTCTGTTATTGTGTAATGTATCACGTTGCTGATTTGTGACCATTGAACCATACTTGCTGGATCCCAGAAGTCAATCCTGCTCGATGTGGTAAATGAATTTTTTAATGAATTATTGGATTTGGTTTGCTAATGTTTTGTTAGGGAGCTTTGCATTGGCCCATAGTGGTTTTTTTTTTTTTTGTTTTGTTTTTTTGGCAGTGCCCTTATCTGTTTTTGGTATCAGAATCATGCTGGCTTCAGGAAATGAATTTGGAAGTCTTCCTCTTCCTCCTTCTTCTTTTTTCTCTTCTTCCTCCTCTTCCCCTTCTTCTCTTCTAAGAATAGTTTGAGAAGAATGAGTATTAATTCTTTAAATATTTAATAAAATTCACCTGTGAAGCCATCTGGTCCTGGACTTTTTTTGTTGGGAGTTTTTTGTTTTCTTTCTTTCTTTCTTTCTTTTTTTTTCTTGTTCTTGTTTTTAACTGATTCACTTTCGTTGCTGGTAATTGGTCTGTTCAAATGTTTTTGTTTCTCCATGATTCAGTTTTGGGAGGTTATATATTTCTAGAAATTTTTCCAGTGTTTCTAGACTGTCCAAATTTTTGGCATGTCATTTTTCAAAATATTCTCATAATCCTTTGTATTTCTGTGTTGTCGGTTATTTCTCCTCTTTCTTTTCTGGGTTTCATTTCAGTCCTTTGTCTCTGTCTCTGTCTCTCTCTCCCTTTTTGGCTGTTGTTTGATGAGTGGAGCTAAGGTTTATCCATTTTGTTGATCTTTCAAAGAACCAGTTCTAGGCTTCGTTGATCTGTTATTGTTATTTTTTTTTAATTTTTAGTGTCTATTTCATTTATTTACGTTCTAATCTTAATTATTTACTTCCTTCTACTGGTTTTGAGTTTTGTTTGTTCTTTTTCTAGCTTCTTGAGGTGTCAGGTGAGGTTATTTCTTTAGGATTTTTCTTGTTTGTTGAGGTAGGCCTGCATTGCTATAGACTTCACTTGTAGAACAGTTTTTGTTTGATCCTAGATTTGGGTCCATTGTGTTTTCATTTGTCTCTGTGTGTTTTTTGATTTCCTCTTTGATGGCTTCATTGACCCATTCATTGTTCAGTACCATGTTATTTGACCTCCATGTATTTGTATTCTTTCTAGACTTTTATTGTGGTTGATTTCTAGTTTCATGGCATTGTGACTGAAAATATCATTGGTATGATTTCATTTTTTTCAAATTTGTTGAGACTTCTTTTGTGGCCTAATATGTGATCTATTCTGCAGAATGTTACATAGCATTTGAAATGAATGCATTTACTGCTGTTTCAGGATGGAACGATCTGAATATATCTGTTAGATCCATCTAGTCCAATGTGCCATTCAAAGCCACTGTTTCCTTGTTGATTTTCTGTTTGGATGGTTTATCCATTGATACATATGCAATGTGTTACAGGTCCCTTACTACTATTGTATTAATGTCAGTTTCTTCCTTTCTGTCTGGTAGTAGTAGCTTTAAGTATTTGGTGCTCCCATTTGGTTGCATACATATTTACAATTGTTATATTTTCTTGTTGGAATGTTTCCTTTATTATTATAAGTGTTCTTTTTTTGTTTTTGTTTCAGTCTTTTACACTTGATCTTAGCCAAAAGGCTGAGAAGCGATGTTTCAGTCTTTTAAAGTACTATGTCAAATTTAAGTATTACCACTGCAGCTTTCTTTTCATTTCAGTTTGCATGACAGATGATTTTCCATCCCTTCACTCTCAATCTGCAGCTCTCTTTAGGTCCGAAATGAGTGTTTTATGGGCAGCATGTAGATGACTCCTGCTTTTTATTTCATTGTTTTGATTGTAGCATTTAGTCCATTTATATTCAAAGTAATTACTGATAGATATATGCTTACTGCCAATTTGTTACTTCTTTTACAGTTATTTTTATAGTACTTCTCTGTTCCTTTCCTCTCTTGCTTTCTTCCCTTGTGGTTTGATGTCCTTCTTTGGTGATATGCTTTGATTCCTTTATTTATTTTGCATATCTACTATAGGGTTTTGATTTGTGGTTAGGTTTATAATACAGCAGTATATATTAGGTTGATTGATTAATTTTGAATTCACTCTAAAAGCACTAAATTTTAACACCCCTTTCTCCAAGATTTTGTATATGATGTCATATTTTATATCATTTTATTTTGTGATCCCTTGACTGATTTTTTAGATATAATTGATTCACTGTTTTTGTGCTTCAACCTCTATACTGGCTTTATAAGTAATTAATCTTCTATTTTTATTATGTTTGTATGTCCATGTAAATTTATTTCCTTTCCTAATTTCCTTACTCCTGGTTATGGCCTTTTTTTTTTTTTTTTTTTTACCACTCACAGAATTCCTTTAACATGTCTTGTAAGGCTAGCAGAGTTTCTGCTGAAAAATCAATAATGACATTATGGGCTTTTCTTGTATGTTACTGTTTTTCTGCTTTTAAAATCTCTCTTTATCACTATTTTGTGCCATTTTAATTATTATATATCTTGATGTATACCTCCTTGAGTTAATTTTGTTTGGGGCTATGTCTCCTGGATCTGGATTTTTGTTTTCTTCCTGAGATTAAGGAAGTTTTCAGCTATTATTTCTCCAAGTAAACTTTCTGCCCCCCTTTCCCTTTCTTCTTCTAGGTTTCCTATAATGTGAATGTTAACGTCCTTGATAGTGTCACTGATTTCCTTTAACTAAATCATTTTTTACTATTGTTTTTCTTTTTCTTCTTCAGCTTGAATGCTTTTCATTACTCTGTCTTCCAGCTCACTAATTTTCTGCTTCCTCTAGTATTTATTACATCTACTATATTTTTAATTTCTACATTGAGTTCTTCATCTCAATTTATTATTTTAATATTTTTTCTGTTGAAATCTCCCTGAAATCCCCAACTTTTTCTCAAGTTCAGTAAGTATGTTTATGACTATTCTTTTGAGTTCTGTATCAGCGTATTGCTTATCTCCATTTCATTTAGCTCTTTTCTCTGATTTTGTACTGCTCTTTCATTTGGAGCATATTTCTGTCTCCTCATTGTGTCTAACATACTGTGTCTGTTTCCATGTGTTAGAAAAGTTAACTATGTCTCCTGCTCTTGAAAGTAGTGGCCTTATGAAAAATAGGCCCTGTGTGCCTTACAGTGCAGTATCCCCTGTTCACCAGGACCTAGTGCTTCACAGGTGTCTCCTGTGTGCATTGTGCATGTTCTACCGGTATGGTTGGGCCATGTTTACCTTCTTTCTAGTTGTCTACAATGGCTCTCTTTGTCTACTGAGGGCAGGGTTTGGTTCAAGTGCTATTTAAGGAGTTAGTTTGGGGCTGCCTTGGACTTGAGTTGGATCAGACCGTATGCCTTCTATTAGCCCATTCACTGGGGATGCGGTTGCACCTTGCTGTAGGACACTCTCCCTCCACTGTCCCTGGGAAGGCTTTTGTTAATGGGCAAGGCCTACAATCAGACCAATGTCCACCTCCATTCTGTCTGTTTGGATTGCAGGGACCCTGAACTACTAGGATTTCTCCTTGTGCTGCCTAGTATGATGTTTTTGTTGGTGGAAGGACTGGCAGTCAATTCACATGTTTTTCTCCAACCTACTTTTGGGGCTGCATTCTAACTGGTATGTGTGGTTCTTTTCCCCTCTTCCCAGAGCATGAGACACTTTGTAGTAGTGCTGGCCATTATTAGGGCTGCTTGCGGAATCAGACATGTCTAGGGCAGCTTTGGATGAACTCCTACTGAGTGGGGTGAATTGGATAGGGCAATCAGTGGAAGAATGTAGGGGTGGGACATATGGCATTAGCTAGCTAGGTGGCAAGTGATTGTGTTGTTTCCTAAAGGTATCTAGGTATCTGTGATGGGCTGTGGTGGGGAGAAATGGTGACTGCCAGCCCTTGTTTGGAGAAGTCTCCAAAGCTTTCTGCCTTTTCAATGCATGTTCTGAGATTAGTATATCCCAGGAGTTATTTATACTACTACAACTATGCAGTATCTGGGGAGGGTTATTTGTTATGCTGCCCTTTTAAGTGTGAGGACTGTTTTCTATCACCCTTTGGCTCTTCCAGAGCCAAGCTTAGTGACTTTTTAAAGTTCCTGTTTTTAAACTTATAGACCAATGGAATAGAGTAGAGAACCTAGAATTGGACCCACAAATGTGTGGCCAACTAATCTTTGACAAAGCAGGAAGGAATATCCAATGGAGAAAAGAGTCTCTTTAGCAAATGGTGCTGGGAGAACTAACTGGACAGCAACATGCAAAAGAAGGAAACTGGACCACTTTTTTATACCATACACAAAAATAAACTCAAAATGGATGAAAGATCTAAGTGTGAGACAGGAAACCATCAAAACCCTAGAGGAGAAAACAGGCAACAACCTCTTTGACCTCACCCAAGCAACTTTTTATTCGACACATTTCCAAAGTAAGAAGGAACTATCGGGACCTCATCAAGATAAAAAAGCTTCTTCATAGCAAGAGAAACAATCAACAAAACTAAAATGCAACCAACAGAATGGAGAAGATATTGGCAAATGACATCAGATAAAGTGTTAGTATCCAAAATCTGTAAAGAACTTACCAAACTTAATACCCAAAAAACAAATAATCCAGTGAAGAAATGGACAGAAGACATGAATATATACTTTTCCGAAGATTACATCTAGATGGCCCACAGGTGCATGAAAAGATGCTCAACATCACTCATCATCAGGGAAATACAAATCAAAAGCACATTGAGATACCACCTCACACTTGACAGAGTGGCTAAAATTAACAACTCAGGAAACAACAGATGTTGGCAAGGATGTAGAGAAACAGGAACCCTCTCGCACTGTTGGGAATGCGAACTGGTGCAGCCACTCTGGAAAACAGTGTGGAGGTTCCTCAAAAAATTAAAAATAGAATTACCCTATGACCCAGCAAAAACACTATTAGAAATTTATCCAAAGGATGCAGGAATACTGATTCATAGAGATACGTGCATCCCAATGCTTATAGCAGTGCTTTCAACAATAGCCAAATTATGGGAAGACCCCAAATGTCCATCAACTGATGAATGGATGAAGTGTGTGTGTGTATGTGTGTGTATATATACATAATGGCATACTACTCGGCCATGAGAAAAAAATGAAATCTTGCCATTTGCAGCAATATGGATGAAATTGGAGGGTATTATGCTGAGTGAAATAAATCAGTCAGAGAAAGATACATATTTTCATTCACTTGTGTAATTTAAGAAACTTAACAGAAAACCAAGGGGGAAGGAAAGGGGAAAAATAGTTTCAAACACAGAGGGAGGCAAAACATAAGAGACCCTTAAATACAGAGAACAAATGGAAGGTTGAGGGCATTGAGGAGGGCACTTGTTAGGATGAGCACTGGGTGTTGTATGTAAGCAATGAATCATAGGTATCTACTCCTGAAGTAAAGAGCACACTCTATACACTGTTAGCTAACTTGACAATAAATTATATTTAAATAGAATTTAAAAATTAAAAAAATGAAAGTTCCTGTTTTTTAGCCCCACTGATTGTAAAAACTCATGAGTTTAAGCCTCACTCTCTTTCAAAGTCAAATATTATGGGTACTCATTTTCCCAGAGCAGGTCACCTATGCCAGGGTTCTGCTCTGAGGTCTGTTACTCTCCCTTTATGTTTGAGGTATCCCTCCTGTTTGTGGTTAATCTCAAAGGTTAGTTTGGTTCCCCACTTTGCCTCTGCCCTTCCTACCTTTTTTTGATGAGGCTTCCTCTCAATGAATAACTACAAAAAATCAGTTCTGCCAGTCTTTCTGGGTTAACTGATGTGGGTGTTATCTAGGTGTATTCCTGAAACGAGGTAAGCTTAGGATCTTCCTTCTCTACATTCTTCTCCAGAAGTCTCTAAAATAACTATAGTTTCTTTATTTGCATGTCTAGAATATTATGAGAAGTCACAAAATATCACAATACCTCTTAACCTTTCTGCAGCATTTTCTATCCCATACCTTTAAACATCGAACGTGACTTTTGACCATCTTTACCCAAAAAGTCACAAAAATATCCTTCCTCTTTAAACTCATCTCTTCCCCACAAATTACTTCTCATTAAGATTCCTGTCTAGGGGTGTCTGGGTGACTCAGTTGGTTGGGAGTCTGATTCTTGATTTCTGTGTAGGTCATGATCTCACAGTTCATGAAATGAAGCCCCAAGTCCGGCCGGTTGGTGCATAGCCTACTTGGAATTCTCTCTCTCTCCCTCTCTCTCTGCCCCTCCACCACTAGCACATGTGCTAGCTCTTCAAAATAAGTAAATAAACTTAAAAAGATTTCTGTCTAAAGGAAATGGATATAGAATATAAATAAAAAACTATGGCCTCAAAATAGATTGCTCATGTTAAAATCCTGATTCTGTCCCTTGGTAGTTTTGTGAATGACCTTGTAGTTTCCTCATTTTTCTTTTTTTTTTTTTTTTTTAATATTTTTTAATGTTTATTTATTTTGCAGAGAGAGAGAGAGAGAGAGACAGAGTGCAAATGGAGGAGGGGCAGAGAGAGAGGGAGACACAGAATCCAAAGCAGGCTCCAGGCTCTGAGCTGTCAGCACAGAGCCCGATGCGGGGCTCGAACTCACAAACCCAGGAGATCATGACCTGAGCCGAAGTCAGACGCTTAACCGACTGAGCCACCCAGGCGCCCCCCTCATTTTTAAACCAGGGTGATAATAGCTCCTGATTCTGTCCCTTGGTAGTTTTGTGAATGACCTTGTAGTTTCCTCATTTTTAAACCAGGGTGATAATAGCATCAGATGACAAGAGTTTGTTTGCAATAGTTAATAAAAAGGGCTAACACAGAGCTTAACATAGAATAAGTCTAAAGAAGTATAGCTATTATGTACCTTTTCTTCTTTCCTTCTGATTGGTGAACAAATTTTGGCAAGCAGATGGAGAGGGAAGCAAGATTTAAAAAGAAGAACTAACATTGGGAGGCTATGTAAAATATTTCTATTAATATCTTCATAAAATATAGCATAGGAGCATATGTGGGGAAAAATGGGTGAGTTTCAAAAAGGAAAAGTCTAGAAAGAAAGAGAACCCTCTCTTCAGTGATATTTATGTTCTGGGCTTAGTCACTATTGACTAAGAGAGAGACACATTATTTTAAAACTCTTCATCACTGGGGCGTGTAGGTGGCTCAGTCAGTTGAGTGTCCGACTCTTGATTTTAGGTCATGATTCCGGGTTGTGGGATTGAGCCCTGCATGGGGCTCTGTGCTGAGTCAGGAGCCTGCTTGAGATTGTCTCTCTTCTTCTGCCCCTCTCCCCCACTTGCATGTGTGGCTCTCTCTCTCCAGACGACAACAACAACAACAACAACAACGACGACAACTGCAAAACTCTTCATCACTATATACAATATATTCTATATACTATATATATGTCAAATATCTCATTTTTTGTTAAAATTTATATCACTTTCCAAAATACTATATTGGATTGCAAGTAAAACTTGCATAATACTTCAATCTTTTGCCTCAGGTGGTGTCTGTGTAATATACAGCTCTCTACACCCTCATCAAATGTATCCTAATCACACACTGAAGGAATCTCTGGCCCCAAAATTATATAACCTTATTAAAGTGTAAAATAATGTTTTAAAGTCACATGTATCTGGGGCAAGGATTAATATACTTGTGTTCAAATTCAAACGTTCTCATATTCAGTTTTAAAGTCATGCACTAATACCTTGAATAGAGAGATTTTTGGTTTCTGCTTCCAATTTGCACAAATAATTGATGGCTCATTAAGAACTCTGTGGGAATACTGCAAAACACACACACGCATGAGAAAAACAACCAGTCGTGACAGGGAGAATAAAGTCTGTGTCAATCATATTGAAATCCTCTGTTACATTCCAAATAAGAAGTTAGAAAACACTTTGAGTAATACATTAGCATAAATGAAAAGAATCTCATAAATTATGCTTGCTAATGACATTCATAATTTTGCAAAATCATACAATACACAGATGTTTCTTTTTTTTTTTTTCTTACGCTCTTTCCAGATTTTTTTTTTCTGTGAAAATATACTTGTTCAAATGCTGTTGCCAGTTGGATTGGGGGCATGTTATTTAACCATGATTTTAGAATATTAGACAGTGTTATGAAAAGTAATAATAAATATAATATGTACTTATCTTTTCCAGTATATGGGAAGTGAGCTTGAACCATTTTGGTAAATTCGTTTCAACAAAGCTTAAGAATATGTTGCAGTATATTTTTTTGAGAAATCAGTTTTTAAAAGAAATTACATATGTAGATTCCTATTGTGACACTATCTAGAATTTAACTTGAAAAGTGGTAGGTAACCAGCAATGTTGTGGTCACACTCCTTCACACAATTCTGCATGTGAACAAATTACTTTCTGCTTTCAGGGATTTCCAATTACTAGGCAGGGGTGACACCAGGTAGAGCTTGTTATGACAACAGAATTTAAAATTTGGGAAGGCAAGCAGTATGTTAGTATTTATTCAGTGAAAAACAAACTGGCATCTTGTTTCCTGACACATTGCTTTTTTAACTCCTTCTGCCATAGCAATATTTTTAAGTGGTAAAATTCAGGAGAGCAACAAATATATTCTTGAAGATGTGGAAGAAAAATGGGCTCTTATTGTTTGGTTACTTGAGCGTGAGATAGTGACTTATTCCTTAGTTCATCTGAATACAGGAAGGAAATATATAGGGCTTCTTTGAGATGTTCTGATATTCACATTTACATAAGAAATTCTATGTTGTCAAGGCACAAGCTGGATAAAGTGAAAACAGAAGTTAAAATTTGGTTTTAAGGTTTTCTGTTGGTTGGCCCTCTCCCTACCGCTTACCCCCCAACACTTCTCTTCCACACATCCCCAGTACAACCAGGCTACAGAAATTACACTACTCAAGGGGCATCACTGCCTGGGTTATTGTGAATCTGATACTTAGTCTTCACCTGATTTTCTCCAAACCATCATGACGTACTTAGCTCAGGTATTGTCCCCTCTAGGAAGTAGTTTCATGGGCTTCCCTTATGGGAGGTAAATTATCCTCAGTGCTTTAGCCTTCAGATTTAGCATTTGTTACTCCACATTATAATCGTCTGTTTAGTCATAGATTTCTCCCACGAGATGGAAGTCTGTGAAGGGATTGTGTTTTACATCTTTATATCCCCTCTAAAGCCCATGAATAAGAGCACAATACTCAACTTCCATCCTCTCCCCTCATTTTGACAGTTTCATTTCATTTACTTCCATGACTTCAACATCCACTTGTTTACTGAAAATTCTGTTATCTAAATATCCCAGCCACAGTTCTCTCCTGAGTCGTAGGATTATATAACCGAAGTATACACTGAAAATCTCCATTCAGGCTGTATCACAGGCTCTATGAAATCCACAAGTCCAAAACAGGACTCCTTGAATACTTCCTCGACATCTCCTTCTCCGTAAATATCACAGCAATCTAGGCAAAGGAGCCTAAAATAATTAATGGTTGGACTCTGAGGGAGCCATGTGATAAGCTCCACTATTTATACTGTGTAATCTTGGACAGTCTCTATGCCTCACACTCTTTCTTTGTAAAATAAGGACAATAATACTCTGTCAAACGTTCATTGTGGCTCTTCTCTTAAGTTAGTGCATGTAAGTCACTTAGAATACTACATGGCAAACAGAATGTAGTCAATAAGTATTAAACATTATTTCAGTTTGTCCAGTTACTCAAGCTAAAATCTGAGTCATCATCTCTGACTGTTCTTTCCTCTTTCCCTGTAATGTGTAATTATATCTAATACGCATATGTATAATATATGTTAAGTATACATTTGTAAACTTGTCATAACTATTTCTGTCTCTTAACTCTTGCCATACCTCTCAATCTCTGTGGCCACCACCCTGCTTGAAAACTACCGTTGTCTCTCAGTCAGCTTACTCTGAGTAGACTTCCAACTCCCTCCTTGTGCCCAAACTGTCCTTCCCGAATCTACCACAGGAACCTCAGGCTGTGTGACTTTAACACATACCTCAACACGTGACTATGCCATTTACAACCTTACTGTCTTCTCTTTGAGATCGATATGTCTAAAAATACTTACCTTGTCTCTTGAGTTCCTCCAAAGTCCGGCATGTGACATGCTGCTTCATCTGTTTCTCTAGCTGTTGTTCACAACACTCTCTCCACTGGCCATGTTCTATCCTCATGACATTTCTTTCAGTTCCTCTAAAGCACCAGACTTTTGCTCCCCTCTCTGACCTCTTGGCCTTCCTACCATGCTGTTCTCCCTTCCTGGAACACATTTCTCTCTTCGTGCCAAAATTTCCCAGAGCACTGAACTGTTTGACTTCCCATAGAAGCCCAGGTCTCTCTTCATATTTATTTATTTACTGTCTATAGTAATAGTCCACACTAAAATGCAGCATTCATTAAGCAGGACCAATATCTTTCTTAATCTTTCTGTTCTTGATAGTTACTATTGGAGTACCTAATTTATAGTGAAAATCCAATTAAACTGAATTAGTTAATGCTTTACTTAATTAATGAATTAATTAGTTAATTGATTAGTTACTGAATCCAAATAGATATTTCTAGTAGTCAACAAATATTTATTGACTAAGTAAATAAAATTTTGACATTAATCCTTTTTGGCTTAAAACTGCTTCTGTCATAACGGTCCAGTTATGTCAACATGAGATTAAGTATTTGGTGTAAAGCATAATCTAGCAGTAATAAAACAGTTACTTATGATTTACTGTATTTCTCAGTAATATTTATATTTTTGAGTACCATATTCTCTGCATTAAAATTAGGATACACACTCTGACAAAAAATAAAGCAACGTTTTTGGAACTGACAGTCTTGATTAAAATAAAGATATAGTGGTTTCCATTTCTGCATGTAAGAATCTTGGAAGTCACCATTCCTTCCTACCAATAAGTGAAAAGCTGGACTGCATTGAAAAATCAGATTTTCCTGGATCTGAAAGAAGGCAGGACACAGGATAAACTGCTGTCCCTGTGACTGGAGAGACAGGCAATTACAGAGGGTGAGGGCTTGCTGGGACAGCACACCGGGGCAGAAACCAGCACCAGAACAAGTGGCAGGGTGGGTCGCAGAGCATGACCCAACTCCCTACTGTCTATAAGAAACCCAATTTAAAGAAATATATGTATTAAAAGTAAATGGATTGAGAAAAAATATGCCATGCTAACAGTAATCAGAAGAAAGCAGGAGTAGCTCCATTAGTTTCGGACAGAGCAAACTTAAAATCAAGGAAAGTTTTCATGAATAAAGAAAGGCATTCCACAATGAGAAAGGGATCAGTTCTACAAAAAAACAAAATATATTCTTAATGTGTGTGTACTTAACAGAGCATCAAACTACATGAGAGAAAAATGATAGAATTGCGAGGAGAAATGGGTATTTTCACTCTCACTGTTAGACTTCAACACCTCTCTCTGAAATGAAAAGATCCAGAAGACAAAAAATTAGTAAGAACATGGTCAAACTCAGCAACACCATCCATCAATTGCATTTAATTTACATCTATAGATGGTTTCATCCATCACCAGCAGAATTCATGCTTTTCTAAATCTCACATGGACCATTGACTAGCAAAGATCACATTCTGGGTCATAAAATAACACTTAAAAAATCTGAAAGAATAGAAGTACAATATCGGGTGTCGAGCCACATTATAATTAATTTAGAAATCGGTATCAGAAAGATAACTAAAAAATTCCAAAATGCATGGACTTTGAAGAATGCACTTCTAAATAACATGTGGGTCAACAAAGAAACCTCAAAAGAAACTTAAAAATATTTGAAACAAATTTAAAACTAAAATACAATTTATTAAAATTTGTGAGACGCAGTGAAAATAGAAAAATTTATAGCATTGAATGTATATATCAGAAAAAAAATGTGTTAAGCCTACTATTACCATATGACTTAACAATCTTGCCCCGTGATATTTATCTAAGGGAACTGAAAGCTTATGTCCATAGAATAACTTTCACACAGATGTTTATAGCAACGTTATTCATAGTTATCCAAACATGGATGCAAGTAAGATGTCCTTTAGTAGTTGAATGGATACATAGACTGTGCTATATCTGCATTAAATATTATTCAGGGCTTAAAAAAGAACTACTAAGCCATCTAAAGGCATGAAGAAAACTTAAATGTATATTACTGAGTGAAAGAAGCCAGTGCAGAAGACTATATACTGTATTATTCAACTATGCGATTCTGGAAAAGGCAGAACTATGGAGACAATAGAGACGAGTGGTTGACAGTAATATGGTGAGGGTATAGCAGAGGAATGAATAGGCAGAGCACAGAGAATTTTTAGGACAATGAAAATATTCTGTATGATATTTTAATGATGGATATGTGTCATTATACATTTGTCCAAACCCATTGAATGTACAACACCAAGTATGAACCCTTACATAAACTATGGGTTTGAGTGAATATGATGTGTTAATACAGGCTCATCTTGGTACAAAATATACCACGCTGGTGAACAATGTTGATAATGGAGGCTGTACGGGTGTGGGAACAGGGGATGTATGAGAACTCTCTGGGTCTCCCTCTCAAGTTTATTACAAACTGTAACTGTGTAAATTTTATCACTGGTTATAGAGAATAAAGCTAAGAAATTCTTTAATGTGAATATTCAGGGCAAATACTTATATCCTAAATAGTATTTATTATGTTGAAAAAAGTCTTTTTTTGTTGAGTTATAGGGACAACTACTCTGTTCATATCCTTTATTTTTAAAGTAAAACTAAGATAAATATATTGATGATTTGTCAAAATTGTAATGTAATAGTGGTTTAATTTAAGTACAGACTCTAGGTCTAGACTTTATGAAGAGTGCTTAAAGAGAAGCTTTTTAAAAATGTTTATTTGTTTTTGAGAGAGGAAGAAAGAGAGAGAGAGCACATGCAAACACACAAGCAGCGAAGGTGAAGAGAGAGAGAAGGAGACACAGAATCTGAAACAGGCTCTAGGCTCTGACCTGTCAGCACAGAGCCTGTTGCTGGGCTCAAACCCATGAACCATGAAATCATGACCTGAGCTGAAGTCAGCCACTTAACCTACTGAGCCACCCATGTGCCCCAAAGAGAAGCTTTTTAAGAACATGGTTAGGGAGAAAAATAATTATAACTGTAGTGAAATAATGCTTCACAAGGGAGAGGACATTAGTCCTATAACCTTAAGTATGCAGACAGTTTCAGTACTGAGACAGTAATGTCCTTTCAGAAATGGAATCATTATCAGGAAAGGCAAAAGTGGGAGAATTCATGGAGAATAAGGGTCCATGTCACTGTAATAGGGTGGAATTTGGGGGGCATTAAGACTCAGGGTATAAAGTGGTATTGAAATTTGGAGGGCACTGAACATGATGTTAAGCGGTTTCACAATGGGTGATCAAACTGTTTTCTACTCATACAGTAACTCATGTCAGTGCTCCTACAAGTTATCATCAGTGCCTACATGAAAGAAAAAATGGGAGATAAATTGAGGGCAAAAGATAACAGTTTTAATAATCTAAAAAAGCAAACATGAGTGTCCATAGAAATGAAAAGAAAAGCAAGATATTCAAAAGCTTTTCAGAGATACTATTTATGGTATTGGTTAAAGACAGGCCATGAGGTTTGGCGATATGGGAAATTGAAAATTATTATTGTGGTTTTATTTTTGCTGTCTTGGAGGTATGTTGATATTAGTTTCTGGGAGAAGTAACAAAAAACAAGCAGCACATTTTAGCAAAGAGCTATAAATATTTGTTATGGATAAAATTGGACTGTAAAAGAGACTAGATTTTGGTGTTATATCTGAACAGTGTTTAAGCTCCTATGATGGAGTGGAGACAATTGCTAAGAAACGATGATAGAATAATGAAAGGAAGGATAAGAAAATTGTGGGTTTTTTTATTAAAAAAAATTACTGTTTAGATTTGAGAGAGAGCCAGAGCATGAGCAGGGGAGGGACAGAGAGAGAGAGGGAGACACAGAATCCAAAGCAGGCTCCAGGCTCTGAGCTGTCAGCACAGAGACCAACACGGGGCTCAAACACATGAACCGTGAGATCATGACCTGAGCCAAGTCAGACACCCAACCGAATGAGCCACCCAAGTGCCCTGAGCAGATTGTGTTCTTAACTTTAAGAAGTACCCTAATTTAAAATGTTTCTCATATTGGCTATTAAGGGAAAAGTTCAGTCACTAAAGAAGGCAAAAAAATAAATAAAAAATGTGGACCAGATTAAGAGAAGAACCATGAAAACAAAATGTAAATTAAATAAAATGGAAATAATTTCAAGGAGGAGGAATTTTATGGCCAAATGGTACAGATATTGTACTTTAAAACACTGAAAAATAATATAGTGTTGCAAAATTCTATTCAGCTAAGGAAATAAGATGACACGTTTGACTTGATTTTTCAAGAAAATCCACTGGTGTACATGTTAAATTAAAATGCTATATATTATTTATTATTATCAATATTAGAGGTTCTTTGCATTACTGATATTTTATTTAATCTGTATATTCCTTTATCTTTGATATTATAATCTCAGACCCTCAAAGCTCATTTATTATTTACTACATGCATTGCAGAGTTTCTGCAAATGTACCTGTGGGGAATTAGCTTTTAAAAAAATATAGAATCTCTCCGTGTCTAAATGCCATTCTTCCATTTTAAAGTACAATATTCATGAAACAAAGATAGTTATATTTTTAATAAATGTGAAACTTGAATATCTTTCTTTTTGAGCAATTAAAATATGCTCTTATGATGATTTTTTTCTCTCTGGGAGTAAAATCAAGATTGTTTCAGCATGTGTTTACAATCATGCTAATCTGGGGAAACTGATGTTAATTATTTTATAAATATTTGGTAATTTGTCATTTTGTAGAAATCTCTTAGGTAAAAATTCACTAAGGTAAATTTTGCATTAAGCTTAGGGAACATGGAGAAAATAGAAGTTATTTGTGAAGAATTATTCATTCTGATTTTCTTTTTTGTTGTTATATGAAAGGTATTTTGTATTTGATGAAAACTTGAGTTTCACCATCTGCTTCACTCTCTGTTTCTTATGTTCGGTTTTATGGTTTATAATAATTTAGAGGAGTATTTTTTAATAGTCAAAATATTATTTTCAGTAAGAAGAAAGCACATGTGCACACTGAAATTACTTCTGAATATGCTCTGATTGCTAGATTCTTTTATGAAGGCATATGGGTTTGAATAGAAAGAAAGGCAGAATTAAAACATACTTGAAGCTTCTATGTAAAATCCCTGGCTTAGCCACTTTGTCACAATATACCACAACTAATGGGAGTCAGCTACGGTCCAGTATCATGCTAGGACTTTGTCACTACAATGGCCGATTTCAGCAGAGTGGAGTCGTGGCATGGAGAAAGACCTGCATTCATGCCAAATTATTCCGTGACTTCTTCCTCCTGGGTCTTGCTTGACCACTGGAAACCTTCACGGTCTTTTCTATGAAACAGGTGTAGCCTTCATACCTGCTTTGTGGGTTTGTTGTAGAGTTAACACAAAAATACACAAGAGGTACTTAGTAGAGCCATACTTAGCCAGTCTTTTAGTACATCCTCAGTGATAAAGGGGCATAATATTGATGATGAAAACAACCCTTTCTATTGTAGGAAGACAAAATTCCAGATTAGAGGATCTTATAGCTATGGTGTGGCAATAAGAACCTAAAACCCAAGTATGAACAGTTGTATTTTTAATGCGTGACTTCACATAAGTCAGTGTGTCATCTCATACTCTTTCTTGTGAAATGGAGGATTGAATTGCTTATGTCAGTAGGTCAGTATGGCTGGGAATACTAGTGATTTGCATGGAGAGAAGGTCATGGAGAAGGAAGATTAAAAGTATGCCATGGGATTCAGGCCAGAAATGTAAAAGGGAAAAAAAAAAAAAAAACTGGAGAGAACAAGTTGGGTCATCAAAGTGGAGCCAAGGAGTAGATTTTTTTCTTTCCCCTATAACTCATCTAGACATCAATGACTTGAAGTCTGGAGGGAATACATTACCATAACATCGCTTTAAATGTGTAACATTTAAGAATTCCCAGAGCCTGTGCATTGGACATTATAGTGCTTTCTGGTTAGGTAGGAAGCAACTTAGAACCCCAGAGCACGAGTGTTCTCTGGCACATGACAGGGTGTACCAAGCATGGAAGAGCTCATTAGATATCTAACACACGTGACGTGGTGTCAGCATTGCCAACCTTCCCTGAGCATGCGCAGTGTGTTTGCAAATGCTCACAAGTAGAACTTGGGACACTGTGGAAAATTAGCAGAGGCCCTACGTAGAAGTTAGAGGCAGCCAAACAGGAGTGGATATAAATGGCAGTGTGGATTCATTTAAATTCACTTATATCCCCAAAAATATAAAGTTTGGGAGCTTTTAATTTAGACTATTCTGTATTTGGTGCTTTATTGTACTTTTTATCTAGAAACATTAAAATAATGCTGCAGATAGGTGTTATAATTTTTTTCCAATTGAGGAAAATTAAGTTTCACAAGTGTAAGTAATACACCCAGTGTCACAGAGCTAATAAGTGACAGATCTCAAACTCACATTCAGAGCTGCCCGACTCCAAAAGCTATTTACTTTTCATTACACTGCTCCGAGCTTATGAAAATACTTTGTAAAGTGAAAGTTTGATGCAATAAGTAAACATTATGCTTTATCCATCACATTTTAATATTTCATGGAAATGATTGAGTAATATTTTTAGTCCTAGTCCAATATCATGTTCATTAGACTTTTTAAAATTTGCTACTAAACACCCAGTACCTTGACTCATTCTCAAATAAAAGTACAGTGTGAATAATTCATACAATGGTCACTAGAGTTTTATACAACATGAGACTTTATAGCTGTAACTAAGTATAGTACCATATGTTTATACTCTAGGAGATAGTCATTTTTTTTATTGAAAACACTACCTCACTTTAAGGAACTTTTTATCACAGCATAATAAAAGTAATTGATCTGTATAATTACTAAACATTTGGACATATCTCTCTGATTATCTGATTCTTAAACTACAGGTTGGAAGGTTTAAAAGGTGCTTTTTTGGAAGGGATAGAATTAGGACAATTTCCTCATGAGAATATGAAGGGTTATTATTCTTGCTTTCCCCCTCTGAGAATGTGTGCATTTGTTCCACTTTTAGAAGATTGGTGTGTAGAACAGAAGTCACAGGACCCACATATTTTATAAAGTGGGAATTAAGTAAATACTCATTAATACTAATTTTTGAGAAGCTGTGTCAAACCTCGGACATATGCTTGGTCTGGAGCTACAATGGGCCTAAATTCTGAGTCTGAAAGAACCATGGAAATTAGCTTTTCTTTCTGGATTTCGATTTTCTCCTCTACTGGCAGACAAATGAAATAAGAGCTGTCCCATAAGATGGTAAAGATTAGGTTCATTTAATGAACTATATGTTGAGCACTAGGTTAATCTTTGAGTTTGTAGTTGACATTCAGTAGCTGTTGGCCACCACTAATATTGTTTAGTTAAATTCAATGACTGGAAAATGCATTAGTAAATATATTTATGGAAGTCAAAATTTCTATGTACATCAAATAAGAATTTTTCCCCAAATCTCAGCTATCTTGGAAATCATAAGGAATCATGTGACTATTCATGTTATGTGTAATCAAAACATAGTTGCAACTTGAACAGAATTGGAGAAAATCCTCAGCAACTGTTTTCTATCTAGTTATGATTGTTGTTTACTGATTTTCCTCCATAATCAGGAATCTCTGCCGGTAAAAAAAAAAAATGTTCTTTTTTCCCTTAATAGCCCTCACCTTTCCCTATCCCTCTTTTCCAATTTAAAGCAAATGAAATTGCTTTAAATTGGAACTGAAAAAAATGTCTGCTATGTCTGTTTAAAAAACTTCTTCTTCCAACATATGAGCATGGGATATCTTTCCATTTGTTTGTGTCATCTTCAGTTTCTTTCATCAGTGTTTTACAGTTTTCAGAGAACAGGTGTTTCACCTCCTTTTTTTAAGTTTATTCCTAGGAATTTTAATGATTTTTGGTACAATTAAAATTGGGTTGCTTTCTTAATTTCTCTTTCTCTTGCTTCATTATTAATGTATAGAAATGAAATGGATTTCTGTATACCGATTGTCATGGATTTTTATTGTGATTTAAGTGGGTTTTTTTTCATTTATTAAATAAATATTTAGGGTTACTAATTAAAATTTTAAATAGCCTATTGTGAAATACTGTGGGACTGACTTGAGAGCATTCCCAAGCCATACAGACTCCACATTTGAAGGTAGTTGTCCTTACCAGCACAGGGGGTTTAAAAGCAATGTTTGACCAAACCCACAGGAGGTAAGACAAGGAAAACAGAAGAATGAGACAATATGAAACAACAAGAACACAGTATGGCAGATTCAGGCCTTAACACATCACTCACTTACTTACTTACTTACTTTATTTATTTATTTATTTATGTTTTGTTTTATTTTATTTTTGAGAGAGAGAGAGAGAGAAAGAGACAGAGCACAAGCAGGGAGGGGCAGAGAGAGAGGGAGACACAGAATCTGAAGCAGGTTCCAGAATCTGAGCCGTCAGCACGGAGCCCAATGTGGGGCTGGAACTCATGAACTGTGAGATCATGACCTGAGCTGAAGTCAGATGCTTAACCGACTGAGTCACCCAGGCGCCCCCACTTACTTTAAATACACCATTTTAAGGACAGAGATTGACATATTGATCGAGATGAACAATAAAACCAGGCTAAAAGAAAACAAAACAAAACAAAAAAAACTCCAACTGTTGATCATTTACAAGTAACTTCAAAAACAATCACGTAGATAGGCTGAAAGTAAAAGGATGGGAAGATATTTCATGAAAATGTTAAAAACAAAACTAGGACTGGCTATATTTTGTCAGAAAAAAATAGACTTTAGTTAAATATACTGGACACAGTGACATTATAGAAAAATTAAATTATCAATCCACCGAGATGTCCTCGAAATCTTAAGTGTGTATGTACTAAACAGAAATTAAAATATAGGAAGCAAACATTGATAGACCTGAAAGCACAAATAAACCATTCAGGAACGCCTAGGTGACTCAGTTGTTTAACTGTCTGACTTCTGCCCAGGTGATGATCTCATGGTTCACAAGTTGGAGCCCTACGTCAGGCTGTGAAACTTCTTCAGATCCTGTGTCTCCCTCTCTCTCTCTACCCCTTGCCTTCTCATACTCTCTCTATCTCAAAAATAAATAAAACTGCTTGAAATTATATTTGGAGATTTTACCAGCCCACTCTCAACTAATAGAAAATCAGCAAGGAATAGAGGATATAACAAACACAGGCAACCAAAGTTTATTTTTTTTAAAGTTCTTCTATTTTATTTTTATTTTTTATATTTTTATTATTTAAATTTTTTATAGAGAGAGTCCAAGCAGGGGAGAGACGCAGAGAGAGAGAGAGAGAGAGAGAGAGAGAGAGAGGGAGAGAGAGAGAGAGAGAGAGAATCCCAAGAAGGCTCCATGCCCAGCACAGAGCCAGAGGCAGGATTCAACCTCACAAATTGTGAGAACATGACCTAAGATGAAATCAAGTCAGACGCTCAACCAACAGATCCACCCAGGTGCCCCACAACCAACAGTTTCCAATTGACATCTATAAACTCTCCATTAAACAACAAGAATCCATATTTTTTGAAGCACCCTTAGAACATTCTTCAAATGTCAAAAGTAAAAAACGGAGATTCGTTCAGCGGTGGTCAGAGGTAAAGGGCCGAGGAGTGGTGGAAGGGGGGTAGGTGTGGCTATAAAAGGATTACAGAAGGATCCTTGTGGTAATGGAACTGATCAGTATTTGTCAATGTTCTGGTTACGATATTGCACTATAACCTGGCAATATGTTATCGTGGGCAGTCTGGCTAAAGGGTATACAGTATGAGACCTCTTCATATCTTCTCACAACTGTGTGTGAATCTATAATAGCTTCAAAATGAACAGTTTAAGTTAAACAAAAGTGTAAATTTGCCTACTAAATGGGAGAGATTTTCATTCAAGAAGAGTCTTGAGAACTGAAATTAGGTTATGGAAGCCTCTGTTGAGGTTGTGTATGTACCATGTACATTTAGATATGCATCCTTAGGATATGGTAAATATTTTTCTCTTACAGGGATTCAGATTCTCAATAAAATGTGATTGGTATTACAAGAATTGTGCAAAAAATTATTATGGGGCCACATGTGAATGGAATCAAATTTTTTCCTGGAATAGAGATGGGACAGAGACCATTCACGGAGTTTAAAAAATAAACAACATTTTAAGACAGGAATAGAAGGAAACATTTTCCCCTAATTCTTAAAAAAAATATAGAAATCCTTGGAAGTCTAAAAATAATTTCGATTTTGAAGAGTAATGATTTGTTTTTGGAAGTTTTGGTGTCATGCTTTATTAAAGATAGAATCTTAATGTGAATGATAGCACATAGTGGAAATAGTAGAGTAGACGTCAATGACGGGCAGCATTGTTAGGTTTTTAGTTTTTATTTTTTAATTTTTTTTAATGTTTATTATTTTTGAGAGAGACTGAGCATGAGCAGGGGAGGGGCAGAGAGAGAGGGAGACACAGAATCCGAAGCAGGCTCCAGGCTCCAAGCTGTCAGCACAAAGCCCAACGCGGGGCCTGAACCCACCAGCCATGAGATCATGACCTGAGCCAAAGTCGGACAATTCACTGACTGAGCCACCCAGGTGCCCCAGGTTTGTAGTTTTTTAATATGTGGTCTTGAACATGTAATTTAACCTCCCTATATCTCAATCTCACAGGGGCAATAATACATCACTATTATTTAGCTACTGGCAGCAGAACTAGCTACTTAGCCTCATTCTCATTTTAAACTAAAATATTTTATTTGGAACCATTTTTTTCCATCATTTAAGTGGACACTGATTGACATTCAAACAGTATCACATCAACACGTTAACCTGCAGTGGCTGTCCACCTGTCACTAGAGTCACCCAGGGAGCATGTTAGATGCACTGACCCCATGACCCAACCACAGAGGTTCTGATTCACTCTTTATGGATGGAACTCTGACATTAGAATTTCATTTTTAAAGCTTCACTAGATGTTAATAATCATCCAGAATTAAGAAATATTGCGTCACGTTACCTAGCTATGCGTGGTTCTGTTACCCCATTGACTCTGGCTTACTGTAAGCCCATGTGAAGGCAATACTAATTAACATAAAATATGCTTATAATCCATCTTAATGAAGGATATTATAATTTTGTGAGACAGTTTTTTAGTTTAAGATGTTTATTAACTAGTTTAGTTAGTTCTTATTTCTTTGATGCTGTTTAATACAGAAAATGTGGTCTCAATTAACTGGGCAAATGTTTCAGGAAGTTAAGTGTATGACTGAAGAATTTACCTAAAACTACTCCTCTAGTCTAATCTTCACTGAAGTGTAGTGATGTTGTATCCTCAGTAGAAGTAATCATCAGATTCCCAAGGTTTAGTGGCAGCATAGCAAGTTTCTAATGTGCGTAGTGTCTGAAACAAAAAGCTTTCATTTTAGCCAACAGAATCTACAGAGTAAGGCTTTTAATTAGCAACTCAAACTCAGTTCCTCTGAGGCAGTGCTTGGCCAGGCTCAACTAAAATGTCTGGCATCTCCCAGAACAGTCTGCCATAAATGTCATCGATGTCATTTAGCCATGCTTACAATCTTCATATATTCTCCCTTGGATAACTAACGTGTCACAATGACAATTGCATTTTTAAAAAGCCTACTCTATTACAATGTGGTCTAAATTTACAGAGTACAGATACAAGAAACACTCATTTCTTTTTCTTCTAAAACTACATTTGAAGACACTCTGTGTTAACTAATGTTCCTTTGATAAGAAACAGCATAGTCAGTATCATAAATTTTGTTTGGGAGTGGAAAACATTTCCCAAAATAATGTTATTAATATGTGTTCTATATCAGTCAAATAAGTGGATGCATTTTTCTTTTTCACCGTAGCTACCAGGAAGCCCAAATCTACATCACAGATATTAAAATTAGGAAATCTCTGCCCCTTGGCTTTATGTGCTTCTTTGTCTCCCCTTTTTCTTTCCATTTTTGCGTCCCTCCCTTTTTCTTCTTTCCCTCCTTCCTTCCTTCGTTCCCTAACTAATATCGTTCTCCTCTATCCTATAATTTGACAACTATTAGGGGTCTCATACTTCCTTCAGATTTTTCATTATTATGTTGTAAAATGTTAGGTAAAGCTGTGATATTGCACAAGCATCTGTAGAATCCTTATAGAAGCTAAATCATTACAGCTAAAGCTGATGGCCCTGTTGACCAACATCCAACCCTTAGCTTCCACTACCTCCTTTCCGCTGGTGCATTGTCTAGGAGGTATGAGACCAGTCTGCGTTATTCCAGGTTTTTATTCCATCTCCACATTTATGTATCCTTCAATCGAAAATTGTATCTTGTGGGTAGTTTTAAACATAAATGGCATACCATACATAAAATTCTGTGACTTTCCTGAAAAGTTCAGCAGCGTGTAGGATCTTGCCATAAATCTATATACCATAAATTATATATATACACGTATGCATAACTATATATGTATATACATACACACCAGCTCAAATGAAATTACTCATCTTACCATATCCCATGAACCCTTGAGTATTTTTTTTTTATTTTTCCGGTCTAATAAGAAAAAAAAGAAACCTATCTATCTATCTAGAAGTCTAGACGACTAGAATCTTGATCATCTGTCGGGATGAGCTTTTTTTCATATTTCATTGACTATTCGTATTTTATTATTTTGGGGTTGCCTCTAAGTGTCTTTTCACTAGAGATTGTTATTGCAACTTTAGCAGCTTTAAATCAAGAGACTGCTCCTTAGTCTGAGAGATAAATATATTGCACATGTTTTTGATTTCCAAATATCCATTGACTTCCTATCATCCTACAGACATTTAAGTGGTTTAACATGATCAAGAATTCAAATTTTTTTGTTACATACTTTGTTTTGTTGATGAATATTTTCTATTCACCATGAGCATAAGCATAATAATGTAGATTTTCTGATAATATTTTGTCATGTAGAATTTTTCACATTTTCACCTTAGCACATTAATATATTTATTTTTATGCTGCATGGTAAAATGTAAGGCATCTAATTCTATGCTTTTTAAGTACTTAATTTTGTTTCTCCTTCTTTTTTTTAATGTATATTTATTTTGAGAGAGAGAAAAAAAACTCTCTCTTTTGAGAGGGTGAGGGAGAGGCAAAGAGAGAAGGAGACACAGAATCCAAAGCAGACTTCAGGCTCTGAGTTATCAGCACAGAGCCTGATGCAGGGCTCAAACTCTTGAACCCCAAGATCATGACCTGAGCTGAAGTCAGATGCTTAACAGACTGAGCTGCCCAAACAGCCCCTTCATTTTTTTTCTGAAATACAAACTCCCTCATCCATTAGAGATAAACATGAATATATATATATGTGTGTGTGTGTGTGTGTGTGTGTGTGTGTGTGTGTATATATATGTATGTATATATATATATACATATCCTATGTACATAGATACATATATATATACACCTAATTATATTCATTTATTTTTTATATCTTTATTGCCACTCTTCAAGCACATATTAAATCAACATCAATTCATTATAAGTGCATTCCAAGAAGAGTGTCTAATATCATTACCCTATAAATTTCTGACTAATGCAGTGTTCTTTGGGAAGTGTGAAAGGTTTAATTCATGTTTGCATTATGTCCTGCCTGACTTGTAGATACATTTAAAATGAACTACTGTAGTACGACTTGAGTTTTTCTCTTTGCTTTGAGCTGACTCATCCTGTACATGTCCTAGAATTAATAGTTCTCTGGGAGTTAAAAGTAGCTGGGATAAAGAGCAGCTGATTTTCAAGATTTAGTTTCCTGTTTGATAACCTTATCAGTACACTACCAGCTGTTACAGTAATCATTTTCTCCACTGAAGCAGCTGCGATTTTTATGTGGAATACCTAATTGGTCATCATGAGGGCTATATTACTGTCAAATGCAGGAAAAGACATTGAAATTGGATAAAGTAAGAACTAGATTATTGCTACATGGGGCCCTAGGAAGCTTTGAGCACTTTTAACTGACTTGGAACCAATAAAAGAGAAAACAGCTAGACAAGTCCAAATTTGTGTCTGTTCATACTTAGGGCTGTAAGAACGGGAAAACTGAGTGAGTCTTCAAGTGTAAAAGTAAATAACTTACTATTAAAAATCTGTTACAAGCTTGCATGAAAATGATGGCTTCAATAAACCTAAAGGAGGAGTGTCTGGGTGGCTCAGTCAATTAAGATTCAAACTCAGTTTCAACTCAGGTCATGATCTCAGGGCTGAGCGTGGAGCCTGCTTGGGATTCTCTCATTCCCTCTCTCTCTGCCCCTCACTTCCTCATGTTTGTTCTCTCTCTCTCTCTCTCTCTCTCTCACTCTTTCAAAACAAACATTTAAAGGAAATGTATAGACCTAAAGGATAATGAAACTTACAGAAAGATAACTAAAACTCACTAGCACAATAGCAAGGAAGTGAAAATGAACTATTTTTAATTTTTTTAATGTTTATTTATTTTGAGAAACAGAGAGAGAGTACAAGCCGGGGTAGGGCAGAGAAAGAGGGAGACATAGAATCTGAAGCAGGTTCCAGGCTCTGAGCTGTCAGCACAGAGTCCGACATGGGGTTTGAACTCACAAACCAGGAGATCAAAACCTGAGCCAAAGTCAGAAACTTAACCGACTGAACCACCTAGGTGCCCAAATTAACCTACTCTTAGTATAAATTTATTGTCAAACTCTTACCAAGGTTCAGAAATAACAGAAGCAAAACCAATGAATCACCTAAGTAGTGATTAAAAAGTTTATTGTGTACACACCAAAAAGACAGATTGAAGCTGAGAGCACTCAAACCCAGCATAGAAAGGAGCTCAGGGGTTTATTATTGCAAAACAACTTATATAATAAGGAAGCAGTAACTGTGTATTCTGCACAGCAATTCTCTGTAGTGTTAGAATGCTCTTAAGTGATAGGCATTGGTCAGTGATTACCTCATATCAACCTTGAAAAACAGTTTAAGTTTTGCTTATGATTTCCAATGACAGAAGCAATAAATGGCCTAGATCAAGTTAGTCTTACAAAATAAGCCAAAGTAAGCTTTGAATGACTAAACTGGTTTTGTCTGTTCAGAGCATTTTCAAGGCTGGTCTCTGTTTTCTTTTTTATTTAAACACCCTGTGCTAGACACTTTGAGGTTAACATTTTACGCTCAGAGGAATCAACGTAAAAGAAGGTGTTTGATTGTGCGATGCAACATCTCAAAACTTTCTCCCCAGCTTTTCTGGCACGCCTTACAAGAATCGGGTGCAACATAAACAGATTTCCTCTCCTATGAAACAGTTTGTAAATATATTTTTGCCTATATAAAGATTCGGTGTCTCTAACACTAAGCTACATTCATGGTGTTCCAAAATGCATTCACTTTGTAAAAGTGAATAAAGGGCACATCGAACTAAGTTTTCAAAGGTCTTGTAAATTATTTATGCATAAAATGTATGCCTATGCATTCACTTCGGAAATAGGAGTCACATCTGTACGTTTTGTATCTGGTTTGGAGAAGCACACCTAACAAGGATGTGAGATTTTCTTTTAAAATAAAACATAATGCTTTTTCAGCATTGGACTCAAAACAACATGTCCTATGTAAGTATCCTTTAATATTCTCAATTACTACAAAAATCAACTGTGGTTTGATTGAAAGATGGATGATAAAAATAAAATTTAGATAGAAAACAAAAAAGCAAAACAACTTAATCTTTCTCTACACATTGATGAAAAAAGTGATCACATTTTTCTGCTTCAGCGATGACCAGAATCATCGGATCTAGTCTCTGTAAAGGTTCCCCTAAGAACCCTTGTTAAAGGTCTTTATTTGGTCATTATAATTTTCAGTTGATTACATTGCTTATAAATATGTCATCTGTATGACCTTAAGAATGAAGACTAATTTTTAAAAATACTTAAGAAATTTGCAACGGACTTTTATTTTCTTTTCCTCCCAAATTTTGAAGAGAATATTCTTTTGAGAAAGGCCATTTCTACTGTAGTGACTTTTGAATAGGTATTGGTGAAATGGATTACCAGTAGGAGATTACTGAAGAGTTGATAGCCAAAGCAGAACATCTCCTCCTCTCCACCTTCTCGTATTCTATTCTCTTTCAAATAATGAAATCATTCTCAGCCAAGTGGGTTCAGAAACTTGTATGTTACAGGAATGAATTTCCCCACTCCTTCATCTTCCCTCCCAATCAAGAACAGTTATCTCTATGTATCCTGTTATTTCCTCCTCCATGAAGTCTGTTACCATATATTTTTTTCCATCTGACATATCACAGTAATATCTAAAACTACTGATGTCCTCAGTAGCTTCCAGCTTTGAATCTGGTCTTACAATTAAAAAAAAAATTGCTTAAAAGCACTGGAGATACAAAATGGTGTCTCCCTAATAAAGCCACAAACACCATTTAAATGTCATACAAATTATACCAAATATTTTCACAGTCTAGCTTTCTGTACATAATTTGCTTTATCCTTTTGCCTGCCCCCTATTGCACTCACATTTAGACTATATGTTTCCTAAACTTGCCATTTCCTTTTGACCTCTATGTTTTTTTTTTATTCTCTTCTTTCAACTTACAATTCCCTTTTTTCCCAATCTCTGCCTTTCAGAACTCCATTTTCTCTCCATTGAGTTATTTCAAGTGACATGTCTACAGGACACCCCAACACACACACAGATAAAATCAGTATTTATTTTTGCTTGCTCTCAAATCACTTTGTTAAGGATTTTGGTGTAGTTGAAATGAAAAAGGATTATGAGATAAATACCTTTTTGTTTTAACCCTTGAATTCTCTACTTGCAAGCTGTAAGCATAGATGACCATAATTAAATATTTTCTGAGTGATTCAGTGATAGATGATTAATAAAACTGAACTATTTAATTATGAAGATGTGAATAAATGTGATAAAAGATTTATATACTTATTTTATAAAAAATAATTACCATTTGTTTCGTTGGACACTGGGTGTTATAAGTAAGTGATGAATCACTAAATTCTACTCCAGAAACCAATATTACACTACATGTTAATTAACTAGAATTTAAACAAAATGTCAAAAAATAAAAAAAATAAAATATATACATATATTAAAAATAATAATTACAATTATAAAAATAAGCTCTAGCCTACCCAAAAGAAAAGCAAAGAGATCATGCACAAAAGAAAAACATGTTATGAGTAAGAAAAGGTTCAACTTCAATAGCAGTGAAAGAAATAGACATTTGAATCAATGAGATACTATATTTTATTATGTGAACTCTTAGAACTGTAACATTCAAGCTTAGGTTGATAAGGTTGACTGAAGTGAGCACTTTCTCATGAGGCCAGTGGGTTGGGAATCTTGGTACATCTCTAGAAGTTATTTGGGAAGATGGATAGCATCTTACAAGTGGAAATTTTCCTTGTGTCACTGCAAGAATCCGGTCTTTGTAATACACATAGGTGCTGTCAAGTATTTGTACACAAAGTGTTCAGTGTAGTTCTGAAACAAAATGAAAATTTAACAGTGGTTACATGGGTGCCTGGGTGGCTCAGTTGGTTAAGCATCCAACTCTTGATTTTAACTCAAGTCATGATCTCAAGATTCATGAGATTGAGCCCCATGTTGGGCTCTGTGCTGAGCGGATCCTGCTTGGGATTCTCTCTCTCTCTCTCTCTCTCTAGCACTCTCTCTCTCTCGATAAATAAACATTAAAAAATAAAGTGGATATATCTTGTTCTTAGAACTAGAAATAATGTTTAATCTTTAAACATTTTTGTGTTTTCCGTAATAGATCATTTAAATTTTTTATTCTGAAAATAAGTGTTAAAAGATGACTGAGAGTTTGTTTAATCCTTTATTTTTACTTAGATGAATAATAATAAAAAGAAAAAAGTGTAGGAAAAAGAGGAAAATAGGACAAACCCATCAGAGTTTGAGGTCAATTTAACAGGGAAAATAGGGAAAAAATTATTAATTTAACATAAAAGTCTTCATTTTTTCATTTTTTAAAAATGTGTTTTTTTTTTAATTTTGAGAGAGAGAGTTCATGCATGAACAGGGGAGGAGCAGAGAGAGAGGAAGAGAGAGAGTTTCAAGTAGGCTCCCATGTTGCCAGCACAGAAACCAATGTGGGGTTCGATCCCAAGAACTGTGAGATTACAACCTGATCCGAAATTGAGTCAGACTTCCAACCAAGCCACTTAGGTGCCCCCAAAATTCTTACTTTAAAAGTCTTTCTCCCCAAGTACATATATTCAACTAGTTTGCATGAAAATTAAGGAAACATAAATTAAATTTTTATGTTTAATGAACCTTTATGTGATACACATGAAATAGTTTTTTTTTTAAAATTAGGTTTGAATATGTCTAAAATATTCTAATAATGTTTAGTTGGCCAAAAAATTATATTCCAGTATTTCCATTTTCATTAGACATTGGCATTTTGCAGACATATATGCTATATCAGAGTCTCTGTGACTTAAATAAAAACAGCATAATATTGAACAGTATTTTCTATTTTCTGGCTGGTTATAAATCCAGAGAATATCTTTTGCTAACAGCTGCTGTTGTTCTTATAAAACAAACCTGGTTATACATTTCCTTTCCAGTGATGTGATTTCAACTGAAAATTTAATGGTATTAATGCTTTTATTATTATCAAATCAGGCTGCTTAAATAGTTTCTAAACACTGAATTTAGGTCTTGTCGAGTAACAGCATTTGTGAAAACATACAGCTCTATAAATGTAGTCTGTGTTTTATCCATATCGTTTGCTTTCTCTTTTTCTATAAAATGTATTTAGATAACATCACTCTTCTCAGTGGAGTTAAAATAATATATAAAGCTCAAAAAGAGTGTTGATTTTCATGCTGACAGAAGAAATTGAGTTGAAATGTCAGGGATATTCATAAAAACATTTAATAACTCACATTTATTGAAACAAAAGTCCATTTGCTATAATGGCCATCTGTAAAAACAAGCTAAGCTCAGAATGCGTGTTTGGCTATGTCTACAGTTAGTATTTTTGTGATTGATTAATTTATATGTGGCTATTTAAAAATTTTTTTCAGAAAACACTAGAATCAAAGCTTGCTTGTTAGTTTTAAGAAAGCTCTGGAATGACCCACTACATGCTTCCCTGACAATTAAAATATTCCAATACCACTATGCACTGCTTGTTTTAGCAAGGCGATCAAGCAAAGACATAATCAATTTAAAAAGAAAAACAAAAAACAAAAAACAAAAAACGGGACAGGGTAGGATGGAGGAGAGGAGCCCTTCTCAGCCCTTTAGACTGTAGGATCTTTTAGGTGGGGTCCCAAAGGGAATATCCTTATTGTGATCCTGATGGAAGCCCATTCTTTCAGAGAGCCTACGTACAGGAAATGAAGGAGGTGCTCAAAATTGTTGTCCTCCTTTCTGAGGTTCAGAGTGAGCAATGACACGTCTTTCTATAGAGACCATACAGTAAAACACTATAAGGTGAATTAAGAGTACTAGATTTTAACAATGAAACATAGGAGAAATCCATTAAATTCCTACTAATGGATCAGTAAAATTCTCTTATCCAGCAAAATAAAATTTGCCTTTGTTTCTTAAGTACTGGCAAACCAGTAGTTAAGCATTTATTCAATTCTTACCCAAATGGGCAATTTTTCTCTTCCTTATAATATCACAAAGTTTCTAAAAGAAACATATACCTTTGATATAATAGTAAGACAATACTCATGGTCTTCAGTGACTATTACCATGAAGATGCTTTAGAAGCTTCTTTAGCTTATTATACTATTTAAATATCTATTTGCAGAAATGCAGCCCAGAGATAGTTGCAAAATCTTTCCTGAAGCAGATAGATTATTTCAATACAGTCTGTTTTAAACTCCCCAATCAATCCACATGTATGGCCTGAAATAAACACTTTACATGGACATTTAAATAAATGAGGCCTTGTCCTTCAATTCTTATTCACATTTAGCGAGTTCTTTTAGAGATTCTACAGCGTCTTCTAGAGGTTATAGTATAAAATTCATTCTTCTTCTTCTTTTTTTTAAACGTTTTTTTTTTTAACGTTTATTTTTAAGAGACATAGACAAAGAGCATGAGCAGGGGAAGGGCAGAGAGAGAGGGAGATACAGAATCCGAAGCAGGCTCCAGGCTCTGAGCTGCCAGCACAGAGCCCTACGCGGGGCTCGAACTCACAGACTGTGAGTTCATGACCTGAGCTGAAGTCGGCCACCTAACCAACTGAGCCACCCAGGCACCCCATCATTATTCTTCTTTAAAAGACCTGTGACACAAAGAAAAAGTTTCAAATATTTTTATATATGCAGGTAAGCCTATAGTATACCCCGGGAAGTAAAAATTCTAGAAGTTTGATAAGCATAATTTTCCCCCAGTAATGACCTGACCTTATACTAGGATTTAAACTTGTTATTAACCCCACATTTTCTCACTGTGTTATTTTGAACTAGTAATGGGTTGTGAATCAATGTGACTAATACATTCTGGAGGTGATATTTATTCTGGCCACTCTGATAAGTTGTAACGTTGCCTCTAATTTTTCTAGTATATTTCTTTCACCCTTTCCCTCCCAAATCCTAACAATGTAGATATGTCTCTTTTTTTGTCTCCAGACATGCACAATTTTGTAAACTAATTCTTATCCTGTCATCAGCAAAAATTATCATGTACAAACATCATAAGCCATTTTGATACTCTTTTTTTCCATAATGAGTAAAATACTCAGTTTCTATACTTGCTTAGCATTGCTATACTAGTGAAAGTACTATGATTTTCATTAGATGATGGACTATAATTTAAAAGTAAATGTTTTTAAATGAGTATTAATTTGTTATCACAACCACAGTCACCAATAGGCTAAATTCCTGGGGTTTCCTTTTAAAAAGGACAAAAAATCCAATTCTCATTAACAAAACTATTTAATCTGCACAAATAGTGTTGCGATAGCTTGACTTCTTTATTTGTGAAATAAATGCCACTTCTTTATTTTTCTTCCTTAATATATTCATGGATTTTTTCTCATTAACATTTACATTGCTGTAACTACTACTTTGCTAGATTTCTCCTTCTCTTCACACTCTCTCTCCATATTAGAAAGTGCATTATTCTTGTCAAGAGAAGCCTGTATCTAATCCTGTCCACACATTTCTCCATATGAATGCTTTAATGAAAAATTATTCAGTTGGTTATGTTCATAATTGTGAAGGTTATCATTTCAAACTTGAAGTGAAAACTGAAGATGCCCATTGGTATTCTTTTTGGTGACACTTATTTCAAAGAAAGAATATGAAAAATCTTCTATATCTTTTCATCTTCCAAATATGTCATAAAATTAACTTATCAAAGAAAATTAGAAATTAAAAGGTCCTGATCTCTCAGAGTTCTTATTAGTCATACGCTGTCTCTATACAGGATTTGGAGTCGGATAAACTTTCCCAGATTTGAAACTAAACTACCAGACCATGCTACTCTCACTGGATGGAACCACTGATTTCTATTCCATTGGGAGAAGCGGCGTTATGGCCACCAGTTCTTGTTTGGGGTTGCCTCTTCAAGTGTGTAGGAACATTTCACGGAGCAGCAGCTCTTTATTTGGTTCACTTGCTTCTTCTGACCTTTCTTCACAAACAGGCCTGCTTGATACACAACAGGAAACCTTGGGCGGATTTTCCTAATGATGCCTTTTAGTGATTAGCTTACATTTTCCTGGAAGAACCATAGACTTCCTTGTTTTACCTGCTCTGTCCATAAGTTTAATCCAGTCTTTCTCTGAAAGAGAAAGTGGTTTGTTCAAAGGCACTAATATTTTTAGCGAAAGACGAGTTTGGGGAGTCAAGTGTTCCTATTTCCCGGTATATTGACTTTCTGAACTTAATGCCCTGTGCGCTTTTGTTCATACTAAGAAATCTGAGGTGTTTTTCTCTAATATGCATCAGGAAAGGGTCCAGCAAGAGGAAGCAGTTACGATTTATGTTCACAATAATAAAGAACTCCCCTTTGAATCATGAATTATAGTGATAGAAGTAATCAAATTTTCATGCTTTTTTTTTTTTTTGACAGATGGGGAACAGATGGTTATTAGTTTCATGAAAATAAGAAATGTTAGAATTAAGGATTAAAATATTTATTGGGCTTTATACCAGAATTCCAGTAGCATAAATTTTATTGGTAGAGCTTGTGTGTGGCAAATATCGCAAAGTGACTCAGCCTCTGCGGACAGCCCATGCCTCTAGCTGAGCAGTAGAGATGTAATTTATTTCCTTTAAGATATTCTGGACTTGACTATAAACATGAAGCTATTAAGGTATCACAGACTCATACCTGTGGGAAGAAATATTAAGTTTTGTTTCCCTTGCATGTACGGATTTGCAAAATCACCTTCATTATATGATTCAACAACATAGATTTATCAATTATACTTAGTCACGGTGCTTGCAGAGTTTTTACCAGAGACATAATCTATCTGCCGGATGATATGTACAAAGACTGTGGTTTTTATTCCCACTGATGGCTGTTCCTTCTAATCAGCAGTTAATTTGGGGGAATTTATCTTCCCCGTATAATCTGGACCTTTTATATCTTTGAGAAATTCTTAACCAGCTAATTTATTTTGGCACATCATCTTATCATATATTCCAGATTGTTTATGTCTTTGAAAGATGCTTCAGTTTTTGGTTCACTTTATCTACGAAGTCTTTTAGCTGGGTTACAATGGGAAGACTGCAAGTACCAAGATTTGACACATAACTTTCTACATATTTCAACAAAACCATTCAAAAAGATGCATATTTTTTCTGTAGGTTTCTACTCTCCATAGAATCAAATGTCAAATATTTAATGCTGATCTTGCCTGAGTCCAACCAAACGCAATTGTTAAATGGCCAGTTTCTTGTAACTCACAGGAAAGTCCGTTTCAGGGTTGCGTGCTGTGCCTGAAGTTAAGACATATGCATGTGTTATGCCAGTATTAATTCAACCCATTCCCTTGACTTTTCAAGGCTAGTATATTCATATGTAAAATTAGAACCATTTTACTCTGTTTTCATTTGCTTTGTCAAAAAATTCGTTTTAATGTATTATAAATGAGGCAAAATAATGATTCTCTCATAAAGGTGAGGTCAAGTAACAGAATCATTTGGTGTGTCACCAACATGTTACACATATCATAGTTGATTCAATACATGTAAAGTGATGTCAAAATTGTCAAGTTCTGTAGATCTTACTTCATAGTATAAGAGAAGTGATTAACTAGAAATTGTAGAAAATCTAATATTTTATTCTTTTAATCTAAAATAGAGAAAGCATAAGTAAATAGAAAATTTAAATATCTTTGACTTCTCTTTGAACTGACATAATTTACATTAATTAAAAAATTAATCTGTATTCTGAAATATATGTGTATATATATGCATATAATAATATTTTGGTGTGCATATTTAAAAAGTAATCGTAGATATTGACTGGTAATTTAACTAGTAATACTTTTAAATATAAAATCATTTGTCTCTGCTTTAGAGTGTTCTGGTTCCCTGAAGTTTTCTTACAAAAAAATCTCATCTGAATCAGATTGTTTTCATGATTTCATTTGAATATTCGGAGAAGAATAACATTGATAAGTTTATATTGATAGTGACAGTGATAATGATTATAAAAATTAACATTTATTGAAAATGCACTAGATACCAAACAATGTCCAAAAAATTCATGTTTCCTTACTTAACCCACCACACAGTCTCATAAGACATAGGCTAATATTAACTCAGTTTTAAAATTATGATACTCAGGTACTGACAGTTAAGTGTCTTGCCAAAGTTCAGCTTATAGAATATTGTGGAAATAGTCTGCTCCTTAGCTCCTTACTCTGGAGAATTTCATCAAACTCATTTTTTAATTCAACCATTATCATATAAATGGCCAATACTCAGGTAAAAAAAAAAATGGTTCCCACCATCATTAGTTATTAGGGAAATAAAATTAAAACTACAAGAGATATGACTTCACATCTCTAGGATAACTATAATAAAATAGACAATAATAGAGTGTTGGTAAAAATGTTGGAAAATCAGAGCCATCGTGCATTGCTGGTGGCAATGTGTAATAGCATAGATGCTTTGGAAAACTATTTGGCAGTTTCTCGAAATGTTTAATAGTCGCCATGTTACTTAGTCATTCCTTCCCACAGGTATATAGCCTAGAGAAAGGAAAACATGCATCCACACACAAACTTGTATACAAATATTTATAGCAGCATTCTTTACCATAGTCAAAAAGTGAAAACAACTCAAATATTCATGAATCAATGAAAACCAACAAAATGTGGCTTATACCTCCAGTGGAATATTACTCAATAAGACAAAGAAGTGAAGGACCGATTCATGCTACACCATGGATACAGTTTGAAAACTATATGCTAATTGAAAGTAGCCAGTCACAGAGGTCCACATATTATATAATTCCATTAAGTATGAAATGTACAGAATCCGCACATTTATAGTAACAGAAAGTAGGTGAGTTGTTGCTTAATACTTCAGGGAAGGAAGAATGGGGATTTATTGTTAGTGGGTACGGTATCCTTTTTGGTAGAGACTGTAGCTGTTCCAAAATTAGATGATGGAGATGGTTGCACAAACTGTGAGTATACTAAAAAAAATTGAATTGTACATTTTGAAAGGGTGAATTTTGTGATATGTGCATTACATATCAATAAAACTTGTGAAAAGAAATAAATTATAAAACATCGAGCTTGAAAAGAAAGAGAAAGTGCATGGGGGAAAGCATATTTTTAAATTTCTACTGTGTATTTTTCTCTTTTTCAAAATTAAGAAACTGTAATACTAAACAAAAGTATAAAATTGGAGTTTTATCTACCAAATACTTAATTCTTAGGAAAGATGGTTTAATATTGAGACAATTACCAAACATAAATAGTCGTATGGTTTTATTTCATAATCCATAAGTAATAATGGTTGATGCTTTTATTCTTTTAGGTAAAAATACTCCTTTCTCACAACTTAGTCCTTTTGTTCTTAAAATGAAAATTAGTCCAAAAACAATACAAAAGTCGGTCACAGAATCCTTTAATTTGATTTTTATGTCTTATTATATGTAACCCTTTATCTACTCTCAGCAATTTATGGAAGTAAAAATCTCTAATGTACTATTTTAAGTAACCAATATTTTAGCTAAAGATTATTGAATGGCAATATAAAAATCAGCAAAAACCTTCCTCATTAAGCATAACTGAATTTTTTACACCAATCTATAAATTTAAGTGGTTGAAACAACTTAATGTCCTGAATTCGAAAAGGAAAATGAAGTGTGTAAATGAATATGACAGTCACAATAAGTATTTCCAAGGAGGAGACTATGCATTAAAATTTTTTTAATGAACTTTTTGGGGGCTCTTAGGTGGCTCAGTCGGTTGAGTATCCAGCTTTTGCTCAGGTCATGATCTCATGGTTTGTTCATTCAAGCCACATGTCGGTCTCTGTGCTCTCATTGTGGAGCCTGCTTTGGATCCTCTCACTCCCTCTCTCTCCCCGTCTCTCTGCCTCTCCCCCTGCCTCTCCCCAGATTATGCTTTCTCTCTCAAAAATAAACAAAAAAGAACTTTTTGATAACCGCCATCTTCTTACCTCTTACGCTAAACACAATCTGATATGTTGAATTTTTGCAGATTATTTTGTGATCGAAGACAAATTCACATTATCAGATGAGATTAATATATTACAGACAAAATTTTTAGAACCCTGAACCATTTGTTTGCAGCTTAAAATATAAATTAAGGTAAATTAAAGCAAATTAATCTGAGATGTCAAAATGTATCCAAGTTTTACCTAGAATTAACTTGAGTCACTGCTAAAGAGAAGACAATGAACATGAACGAATGACTCTTTGTTCTTGTTGCCACACCCTTTTAATTGCATAATAATGTATATATTAATATAATCTTTTAAGTTGCTGAGTAAATATATAAATCATATGAATTTTCCAGCTTGCTTTTAAATCAGTTCCTTTGTATTTAGTCACTATTTTCAATTAATTCTAAAATGGTTCATATTCTTTCTTTCTTTCTCTATTAAATCTCTAAGGCATAGATTTTCCCAGCAGGAACTCACTGCTGGATGTAGAGAGTGTATTTAAAATGACGCTAACACGAGTTTTAGTACTGTTCCGGTATCTTTAAGCCTTCAAATCAATTTTAAAACATTGGTCTTAATTTTTTTTTCCTTGTACCATTTAAAAGGAAATCACAGCATTAGGGAAATTTCATCCACTTTGCAATCTCTTATCTCATCACTTTTCCCCCCTTCTATTCTAACCTCTCTAAAGTCTTGATTATACCTATTATACTTCCCTTCTAGGGGAAAAATAGCAAGCTACTGAAAAGAGTGCTTCCATTACAAAATAGAGAAGCCCTACATTAAAAACAGTTTCGAGGAGAAAAAAACAAGAAAAATAGAGAACAGCTGCATTTTCATTATTACTCTAATTTATTCTTCCTTTATTCACTCTGAGCTTAAATGTCAAGCAGGGACTGTTGTTTCTATATGTATTTTATACTGTGTTTGTCATTCTTGCTAATTTAGTCCAAGTTTAAAATTAAGTCAACCAGAAGACAAAGTCTGCCCTGAAGGGTTGATATAACTGAGATGGCACAATTTGTTTCCATCTGCATGTTTCTTGTTTTTTTGTAATGTTATGAGAGATCAGCAGTTTTTGAAAGCAAATTATTTAGTTCTGAATGTATAGAAAGATTAAAGCTGGATTGGTGATTTTATAATCATATATATAAAGAAAAAAAGTTTGTAACAGGTTTATGAAGGAAAAACACATTTAAAATAATGCTAGACAATATGTTGAATTCAATACATAGTCTAATAAACAGAAATACTTAGGACTTTTTAGATGGCAGGATGTGTTTTTAACATTATGAATATTCCATGCTCTTAAAAACTTTTATGACTTTGAAATCTAGAGAGGGATACATAAAAGTAAGATAAATAAGATAGTAACTTTGTTTGTCATAATTATTAGCATGTTCATCAAAAAAAGCATAAATGTTCTGTCTTTAGCTCTGTTGCCTATGTGGTATTATTTACATGTTCATCTCATTTCTTTCTTTTCTTTCCCAAAATAAAAGGCTATTAATTATATAAAAATGGGCAATGACTATTTTAGAAGGTGAAGTATATCATCTTCAACTGTGTTCGTAGATGAACTAAAATATGCAATTAACAAATTGAAATGGTTCTTTTTGAGTTTAACACTCTGTCCATTTAATTCACATTTTCCTACCTCAAAAGTTATCAATGTTCTACAGTTTTACTATAAACTCTCCTTGATATCCTGTAGCATCACATAAAAGAACTTTTTACAATGAAACCCATTTCTGTCAGTCTAAATTTAGGAGATCAGGACTTACAGAGAAGAAGTCTTTCTTTCATTGCTATAGTATAATTCTCCCACAAAGTCGTTATAATGTTCACCACAGGTATTTGTGGTAGTTATTATGGAATTTCACCAAATATTTGTTCTCTGCTCTTGAGATTCATTGAACCATTGCACCTCTTGACTCCCTTGTGGTTGAGTTGGGGCTTGAGGCAAGTGCCTTAATTGCTTGTGTGGGGAGTATCTGGGGTGTTCTCTATCTCTGTTCTTGTACCCAATAACATTAGTGATGATGTCTGCTCTTTCACCCTGGGTCTTAAGAGTGAAGGCAAGAGTTAACAGTGAACTTAAACAGTCAGTGATGGATATATATATATATATATATCTAGAATGACTGAGACATAAATGTCTTGTTTGTTTCTTACAAGCTACTAAGATTTTGAATTTGTAATTTCAGCAACTCTACATAATAGAAACTAATAAAGAATTAGTAGGGTCATTTGGGGATTATTATTTTAAATATTTTCCAGTTGAGTAAGCCCAAAAGTACACTGGGAAAGATTTATCAAATGTATTAATTTTCAGCTAGCACACAGAATGAAATCTCAAACTTTTACAACCTCAGTATGAACTGTGAAAGACATTCTAGTTACGTTACGCATTTAATGTCTTAATGGCCTTTAATATGTCCAATTATTATACAAAATAATTTTAGTTCCTTCACAGATCAGAAAACTTATCATCATTGATGCCACTCCTTCCAGTGTTGATGGCCTTCACTGGTATCGAATAGTTTCATTTAATAAATCCCAAACTTCTTCCTGGAAGCTTCTGTTCACTTCCACATTTTATTTATTTTTGCTATGAATGTGCAACCCTCTTACTTATTTATGCACTACAAATGTCAAATATTTGAAGAGAACGAAATATCTTTAGGTGATTTTTTTTAACTGTCGAATATATTCTGTTTTTCTCTACGAGTTTTCAAATATATGTAAACTAGAATGCTTCTTGAGTTCTTCTTTTTGAAGTCCCATGCTTCTTGAAAGCATATTTTTAAATAATACAAAATTTTCATAAATCATTTTGGCAAACTCTTAAAATATAAGGTATCTTAACTTGCTAACTTTAATTGTGCTTACTGTTCTATAATATCCTTAGCATTTTTTTTCAATTCCTCTATTAAGCCTCAGCCTCCCCTTTTCCTTAGGAAGTTTAGATTTGGTTCTAAGGTCCATCTTCAAATTAAATATTATATTTTTAGATTTGATCTGCAATTTCCTGTTCTTATTGGAGTTTTTTGGATCATGAATTTATCAGAGATTCTATTAGCAATACGCGTTACCACTCCAATTATTATCTGTCTTTTATCTTCTGATTTTGAATTAATGCCGTTGATAAAAATGTGGAGAATAACAGATAGGACCTCTAACAAATCCTCTCCAAAGTGACACCAATTGATTTAGGAAGATTCATTAATTCTGAACATTATTAGTAGTCCACACGCGTATACTGATCTACACCCTATTTTGTGGCATTTGGTTCTCTATATCTCAAGAGGAATTTTGTCACAAAAGAGTTCCAAGTAAATGGAAATAGATATAGTGAATTTTCCTAGACACTTCTAGGGATAAAAAGTAAATGCCGTGCTTGGGACTTGTTTAAAGTACTCAGAAACAGTACTAGCTGTGTCTGGACATAGGAGATGGTAAGAATAATTTCTCGCTTGTGTACACAACAGATTAAAAAAAATAGAGAAAATGGGATTCATGAAAGGAGATAGAGATATATAAAGAATGGGTAGAAAGCACTCAAACAAGTAACAGAGAGTCAATAAAAGTTATCTGGCAGGTAAGAGTTGCCCATAAATATTGTTCAGACAGAGGGTGGATAATGAAGCAAATGCTCTTTAACTCTTTCATAAAGACTAGAAAGTCTTCTTTAGTGGAAATCCAGTGATCCAGGTATAGCACTGCTGTTTGGCTGTGCAGGTCTCAGTGCCAGGTAAAGTATTTATACTTAACTATAAAGGTAAAATCGTACCAGTTGGGCATCTACTCACTGTTCAAAATGAACACCAGTATTGTAACATTCATTATTGATCTGTACCTATTTTTAAAATATTTCATCTGAAAAATTGTTTTCCCTTAAGGAAATTTTGAACTATCCTCTTAATAACACTTACTAAATGATTAATGTAAATCTGGACCAGATTTCTGAAGAAGTACTAATTCATCCAATTTAGAATTGTTAAAAAAATTTATAATAAAAATCCACCACAATTCTGTTGCACAATTCGCACCCCACACTTTCTACTTCCCCACAACAATATGGACTTTGTGTTTTTTTATTCTGTAGTGCCTTCATGACCTTGTCTCTAAAATTATTTTATTTTTAAAAATTGCAAGCTTTGTAACCAAATAAAATTGTTATATCAAAAAATATGATTAACATAAGTCCTTAGGGATTTATATTCATGGATCTAGTTTGAAATAAGGTAAAGAATTCATGCAAAACCATAAGCTATTCAAGCCACTTAAAGAAAATATTTTTCACGGAAGCTCAAAGTTAAAATGTAACAGGTTTTAATTCTTCACATGTCACATTATCATTGACTTATATATGCTATCAGGGTGGACATGGTAGGAGTAAATGAAAATTTCAAGGGAAAATTGCCTTTCTTGGAGAATATGCTTCCCTCATAAATGGTGATATCAATTTATGAGAGTAAAAATGTTCATTATTATCTTAGAAAGTTCTTATTATAGTGAAAACCGATAAAGTAGTAGTGTTTGCCAGAAAAGCCTTTTCATCTGAGATGCTAAATGGAATATCAAAGAGAAAGCCTCATGGAAAAATCATAGAGGAGCCATTTAACATTTAACATCTGCACATTCTTTGCAATCGAAGGCTATGCAATTTTCCGCAAAAAAGAGGAAAGGAAACTTAATACATCTCATATACCTAATATAGCTGCTCTCTAAATGAATCTAAGATGTAGAACTGAATGTATTTAAAATTTAAAATTGACTGAGTAAGACTAGTAGTAGCCAAAAATTCATTCTGTTCTTGTTCTGCCTGTTTTTTATTAATGCCTTGCAGCAAATTTTAAATATTTAATTTTAAATTTAACTCACTTTATTGGTACAGGGTGAGAGGGAGGGACTCAAAATGAGAATGGCAATGCCTTTTTATGGTCAGTAAAGATAATATAAGCAGGACTCTCATCATTATAGAAAACAAAAACAAAACAAAACAACCAAACAAAACGCATGAACTAGTGGCTATACTCACTTAAGAAAGACTTTTAATATTTTTTAAGACTTTTAAAATTAATAAGGACATGAATGCTGAGTGAAGTCCAAGTTCTAATAGGTGATTCAGTAAAAATGACTAAATTTTGTTCAAATTCTTTTCTGAATTGTTTTTCTTTTTATGTGAACTTTCACATGTATTCCAAATAAGTTGCATGATTGTGCAGGAAAGCACACAGGTCAATTCCACTTTGTACTCCTATCCTGCATCCAGTTCTAGAGTGCCATTATCTTTGACACAGGAAGACATGTAACTTAGCCAAGTCTACAGTCCAGAGCCCAACACAGGGGAAGGAAAAACATGGTGCAAGGCAATCACTTCTATTCAGTAATAGATCTAATGAAAATAAGAATTTTTACTTATTAGATCTCCTGCGGGTTTTTTAAAATTTATTTATTTTGCGAGAGAGAGAGCGAGAGAGTGAGTGAGCAACAGTAGAACTTCTTAGAGGGAGGATGATGAAAGACGTTGAGAGAAGTTTCACCTCTTTAGATATCAATCCTTAAATTATAAATTTTTATCTTCCTGACAATACCTGCCTTCAAATGATTGTTTCTATATAGGAGACATGTAATTTAATTCACTTTGATTTGTCCCCTAAATAAAGAACCTATGTTTCTACTTGATTCTGGAATGCCCTTAGAATTTTGAGAAAGTAATTTTTGTGAAGTCCAGAAGATTTCTGGAGCTCCTGCTGATTCCTAACCATCCTTCTGGGAGGTGGAGGGAACTGAAGGAGTGAAGGTGACTAGGAATAAATAGAAGGAAAAGTTCCAAACTAAGTCATTCTATCTCCAGACATACGTTTCTAGGAGTCATGCCCTAGAGAAGATCATGAATTCTAGAGAAGTTGTTACAGCTGGCAGCAGAATTAGCAGGTAAATATTTTGTTTTCTCTTGAGCATTTTTATTTCGGGTATCTCAGAACAAAAATCTTTCTGTGGGGGCTCAGTTAGTTAAGCCTCTGACTCTTGATATTGGCTCAGGTCATGATGTAAGGGCTTGTGGGATGGATGCCCGCATCTGGCTCTGTGCTGGCTTGTATAGCCTGCTTGGGCTATAAATTTAATTTTAAAAATTAAAATCCTCTCTCTCTTCCTCTCTCTCTGCCCCTCAGCTACTCACTCTCTCTCTCTTCCTCAACATAAATAAATAAAAACTTTAAAAATTTTTAAAAATCATTCTGTGGGTAAAATCATCTCTATTTCATCTCAATTACTTGGGCACGTAGAACAAGCAATAAATCCATTTTCTGAAGGGTCATCTTCATCTATCCAGAAACCTCCTACGTATTGATTAGAGCCAAGAATGATGTTAGTTCTCAGTCAAACTTCCCCTATGAAATCTCCTAGTGTAGTATTTTCCATCTAATAGAAGTTCCTTCCCCTTGAAAGGTCAGCTGCTGACAGAGTTGGGGGCGGAATTCTTTGGCAACTGTAACTGTGATGGGTCATTTGTAAGTTAATCAACAATGCATACAGTGCCCTATCTTTGCCATGAAAAGCACAACTCTAATGAGTCTCCTTCCATGGAACGTATGGCCGACTTTGTCTTCTGATGTACGTGATGGATAGGTACCACCTCTATTTCTATATTTGTACTCACTGTTAATAGAGACTGACAGGGAGTGAACCGGGTTAGGATTATTAATCACAAAGTTTCTGAAATGCTACAGTGGAGTTGTCAGCCTGGTCATGACCTCTTTTTCATAATGCCCTAACTAATCACATAATGACACTGTATATGAAACACAGTTAGTATATCAAGTAGATATCAGCAGAGGCGGGAGGAACCAGGTCATTTTCAAACAGACTAATGCTTGAGTGAGGCTTATGCTGTGTTTGCCTGGGAATTGGGAGTGCAGTGCATTGGGCTAAGAGTTGAACTCTGCTCAAGCTCTAAACTGGGAGGAAGGACCAAATGAATGTCTATAGAAATGACAGCTGGAGTTTACTTCAAGGATGTTTACAAGAGATATACTTCTCTACTTAGAAACACAAGTCCTTATTTGGTCTTCTCTGTCTGGCTCAATAGAGGATCCCATGAGAGGACACAAAATATATAGAGTAGACAGAGTGAGACTGAATTTAGGAATGCTGTAAAGCTGTCTAGATACCTGTGGAAGAATATGGTATATAACTACTTCAGTGTGCTGCTTCCAACATTGAGATTACACAAATGGCGGATCCACCACTGCCTGGAAGGTTAATAATATTTTGGAAAGATACTAGGCATAAGTAACATGCGGACTTAAGTGCGTAATTATTTCAGTGATCTACATCCTGATTATATCCCAGATGAGTTGTGCATAAGTTAACTGCTCTTGCAGTATCAAGTTTCTCATTCCAAATCGTGCTCTGTTGTAAGTACTTAAGGGTAGAGGGGAAATAAAAAGGATGGCCCCTAACAAGAATCCCTACATGGAGAAAATCTGACTAGATATGATGAAAATTATCAAAAACTTACATTAATTTTAAAATTATTTTGTATACTGAAACTCTAGTAGTAATGAATCTAACAACTATTTCTATAGTTATGAAAATAATATTTATTATAATGATAGAAACTGTACTAAATTATAAAAAATTGGAAAATTACCAATAATTCTGCCACCTAAGGAAACCACTATGTGTACATTAGCATTTTTCTTTGCAGTAGTTTCCCTGTGTGTTATATAGATTTGGAGAAAAAGATTGTGCTGATTATGTAATAGAATAAGAAAAAAAGGAATGACCTCCATATATGGAAGTATGGATAGTTCGCAAGTACACACTCTTTTCTTTTTAATTTTAATATTTATCTTCTTTTTTTTATTTTTGAGAGAGAGACAGAATGTAAGTGAGGGAGAGACAGAGAGAGACACAGAATCCGAAGCTGGCTCCAGGCTCTGAGCCATCAGCACAGAGCCCAGTGCGGGGCTCGAACTCACAAACTGTGAGATCATGACTTGTGCTGAAGTCGGACACTTAACTGACTGGGACACCCAGGTGTCCTCAAGAACACACTTTTGATATCAGATAACTAAGGAAGTTGCAGAATGTTACATATTATAATATGATATCTCCATGATACCATTTACAAATGTTATAAAACACCTACAAGAGGGGCACCTGGGTAGCTTAGTCGGTTAAGCATCTGACTTTGGCTCAGGTCATGATCTTGTGTATGGGTTCGAGCTCCGTATCAGGCTCTCTGCTGACAGCTCAAAGCTTAGAGCCTACTTCAGATTCTCTCTCTCTCTCTCTCTCTCTCTCTCTCTCTTTCTCTGCCCCTCCCTTGCTCACACTCTGTCTCTCTGTCTCTCTCTCAAAAAAAAAAACAAACATTAAAATACCTATAAGATGAATGTATAACATGTTTACGTATGTGTATTTATGGAAGTGTACACATATATATAAAGCGTGTGCATAGAAAATAATATACAATATAACTAGATTATTTATATTTTCCTTTATAAAACAGTGTTTTATGAATTTTGCACAGATTCAGTGTCTCTCAGTCTCTATTTTTTAGAAGGCTAACAAACAGTTATGTGTGTTATGATTTTTGTATCTAGAACTTGCATGTCTCTCAACTTTATTGCCAACCAGGGAATGCCTGCGTTGGGACAGATGAGATGCGGCAGACAGAGGTCTAGTGAGGCTTCACGAGAGTCACAGAGCAAAAAGTTAATATGCTTTTCATTCTCTTTTGCCTCCTGCTACCAAAAGGTTATTAAATCCTAAGATCTTAATATTAACAACTCCCCAGAGAAATAACAATAACATATATTTTTACTTTTCGAATTCCTCTTAGAGAAGAAGGTAGGAGTAAAAGATAGGACGGTTGAGGTGTAACGCTGTATTCTCAAATGAAATTCAATGAAATCGATGCTTGTTAAGAGATTTCCTTTTTCTTATCATTTTACTTCATTTGAACATAATTTCCTTGTTATGCTTGCCTTTTTTTATTTTCTGCTCTCAGCTCTTACTTTCTTCCTTCTCTGCTTTACTTTCTTTTTTAGATGTTCAAGAGTTTGGGAGGGAAGACATTTAAGAATGGCCTGGGGCAGTGGGATGAAAAATTGGAGAAGCATGCTCTTTTACCTTACCGTTTGCGAAAAGCTGCAAATGTTAGATAAAGTTTTAATAAAAAGAAAATGAAAGGATAAATCTAAGACCAATAACTTTGCTAGAAATAAATCACAGAGATGATAAATGGGACTTTAAAATTAAAGGAAACTGTCAGAAAGTTCTTTTTTTTTTTACATGTGTGATTAGTAGGGCCATTGTATAAATTCACTGATTCTTTCAAAAAAATGAAAGCTATTTAAAAAGTATAGGGCCTTATCTTTTAATACAAAGAACTACTCAGGTCTTTCCACAATAAAATGATGACATTTCACCCATTTTCTCTGTTCTTTCAATTTTTTCAAAGCAGCTAGAACAAAAACTAAAATTAAAGGAAAAGATTTTCTATAGGCTTGTCAGGTGATATTTCATCGAAGGAGGCAGCTAGCTATGTTCATTTCCATTAGAAGAAGTTTGTTAAATGTCAGGATTACTTTTGAATCCTGAAACAGAAGTACCAATGTTTTTTTTTTTTTTTTTTAACATAAGTTATCCTGATTAGTATAAAGTCATCCAAGCAAAATAAAATGATTCTAACTTATTTAATTTAGTTGAAAAACTGAAATATTTTTAGGCAGGTTACCTGCCAATTTGTTCTCTTTTAGAAAATAATCCTCAAATTTACTAGTTAATCAAAAACAGACAAGCAGTTGAGAGGTATTTATTGTGTGCCTATGCTCTGACTGCTGGGTCCGATGATACAAAGTTCTTTCCAAGGGGAACTGAAAGCAAAATTTGACTACCTTTTCCAAATAGACACCGTGTGCATTCTTTCATGAACTATACTTATGTAGGTATCTAGGTACAGAACTGTAGAACTGGATGTGTAGTACTTAGCAGTAAGTCTAAGACGTCTAAATGAGTGTTAATGGGGAAGAAAACCCTTCCATGTCTATTATAATTAACCCGGCACACAAAATGTTTTATTACTGCAATTTTGCCTAAAGCAAACAACTGAGCAGAATAAATTTTACTAAAAGGTAAGGAATTTAAATTTAGGGGATATCACGGTGTTAATTTTCTTATTGCATTCCCAATCTAGCTCAACACGTTGATACCAGATACCTATTAAAGATGTACCCTTTTGAGAACATACTTTTTTAGATCTGAATAATGATAAAGAAAAATAAAGGTTAGGGACCTGTTTCAATCTTTGTAGTTTGTAGTATGCAATGTCGAAAATCGGTTTATTACCTTCTATCAGTATGAAATGAGCATAATATGTACAGAGTGCAGTTATTTTGCTTCTGGCATTTGATGAAAAAGAGAAAGCTGTAGGAATATGACATACAAGTATGGTATATGTGTACATGTCCTTTTATCACTCTACATTCACTTCAAATAATTGTACTCACAAAACCTCTTCTTGGCATACAGAAAACTCTTTCTCCAAATCCATCCTGTTCTGACTTAATCGATCATTCTTGGCATGGATGCTGCCATACTTGGTGAAAATCCATAATTCTCTTATTCCCATCTCACAGGATAGCCTAATGAAGCTGGCTTACATATGTGTCTCAGGAATAGAATGTAGGTGGAATCTTGTAAATCTAAAGTAAGGTCAGGTGGTAACTCCCTTTCTGATTCATGGGAGCTCTGTTCTTCAGGTATCTCCAAATAGAAAGAGAAATATTCAGTGACGATGGTAACCTAAAAGAAATTGGGAACGTCTTTTCAGACTTCTCTTTAGCGATTTTCTTTATTTCCCTGCTTTGTCTCCTCACATCTAGCTAAAATGAACCATGGCGTTGCTGTTCACGGCCTACTCAAGATCCTCTCTTCTCTTTTTTTTTTTTATTCAAAAAACTTTCGGTTTTATTTCTCCCTCATATTTAGTTGGCAGTTCCTTCACAACTTCCTGTTTGTCTCATTTACAAGAATGGCACCTTAGTGGGCAGCACAGTGTTTCTTAGGAGTCTACACAAGGTCCCTTCTTGTTTCAATCTTCTGGAAAACGTAAACTCAATTAGCTAAGATGTGCAGATGACTGGTTATCCTCCTAGACTAATTCATCCTATAAGCTCCAAAGTTGTAACAGAATATTCTGCTAGACATGTCTGCTAGGAAATCACTTAGACACTTCCAAATTTTCCAAAATGAAGTCAAATAATTTTGGGTGCAAAACTTCCCTCTACCCACAGGCTTACATTGCTTTGTTCTGTACAAAGCCTGTGTTCTTTATTTTCCAGATGCATAGTTAGATTATATTTCCCATTAGATGTAGCCATATGCCTGTGCAGTTACTACATACATGTTATTAAAGGTGATGGGAGCTATGATCCGTACCACTCATATAAACCTCTCGCCATGAGTAACCTTTTATTCGCTCTGTCTATCTTTTTATTTGTTGATTGGAGAGGATCCACAAACACCCAGGTAGTTGAATTTAAAATTTAAATGACCTCGCAGAATGCCCTTCAACCAGGAATACTCACATTGAGCTATGGTATAAACTAGAAATAACTATTATTATTATTATTATTATTATTATTATTATTATTATTAAAGATGAGAAATCAACATCTATCTATTACATCAACTAATGTTACTTAAATTACATGAAGGCTCTTATTTTCCCTGAAAATAAATTCCACATGCCCAAGCATATACTGTAAAACTCTTTACTATCTGGCCCCTGATTACTTTTTCCATCTCAATTTTGGCCTCCTGAAAACCTATTCCATAAACAGAATATATTACCCCTCTTCATCCTGCATATTTCCATAGTGCCTTTAGGGTGGAGTCAAGATGTCATTTCCTTGAACTATCAGACTCCTTGCAAATCTAGGCCAAAAGGCCTTTGTGGAATATTATAGTATGGGGTACGTACCTCTGTCTTAGTCTCATAGCGTGCTTTAATCTCCCACTAGTCTGTAAATTTCCTGAGAGCAGGGACTACATTTCCCATTATTATATGCCTAATACTTAGCATAATACCTGGGATAAAACTGATGTATAGAGTGTATTTATTGAAAAAATAATTCAGTTACAATGTACAATGATAGGTCTACAAAAATAATTAATTAAATAATTAAGTATAACTCAAAAATATTGTGAGTCAGACACTGTGATCTGCTGTACTTGAAATATAATGTGACAATCCTAAACCCGAATTCCTATCTTGACTCTAATAATACTTGTCAAGTAAAGCAGAACTGGTATCACCAAATTCATTCCCTACCTGAAGATTGAATATTAAAATGCAACTATGTGTGGTACATGATTAATTGAAGTTGGATATCACCACTGCTAATATGTAATCCATTACTAAATCATAGGTGACTTGATACAGACAAAATATAGAAGTATTATAGATATTGGTAAAAGCACTAGAATAGCAAATAGGGTTCTCATTTTATCTTTATCAAGTATGCAAAAACAACATTAGATGTATAGCAATAAGTATGACCCTTAAACTTTCGAGGTCCCAACTTTACTATTAATAATATTTAATAACAAACATTAAGTACTTATTGGATATACTATCTATATACATAGTCATATTAGGTTTGGAAACAAAGTGGGTGCATACGATAGACAAATTCCTAACATTAAATGTCTTAGACACTGATAGGGAATAGAGATAACTATAACATATTGCCATAAGTACCATGGAGAGCAACCACAGGAACTCACGTGAAAGGGGCCTCTTCATCTATATTTGAGAGGTTATTTTCAAGAAGGACATATAAATATACATTCACTACTCTACTTCAGATAGGAATGCTACAGTTTTCGTATTAATTTTGTCAGTGTTACAAAGTATTTGAAAGGCTCTGGATTCTGTAAAGCAAGATAATATAGAATACGATATTGATTGTTTTAGCTCCTTTGAAAATAAAGGTTTTGTCATTGAAGTTTGTAAAGGTATCAGAATTAGCATATATAGTATTCCTCACTTTTAAACTATATGGTTTGTAGTGGTCAAATTGTAGTTTTTCTTTATTTTCTATTATCCATTGTTTTATCTACTATCATCATTATTTTCATGACAATCACCATACATAGCAATAGCAACACACATTTTTAAGTTTAATGATTTATTTTGGGAGAGACACAGAGCATACAGGAAGGGCAGAGAGAAAGAGAGAGAGAGAGGATCCCACGCAGGCTCCACACTGTCAGCATGAACCCCAACACAGGGATTAATCCAATGAATCATGAGAACATGACCTGAGCATAAATCAAGAGTCAGACACTTAACCAACTGAGCCACCCAGGCACCGTGCAATACACATTTTTTAAGCACTTACATGTTTTCATTATCCTGCTTTTCCTCAAACCTGCAAACAAGTATGAACTAGTTCATACTCTTAGTGGGTTTTAAGTTATGATCTAAGTTAAAGATACATAAAGACGATCTTTAGAGGTTTACCAGGTACACATCTTTTCCCCTTAATGCTTAGCAATGTATCCGAAATATGTAACAAAATGTCAAAAATATGTGTTGAATTATGGAAATAATTCCATCCAGACAATAGAATATCACTCAGTGCTAGAATGAAATGAGCTATTAAGCTATGAAAGAAATGGAGGATTTGAACATGCATTTACCAACAGAAAGAAGCCAATCTAAAAAGAAAGCATGGTACATATTCCAAGTATGTGACAAAGGCAAAACTGGAAACAGTACAAGGATCACTGGCTACCAGTGGGTGGGAGAAGGAGAAGGGTGAGTAGGTGGAGGACAAGATATTTCAGAAAATACCTTGTATGATATTATAATGATGGGTTCTACATTTGTCCCAGCCCACCGATGTGTAGCACCAGGAATGAATCCTCTTGTAAACCATGGACTTCAGGTGATTACACCTGTCAGTGTACATTCATCACTTGTAACAAATGTACCCCACTCGTGGGAGATGTTGATAGTGGGGTAGGTTATGCATGCATGAGGGCAGAGAGTAGATGAGATATCTCTGTACCTTCCTTTCAATTTTATGAGAACTTAAGAATTATCAAAGATTGTTGTTTTAAGTCACAAGTATTAGAGAAATATTTAGTAAATAAAGGTCAGCAGTATTTTTGAATTAATGAATCAATAAATGAGTGAAAGATGGGAGAATGATTCACTTCAAGTTATGTTGTCCAAGACCCTGACAGTCTGTTTGTGGAGTTTATTTGATAGAAATTCTGTACACGGAAGTATATGAGAAAGCAAATCAATTGTTGTAAAAAGGAAAATTAACTTGAAAGCAATATAGACAACAGAGTAGAGGAGAGGGAGCTTGGAAGCAGACAGTCCAAGTTACAAGATTTATGCAATTATCCATTAATTACTGTGTTTTCTACTGCCACATAAAGTAGGCTGGCATGATAATTTAGTTATCTTTGCTGACAGCAGGTTCAGTCTGTAAGATGAAGATTGCATGACTTTTCATTTAAAGTACTTGAGAGGCACCTGGGTGGCCCAGTTGAGCGTCTGACTATGGCTCAGGTCATGATCTCACGGTCCGTGAGTTTGAGACCCGCGTCAGGCTCTGTGCTGACACCTCAGAGCCTGGAGCCTGCTTCAGATTCTGTGTGTCCCTCTCTCTCTGCCCCTCCCCCACTCATGCTCTGTCTCTCTCTGTCTGAAAAATAAATAAACATTTAAAAAAATTTAAAGTACTTGAGGGGCACTTGGGTGGCTCAGTCAGTTAAGCATCCCACTTTGGTTTAGGTCATGATCTCACAGTCTGTGGGTTCAAGTCCCATGTCGGGCTCTGTGCTGACAGCTCAGAGCCTGGAGCCTGCCTCAGATTGTCTCTCCCTCTCTCTCTGCCTCTCCCCCGCTAACGCACGTGTTCTCTCTCTCTGTCTCAAAAATAAATAAACATTAAAAACGTTATAAAGAAATAAAGTAACATACTTGAGAAAAATTAATATAATCCTTTTCTCCATTATATAAAGGGTATTAATGTACGTAGGCAGAATTCTAGAATACTAGTAGATTCTAGTATGAAGTAAGCAGGGATGTTAATTTCAAAGTTCATATTTGCATAGTGTTTGTTCGATTATCTTTTCTTGAACTTTAGGATATTAAAGTAAACCGTTGTTTAAACACAGTTTTGTCCTAGCTTCAGTGAACACAAAGATAATAGCAGAGTAATTTGACAAATAGGTTGGAGTTATAGAGCAATCTAAAACCATTTTTAAGAATTGGATGAGCCAAGTGTAATTGATTCTTGTATGTGAGGAGCGTATTGAAGAGAAATGCACCAGCAATCAAACACTCCGTTCTTTTCTAAATTAACCTTAATGAGAAAGGAAAAATCATAATTTGCTTAGTGGAAAAACACTAGAATAGAAATTAGTTCACATGAGAGTAAAGTGCTTTCTGTCTTTGATTTGTTCCGAGGTAACTTACTCAAGACACTTAATAACTATTCTCTAATCGAATGTGCGTGGTGTGTGTGTGTCCATGAGACAGAGAGAGACAGAGGGGCAGAGACAGAGAGAAAGAGACAGAGAGGAGTCCAAGAGAGATTTTTACATGTATTCAGGGAAAACTTTCATAATGGAAAGCTTAAGTATGTCATACTTGATTTTCTTAATGGTTCTTACTCAGCCATTTGAGTTCTGTTCAAAAACATCATTAGATAGCATTAAGACATCGCTTTTCTTTCTTGCAGAAACATGCCTTCCCTCCTTTTCTCACTCTGCATATCCTACTCTTTCCTGTCAAACATACTTAGAGATCACGTGTACCTACTGGCTACATTGTTAAATCTAAGAAAGTTAAAATGATTATGATTAGAAAGTACCATTTACTGAGCAAACATGTAAGGAGTGCTAATTCGATATTGCAGAGAAAGTTTTTAAAAGAGAAGAAAATTTGGGTCAGGAGGTTTTTTGCTATGATTTCATATAATTTTTGAAGAGAGTAGAACAATCCCCTGCCAGCAGGACGTGGACTTTATCCAGTGGTGTTTAGACCAGCTTGTGCCAGTAGCAAGAGTAGATAGTTCCTGTCAATTCTCACCCCATATGACGCGTTTTCAGTCACCTGAAGTCAGCGGCAGTGGAAGTATTTACATTAAGGAAATCAGCAAACAGTGCACATCAGCACTTCGTCCCGCCCCCATCTGGTTTTTAAATCTTTACTCCCACATCCCTGATTTTCTTTTCATTTTAATAACAATAATCCAACCGCCCTCTTATCCAAGCTCCACTAAGATTCGTGAATGAGTTCAGATTGCACATGGCGGCTGTCAAAGGGGTTTCTCTGTGAGCACCGTAAACTGTGGCGGTGATCTGCAAACTTTCTGAACATGCAGCCTCCCTAATATATGTATATTTACTTAATTACCATTTGACGAATATATATGCATTCAGGGCTCTATTGATAAATTATTTATAGCAGTCAATAGAGTAAAAATAAGGATGTGTCAAAACAAGGAATATTTTGAATTAATAATTTTATTTTCATGTGTTAGCTTTATTAAAACCTCTGGGCCTTTACTATAGTTGTTGAAGCAAAATGAACAAATGTTTTAGAATTTATTAAAAAAAAAAGAATAAAAGGAAAGGAAAAGAAAAATTTTATCCAAGTCCAATGGAGGTCAGCTGCCCAGATACACAATCTTCAGAAAGAAGAGAGTGATCCGGAGGAGAAATGTTTAACCAGCGTTATACATGATTTTTGTTACATCACTTTACAAATCATCATGAAAAAGGACCTTTCAGAAAATTACGGACTTTATTTTATGTTTCTAGTATGTACAACGTCGCAGGCTTTGGAAATATGGGAACATAACTTAGGGAGATTTTTACTCTTATTTTAAGTTTGAAATATTTCTTGTAGGTTATTTGCTAACAAAGCAGATAGATGTACATTGTGTGCTCAGGGCAGAAATAGAGCTCACAGTTTTTGAAGTTTGGTGTTGTCACTCTCAACCTGGTAAAGTTCAGCTTCCTTGGGAGCCCAGGAGCAGGACCCACAAACATTAAAAGCTGAAAATGTGTTTTATCATAGTGCTATAATTACTATTTTACACAGTAATGTACTTGTATTGGCTCTCTTATTTGTGAATATTCAGGTTTAGCATTTTGGAAAAATAACCTTAAAAACCTTTGTTTTTATTTTTAGTTTATTTTGATACTTCGTTGTATTAGCTGTGATATCTGAAAATGAGGTATCCCAAAGATACATAATATACCAAAATATATACAAATAGAATAATAGTAATGGCTAAACTTCAAAGTATTACTTTTTCAATCTGTGCGTATAAATATGTGAAAACTTTTCTTAAAATTGAGAGGTTAAAATCCTATCTTCTAAAAACTTTTATGCTCTTATCAACTAATCTAAAAATGTTCTATTTTTATGAATAAATGGTTCAAAATTTATTGAAGATATTTTGAAACACTTTAAATAGATTAGAATATGCTTCAATTTTTTAAATGTTTTATTTTTGAGAGAGAGAGCATGAGCGGGGGAGGAACAGACAGAAGGGGACTGAAGATTGGAAGTGGGCTCCATGCTGACAGCAGCAAGTCTGGTATGGGGCTCAAACTTAGGAACTGTGAGGTGGTGACCTGACTTGAGCCAAAGTCGGATGCTCAACTGACTGAGCCACCCAGGTGCCCCTAGAGTATGTTTCCATTTTTTAAGCATACAGATTAGACACATTATTTCAAGCCATACAAATTATTTTAGGTAACAAAATCATGAAGTAGTGGAAAATATTCAAATATTCATATTTCATAAGTGTTTGTTACTAACAGAAATTTACATCATAAAAATTGTTTCCTCACTCATTTTAAAATCATGACCTTGACGTTTTTGGAATGGATCATGTTTATCTTTTCAAAAATATCTATCAAGTAGTATTCTACTAACAGACATTTATCATCAAATAAGAATCAACACATTTGGAATTCGTAATATTTGTAAGTAAATAAAAAGGTGTCATTCATTTTTAAGTTCATACAGCCATTCTCCATATACTTATAAAATATTTATAAGTCTGCTATACATTCTAAAGTTCTCATTTTTTGAAATTAATGATCTGGATGTTGTCATGTGTATCTTGTGCACCTCCGATTTCCACCTATATAAAGGGACAATAGCCTTTCTCTGAAAAATACCGTGAATGAAATCTATGCATGGTATGATCTCTGTACATTGAGATTAGAACATTGGCTTGTTCTCAAAATGTTTTTAAGGTATTATTTACCTTAAAAGACATACATTTTCCAGCGCATCTTTCCTTTCGTAGCTGATAAAAATCACTTCTTAATACATGAGTCTGTGAAACAAAATCTAGAAAATAAAATGAGAGACCTTAAAAATATTGGACTGTCATGTAACTCTACAGGTAACCTCCCACAGTGCATAATTTTCCTGCAGTTTGTTCCTTTAAGTCATCAATAATATATTCTTCCCACCTACCAACAGTGTATACTGACAAAAGAAAGCATTTTTATTTATTTCCATTTCGTTTTCCACATACTATTCTAGCTGATTTTAGCAGAATGTTTCAGCAGTGGTGTAAGCCCTTTGTCTTCCATTATTAAGAACCATGAAGAAATTCATTATTTTTCTGAGATATTGCTGTTGGGTTTTTGTCTTCTCTTATAATGTGGTTGTCCAATTAGAAAACCGGCCCTGACATTTGTTTTAATATGTAACGTGTTCTGAAGTATTTATCATTCTTTATTACCGTTTGTTTTTTTTTGTAGAAAGATTGTTAAGTCGATTTTCCGTTTTCTAAATGTTGTGTCGGTTAAGACTAGAGAACATAATCAGTAAAATAACTTAACCAGGTACACAAATACCGCCTTACAATGCAACTTACAGAAAAGTGAGGGAAGACGGCCCTTACAACTCCCTGGCCTTGTGGAAACCCAGCACTTCCTTAAGGCTATCCCTCATACCAACAGGTCATGTGACTACCTGAGGGAGACTAGTTCTATTTGATACATTAAATATTACTAAAACCTAAGTTGTATCTCATTTTTTAGGGTAAAAACAGAACAGTAGAAGGCCTAATATTTAGCCCCTAGACCACGATGGTTTGTTTTGTGCCTTGGAAACAACTCTTTTATGTACGCAAATGAATTTACTGGTAGCTCAATGGCTCTCAAATGTCCATGTACCTAAGAAATACTCTGGGGGTGCTTAATTTTTTTTTAATTTTTAAAGAATATTTTGTAATATTTATTTTTTGAGAAAGAGAGAGACACAGAATGTGAGCGAGGGAGGGGCAGAGAGAGAGGGAGACACAGAACCTGAAACAGGCTCCAGGCTCTGAGCTGTCAGCACAGAGCCCAACACGGAGCTCGAACTCACAGAACATGAGATCATGACCTGAGCCGAAGTTGGACGCTTAACCAACTGAGGCACCCAGTCACCCCTATATTTAAAAAATTTTTAAGTGTATTTATTTATTTTGAGAGAGACAAAGTGTGTGTAGGGGAGGGGCAGAGAAGGAAAGAGAGAGCCTGATGCAGGGCAGGGAGATAGAGCCCATGAGCCGTTAGATCATGATGTGAGCTGAATTCAAGAGTCAGTAATCCAGCTCAACCAACTGATACACCCAGACACCCCTCTGGGGATGCTTTAAAATGCATATTTGCAAGCCCTACTCTAGACCTTCCGAATAGGAATCATTGCGAGGTGGTGTTTAAACCAGATAGCTAAATTTGGAAAACTCCCCTAAGTAATTTTGTTATAAATACACTACAAATTACATACTGATAGCTATCGATTTTGAGTATGGAAAGTGAAATCAATGGAGTAGAGCTTAGGAGGCTGAGGACACATGACTCAACCTGAAATGCCTAGAGTCCAACAGAGATAGGTTGTTTTCCCAGTATATATTTACAACATGTTATTCTGAAGGGGTGCTATAGGGAGACAATATAAAGAGGCAATATAAATAGCCCCAATCAGGCTTTGTGTAAAGCAGGGAGATAGTTTATAAAGCCTAGCATTACAGGTTCCTTTGCAGGCAAAACAAATCATGAGATACAAAACTGTTACTTAAACAGAATCATTAAGTAGTTTTTGTTTGTTTGTTTGTTTTACCATTTTAGTGGTATGTGTCTGTGTATTTACCACGGTACATTTCAAATTTCCTCCCCCTTTTAATGTTATATCCACTAGTAATAGTGAAATTTTCACAATATTTTCCTCTTCTGAGGTTCTGCTAAGAGATAGCAAATTTAATTCAATTTAGATGACTGTAAGATAATTAGTCTTGGGATACGGGGACTGGGACATTGATCCGTCCTGCAGCACTGATGAGGAAAAATGATACAGAAGCGAGTGTAGGAAAACGCTTGTCAATATCAGACCCAGGGCACAACGTCAGAAAAGGAAACATGTTAAAGTAAAGGAGCCACTGAGGATAAGAGATGAAGCATGTTTTTAAGATGAGATTGGACATACTGCAGACATAATGACATTGAAAGTTTGGCAGATGACAAGATAATAGGGCTCCCTAAAGTCCAGGTGAGAGGTCAAAAAGTAAAATGGGTTTGGAGTAACTAATAATGGAGATGATCGATGTTAAAAATAAGAATAAAAATCAGTCATGCCATGACTTCACAATCGGCTCAACATTTAAGGTAGACATCTGATCTTAAGTAATACAAATTAAAGACTCTAAATTAAGGTGAAGTAAATTTTTAAAAGACTGTATTATCATAGGTTTAGAAATTAGGCATTATATGTGCAGATTCTTCAGATTTCTGAACTAAGCATTTAACCTAGGTACATTTTCAATTTTTAATTCTTACCTACTTTCCATAGCAAAGGGTATGACATATATTTATGAAAAATGTGTAGTGATATAAAATACTTGAAATAACATGCACATCTACATTATGAACAAAATAGTCTTAAAAGTATTAAGGCAAAGAATTTCGATATGCTAACGGAAGCAGCCTAGCTTAATAACCAGAACTTTAGAACAGTTTGCACATACTTTTTTTTTAAAAAGAATACTCATTTCATACCTCTTAAATTCTGAGCTAGGAAAAGTTATCACTGGATAACATTCTTGTGTTCTCAAATTCATATAGTATGATGCTAAGAAAAAATAAAATTGAAGGAAAATAATTCAGCCACGTCAAGAAAAATCATTTATATTGTCAACAGAAATATTCTACAATGAAAATTTGAATTCATAAAGTTTAAATGCGGCTTATAATCTAACTTCTAAAAATATGTCTGATATCTCCTTCCTACAAAAAAAGGGGAGAAAAAATATAAGGGAAATATTGCTGATCTTATCTAGCAGTTTGATAAATTTGAACTTCATCTTTCTGGTCAGCCCTAAAGATAAGAGCTATAAAGTAGCAATTTAGCTTAATTTTGTCTTCCAACTCTAAACAGATTCCAAGTAATGAAAATTCTCAGGGAGTGATGTCTGCTTCTCCTGTTTTATCTCCTAGATTCTGTCTATATCAAGACACTAGTAATTTACTCTTAGACAGTAAAATTGCACTCTCTTTCAGTGTAGATGAATCGTAAAATTATATTAAGAAATTAATTTTAGAAGTAGAATTAGGAATAATGCTAGCATTGACCAACCTTTCATACATTTGTTAGTCAATTTTTACTCTTTAATAAAATGTCCATTTACTTGCAGTACTTTTCTTCTTTGCTTCTCTGCTTTTGTTTGCTTTTGTTTCAGTTTCCATTTATGTAACATTGACATATTGTAGATAAGATCTTTTAACTACAGCATCCATTGTCAACATTTTCTCCCATTCTGTCGCTTGTTATTTTTGTTCATGAGATCTTTTGTCTTACAAATATATTGAATTAGTGGGGCATTTTATGTATCATTTTATGGTTTTGTTTCAAAAATAATCAGGTGGCTATGTGCCCCAGTATTTAGAATCATTTTAATCTCTTGAAAGGAACACACATTTTATTGAAATTTCATGTCACTCTTTATTCATTTTATGGTTTTTGCCTTGGATCTTTTTTGGTCATATTGCCATTGTGAACAATTATTAATATTAGGATTACTGTGGTAGAAGTAGCCAGTTGTCTACAAAAGCCCTTTTCTGTTCAAGTTCATTATGTTGGAGACTCCTATAACCTCACATCTTTTCCTGTTCCTCAAGCATCCACATACTGAGATAAAGCGTTTGCCTGTTTGCGTATTTTAGGGTGTGTATTATTTTCCTTTGCCGTTGTAACAACTCACCACAAATCAGTCCCTTAACACAACACAAATTTATTAGCAATTAACAAAGTCAGAAATGTGAAATAGGAATCACTGGGTTAAAATCAAGCTATCGACATGGACTATATTTTTTCTGGAGTTTCCAGGGAAAAGCCTTTTCTAGCTTCTAGAAGCGTTCTTCATTCCTTGATTATGGAAAACATCTTCAAAACCAGCAGTCTCCTCATTTTCACTTTCACTTAGGTAGTTATGTCTCTACATATTATTTTCTTTCTGCATCTGACGTTCTTGCCTACTTCTTTCACTTATAAGAGTGCTTGTGCTGATCTTGGGCCAATCCAGGGTAATCTCTCTAGCTCAAGATTCTTAATGATTTCTTTTTAAAAAAATTTTTTTTAGTGTTTATTTATTTTTGAGACAGAGAGAGACAGAGCATGAGCAGGGAGGGGCAGAGAGTGAGGGAGACACAGAATCCGAAGCAGGCTCCAGGCTCCGAGCTGTCAGCACAGAACCCGACGCGGGGCTCGAACTCACGAACCACGAGATCATGACCTGAGCTGAAGTCGGACGCTCAACCGACTGAGCCACCCAGGCACCCCTCTTAATGATTTCTACAAAATTTCTTTTCTTGTTTACTTATATTCAGTTTCCAGGGATTAGGACATGGCCATATTTGGGCGTCCAAATCCTTGAGTTCAAAACTGTCTTCTCATTTATTGCTAAAGACTCAGCACACAAAGCAGTATGTATAAGAGTAGTACATCCATATTTTCTTAAAGTTTTGAATAGTTTTAAGCCAAAATGAAAACTCCATAAAAGTCATAAGGAGAAAAAATTTCATGGAATTATACTTCATAAATAAAAACAAGCCAAGACTTTTTTGCCCTTTCCCTATAAATAACTTTTGGTATAATAAAATGACCTACAAAAAATTAAAAGACACATTGCAATGTTGGAGAAAATGTTTACAACATATACAATGTAAAAGAGATTTTTTTTTCCTCACGGATACAAAAATGACCCCTGGAAACAATAAGTAATGATGTTCAATATCGGTAGTGGTCAGGGAGATATACATTAAAATAAAAAGGTTTATGTAAAAATATCATGTTATCTAGTACTTAGGGAGGCTGTAATGTGATTCACTCACACACCCTTGGTGGAAGTAAAATTTGTACAGCATTTGGAAGGAACGTATCTTTTGGAAATTAAAAATACTTCTACATCTAAATAAATATTCTAGAGACAAATGAGCACAAGAGAATCATGTACAAACATGTTTCTAAAACATCATTTGAAATAAGTAATATTGGGGGCCCCTGAGTGGCTCAGTCAGTTCAACATCCAACTCTTGACTTTAGCTCAGATCAGGATCTGCTGGTTTGTGAGATTGAGCCCCACATTGGGCTCTGCACTGACAGTGCGGAGCCTGCTTGGAATTCTCTCCCTGCCTTTTGTTCTGCCCCTCCCCTGCTCACACTTGCTCTCTCTCTCAAAATAAATTATATAAAAAAAAAAAAAACAAGAAAGAAATAAGCAATATTGGAAAAGAATTAAATTGCACTGCAGTAAGGAAATGGTTAAATTAATCTAGTCACATGGGTACAAGTATTCAGAACTAAAAATAATGAGATAAACTCCCTATGTTTTAACATATGAATACCTCAGAGTTCCTCTTTGCCTAGTTGTGTCGCCAAGCTAACAGACCCCACCTCCATGGGCCACCGGGGAGGGTCCTTTAGTTCTTCAGACTCTGTGGCTGCTTGTCTCCCAAGATGACACAGGAAATGGGGTTCATAACGAGGAACCCAGAAAAAAAGCCATCGCCCAATGATGTAAAACCTGGGGGAAACCTATTAACCTCAGACACTGGCCAGAACGGTTAGTATTTGTCCATTTCTTAGTCAAGGAAAGTTTTACAATTATTGATTTACCATAATATTTCTCAAGTAACAGATATATTCCACTCTAGGAAATCTAATAAAATATATGAAAATCCCGATATATAAAGATTTTTGAAGATTTTGAAAAAGTAGCATTTGCCATACATGAATATAAAGGACCTCTGATTTCATAGTGTGTAGAAGACATTACTTGATGAAACTGAAATTTACCAATAAACGTTTAGGAAATATAGTTTATCATCAAATTTGCAAGGGTTTGGTTATTGCATAGACCCAGAAGAGCTGCGTTTTAAGAGCCTGTTCTCTTCTCCCCATGTTCATGGGGAATTTGTGCACAAGTTCTGCTAATAGTTTTTGAGTTTAAAGAATAACAAGGGAGCAGAGCATCAGAGGAACTTTGAGATCCAGATGAGTTTGGTTGTTTGTTGAGACTCCAATGAGTTGTGCATTAAAGCCAACCATGCAGTTCAGTCTCCCCTTCAGTTCCTTTGCAGTGGGAATCAGTAGTCGTGCATACCTGAGAAGGTAAACTGGAACAGCACAGAATTTTAATCTGTCGGCCTTTCCCACATACAACTGTACGTGACTTGATTTATTAAAATCGTGAAGGATGTTTACGACTTTGGATGATAGCTAGGAGGAGGGTTTGCATTGAAGTCCCCTCACTCTCTGCTCTAAACCATTAATTGTTTATCATACACATCATCTCCTTTTCCTGACAGACATTTTCTCAGCAGGACTTCGTCCAAGTTCTTCCAAAGCCTGAATTTAGAGTATTTTTTGAAAACTTTTCGTCAACAAGCTGCTTTTCCGGTCTTTTATCTGTTCCATCTGTCTCCCGAGCCCTCCCGAGACATCTTTTCATCTTGCTCTCATCTTTCCAGGCCTAATGGCCAGCACCTTTGATGAGAGTGCTCGATTTTTTCTCTTACTTGTAAACCAGTCTCTGTTTTTGTAGTATTTGTTGTAGAACAGCAGACACTTCAATCCTCTCTGGTCAGTCTTGCATCTGTACGTCTCATTTCTCTCTTGCTGTCTCCCTCCCTCCTTCCCTCTCCTTTTCCCCTATCTCTCAGCAGAGGGATGAATTCTTCAATAAATCATTATTTGCATGTGAAGAATACTCAGCTTGTTTTCCAGCGTCACTTATTTCAACAGTCTCTTATGTGGTTGGTTTTCTTATTTTGCCATTTATTTGGTGGCTCTTGTTTTCATTTATTCTTAGCATTCTATCTTCTCTCCCTATTTTTTCATTGTAAGTTATTTTTATGATTATTTTCTAGCTTGTACCTCTTGTCTGTGTAATTCTAGGGCCGTACCAGAATGCATTCATATTTGGGAAAATCATTTGTTCTTTTTATCTTCATTTTAAGAAATTTGTCATTTGGTTTTTAATTTCCCTGCTTCTAACAATCTGCACATCATTGTATGTCCTAAATAACTTTTGTAATATAATTAATAAATCCTCATTACATTTAAGTAAATATTTTGATGTATACAAATATATTTACTGCAAAATATATTTCATAGTTTATGGAACGTTTTTTATATGAACCAGTAACAGTATATGCCTTAGAAAATATTACCATAGGGGCACCTAGGTGGCTCAGTTGGTTAAGCTTCTGACTTCGACTCAGGTCATGATCTCACAGTTTGTGGGTTTGAGCCCCACATTGGGTTCTGTGCTGACAGCTCAGGGCCTGGAGCCTGCTTTGCATTCTGCGTCTCCCCCTCTCTCTGCCCCTCCCGTGCTCATGGTCTGTCTCTTAAAAATAAGTAAACATTTAAAAAAATTTTAAATAGATTATTATAGAATATATTATCTTTTAAATTATTTTGTTTTTATTTTTAAACTGAATATAATCTAAGAAGTTTAAAATTCTTTAAGACTTCATTTATAATAGTCATTAGCGAAGTGAAGTTATTCTTAGAGAGTCTACAATATCTTTAGGGTCAAAGAACTCCAGGCGCTTTACCAGAGGGTTCATAGATCTAATTTAATAGTTAGAGTAATCCTATAGCATGATCTTAGAGCCTCATTTTTTTTCTTTTCTTTCTTTTTTTTTTAACTTTAATTTGTAAAAACCGAATCACAGAGAACTTAGTTAAGACATTTCTTGAAAGACCTACATAATATTAATTGTTAAAACTCAAATCTGGGTGCCCAGAAATTTTCTTTTTATGATTTTCTTTTATACTGCTCCAGTTCACCTACTTTCAGTTTCTTATCAGCAAAGCCCTACTATTTACAGTAAAGGTCACAATTCTCCGATCCCCTCATATGTCAATTTCCCACTTACTATTTTCATGCCGTTCTTATTTCTATCTGTACCCTGGAAGAAACCTCAAAAGTAAGCTCTACAGAAATCATTGCATTTTCCTCTTTATTTAGTTCCACTTTAACTGCCTCGAGTGTGTAAGTGTGTACTTAATTGTCATTTTTTATCACTATCTGTTGTCATTCTACCTTACAAAAACTTGTACTACTCCTTTTTTAAAATTTCATATGGCTGGGCACCTGGGTGGCTCAGTTGGTTAAGCATCTGACTTCAGCTCAGGTCATGATGTCACGGTTTGTGGTTGAAGCCCAGTGTTGGGCTCTGTGCTGACAGCTCAGAGTTGGAGCCTGCTTCAGATTCTATCTCCCTCTCTCTCTGCCCCTCACCCACTCATACTCTGTCTCTCTCTGTCTGAAACATAAAATTTCATATGGCTGATATGTTTTTTAAATAAACTTTATCAGGAATTAATTTTTAGAAAATAAAATGCACCCATTTATAGCATATAGTTTAATGCACTCCGACAAATACATACACTGATGTAACCATCATCACAATCAAGGTATTGAATATTTTGAACATTTGTATGAGTTCCAACATGACCCCATATATAGTAACCCTTCTTCAACCTGGGCTCTAAACAAATTAGATCTGCTTTCTGACACTATAGTTGATTTTTATCTTATTTGGTATTTCTCATAAATTGAACAACAGGACATGCACCCTTTTGACAATCACTCCCAGTGCTCAGCAATGTTTTTAGCAATTCACTCATGAAATGTATCAGTAGTTTGCTCTCGTTCATTGTTCAGTAGTGGTCCATTATATGCATGTGCCACACTTTGCTTGTCCATTCTCTGGTTGATGGACACAGGGATGGTTGTCAAATTTTTATTATAATAAATAAAGCTATTGGGGTGCCTGGGTGGCTCAGTTGGTTGTGTGTCTGACTCTTGATCAACCAGGTCATGATCCCAGGGTCATGCGATCAAGCCCCATATCTGGCTTCACGCTGGGCATGGAGCCTGCTTGAGATAGTCTCTCTCTTTCTGTCCATGTGTCTGTCTCTCTTCCCCCTCTACTCCTCTCTCACACTTGCACACTCTCTCTCTAAACTAAAAAATAAAAATAAATAAATAAAACTATTAAAAACTCACATGTAAGTCTTCATATGGGTGTATGTTCTCATCTTCAATAAAAATCTAGAAGTAAAATTACTGTCTCATATAATGAATATAGGGTTATTTCTATAAGAATTTGCCAAAGCATTTTCCAAAGTGCTTGTCAAAATTAGTATCTCTCTTCAATAATTTATGAGAGTTCAAGTTCCACATCTTATCAACACTTGGTTTTGGTGATCTTTTAAATTTAAAATTTTCTAGAAAGTGTGTGAAACCATTCCATTGTGATTTTGACATTTCTCTAATGACTGACAATATTAAACATAACTCATGTGCTTGTTTTACACTTGGATATTTTCTTTTATAAGTATCTGTTCAAATTCTTCACCTGTTTTTATCGTGGCATTGTATTTCTTTTATTTATTTGCAGGAGCAATTTTTAGTATGATAAAACACCAGTTCCCAACTGAGTGTAATTGTTTGTCACATTTTATGAACTAAAAAAAAAAAAAAAAAAAAAAAAAAGACAAGTAAGTCAACTGTAAATGTTGGTTTGTTTACTGCTGTGCTATTCCCAAATTTCCTAGCACAATTGAAGATAGTATCATTTCACTTTATTACCTCAATTAAATTTTTTCAATGATTTAATGATATATTTGAATAATCTTAAGTAGGTGGCAGAGGGTTCAAAAATCACTCAAACTGTTTTGAAACCTTGATGATGCTACCTACTGATACTTTCTCACAATGTATTTTATCTCTCTGAAAGTTAATTAACTTATTTTAAAATGAGTTGTTTTGAAGATTTAAATGTGACTGTGGTCTATATGGGGGAAGGGGCCAGGGAGATCTTCATTTCTGGTACAGAAGTACTCAGTAAGGTTAGTTTCCCTTTCTTCAGTCCTTGCTACTGATAGGCTAAAGTAAGTAATAAAGGCTAATCTAAACCCATGTTCAATCACAGGCACAATGAATAAATAAATGATGTATGATCCATACTCTTCTCTGAGAAATGGTAAATCCCTTAGCCATTTCAGTTAGTAGTATTCGATAATTAAGATACTAGAGGTCAAAGAAAATTCAAAGTCAGTTAAGATTCTAATCATATTTGCTAAGCAAGCCCTACGTGTTCTTTAAATTTTGAACTTTTCTTAATAAACAAAACAAATCTGTGGAAGAAAATCTATAATTACATTGCCACAGAATTCACCGACATAAAGTAATACCATGTAATTTTATTTTGAAATGCACTTAATATATTCACCCATGCATTTTAAATTATGCATACTTTATTATATAAGTAGTCTATAATCTTAAAGACTGTTGATTTAACAACAAAAAAATTCTAGGGGTTCTTGGGTGGCTCAATCAGTTAAACGTCTGACTCTTGGTTTTGGCGCAGGTCATGATCTCAGTTTGTGAGTTTGAGCCCCACATCAGGCTCCGTGCTGACAATGCTCCCTGCTTGGGATTCTCCTTCTCCCTCTCTCTGCCCTTCCCCCACTCATTCCCTCTGTCTCTCTCTCAAAAATAAATAAATAAACTTGAAATAAATAAAAAATAAATTTTAGGCTCACAGTTTGCAGAGATAAAAACAAGATTATCAGGTTAGAATATAAATTTTGCATTTTTGACAAAAAATAATAAAATTTACATTTATTTTCATTTTTATGAAATTTCTGTTCTTTGGTGATACACTGAAAAAAAACTTAGAAATAATAAAAATTCCACAGAACCAGCAATACTCAAAATGGTATGCATCTATTGAATGTAAAACATAAAATCATGAAACTTTTACAAGAAAACGTAGGCAATGTTTGTGATTCAATATTAGAAGAAGCATTCTTAGACACACCACCAAAGATAAGATGCATAGACTAAGAAAATGAATAAATTGGACTTCATCAAAATCAATACTTGTTTCTCTGCAACTGACTGTGACAGAGACGAAAAACAAGCCACATACTAAGAAGAAATATTTGCAAACAAGGTAGCCAACAAGGTACCTTAATCTAACATATATAAAGAACTCTCTAAATTCAATAGTAATTAAATCTACAAATCCAGCAGGGAAATAAGCACAGACTTGAAAAGCCTCTTCACAGCAGAGAAAATACAGATGGAAAATAAGCACATGAGAAAAATGTCCATTAAGATAAACCAGCAAGGAAATACAAATTAAGGCTTCCATGACATACCATCACAATACCTATTAGAATGGCTAAAATAAAAATTACTGACAACCAAGTGCTGGTGAGGATGTCAAACAAGTGACTCATGCATGTCTCGCTGGCGGGAAGAACAGAATGGTACGGCCTTTTAAGAAAATAGCGTGTCAGTTTCTTGTAATATTAAGTATACTTGCCATAAGACCTAGTAATTGCCCTCTCTAATCTTTTTCTGGACTTGTAAGCTTATGTTCATATAAAAAACTATATACAAATCTTTATAGCAGTTTTCTTTGTAATAGTCCCACATTGGAAACAAACTAAATGCGTTTCACTAGGTGAATGGATAAAACCATGTTACATCCGTAACATGAAATACTATCTTTCTATACTATAGTGGGATTAGCTACTGCTGTATGCAACAATTATGGATGAAACTCACGGGCATCAGTATGTTGAAGGAAATATTGTTGACTCCAAGGAGTTTTATATCAGACAGTTCCACAAATGTAATGTTCTCAAAGTGACAAAGAACAGTGATAGAAGATAGATTATTTCTTGCAGGGGTTTGCATTGGGAAAGGCTATTACAATTAAGGAGTTACCCAAGAAAGCTTATTAGTGGTGATGGAACAACCTTATTTTGATCATGGTGGTGGTTACTCAAAACTGCACATGTGAAAAAATTTCATAGAACTAAACACTTTAAAAGTTCATGCAAAAATTGGTGAAATCTGAATAAGATCTATACTTATGTTCCTAGTAGTTAATAGTCAATGTCTTGGTTTTGTCAATATTCTGTGGCTTTGTTAGATCTGAGCTTTGGGGGAAGCTGGGTGAAGGGCATGTGAGAACTGTGTACTGTTTTTCGAACTTCTTGTAACTTAAACTAGGATGCAAGTCTAGAAGACAGAGAAAAACAAGTTTTTGCCCTAGAAGAAATGCTACCAATTGTGAGAGGAGCCTGACATCATTATTTCAATGCACAGGTAGTACCGCAGTCACTTTCCAACTCATCATGTGTGCTTGGAAAGAGGAGACCCTTGTGGGAGAGCCGTCGATCTAGACGCGTTCCCAAGAGGAAGCGGCTGAGCACAATGATGGTGGTAACTGAGGAGCAGCGTTCCTAGCATAATCTGGCAACAGGAAGTGGGGTTGTAGCCCAGAGTCTGAAGTTCATTCAGGATACCGTCCCCACCAGTAGCCGCATAAAGCAAAATGTGTCTTGGTGGGATGTCAGGACAAATACTAAAAGATGGATAACAGCGGCATTCCATTTTCGGCACCTAAGGTCTTAATTGTTAATCTGACAATGCGTAGCCATCAGATTTGCTATTATCGGGCTTCGAGTTTGCCTCTACCCAGGGCGAAGACTAGCCCCAAAGCCTGGATCACAAACCTGGAGGAAGAAATGACTTACCCAGATTCACATAGTTTGTACATTAGTTTAGAATACACCATAGTACAAAATAAACACATACCGTGTGTTTTAAGTTTACGTGTAAATAACTCTGTAGAATCAAATCAAAAATCTCATGTCGGGAAATAAGAGTATACAATGTACCACTTTGTAATCAGTTATTCAGATGACTGCATTTTCATTTGCCATTGTCCACATTTTTTTGCACATTTGATCTGGCATTAGAATAACTGGACTATGGCTTGTTTAATCGCTTAACCAACAATAATCTCTCCACATATAATTCTATTTTATCTGCAAGGCATGTTTCTGTTAGATGTAATTTAATTTCTCTTTCGGTAAAATGTGGTTAAAGGTAGTGAGAATAGAAACAAGGACAAACATCATTTTTTTTTTTAAATTTTACTGTCCTAATTTCCTAAGCATACTGAATGGAATGTCACATCTCATTATTATATAATTATACAATTATATATTATACAGTTAACATACCGTACAATGACTATAACAACATTTACTTCAGAATTAAGGATGGCGTGTCTCAGTAACTGCAATAATCCTGTGATACCTAACACAAGTAAACAATTTGAGTCTACTCAGCCTCAGACATACATAATTTACAACCAACATAGTTTACAAGGAAAATGAGTCTGAGTGGTACTGTTTAGCCATTCAAATTATAAGTTATCAGAAAGATGAATTGAGAATGTAGCTATTAAAGATAAAGAAAGGTAATTGGAAGCAAGAAAAAAAAAACATTTCTTTCTAGCTATCAGTGTTAAATCAGAGAAATGAAAAATGGTCTCCATTTTAAGGAAGATAATAAGCTTTTTAAAATATCTGATCATCATTTTGCAGTACTTACACCAAAACACCTTTAAGCATCTTGCCAGGCATGGGAACTAAGTCTGCTTTCGATATCAGATAGACTACTACTGACTGTAGTGGAGACGGATTGGAGATGGCATCCTTCCCTAAAAGTTCAGTTGGCATTGTGTTATTTCAGGCAATCCTTCAAGCTTTGAATACTTTTAAATACCTGGGAATGTAGTTAAAGGAGAATAAGTGACCCAATTGGCAGTCATGGGCAGTTACTATTTTGTTGTATTTTAAATACACAGTTTTCGCTTCTCAGTTCAGTAGTGTGTATATTCAACCAATATTTCTAGGGTGTGAGGTTATGGCAAAGAAGTATTCTTTAGTCAAGACACTGTCCCTAAACTGACAGATGGTTCCTACGCTAGGGAAATATTCAGGACAAAATCTTCTCAGCTGCAGGCTTCTCTCAGCATCCTCTACACCCCCCGTGTTACCCACTATTACTAATATCATCTACTGAATACCATTTCCATTAAAACCGTTTAGCTGGCTCCTCCACTAGATTGAGAATTCCATGAAGATTGAGATTGCCTTTTATCTCTGAGTTCCTGGAGCCCAGTGTGGTGCATGACCCTATAAGGCCAGGAATAACTGTTCGTTGAGTGAAAAATAGAAGCAGATTAAAAAAAAAAACAACGTGTAAGTTGCTCCAACTGTATTCCTCATTTACTTGCTGGTCCCTAAAATATGTTATCTAATCTCATTGAGATAAATATAATAATCTGGAGTGTTGTAGAACATTTATCACTAATTGACAGGGCAATTTTTTGTTTGTTGAATCTAATAATTTAAAAAATTTCGTCTTTGAGATAGCTTTTTTATAATTATGTCTCTGATTATTCACTTTTATCATATTTTTAAAGTGTCGATTCATGGCCAATTAGAAATATATTTTAAAAAATAAAACATCCATCATCGCTGGAATTTGAGAAAAATGATGTAGATTATTTATATGCACCATTCCTAATCTACACAGAGCTCCATATGCCAGAAGAGTTATGTTAATGTTAATTTAAAATAAAGTATCACAAGAAGGGGTATCTCTAAAGGGTGAATCTAGGATAAAGTCTTAAAAAATGATAAACGTTAATCTAATTTCAACATTGTGAAATAACAATCACGTTAAATTAAAAAAAAAGAAAACAATTATTAGTTAAGCTGAAAATGCGTAGCGGATCCCTCTCTCTCCCGCAGACTGAACAACTGCCTGATATTTTTGTTACTAACACGGGGCTCCAGGTACTTACTGCTGAGTAACTGAAGTTTGCCTAGGAGATAGAATCTATTCATCATTTGAAAATTCACAGTGGAGGGAAACTTAGAGTACCTTAGTCTCAGGGCTATTGACATGTGGGTCCAGAAAATTCTTTGTTACACAGGTTATGTTGATTGTAAAATGTTTAGCATTCAGTAATTGCCAATTGCAATCCTCTCCTCTCCCTCCACAATCCTGAATTTGTAACAATTAAAACTGTCTTCAGACATGACTGAACTTCTCCCAGTGGCTAAAATCACCCTCGATGAGAATTATGGTCTGATGAAAATTTGAGGCATTAGGGACTTTTGGAGAAGAGTATTGGAACTATAACATCTGTACTATAGTTTAAACTTATTTTCATTTTTGTGTCTGAAACACAACTATTGCAAGAACATGGCGCAGTAGAAAATTCACAGACCTGGAAGAGAATGGGCTTGGATTCTCACTAGTCAGAATTCACTGGGTGACCAAGGTTCAACAACTTGAGTTCTGACATTGCTAGACCATGCAAGTATGTTAGAGTTCTGAGATTTCATATTTTCTGACTTTGTCAAGAATCAGTGTCTTATTTTTAAAACTCCCATAATTTTTATAATAGTGCATAAAGTTGTCCTTCGACTAATGATATTCTGTGAATAAATTTGACCTTCTTAAATGGTACTTTCCTAATTTTTAATGTAGTTTCATTTAGAAGACCAGAAAAATAAACTAGATGTTGTTGGCTTATATCATATTATAGTAAATAAGAAGCATGTTTATAGGTTGTAATAAAAGTTATTATTTACCTAGGCATTTAATCTAAATTCTGGTATCTCTTGGGCCAATTTACTATAAGATAGCGGCAATAATACTGATAATATTCCTTTTTGGGATAGATATTATATGGCTCCTGGCTCCAGGATTTTATAACCTGAAAAATATCTCAAGAACTCTTCTGGTTTATTCATTAAATTGAATTTACTCAAGATTGTAAATAATGCTGAAGACTGTTTGGGGTTTCTGGGCCATTAGTTGCCTTCTAAATTGTCAAGGCAAAGCCAAGTGATATCTCTATAATATTTCCTTTTACTATTAACAGAGGATTATTAAAATTTCAAATTTTATCTGAAAAAAGGGTTTTAAAAAATAATGAACGCTCATAAATTATTCTAAAGTGTATAAATCTTTAAAAACTGATATTTTCTTCATATCTACTGCCTGTACATTTGTACATGGAGGCCACATAATTTTGATTCACAATAGGATGATTTAAGTTCTCTCTTCCATCATAACATTTCCAGCTTGAATTCTGGGACAAAGGGGTAAATACTCTTGTCCTTGCCCACACTACATGTCACTCACCTACAGGTGCTCACGCAGACACATGGGTGCTTCTGTTTGTAACAAAAATGAATACGGGTTTAAGCTACTACCAGCATCCCATTGACCCACTGATATGTATAGCACTGCATGGCGTCAGGAGGAGGAGGTCCCTGAGAAGCACCCACCAAATAGGTTGAAGTTATTTTCCCAAATAAAACATACTCTGCCTCAAGGACTAAGCACCAGAGAGCAGCGATGACTTTATTGCACCTAAATGCTTGTCAATGTTAGGAAATGAAAAATAGCCAGAGATGTTGGAAAGGAAACACACTTGACAAAAGCAAGTTGAAATGTGCAGAGACTAGGAATTTTTTTTTTTTTTTAGCATTTCCTGAGGAGAATAAGAAATCAGCATCCTCTAACTTCTTGTTCGCACCCCATCCCAGAGATCTACTCTGCTATAATGGCATCAGGGACTTGATGAACTAAGGCCAACAGGCTGGTCACGCAGTGACGTTTACTGGGCACGCATCTTCTAGTTTCACTTCACACCAGAGGGAGACAATGGAAAGAGTGTCCGATGCCCCCTGCTCTTCAACTAAACTTACTGGAAGAGTCCTTGATGGGACAGAGCCTATTAAAGCCATCAGGAGACAGAAACTGTCTGGCTTCATTTCAGAAGTAGTTTCAGGGTACTTGTCCTTCCAGAAGGCAGCAGCGGGTCTGAACAGAATTGCACTGGCTCATTCTAAGAGCTCTGGGGTGTTCTGAGGTGAAGGAAATCGCTAACAGACTAGAATTTCTGTTGGTGAAGTGAGAGTGGCTCAGAGTCCTTGTAATTTGTTAATCTGATATAAACATAACCATTTCATCCATAGATTAAGGAACTTTATATTTTTCTCCCTAAGTGTAGAGGGGAGTATTATTAACACCATGTTCCTCTAATCTAGCCCAAATAAAATAAAACATACTAAAGAAGCTACAGTGTTTTGTACCTTTAAAAATATAAAATCCACTAAGCTCTTAGTAACCATCTGTGAGAATGAAAACACTGATATGTTGACCACGGTCCTCTAGTAGTCCCATTGCACAGCAGTTTTTCTGGGTCGTTTTCTTCCATTTTGTTTGGCACATATAGTACTCCTACAGGGGTCCAGAAACTGCTAACTCTAGTCACCTTATGCTCATCAGGCCAACTGCTGAGTTTGAGTCCAGCAATACTGTGCTTCCTTCACATTTAAGTACAAAAGGGCACATTGAAGTTCTTGTCTCTACACAGACTAATCACTCCTAACTCCTAATATTTACCGAGTATCTTAAACTTTTAAACAACTTTGTTAAATGGAAGTCATGCAGTCACATTTACTAACTCACTGCGTTCTATAATATTTGAAGGGAAGGGACAACAATGGGCTCTGTTAGAAAGTGGATAGACTTGGAGCCAGAGGGTCCCAAGGTTCACATCCTGCGTTTTCAACCTATGAGGTGAATTAGCTTAGAACATTAGTAACCCTCTCTGAACGTTGGAATTCTCATCCATAAAATGAAATCAAGAACCATAACTTCCGGAATGCCTGGGTGTGTCACTTGGATGAGTGTCCAACTTTTGATTTCGCTTCAGGTCATGATCTCATCTCTCATGAGACCAAGCCCCATGACAGGCCCTGCGCTGATGGTGCAGGCCCTGCTAAGGATCCTCTCCTGCTCATGCGTGCTCTCTCTCTCACTCTCAAAATAAATAAACATAAAAAAAAACCTAACTTCCAGGGTTTTAACAAGATTAAATAAAAACACTTATGACGACGCAACCAGCATACTCTCTGATGCTTACTTGGTAGTCTGTAGCATTTTCATTATGTGCAAGCAAAACCTGTAGCAGAGTGGGTGAATTTGAGAAGCTCTCCAGTTAGAAAATAACATCCACAAAATTAGTTCCCACAGTGAAGAGTGTTACTGCGTTTTGGCAGTATTATTTGAATCTAGTCTCACTAGGGAAGAGGATATATTTTATGCTAGACACCCTAATTTACTGTTCCACTTATTTCCTATTTAATATTCATAGATACCATTGTGAAATAATCATGATGATAGGTTCCATATTATAGGGGGATTAAATACGGTTTATAGAAATTAAGTAATTTTCCTAAGGGTCACTCCAGTGACAAGGAAAAAAAAGGCAAAACTTAACCCTTATCTCTATTGTTTCTCCATTACACTTATTCTTTCCATCAGGGCTTAAAATCAGGAATATTTAGGTTTTTTTAATGTTTATTCATTTTTGAGAGACAGAAAGAGAGTGCAAGTGGGGTTGGGACAGAGAGAGGGGGAGACACAGAATCTGAAGCAGACTCCAGGCTCCGAGCTGTCGGCATAGAGCCCAATGCAGGGCTCGAACTCACGAACTGTGATTTCATGACCTGAGCTGAAGTTGGACGCTCAACTGACTGAGACATCTAGACGCCCCTCAAAGAATAGTTTTTTAAATTTTGTTTTATCAAACAGAAGCGGAATCAGTAAATCACTTGAATTGCAATTTGCCCTCAGACCATAATTCCTGAAATAGGTGATTTTCAAAGTTTTCACCTCTTACATCTTCCTAGGCTACTCCCCGGTCCCAACATACTAGAATCAAATCTGAAAACAGAGAACCAGAAAAATAATTTGAAATAGATTTTTGCTGCTTGACTATTTGTCGTTACTGTGTTTATGAAGGTCACTGAAGGGGAGACCTGGACACCTCTATTTGAAGGTACATAATGTCTGGGGAGGCTCTAGGATTCTGAAGATAGCAGAAACAATATTGGGAAGAAGAAAATCAATGAAGAGTCAGACTGAGTTATTACAAACTAAAACCAATAAACAGCCCCTGTACTCCAGGCCTACATGACAAAACAATTCAATAATTCATTGTAAAAATAAAAATATATGTCATTGCTGGACTTCCTGTAATTTCTTCAGATTAGAGAGGTTAACAGCATATGCACCATTGTTAAATGTTTAACTCTGAGGAGATACCAATTTATTTCATGCTCTTGTCAGGTAAACTTTTGTCATTATAACCTTGATATATTCACTAAATTGATAGTGCTTTAAAAATATATATTTTCAGAGGATGCTTTCTTATTTACAGAAGAATTCAAGTTTAAGGGCACCTTTTTAGGAGAAGCTTTATCTTAATAACCCTTTGGTTAAACCCTTTGAGAATATCTTATTATTTTTATGTTCAGTTTCTCTGGGGCTGTGAAAAATGAATGCTGTTACTGGAACTTATTTTTGTTATTTTTCCTGCTGACATTTAAGAGACAATTATTTGAGCTATTTCGGCTCATCCTCTGAACCACAACACAGAATTCCATATAGAAGGGTATTGTGAATGAGGCTAAGTCTGGTTTCTAATTGTAAACTTGTTCCGTTAGAATTAACTCCTCTGGTCATTAGGAAAAATCATTTATTCATAAGCTAGGGCTTCTATGCAGAGAATGGACTAGAAACTGTAATTTGGTTCTAAATTTCTGTCATTTAAATAATACCTCCCAGTCAATTAGCGTTTATACATATTTTTAAAAATGTGCTTTCTGTCTATCTCCCTATGTTAACTTCTCTTCATCTGAAGAATTAAATCCCATTAACTTGTATTATGTTGTACAAATAGTTGTTCAATCCCCCCTCGTTCAAAGGAAGTATTAATTGTGCATTTAATTCAGATAGCAAATCATTAGTTTTAAATAAATATTTTAGAACACTTTTAGATATTAAAAAAGTTTGCAGAGATTATACAGAGCCCTGTATACCCCACACCCAGTTTATTCTAGTGTTAAACCTTACAGTAGCAACACGGTACATTGTTTATAATTAATGAACCAATATCGATAAATTATTATTAACAAAATCCATACTGGATTTATATTTTCTTAACTTTTATGTGATACACTTTTTTTTGTCCTTGAACTAATCCAAGTTATTACATGACATTTCATAGGCACTTGTTGACTGAGACAGCTTCTTAACCTTTTCTTGTTTTTGATAATCTTGACAGTTTTGTGAAATATTGGTCAGATAATTGGTAGAATGCCCCTATACTGGAATTGTCTTATAGTTTTTTCTCAGGATTAAACTGGGTTTATGGATTTCTGGGAAGGAGACCACAGAGCTAACCCTATGTTTTCATAATAGCATATTAACATGACGTTACTGTTAATATTGGTCTTGATCACCTGGCTGAGGTAGTTTTGTCAAGTTGCTTCATTAAAAGTTATCCCTTTCCCCCTCCTTCTCCTAGAACCTTTGGAAGAAAGTCAAGAGGGAAAGCAAAAACAACCAAAACCAAACCAAACCAAAACAACAACAAAAAAAACAAGGACTAGAAAAATTTTAAGCCTCTGACACAACAACCACAACCTTAAACACAGCCCAATTCCTACCCACATTGGTATAGATCTACAAAATCATTTACCTCAGTTCCTGTTACATGATTAAGCACATACTCCTTTAAGGGAAAAACTAAAAGGCATGTCAAAATACAAACACAAATAACAAAAGATTTAAAAACAAAACAACAAAGAAACGGTCTGAAGAGACAAAGACAGAACTACACTCTGATATGACAAAGATACTAAACTTATAGGAATATAATTTAAAATAAAAATGTTTTAAAAATGATTTAAAATAATATGATTAAAAAAATTAAGAGCTCTAGTGGGAAAAGTAGGCAGTATAAAAGAACAGGTGGAAAAGGTAGACTACATGAAAGTACTGCAGAATGATAGAAACCCTAAGAAAGAATCAAAAGAAAATGCTAGTTATCAAAACCACTATAACAGAAATGAGAAATGCCTTCAGTGATCTCATCAGTAGACGGGGAATGGCTGATGAACCGATGAATCATTGAACATGAAGACAAATAAATTGGAACTTCCATTGAAAAAAAAAGAATAAAGAAAAAATGAAAGATTCTTCAAGAATGCTAGGAAATTTCAAATCATGTAACATATGCCTCATTGGAATACCAGAAGGACAAAAAAAGAAAGAATGAAGCAGAGACAATCTTGCAGTGATTATAATCAAAATCAAGAAATTTCCAAATTACTGATGAACATTAAACCACAGATCTGGGAAGTTCTGAGAACACCAAACAGAACAAATACGAAAAAAAAAATATAACGAGGCATATTACATTAAAATTGCAGGAAGAAGAGCAAGGAAATCTTGAAAGAAGGTGAGAAACAACCCAACTTAAAAAAGTGGGAAAAAGATCAAACAAACAACTTGTCAAAAAAGATATACGGATGACAAATAAGCATTTTAAAAGGTTCTCTGCATTATTTGTCATCGATACCTTTCAAACTTAAACAATAATAGGATACCACTATACATCTACTAGATGCTGACAACACTAAATGCCATTGAAAATGCAGAGCAAAAGGAACTCTCACTCATTACTTATGGGATTGCAAAATGGAGTATCCGTTTTGGAAGACAGTTTAGCTATTTCTTACAAAGCTAAATATAGTCATGCCACATGACCCAGCAGTCATGCCCCTGGGCATTTAGTGAACTGATTTGAAAAACATGTTCACACAAAAACCTGCACGTGAATGTTTTATAACAGCTTTATTCATAATCACCAAAAACTGGAACCAACCAAAATGTCCCTTAATAAGTGAATGGATTCAATTCTGGGTTCTCTATTCTATTCCATTGGTCTCTTTCTCTGTTTTGTGTCAAACAAATACTGTACCATCTCGATGATTACAGCTTTGTAGTGGAGACTAAAATCTGGGATTGTGATGCCTCCTGCTTTGGTTTTCCTTTTCAACATTGCTTCGGCTATTCGGAGTCTTTTGTGGTTCCATACAATTTTTAGGACTGTTTGTTCTAGCTTTGAGAAGAATGCTGGTGCAATTTTGATTGGAATTGCATTGAATGTGTAGATTGCTTGGGCATTATTGACATTTTAACAATATTTATTCTTCCAAGCCATAAGAATGGAATGTTTTTCCATTTCTTTGTGTCTTCTTCAATTTCCTTATGGAAAGAACCTAAATGTCCATCAACTGATGAATGGATAAAGAAGATGTGGTTTATATATACAATGGAATACTACTTGGCAATGAGAAAAAGTGACATCCTGTCATTTGCAGCAAGGTGGATGGAATTGGAGGGTATAATGCTAATTGAAATAAGTCAGTCAGAGAAAGATAGATATATGTTATCCCTCATATGTGGAACTTGAGAAACTTAACAGAAGACCATGGGAGAAGGGAAGAGGAAAAATAGTTACAAACAGAGAGAGAGGGAGGCAAACTATAAGAGACTCTTAAATACAGAGAACAAACTGAGGGTTGGTGAGAAAGTGGAGAAGAGGGGAAAATGGGTGATGGGCATCGAGGAGGGCACTTGTTGGGGTGAGCACTGGGTATTGTATGTAAGTGATGAATCACGGGAATCTACCTCCAAAACTAAGAGCACACTGTACATGCTGTATGTTAGCCAACTTGACAATAAGTTATATTAAAAATTAAAAAAAAATAGTGCTGCCATAAATATTAAATAAGTGAATAGAAAAACAATGATTCATCAGTGCAATGTAATATTATTCATCAATAAGAAAAATGCGCTCTCAAGCTACAACAAAACATAGATGAACCATAGTTACATATTGTAAGTGAAAGAAGTCAGTCTGGAAAGGCTATATGATTCCAATTATATGACATTGGAAAATGCATCCCCCTTAGATAAGACAAGAAGACTAGAGTGGGCTAGAGTGTGAGGAATGTCCTTTCTCCCTGTGGTATAAGCTCCAGTAAAGTGTCCTTCATGGAAACTAAGTCTTTGTTATGGTATCAGTTTATTTCACAAGGATTAGTCTTCACCTTTCCCTGTTAGAGCCACTATACGATCCTTCTCAGATCTCTCAGGAGAACCTCGTGGGTTTCCTGGAGGTAAAACACAGGGAAGTGTGGTGGCCTTCCTAATACTGTGCACCACTCCCCCACCCCCCAAAAAAGTGCCCCTTTGAGAGTGCCTGGGTGACTTAATCAGTTGAGTGTCTGACTCTTATTTCAGTTTGAGTCATGGTCCTAGGGTTGTGGGATCAAGCCCTGCTTGGGACTTGGAGCCCGCTTAAGATTTTCTCTCTCTCTCTCTAGCTCTTCCTCTGCCCCTCTTCCCTGCTCTCTCTCCCTCTCTAAAATAAAATTAAATTAAAAAATGTGTAGTGCTCCTTTCACAAGTCCACACGCACCTCCAGAATTTCAAAATGATTACTTACGTGTTCTCACCTGTGGCTCCGTTCCACGTCTCCAGATCTTACCGTGGCTCCTCTGGATGTGTCTGTCTCTTTGGCCTTAGAGGTTGCCGTTGCTTCACAAGTGGTTTCAAGAAAATTGTTGATTTTCAGTTTGTTCCGATTTTTATTACTGTAAGCACAGCAATCACAACTTCCAAACTCTTTTCATGTCAGAGCTGAAAACAAAAACTGATAATCATTATGTTTTTTTGAAGTACATAATGCTAAATTCAAGAGGAAACAAGACGATGCCATTTTTATTTTTATTTTATTTTTATTATTTTTAAAAGATTTTTTTAAATGTTTATTTATTTTGAAAGAGACAGAGCATGAGCAGGGGAGGGGCAGATAGAGAGGGAGACACAGGATCTGAAGCAGGCTCGGGAGTCCGAGCTGTCAGCACAGAGCCTGTCGCAGGGCTCGAACTCATGAGCTAGATCTTGACCTGAGCCAAAGTCAAATGCTCAACCGACTGAGCCTCCCAGATGGCCCAAAGATGCCATTTTTAGGGAAGTTCTTTCACACATTAATTTTGAGTTCTTTCATTTTCTTGCTCATATGATACAATGGAGGCTCCAGAAATTCCAATAGATAATAAGTAAGGTAGTATAAGAACTTCATACTAAAACGTCAGTAAGTTAGGGAGATTTGGATTAGTTGACGCCTTATGAATAACTACGAAAGCAGTGCCCATCTGAATATTTTTATTCATGAAAACCAATACCGTGTGACAACCATTTTTGTTCTAACTCAGAATTGAATAGACAGGTAATAAGTTTACTCACAGGTAATGATCCTGTCACTATGACAGTGAGAAAAGCAAGACTGCTTTGCTGTGATGCAAAGCACTCAAAATCGTTGTGTTGCCAGGTAGAGATGCTTTTTTATTTTCATTATTTTCTTTTCTTTTTTAAGCATAAAGCTTCACAACATTGGTTAAGGAAATATGGAATGCTTCATGAATTTGCGTGCCGTCCTTGCACGAGGGCCAAGCTAATCTTCTCTGTATTGTTCTAATGTTGCTATATGTGCCGAAGTGAGTGCAGGTGGACATGCTTTTTAAAAATAACTTTTTGTTTTGCTTTTTTAAATAAAGAGCAGATACTTGTGGAAATTATGGATTAATCCCCAGTGGCCTTGGAAACTGATGATATTTCCTTAATATTTCAAAAAGCCTACCAAATAAAAATTTCAAAATGTCTGAAATCATAGTTCTCAAACCGTGTAATAAGAAGCCCCAAGAGGGGTGCCTGGCTGGCTCAGTTGGTTAAGTGTCAGACTTCAGCTCAAGTCTTGACCTCACTATTTGTGCATCCGAGTCCCACCTCAGGCTCTATGCTGACAGCTCAGAGCCCGGAGCCTGCTTCAGATTCTGTGTCTCCCTCTCTCTCTTCCCTCCCCTGCTCACACTCTGTGTCTCTCTCTTTCTCAAAAATAACAAACATTAAAAACAATTTTTAAAAAAGCCCCAAGATACTACAATGAACTCTCAGGAATGTCCTGGATATTTTAAGTTTTTGAGAATATCACTGGTTCTTGACCACTTTCTTACATCAGAACTACTAGCTAAAGTAATTTTATTATAAGATCACGCTAGATAAGTTTTGATGAAGTCATATCTTTGCATTTTCTTGCAGTTTCAAACATAAAGCAAATACAACAGCAGCATAAAATAGAATATTAGTAGTCTTTTCTAATCTGCCTCTAAGGTTTAAGAATATGTGCATTGCCCAACATGCACACATACCCCACAAGCACGAAATTGTGATTATTTTGGAACAAAGTAAATGTTTTCCTTTAATTAATGTGTGTTTTATACAGCTACTAAGATTCTGGACAGGCATACTTAGTTTGGATATAACTACTTTAAAGATTGAAATTCTTAGGGATTTCTTTACCTCTTAAGATAATATGTAATAATTACTGAAGCTCTAAAAATACCAGAAACCAACAAAGGCTGAGAACCTCTTAGATAAAACAAAGCGACTTGGATTTAAAGACAAAAGGTCAAACACAAAAATTAAAATGGAGATTGTCAAATATAATGTGTTAACTATAATTTTTAACAATGAAAATGGGATGAGGACAATGCTTTGCAAAGCATCGGTATTTGTGGGAAAATAACGGAATGGAATGATAATGAAATAAGATTGTTAATGGTCCTTAACTCTACGTTTCTTTGATATTAAAGCTAGAAATTAAATTTATAGTGACATACTATAGTCTAAATTTTTGTTGCGTTTGATCACTGGGCCAGAGAATCTCTTTACTTCAAAATATAATGTTATACAGATCAAATTATGGGTCCATGAAATCAGTGGACTGTGGTCCATATAGTTTCTGTATTTATTTGCCTTCTCCTTACAGGCCGATCTGTTATTTTAGAAGCAGTCAGAAGTGTTTATATTACTTAGAAATAGGTTTAGTGGTTATTGTCTTTTATTTGAAGCATTATTTTTATAATTGCAAACATTAGTAAACTGACAGGTCTAATTACATCTCCAATTATGTATCTAAGATACTATTTAGGTTGTGAATCCTTATTACAGTGGTTATTTTTTAAATGAATACCCTTAGATTGCTTCTAAAGAAATCACCATGGAAAAAATTGAACATGGTTTGTAAATACACAGTATGATTTCAGTCCTGCCTCAATATATGTGATTCATACTATTTTCTTTACTATGGTAAATCATATATGACATAAAATTTAAGATCTTAACCTGTTTTGTGTCTAATTCAGTAGCTGTTTGGAGCCATTTTGGGCTCAAAGGTTGAGACCCACCCCCCCACCCCCTGCTCCGCCCATGTGGAAAAGGTGGTTGAAGCAAAGCTACTGCCGGCCAAAATGGCGCCTAGTCTTACCTCCTTCTAAATAATTTTTCAGTCTTGGATTTCTTGAGCTACTCTCCTTGGCCCTAAGGAATGTAATGTTTTCTTTTATGGCATTTAGATAAAAGGGAAGGACCTGGAGCACAATGCTTTGATAGATTACATCTGAATGAGAGTAGCCTGGCCAGAAGTAACCTTAAAGTTGCATCTTAGGGATGGGTTGCACAGATTGATAGCAGTTATGAGCTGGCTGGATATTGGTATGACTTGTGTAAATATTAGGCCCCTATTTTGTAAATGTACTCATTCATAAGCAAAGGACAAGCTTTGGGAATTCTGTCCTTGCCTGATGGGTTGCACCTCCCCCATTGTAGTTGGGAGAATAGGCAGAATGACTCCTGGCCTGTTTATAGATAATTAACATTAAAGCCTTAAGGAAACACCTTGTTCTCTCCCCCAACCCTAAATTTATATGTTAATTATCCTGAAACTAACATACAGGATTGAGGAAGTTGCTGCCTTGCTGGTAAAAACGCATTATTGTTAAAGAGATCAAACTATGGAATGTCACTCATTGATGTAATGTCACTCACTACCTTTAAAAATAAAGACTCTGAGACCAGCAGGGCGGAGATGCCAGAATTGCCAGAACTGCCTGCTTGGTCATCAGACTACATCTCTGACTCTCTCATTTCCTTTCACCTGACCATCTGTCCTTCAGGGACCCCTAGACTCGCCGGAACTGGACCCCGGCAAGTAGTGTTAAGCATGCTCATTGTTGCACAACCATCTTTGCCAACTGTCTTCAGAACTTTATCATTATCCCATACTGCCACTCTATATCCATTAAAAATAATTCCCCACTCAGGGCTTCTGGGTGGCTCAGTCAGTTAAATGTCTAAGTTTAGCTCAGGTCATGATCTCACAGCTCCTGGGTTCGAGCTCTGCGTCAGGCTCTGTTTTGACAGCTCAGAGCCTGGAGCCTGCTTCAGATTCTGTGTCTCCCTCTCTGTCTTATCTTTTCCTGCGCATGTTCTGTGTCTCTCTCAAGAAAGGAATAATCATTACAAAAATTAAAAAAAAAAACAAAACTCCCCATTCTTCTTTCCTGCAAGTCCCTGGCAAACACCAGTCTTTCTATCCCTATGAATATGATTACTCTAGGTACCCCATATAGGTGGAATCATGCAGTATTTGTTGTTTTCTATGCCTGACTCATTCCCACTTAGCATATTTTCCAGCAGTAGCATGTATCAGGATTTCACTCGTTTTAAAGACTCAATAATATCCCCCTTTATGTATATATCACGTTGTGTTTATCCATTCATCTGTCAATGGACACTTAGGTTGCTTCCATCTTTTGGCCCTTGTGAATAATGCTGCTAAAATATTGGTGTACAAATACATTCATATTGTTTTACATTGATTTTTAGAATGAATAGGAGAATATTAATTCATAGAAATGCTTACTAAATGTGACATTTTGGTTATTGTTTTGAAAATTACTAGTTTGAAAAACAGGGTGTTGGCAAATCAGTCCTTTCTGGGAATGTCTCTGACTAGAATGGTTCCCACAATTACAGGTTGTGATACTATCATTGTGCCTCTACCCAATCACATTTATTCTGCTTGTTCTCGAATATTTACTCGTGTGATTACTTGATTAATAGTTTTCTCATTTCATCACTGTACTGTAATCTTTGTGAAGACAGAAGCTTTTCTCATTGCATTTTAGATGTCAAATATAGTTCTTGACATATGGAACACAAAAATAGACATCAATCCTTATATAATCTCTAAAATGTACGTATACTAGCATCAGTATAGACGGTAAGGAAGACATTCCTTCAGGATAGCCTTACATAGTCTTTTTCCAATTTCAATTTGTGCTTGAGTCAAAATTACAGCTATTCTCATTATCTTTTCTTTACATTCATGGCTAGATTAAGGAAATAAATGAGTAAGAATTGATTTCAATTGAATTGAGGATATTATGTATTTTGTCAATATGTTAATTACCTATTTCTATGTGTGCACATTGTATATATATATAGATAGATATACACATATGTATACATACATGTATATAAACATATGCCAACATTTTGCCACTCTCATTCTTTTTTTAAGGAATTATTTGGAAATTATTTTTTAATGTTTATTAAATATAAATTATATTAAAAAATAATTTTTTTAATAAACATTAAATTTTTGAGACAGAGACAGAGCATGAGTCAGGGAGGGGCAGAGAGAGAGGGAGACACAGAATCCGAAGCAGGCCCAGGCTCTGAGCTGTCAGCACAGAGCCCGACGTGGGGCTCGAACTCACAAACCTCGAGGTCATGACCTGAGCTGAAGTCGGATGCTCAACTGACTGAGCCACCCAGGCGCCCCAGAAATTATTTTAAGCAGCATGTACCACTGAAGCAAATGAGACCATTCTTGTTCCCCTCAACATGACATAAGTATATGCACATCAGCCCGCTATAACCTGGAAGGGCAGACACTCCTGTGGCTGAATATTATACGTTATTGACAGCTTTAAGGAGTCCCAACTTTTCAAGTTCCTGAGCCTTCCAAATTGCCTAATCCAAATTAAGCGAAGGACTTTAAAAGTCAACTCTTTAGCGAAATACCCCAAGGGGAGAAATTAGAGAGAAGTTGGCTAATTTCTAAACTCTGCTTTCATTTTTCTTATGATGTAGTTTTATTCCCATATTTTTTTCATTTGCAGGATGTCGCATGACTATTATGATAAACACGTGTGTTATCCAATGAGTTGGTTTTCTGTTGTTGGTCATTGCGGTGTTTTTGTTTGTTTGTTTGTTTTTTGGGGTGTTTTTTTTCTCTGTGATATTACCTTGAAGCAAGATGCTTTGGGTACCTGAAAGTAGGGTGTCCACAATGGAATTTCGAAGGAAAGTGTCAGTGATCAGATATTTATTTCAAAACTGACTAATTAATTAAGTATATATAATAAAATGCACCAAATGCACAGTTCCCCACAGTTTGACAGTTGTATATATCAGTGTATTCATCATCTCTCTATATATATACATATATTTTTCTCATCCATAATATCCCCTTTCAAGCTTTCATACTCAATCCGCCCCCACTGCTTGCAAAGGCAACTACTTTATGAATTCTATAAATAAAGATTAGTTTGTTCTTTGACTTTATACAAATTTAATCTTACAATATGTACTTATTGTGTCCACATTCTTTCACTCAGATTAGTTTCTATGGGGTTCATCATGTCATGTGCTTTATAGTTGGCTCTCTTTTATTAATGAATAGTATTCATGATTTGAATATATCACAATGTGTTTATGAGATCCCCTGCTGATCACTAGTTTAATGATTTCTGCTTTGAGTGTCCTGTCTGATAAATTTTGTGTACTCTAGGTTCATAATGATATTCTCTTCATTTTGCTTCAAGATGTGTAATAATGCTAGTATTTAGATCTGTGATTAATCTCAGATTAATTTTTGTATATGGAGTTAAATTTTGGGATTCATTTTATCTGTTGTGATATAATTTTTTCAACTCCATTTATTGAAAAAGAGATACCTTTTCCCACATTGCCATATTATTAATTGACCTATAATAAAATTAAATGTCACAATGCCTTTATTATTGTAGCCTTAGTGTAATTCTGATAGGTATTTTAAGTATTCCAATTTTGTTCATTGCCAGGCTTATTTGTCTTTAAGAGATACTTTGCATTTCTTTATAATTTTTAGAATTGTTAAATTCTAAAAAACCTATTAGAATTTTCATTGGCGTTATATTGGATCTAAAATATAATTTGGCTTGTATTAAGGCATTGTTTTTTTTCTGGGGCATCTGGGTGCCTCAGTCAGTAAAGCATCTGACTCTTGGTTTTGGCTCAGGTCAGGACATCATGGTTCATGAGTTCAAGCCCTACATCGGGCTTCAGGCTGATAGCACGGAGAATGTTTGGAATTCTTGCTCTCCTTCCCTCTCTCTCTCTTTCTCTCTCTCTTCCTCTCTCTCTCTCTCTCTCTCTCTGAAATAAATTAAAGAAATGAATTGTTTATATCAAGACACTATCATAGTATATCTCTTTATTTATTTATGTCTTCTGTAATTTTTTGCTTGTAGTGTTCAATACATCATGCACTAAATTAATTCCTAAATACTTATTTTTGTTTCTCTGAAATTATATATATTTTTATTTTATACCTATAATATAGAAATGAAATTTTGCATTTTGTATTTTAATATATGACCGTTGCTTAATTTATTATTTGGAGGATGTTTTGCAGAGTTTCAATAGTTTTCTGCATATAAAATCTTATTATCTTTGAAATAATAGTTTATTTACTCTTTTATTTTTAATCTTCCATGCCTTTCACTTTTTTGACTTATTATAATGTCTAGGATCTCCAGTGTTGGATAAAACAACTTTGCATAGATAAGTTTGAATTATATCAAATCTTAGAGGAAAGCATTCAATATTTGCCATTAAGTATTATTACAGGTGGAGGACTTTTCATTCATGAATACACTTAATCAGATTGGCTGAATCTTTCTATTTTCTCTTCTTTCTAGTGTGCTGATAGATTTTATTTGAGAGGGTATTGAATTGTACTTAATACTTTTCCTAATATCGAGAATACCAAATGCTTTTATTCTTTTTTTCTGTCAGTGTGGTAACTTTCTTTGATTGATTTTATAAAGTTAAATTAACATTCCTAAAATAACATGTGCCAAGGTCCATTATCTGTTTTACATAATACTTGATTCATTTTCCCCAAATTTTGCTTAAAATTTTTCTATGATCATTTGCATAATTAGTACAGTTGAGGAATATTGGTCTCTTTATATTTTTTAATATCTTGGTGCATTTTGATATTACGGTAATGCCAACCTCATAAAACTAGTTGGAAAATTTATTTTCATAAAATGTTTGTATTGTCAATTATTTCATAGGATGGTAGAATTGGCCATAAAAATTATCTTCCTGGAATTCATTTACTTGAATAGATTTAGGAGTTTTCAAAAAAATAAATAGCAAAATGTTGAAACTCAAAACATATCAATAATTACGTTACATATAAACTAACCACTGCAGTTACAAAATAGAGATATTTGGACTGGATAGTAAAGAAATTCCCAAGTTAAGGTGCCTACAAGAAATGAACTTTGTTGGGGGTAGGCAGTGTCTCCTGCCAGTTTAAATGGATATGCAGTTTCTTTAGAGGTGAAGAAAATATACTAGAATTAGATTATTGTGTTAGTAATACCTGTAAATATACTAAAATTCATTGAAATATATGCTTAAAATGGATAAATTTTATATTTGTATGCATTATACCTTAATACAGATATTTTTAAATGTGAAACCTATCTTAAATACAAAGAGAGATAGGTTATTAGTGAAGTGATAGGAAAGATATAGCAAACAAACAACAAAACATACTACTAACATTGTCTATGTTTCTATAACAAAATCTCATTAGGAAAGTGATTATTTTTCCATTTTTCAAAAATCTTAAAATTTAAGCAGTGCTGAATCATTTGTGATAAAACACTACAGTGAAACAACATCCAAATATAAAAGAGACTTTATAGAACATTAATGCTTATATTTTAATGGTGTACCTAATGAGAAGTCAAATTTACTTCTAGGATTCTATGTGGTTTTTTTCCATCTAAAATAAAGCCCTCTAGATGTGTATTTTATAAAACAGAACTCCTCATTCTCCCTTGAACCTTATCATTGTCAGTTTGTTTGGTTGGCATTCCTTTCAGCATCAACATTAGACAAATAGGCATAAATATAAGGGTAAAATAGATTGGTCAGATTGACGAACTGATCATCAATATAGACTATCATATATACAGCTGGATATTATAGATATTTTATATAACCAAAATATAAACATAAACTCAGCAGTGGAATACTACAAATATTCATAATTATTGACACAAAATTATCAGTAATTATCTCTGAGTGGTGAAAAATTAATAACATTTTTTATTTATTTCTTTTTGTATAATTAACATAGCATTGAAAGATTAAAACAAAAGAGTGATAACATTAAATAATTCTTTAAGAGAACAATTTTAGTTACCTAAAAAATTATAGTATAACTATATGTCTCATATTACAAAAATATTGATAATGTAAGCTCATAAATTTATTCAGCAAAAATGTACCTTAATGTTTTATGTGAAGGCTGTCCATATGTCATCATCTTTTTTTCACAGATCTTTATTGAGCACCTTATGTGAAGTGCTGACATATACTAGAGTTGATATGATTGAACACTAGGGACGGATATATGATTTTGAGACTTTCAAAATCATTATTACTCTAAAACATTTTTGTGGCCTTATCTAAACAATCATGTTTGTCAACCAGGTAATCAATATTCATTCTCAGTTCCCACACTCTTTTCCTGGATCTTCATTAATGTGGGAATTATGTTCATAACTAGACCTTCAAGCCTTTAATATTGATCTTTCTCATTTTCAAAGATTATTGCAGAGATTAAGCAATAAGACGCCGTGAGGACTATTTGTTAAATAAGAATCGTTTCAATAGAATTTAAGATACAAAGATTAAAAGGGTATAAATTCTATTCCCCAAGCTAAGAACATGAAAAAGGTGCAGTATCTTATTTTAGAGCTCCATGGCTAACAAGATATGTAAGAAACTAGGAAGGAATTTATGAACTAAAATATATATCTTGATAAAATATTACTCTAAAATACTAAAAGATGACAACACCCCACAGAATAGGCAGAATCGAACTAGTAAATCCGAAGTACTAGTTAAAACGTAAAACTTAATTCCCAAAATTATGTTGCTGAATCATTTTGAAAAGGAGAAAAAGAATAATTATTTAGCGGACATTTATGTGGTTTAATGTAGGCTCGCCATGTATACTACCTAAAAATTTTTCCAACAAAAGGGGGACATTAGCTGATATATATTACTATAGTAAAATGCACCACTGAGATACTGAGTTATCTTTCTATTGAATGGCCTAAAATTGTTATTATGATGGTATATTTTACATTTATACCAGGCACTCACATTTTGTCAAATTAGTTTTGATTCAACATTCATTGTCTGTTTATTGCAGTCAACCTTGTCTACTTTTTCAAATCAAGGTGAAGCCTAATCGGGGGATAAGAACTTTACATGGGGTTGAGGGAGAAAAAAACCTTTCTTTATCCCATGCTTAGAACGTTTCCAATATCCTCATTTAAATTATATTAGTAATATGTGAATGTGTGTGTGTGTGTGATCAAAATATATGGAGTCATAAAAATCTTTAGCTGATACTTAGTTTTAAATCTTTATTTAAATGATTGTTAAAATTAATCTAGCATCGATTACCTTATTAAATTATCTCAATATTTTAAGACTATTTGTTAGAGAAGTTTTAGTTTACACTAAAATTGAGAGGAAAAAAGGTACAGAGACTTGCCCTGCTGAGTCCATGCATAGGCTTCTCCACTATTGACATCATTCCCCAGAATGGTACATTTTGTACCATGAATGAACCTACATTGACACATGATGATCACCCAGAGTCCATACTTTACATTACAACTTATGATTGGCATTATATATTCTATAGGTTTGGGAAAATATGTAATGACCTGTATCCATCATAATATCAAACAGAGTATTTTCACCGATCTAAAAATTATCTGGGCTCTGCCTGTTCATCTCTCTCCTTTTCTACCTTTCATAACCATTGACCTCATTCTCGAGGTTTACCTTTTCTAGCATGTCAGTTAGTTGGAATTATACAGTATATGGCCTTTTCAGATTCGATTCTTACACTTAACAATGTGCATTTCAAGTTCCTCCATGTCTTTTCATGACTTCATAGCTCATTTAATTTTAGTGTTGAATAGTGTTTCATTGTCTGGATGTACCACAGTGTATTTATCCATTCACCTACTGAAGGATATCTTTGTTGCTTCCAGGAGTGGGAATTATGAAGAAAACAAACAAACAAACAAACAAACTGCTACAAACATCCACATGCAGATTTTTGTGTAGACATAAATCTTCATCTCATTTGGGTAAATACCAAGGAGCATGACTGGTGTATTATATGGTATGAGTATGTTTAGTTTGCAAGAAACTACCAAAGTCTCTTCCAAAATGGCTGTACCATTTTGCATTCCAACCAGTAATGTATGAGAGTTCCTGTTGCTTCACAGCCTCTCCAGCATTTGATGTTGTCCATGTTCTACATGTTGGCCATTCTAATGTGTAGTGATATATTTCACTATTTTTTTAAATCAGCTTATATTGACAATTTTTTCTCATTTCTCTTTTCTTCCTGCCAAGTTCTTGTAATAAATTCAAAATCCAAAACATATTCCCAATGATTGATAGAGTAAGTAGCCTAGGCTATAGAATACCTATCTGAATATACAGGATTAGTTTCTTGGCAGCCCTCATGCTTTGTTACTTTACCCCTCAAATACTTATTTCTTAATCTTTAAAATGAGGATAATAATAGAACCTATCTCATAAAACCATTCTAATCCGAATAAAGTACTTAATACAACGAGAGGAAAAAGCAGAGCTCATTAGCTATTATTTGTATTACTACTACTATTTTAAAACTATGTAATAATTCCTCTATGTCACATAAAAATGTCTTATTTTGTAGGCATATTGGTTAGTGGATTTGTTGACAATAGTTCTTTGATATAAAGAACTGTTTTATTTCTCTTCTTAGATCCAATGTCCAACAGAGTTTTGGGAGAGCACTGAGTAAGTGAACAGTTGAATAAATAAATGGAACTAATATAGCTACCAGATTTTCAAAGCTGATGTCAAACATAGTAAATTTAATTTGGTTCATATGAACTGTAAACAGTTTTGTCTTTTTAGTTTTTAATATTTTGAACATGTTCTGTGGGGAAATACTTATATTGAGTTACACATAGTTTCTGTTATCATAGAGCTGATGCTATCATAAAAGTCATTGCTGAAATTAGATATGCCAACCAGTAGAATTTTCCTTTCTGTGACTTTATTCTGTTACCATATAATAACTCTAAAGGATAGTCTGAAAAGGTCAATATTTATCCTAAGTAACATACATAAACTCAGAGATAGAAAATAACTTTCCGTTTTCTTCTGCCTAATGCTTAGACCTGTTTGTTCACCTTTCAGCAAACGCTACAGAAAGGATTACTCTAACCCTGAGATTCATTTCATAGAATAATGAAAACTCACAGTCCAGGAAGAGAGACCTAAGAATCTAAGAAATAAGTAAAATACAACATGATGAAATCCATTGTAAATTATACACAAAGGGATCTCTAATGTTGTGCTGAAAGTTCTGGAAGAAATTTGAAATCGTATGTTCATATGAGGAAAGGAATGGATATCTTTGTGTTCAGTCAAATAAATATGGGGCCTATTCAGGCATGGCTAGATAGAATTTTGGAGTCTGAAAACAAAAAAACTATGATCTATAAAGCATTCTCTTTGTGTGTGTGTATGTGTTTACCATTTTAGTTTCCTATAAACTTGAAATTAAGTGAAGTCATATACAGTAGTTAAATTTGGCTTCCATAATAATTGATTGAGCTTCATTGACCTTACAGTCAGTACAACACAGAACCATACCTAAGAAGTTATCTGAAAACAAACAAGCAAAGAAAACCACAAGTAAATCCAGCAATCCAGGAAAATAAACATTTAGATTTCATCAATATCTAAAAACATGTAAATATCTGAAAAACATACTATACACAGGTAATTTTAAAATACAAAATGGACAGAAACTTCTGAAATGTTAAAAAAATCCATTCTTATTTTTGTTGCCATTGTCTTTTTTAAGTATAGTTGACACACAGTGTTACATTAGCTTCAGATGTACAACTGAAGTGATTGACAGATTTACCCATTATGCTCTCTTCACCACAAGTAGAGCTACCATGTGTCCTGTGACATCACTATTACGATACCATTGACTGGATTTCTTATACTATGTCTCTTATTACCATGACGTATTCATTTCATAACTGTGAGTCTATATTGCTTACTGCTCTTACCTCATTTTGTCCCATTCTCTACCCCTTTCCCCTCTGGCAACCATCAGTTTATTCTCTGTATTTATAGGTCTGATTCTGTTTTTGTTATTCATTTTTTTAAGATTCCACTTATTAGTGGAATAATTTGACATTTGTCTTTCTCATTCTAACTCATAACACTTAGCATAATACCCCGTGGGTCCATCCATGTTGTCTCACATGACACACTCTCATCCTTTTTTATGGCTAAGTTATAATCCATTGTGTGTGTATCACTTCTTACCCATTTGTATATCGATGGATATGCTTTCATAGCTTGGTTATTATAAGTAATGCTGAAATGCAGATAGAGGTACATATATTTTTTTCAAATTAGTTTTTTTGTTGTTTTATTTGGGGAGGTACTCAGCAATGGAATTACTATGTTGTATGGTATATTTATTTTTAATTTGATGAGGAAATTCCATATTCTTTTCCACAGTGTCTACACAAATTTATATTCCTGCCAACAGTCACAAAAGTTTCTTTTTTCTCCACATCTTCACCAAGTGTTATTTCTTCTCATTTTGACTTTAGCCATTCTAACTGATTTAAGGTGATATCATACTGTGGTTTGGATTTGTATTTACTTGATGATTAGTAATGTTGAGCTCCTTTTCATGTGTCTGTTGGCCATCTGTTATATCTTTTTTAAAAAAAATGTCTATTCATGTCTTCTGCCCATTTTTAAATCATTGTTTGTTTTGTTGGTGCTGAGTTGTATAGTTTCTTTACATATTTGGATATTAATCCCTTATTGGATATAGCATTTTCAGATCTATCCCCCCATTCAGTAGGTTGTCTTTTTGTTTTGTTGATGGTTTCCTTTGCTGTGCAGAATTTTTTTTTATTTTCATATAGTCCCAGTGGGTTATGTTCCCTTTGTTTTCCCTTAACAGAGGAGATGTGTCTAGAAAAGGGTTGCTATAGATCGTGTCGGAGAAATTACTGCTGCTAGAGAAATTACTGCCCTATAAAAGTCCTCCTAGGACTCTTATGGTTTAAGGTCTCACATTGAGGTCTTTAATCCATTTTGAGTTTATTTTTGTGTATGGTGTTAGAAACTTGTCCAGTTTCATTCTTTGTTATGTAGCTGTCTGGTTTTCCCAACACTGTTTGTTGAAGAGACTGTCTTTTCTGTATTGTATATTCTTGCCTCCTTTGTCATAGATTAATTGACCATATACTTATGAGTTTACTTCTGGAGTCTCTATTCTGTTCCATTGATCTAGGTGTCTATTTTTGTGTCAATACCACACTGTTTTGATTTCTGTTTTGTAGTATATCTTGGAGTCTAGTAATGTGTTATCTCCAGCTTTGCTCTTCTTTCTCAAGATTGCTTTGGTTATTTAGAGTCTTGTATGGTTCCATACAAAAATTGGTATTATGAGTTTTAGTTTTGTGAAAAATATTGCTATGTTAATAGAAATACATTGAATGTATATTGCTTTGGGTTATATGGATGTTTAAACAATTTTTGTTTCCCAATCCATGAGCGTGGAATATTTTTCCATTTGTTTGTGTCATCTTTGATTTTTTTTCATCAGTGTATTATAGTTGTTGAAGTACAGGCCTTCCACCTCTTTGGTTAAGTTTATTCCTAGGTATTTTATTCTTTTTGGTGCAATTATAAATGGTATTGTTTTTAAAATTTCTCTTTCTGGTACTTCAATATTAGTGTATAGAAATACTATCAATTTCTGGATATGAATTTTGTATCTTGCCATATTACCGATTTGTTTTTTACTTTTAGTAGCTTTTTTCATGAAGTCTTTAGGATTTTCTGTATTATACTATCATGTCTTCTGCAAATAGTGACAGCTTAAATTCTTATTTACCAATATTGGTACCTCTTTTTTCTTTTTCTTGTCTTATTACTGTTGCCAAGACTTCCAGTACTATATTGAGTAAAATTGGCAAGAGTGGGCATCCTTGTCTTATTCCTGAACTTAGAGGGAAAGTTCTCAGTTTTCTGCCTTCAAGTGTAATGTTAGCTATGGATTTTTCACATATGGCTTTTATTATGTTGAGGTACATTCCCTGTAAACCTACATTGTTGATGGTTTTTATCATGAATGGCTATTGTATTTTGTTAAATGCTTTTTCCACATCTATGGAGATGATTATATGCTTTTTCTTCATTTTCTCGCTGTGGCATATAATGTTGATTGATTTTTAAACCTCATTGGATGGTGCTGATGTTTTTAATGTATTATTGTGTACAGTTTGCTAATATTTTGTTGAGAATTTTTGCATTGATGTTCATCATAGATATTGGTCTACAGTTTTCTTTCAGTTGTTGTTGTTTGATGTCTTTTTCTGGTTTTAACATTAAGATGAGATAATGTTGGCCTCATAGAATGTATTTGGAGGCTTTCCATCCTCATCTATTTTCTTCAGTTATTTGAGTAGAGTAGATATTAACTATTCTTTAAATGACTGGAAGAATTCACTTTTGAATCCATCTGGTCCTAGACTTTTATTTCTTGGTAGTTTTTTGAATACCAATTCAATTTCTTTAATTGTAAATTGGTCTGTTTCAGATTTTCTATTTATTCTTAATTCACTGTTGGATGAGTATATGTTTCTAAAATTTTATCCATTTCTTCTAGGCTGTCCAGTTTGTCATCATATAATTTTTCATAATATTCTCTGATAAACCTTTCTGGTCTCGGTTGGTTCTCCTCTCTCATTTCTGATTTATTTATCTGGGTCCTTTCTCTTCTTTATTGATGAGTCTGGCTGAGGGTTTGTCAGTTTAATTTATGTTTTTCAAAAACAAACTTTTTTATTGGGTTTCTCTATATTTTAGTCTTTGTATCATTTATCCTACTATAATATTTATTATTTCCTTTCTTCTAATCTTGGGCCTGTTCTTTTTCTAGTTCTTTTAGGTGTAAACGTAGATCATTTATTTGAACTTTCCTTATTTCTTAAGGTAGGTCCGTATCCCTATACACTTCCCTCTTAAAACTACTTTTGCTGTGTCTCAAAGATTTTGGACCATTACATTTTCATTTCCATTTGTCTTCATGTATTTTTAAAATTTATTTCTTGATTGCTTTGTTGACCCATGGTTTGTTCAGTATCATGTTGTTTAATCTCTACATGTTTGTGTTTTATCATTTTTTGTGTGATCTATTTCTAGTTTAATACTGTTGTGATCAGAAAAAATAAGCATGGTATGATTTCAATCTTAAATTTATTGAGTCCTAATTTTATGGTCTAATATGTGATCTATACTGGAGAATGTTCCATGTGTACTTGAAAAGAATGTATACTCTGGCTTTATTTTTTGAAAGAAATGAAATGTTTTTTTTTTTTTTTTTTTGTCCATCAAATCCAATGTGCCATTCAAACACATTGATTGTTTCCTGATTGTCTGTCTAAATGATCTCTCCTTTGATGAAAGTCAGATGTGAAAGTTCCCTATTATTGCATTACCATTAATTTCTTCTTGTGTCTAATAATATTTGCTTTATGTATTTAGGTGTTCCAGTGTAGGGTACATAGATATTTACAATAGTTATATCTTCGTTTGGATTGATCCCTTTATCATTTTGTAATGACTTTCTTTGTCTTTTGATACAGTCTTAGTTTTAAAGTCTATCCGATATAATTATTGCTACCCCAATTGTTTTTCACTTCTATTTGCATGGAAATATTTATCCATCCTTTCCCTTTCAGTCTGTATATGTCTTTGGCAAGATTTGAGTCTCTTGTAGACAGCATATAGATGGGTCTTATTTTATAATCCATTCCACCATACTGTGTCTTTTCATTGGAGAATTTAGTCCTTTTACATTCAAAGTAATATTTGGTAGGTATGTACTTACTGCTGTTTAAAAAATTTGTTTTCTGGTTGTTTTTGTAGTACTTCTTTGATCCTTTATTCTTCTCTTGCTCTCTTTATTTTCGTTGATAAGCTTCTATAGTGTTATGTTTGGTTTTCTTTCTTTTTATCTTTTGTCTGTAAAATGGGTTTTGGGTTTGTAGTTACCATGAGGTTCATTTATAACATTCTATGAAAACAAGAGTGTATTAGATGGTCATTTCAGTTCAAACAGATTCTTAAAAAAAAAAAAAACACTTTGTTTTTCACCTTCTTTAAGGTTTTTACTTCTTTTTCACATTTCATGTATATGTCATAATATTTTACATCTTCTTATTCATAATATGGACTATGTCTAATCATAGCCTTTTTTTTTTTCCGCTTGAAGGTCCTTTAACATTTCTTATAACACTAGTTTAGTGGTAATAAACTCATTTACCTGGGAAACATTTTTATCTCATCTTTAAGCCTGAATGATAACCTTGCTGGGTAGAGTACTCCTGGTTGCAGGTTTTTTTCCTTTGAGCACTTTGAATATATCATACCGCTCCCTCCTGGCCTGAAAAGTTTCTGCTGAAAATTAGCTGATATCGCCTTATAGGTTTATCCTATCAGGTAACTTGTAGGTAAATTTTTGTTTCTCTGTTGCTGCTTTTAAGACTCTCTCTTTATTTTTAATCTTTGGCATTTATTTATATATGACATGGTGTGGCCCTAGGGTTCATCTTGTTTGGAACTCTCTGTGATTTTTGGACTTGGATGTCTATTTCCTTCCCTACAATATGGAAGTTTTCAGTTATTTCTTCAAGTAAGTTTTCTACACTTTTCTCTCTTCTTCTCCCTTTGGGATCCTATAATGTGAATGTTTGTTCACTTGATGTTTTCCAGGAGATTTCCTATCCTCATTAAAAAAAAAATATTTCTCCTTTTGCTGTTCAACTTGAGGTCTTTCCATTCCCTGTCTTCCAGATCACAGATGCATTCTTCTGCATCCTCTAACCTGTTGATTCCCCATAGTTTGTTTTTTATTTCAGTCATTGTGTTCTTAAGCTCTGATTGGTTCTTTTTAATAATTCTATGTCTTTTCTCAAAGTCTCACTGAGATCTTTAACTCTTTTTTCCAGCCCAGTAAGTATCTTTACAATAATTACTTTAAATTCTTTATCAGACATATTGCTTATCTCTGTTTCTTTTAGTTCTTTTTCTGCGAAGTTTTCTTGTTCTTTCTTTAGGAGAATATTCCTGTCTCCCCATTTTGCTGACTTTCTGTGTTCATTTCTTTGGATTCGGAAGAATGGCTACTTCTAAATTTGAAAAAGTGGTCTTGTTCATTGCTTCCTCCTTGGAGACTGGGTGTTCTTGGTGACTTGCTGGGTGCTGGAGCTGTGGCCGTATATGCTATTTATCCTTAAACCACAGGTTTTTATAGAAAGAAAATAATAATAATAAAAGAAAATTAAAATAATAAAAAATAAGGGAAAATGAGTAGGAAAAAACAAAACAAAAGGAAAAAAAAAAAACAGAAAACAAACACCAAAAATTAAAAGATAATGGGACAAGTTTTTTTAAATATTTTTTTAAAATAAATATTTATTTAAAATAAATGGACTGGGGCAGCTGGGTGGTTGAGCATCTGACTTTGGCTCAGGTCATGACTCACGGTTCATGAGTTTGAGGCCCACATCAGGCTTGCTTCTGATCCTTTGGATCCTCTGTCTGCTGCTGCCCCTTGCCCACTTGTACTCTTTCAAAAATAAATAAACAGGGGCCTTGGGTGGCTCAGTTGATTAAGCGGCCAACCGGCTCAGGTCATGATCTCACAGTCTGTGAGTTCAAGCCCCGCGTCGGGCTCTGTGCTGACAGCTTGGAGCCTGGAGCCTACTTCATATTCTGTGTCTTCCTCTCTCTGCCCTCTTCCTGCGCACGCTCTATCTCTATGTCTCAAAAATAAATAAACGTTAAAAATTTTTAAAAATAAACATTAAAAAATATAAAAATGAAATACATAGAAATATTTTTTTATTAAAAAAAGAATAAGTAAAACAAAAAGCAAAAAATACTCCATGGCTTATTTTCTGTGCCCCAGCACCCCAAGTCTGATGTGGGCTTACCAACCCTGGGTTCACTGAGGTCATAAGCTTACTGTGATCTGGACCCTGTTCTGGTCTGGGCTTTAAAGGTAAAGAGAAAAGAGGATATCCCTGCAGTTCTTTGGTCCTTTTAAACCATGTTCGTTGTTTTCTTTTTCTGTCCCAGTATGACCAAGGTTGATTTGGGCTTGGGGATTCTGGTCTAGCTGAGCATGCAAGTTCCTTGTGAGGACCAGACCTGCCAGTTACGGTGTTGGGACCTGCCTGTTATGTTATCCATATTCTTCTCCAGTCTTGGCTTTAAGGAACAGGGAGAAAGGATGTTGCCACCACTTCTTTGTCCTTCTAACCCCCGGATTTTTTTTCTGTATGCCAGCCTGACCAGGGTTGGTCAGGGCTTGTGGACCCTGTGCTTGCTGAGGTTGCAAGCTCACAGGGACAACAAGAGCTAGACCCTGCTCTGGTCTAGCCTTTTAAGATGAAGAGAGTACATAAAACATATCTTTCTCCAGGCCCTCTGACCTGGACAGTGTTCTAGCAGTTTCTTTGACCCTTGGCAGAGTCCTAGTATGATGTCTGTCATATGCTAATTGCTTTTCTTAAACCATGGCTTTTTTTTTTTCTGTTTTGTTTTTTCCTGTGGACAGGAAGAATCTGTTCCCAGTCCCCCAGTGCTATCTCTCACCCCACTGCTGTTCACAGTGTTGGAGATGGGGGTTTCATTTGTTAACATGTTAACTCTCTCTTGTTGTTCTCTTGTCATTCTGTCTTTGGTTGTTCAGTAGCTGTTCAGCCACTCCTCAGTCTTCTTTCAGGAGGAACTGATGTGTTAACAGGTGTAATTAGATGAGCTCTGTGGAAGAAGTGAGTTATGGGTCTTCCTATGCTGCCATCATGGCCCAGAATTCCCTTAGTTATTTTTTTCTTTTTATTATTGTTTGACCTAATTATTCTTCCTTATTATCACCTTCTACATGAATTTTATAGAGAATATCTTTTTCTATCCTACTAAAGATACCTGTGGTAGATTAAAAATGGCCACAAATTATTCGCCATTTCTTCCATTGAGAAATTCAGACTATGTCACTTCTCTTGGGTCTAGTTGGCCTTGTGGCTAGTTTTTACTAATAGGAAACAACTGAAGAGATACCGTGTGATTTCTGAGGCAGAGTTATAAGAGATCTGTGTCTTCTGCCTTTACAACTTACAATATTTCCACTTAGAACCACCATGCTATGAAGAACCCAAATAAACTGAAGAAGAGGTCATAAGAGAGGAGGAAAGTCATGCTGTCTAGCCCCAGCTAAGCCCCTAGACTACAGCCAGCAATAATTTTTAGCCATGTCATTCTGCTCTCTTGAATGTTTTACCCCTAATCAAGCCTCCAGTTGAATATAGTCCCAGACAACACCATGTAAAACAGAAAAATATATAGTTGCTCCAAGTCAACCTAAAAATCATAAATGATAATAAATACTTCTTGTCTTAAGCCACTAAAATTTGGGTTAGTTTCTAAGTGGCAATAGACAAAAAAGGTATACATGGTTTTCTAAATTTTTATTTTTTTGTCATAGAATATTTACTTCTCTTGCATTACCTTTCAACCTTGAAAGTGCTGATTCAATAGTGTTTTCTCCCACTGGTACCCAAGTGTGAGTGTGTGTGCAAACATGTACCTGTGCAGACATAATCATAATTTAATCCATAAATAATAGTTCATGATTCATAAAAACTATGCATTTTAGGTTACAGTGTCTCTCTACCAGTTTCCACTTCTCTGTTTCTACTTTTCTTGATGTTATAAAGTTAAAATAAATATTTGAAAATTAGCTTAGTGAGCACAAGTATAGTGGGTACAATGTTTTATGAATACTTTTGAGTTTTTCTGGAGATAGAGAATTAGAGGCTCTGAAATAAAGAGTGAGAACTGGTGACAGGCATATTATCTTTTTATATTCTTTGACTAGATGAGTCTGTTCTGTTTCATTATACCAAGCATGGGTATGCCCCCATTTTTGTTTCTGTTATTAGAAACCCAGGTCTTCCATATCCTAGTTACCATAACTTAACAGGAATTGTATCTTTATAGATGCATTGGTATTTAATCAGGAGCTGTCATTCAGATAACATTTAAAGGGTGGTGGAATTGTGAAATTTTATATCTATCTATCTGTCTGTCTATCTATCTATCTATCTATCTATCATCTCTGCTCCTGGTGTTGAGTACAGAGCTCCTAAATCTCTTAGAATTTCCTGGGTGTGAGTAGTGTCTTTTGTTTTAATGAGGTGACTCTTAGTGGGTTCCTGGATAATTTCAGGATAGGGGCTGGTTACCAGGAAGTCTAAGTCACGATTTGATGCTTGGAACTATCAGACCTACCCCCATTTTGTGAGAAAGGATTGGGCCTGAGGATTGAGTTAATGATTAGTTATGCCTACCTGATGAAGTCTCCATAAAAATCCCAAAAGTATGGGGTTTGGTATGTTTCTAGGTTGGTGAACACATTTATGGGACAGGAGGGTGGCACCCCAATTCCATAGCAATATAAGCCCCTACTCTTAGGTCCTTTCCAGACCTTTCCCTAGGTATCTATTTCTTAATCTGGCTATTCATTTATATCCATTATTATATAATAAACCAGTAAATATAAGTAAATATTTCTCTGAGTTCTGTGAGGTGTTCTGTCAAATGATGGAATCTGAGGATGGGACCATGGGAACTTGGATTCACAAGTGGTAACTGAGGTGGGGTTAGGGAGACTGTCTTGTGATCCCTTTAACTGTGGGGTCTGCACTAACTCCACTTAGTATCAGAATTGAATTCATCTGTGGAACACCAGCTTGTGTCACAGAAAATTGCTTAGTGTGGGGGGGGGGCGGTGGGAAATCCACACATTCGGTATCAAAATTGTTGAGTGTAGGATAGTGGCAGTAAAGGAAAAGTAGTGAATTCTCCCTCTGCATAGGAATCCATGATAAACTTTCCTAAATCTATCCATTAAACATGATATAATTCCATGCAAACAACTGAAAATCTAATTTTCAAATAAGCTCATTTGGTTTGAATCATTTAGAATTTTCATTGATGTCAGTACATTTTAAGGATAAATAATAGCAATGCCAATATTTCTTACTAAATTGATATACAAGCAGAAAAATAACTTATCAAAATGATAGTGAAATAGAATTTGGAAACTTTTTACAGATACTGGGAAAAGAAGCCCAACACTGACACTTTGGTCAATCTACACTCGTTATCTTGTTATATTTGAATAAAGCATAATAGATTTCATGATTAATATATTAGTGCTTTTCAAAGGTTGGGTATGGAATATATATACACTAATTAGTTATTTCAATCCTCAAATAGGTAGACTGCCTATCTGTGTGTGTGCTTGTGCACTTATGAATAAGTGAAATGAGCACACAACAGAATATAATAGAAAGGAAAATTGTCATATTTCATTGTTTATAGAAAAAATGTAGTTCTGAACTCGTAAAATAATGATACAAAGTACCTTCTATTTTCAAAATACTCTTGCATATGTGATATATACTACAAAAGAAACTACAAAAATGTGCAGAATACGTTCAGTCTAAGATGATTTGCCAGCGACATTATCCTCACTTGAAAGGGCAACTAGGCCTTTGCTTAATAAGGCTTTGAACCTCCTCTGTCTTAACTCTCTTCTAATAATATTAAATTAGCACTGAACCACCAAAATGCACCCTAACATTAGTACCAGGTAGAATTTTCCAGAACACCCTTTAAAGTCACCAAACACAAGATCTAACGTCTTTTCCAGGGATAATTCTAAGTCCACATAGTAAGAGGGTGCTTGCCTCTTTGCAAGGCGGGAGCAGTTGTGATATGATGATTTTTATTTAATGCAGTTGTGTATCTTACTAATGTACAAGAGCAACCTTCAGCTACTTCTCTCCTGCAGCCTACGTGTTCTTTCCTAGTGTCTTTCACCATGTCAGTTATATTTTGTTCAGGGGAGATGTGGCATCCATTTTATTATCTCCTTCATTACATTTTATTGCAAGTTCATTGTATAAAGGACCATTGAGAGGTTTTATTTGTAGGAATAGGGGAATGGAATTGTAGCAGCTCTACTCTTGAGGCATACATGATTGGACCATTTCCTACCACATTATTGTGTGTGATTCCAATGCTGATCAGCTCTTCCATTGCTAATTCAGAGTCTACTTTTCTAGGACTTTCTAATTTATTCAAATTTCCCTGCATCCAACTTTCTCTTCCTATACAGATGGAGAGACATATTTAGGTACAAATTACAGATAGATATTCACATAATCAATAATTTGTACATATAAAATTACAGAAAGAAGCATTTATCATTTTTATGAGAAGGTGTGTATCCCTTAAAGAAAAAAAACATATTTATGCCCACAGTCAGGAAATATATTCTCATAAGTGTTTCATCACAAATGAAATAAAAAAAATCAATGATATGCAGTTTTAATATCACTTCTTCTGATGACTTTAACAAATAATTAGAGGTGAAATCACAGTGTTTGGTATTGGCCTTTTTAGTCAATGGCATGAAAGAACATTGACAGCCTGAAGTTTGTTATCTACTTACTTTATCTACTCATGATACATACTTTTTTTACCCTCAAAACATGCAATATTTTATACAGTGTTTACTTTCTAAATAATGTGTTATTCCTCCACATTATTGTTTCCTGGGGACAGTTTGAAGCAAAATTACAAAGTCTGATACCAGCAGAATATTTTTCATAGGGTTTCTAAAAATCTACCTTTAATTGTAGAGTCTGGCATCGCCCCAAGGAGCTCTTTATAAGTTGATAAGCAGGCAGTGTGGAGGGAGGGGGGAGTATCATGGAATACCAGCATGTTTGAAGATAAAAGGACATTCTTTGCAAGTCAAATGAAGACAGCCTATTTACAATTTCATTTTTACTTCACAGATGATTTGGAGCTTTTGTAAGTATAAAACAAGGGGGGAAAGCTTCCATTTAACCTTCAGTGTCAAACAATAAAAGGAGCATTCTCTCTAAGTAGGTCCTTCTGTGTCTCATATCATTCGAAATGTACTAAAATAGAAAGATAATAGCATTGATGTTAGCAGTAGGAAGAGAAATAGCCTTTCCTTTCCAGAGTCAATTCACTATAAGCTTCAGATATTTTTGTTTTACCAAACTATAGCTGGACTTTTGGAATCGTTTTTCTTACTGCTCTGTGTGTATGTGTGTATACGCAGTGTCCTCTTCCCTTTATTCTTTATGTATTTGGACAATGTAAGCAATCTGACATATTTTCTTATGGCATGCTAATGTCTGAGAAGTAATCCTTGCATTTTATGTAGGGCGATCTCCTGTAAGGAAACAGTAACATGTATGCCACGCAGCATTTGATTTGTTACCCATTTCATTGAAGGCATTTCTGTGTGTCGTTGGAGAGGTTAAGCATTGAGACCTACAGTTCAGTGACAGTACAAGGACACATTGAAGGGAATGACAGTGAGAAATAATCATAGAATCGTACTACTGAGGCTTCTTTATTTTTAATCCTGTTTGTTTTTTGAGAGAGAGACAGAGGGCAAGCTGGGGAGGGGCAGAGAAAGAGAAATCCCAAGAAGGCTCAGTGCTGTCCGTGCAGAGCCCAATGTGGGGCTCAAACTTACAAACTGTGAGATCACAACCTGAATTAAAACCAAGAGTCAGACGCTGCCCTGTCTGAGTCACCCAGGGGCCCCATAATACAGAAGGTTTCTTAGACGTATTTCAAAAGGAAATCTCTTCAAAAGCTTATTCACAAATAGTTCTTCAGCCTCTACTTGAACATTCCAGTTGTAGGAACTTAATATTTCCATGCCAGTATTTTCCTTACCGGAGTCACAGTGATCATTAGAATTTCCCTTTTATTAACGCAATCTTTAAGGCAATACTAATTTCCTCCAAGAGGAATATTAATGTTTATCAACGCTAGTCAAATATATTTATCCCTTTTCACTGATTAATTTTTCAAGATAGATGCACTCAAACTCATTCTCCTATTTTATTACTACAATAAAGTTAAAGAACATTTTGGGAAAAATAAAAAATTATTTTACTACCTTAAGTTATTTTATTCTTGTGTAATTTTTTTTTTCTTCTAAGCTAGAAAAAAAATGTTTTGTAACCTCATCTTTTCCTCCTAATCCTTCGTTATATAGACATAAAGAATATATATATCCTTTTCCACATTAAACCTTCAAATATTTAAGCAACATAGTTATATTCCTTGGTTGATCACTATATCTAGGTTAATAGTATTAGGTGACAATAAGAGATTTCAGAGCCCTCATGTTCCTGATTAATCTCCTTTGTATATATTCCAGTTAATCAATTATAAAAGTAGCACTTAAAAGGGAAATAGTGTCTAAATATGACCCAAGACCACATATAACTTGACAAGGACATTTCTTACATTTTGTTAATACAACCTGTGTCTGTATTTATTTCGTCTTGAGTTTGATTAAGCTTTCAGGTAGCATCCTTTTCTTTCTTTCTTTAAATAAATATGTCAGTTCAGTACCATCTCTACTTGGTGTAATAATCTATTATTGTCTAATTGTGTGTGTGTCTAATTTCTGAACTGTAGGCTTTATTGTTTTTAGAGTTTATCTTTTAGCTACCATTTCAGTTTACATATTGATATTAGGGAATTGAGAGCTCTTCATTTTAACTGCATCTTATGATTCTGTGTCACTAATTTTATTAACAGAATCTCTCTGTTTTCATTTAAAAGTCAATTAAGATTTTGTCTATATAGAGTTGAAGAAAATGTAAAACAAAACAAAACAAAACAAAACAAAAAAACATGACACTTGCTAATGGCAAGTGGAGGTAAACTCCATCAATCAATATTATTTGGATGTCATCCATCTTAAATATGCGTATGTCAGTTGACACCACAAACTGTTTTAGACATGACCCAGTCAGCTTTTCTAGGAAATATAAGAGAAATAAGGTAATTTTGAATGACCATTTTCTTGAAAGAATCAATGTTAGTGTTAAGTAAACACTACTATCCATTTAATTGCTAGTTTGTGGGTTTTAGTGTTTTATTGGGAAGACTGACAGACTGTAGTGCTCGTTCAGTATGAAAATTGCTAAGTCATGAATGTTCACACAAGACTTTATTCTTACTCCTCCTTCTCCTCCTCCTACAAAAGAAACTACAAAAATGTAGTTATGTAGGCTCCTCATCACTGAACCCTTATGTACTGAGATTCTGCTAAATGTTTCTAGTGCATGTTCTGTTGTTCTTGCAGTAATACCATAACACTCTCACTTCTCTAAATAACAAGGAAATTCAGGATCGTATTCATGGTTACTGGCCAGTAACCGGCATTGATTTGAAGTCACATTTCTTCCCTTCTGACAATGTTGGGGTTTTAGGAACTTTCAAAAACAAAAGACAACTGTCTTCCCTTAGTTTTGCTCTAATGAGTTATTGTTTTTCTTCTTGAACTGTTGAGACAAAACTCCACAGACAGGTATCCGTCCAAATGGTTTTACCACAAACCCTATTATGTTCCCAACGTATTCTGCAATAAGCAGATAATACACTCATGAATATGTCATTATTGGAGTGATGAAGAGTCTGCTTGGTTCTGCTTGTATTCTACAAAGCCAAAGAACTTGAGAAAACTGTCTTTGAAAGGAGCAGGTTGGGGTTAAACTTCCTGTGCATGGCCTGGTAAGAGCTACCTGGCAGGATGGTGTCACGGTATCTCTGGTCTACTTGCTTTCCTTTTGGCAAAAGATAAAAAACTGCAATAAAATTTAATTAGTACTCTCCCTTTTCCCCTCAGTTTGAGACACTCAAAGACTTTGTATGCATGGTTGTATGTTGGTTTTATTTTTGTTCCTCAAAAAAAAAAAAAGATTTCAGAAGTATTTTACAAAACATTAAAGTCATCTATCCCCTTTTCTTGTTGAAAGAGAGAAAGAGCACTATCATGGTTTGGAATAATCTGTGCATTGCATTGGTAGTGTCTTGGCATGTGTATGAAAGCACCTCAGCATACAGATTATCATCGAATGCCTCAAGAAGTACTGCACTGCACATTTGTAATAAGGGCAGGAGAAGGATGATGTTAAAATATTAAAAAAGTATTTTGTAGAAAAAAACAATAGAGATAATGTTTACCTAAACACCATTATTTAGATTAGTCTTTTTTTGGTCTTTGTGTATATACGTAAAACTCAAACGTCATATTATTTCCCTAATTTTGGTTATTGCAGAGGAGAAAATAAAATAGTCGTTAAAAAGTTATCAGAGGCATGGATTTTGGTAGCAGATATTACTTCAGATTCAATTTTTGGTTTTTCTTCATATTGACTCTGACTTGCGAAAATTGCGTGGATTCTCCATTTTATCATTTACAAACGCCAGGGACACCTGTGTAGCTTAGTCCATTAAGTGTCTGACTCTTGGTTTCAGCTCAGGCCATGATCTCATATTTCATGAATTTGAGTCCCATGTCAGGCCCCATGTTGCCAGTATGGAGCCTGCTTGAGATTCTCTCTCTCCCTCTCTCTACCCCTCCCCCACTCACACACCCTCTCTCTCAAAATGAATAAAATTAAAAAAAAATATGTAAACCATATTAGCACGGTGTCTGGCTCATAATACATTCCCAATAAATAGTTGTAATATTTAGATTATATAACTTCTGGAATGAATAATTTTGTATATTTTCATTTCCCTCTTTTGTATTTTCCTTTTTATAAATTCTCAAAATTAAAATATAAGTTTAAATATTATAAGTCCTTTACTGATTGCCAATATATCAAAATGATTTCCAGAAAAATTATAACAATGTTTACTGCTACTAGAAATGTGCTCTAACTTTTCCTCTTCTCTTGTGTATTCTCTTTCCAAATTTGTTCCTGGCCAGTACCAGGCTTATTTAATAAGATAATGTGTTGGCCTCATAGTTGCTTTAATTTGAATTTTAAACTTTTTAAAAAATTGTTTTATATATTTTTGAGAGAGAGACACAGAATCTGAAGCAGGGCTCCACAGATTCCTCCAAAATCTTTTAAAAGTTTAAATTTGTTTTTTTTTTTTTTTCAAATTTGCATTTAGCAACGACAAATTTTTCCAATAAAGAATATCACGGATCATTGTTGTTAGAATCTTTATTAAACTATGTTAAAATGTAAATGGGGTTATTAATATGTTGAATTCACAGTCATCATTTTCTAGTAAATTCTGACCTTTCCCCCAACAGCATGTCCTTGTGTTACGGAACCTGGTCTGGATCAGCCGGTGGAAGAACCAAGCAGCACTCAGAGATCTTGGAAGGCAGGAGGTAGGTTTATTTCACACCAGCAGGCTCAGAGATCACTCTCCAGAGGTCTGAGGCCCGAGGGTAAGCATGGGAGACGATTTATAGTCTGTTACTTTGGCATTAGTAGTAATTTGGCACACATGGCAAGTGAGGCAGGAAGAAGAACCTGGAAGGAGAGTCTTCAGGTGGGGACTGGAATTCCTCTATCAGTCCTGTTGGCCACCTTATAACATAATTTTCCCTTATCCTTCCCCCCTTTGATTCCCCTTTCAAGAGATCTCTCTCTGAATTAGAGAGGATCATCTTCATAATCATGGGCTGGTAGCCTTGCGGGGCCAGCACTTGGGCCATAGCCCAGTTTGTGATGGTGTTTTCTATGAATTTTATTAGGGGCTTTAATATGCATAGGCCAATAGTTATTAGGAGGGGGCCTGCTAAGGTGGGGAGCCAAGACACCCAATCAGTGACATCCCATCTGTTCCGTAAATTGTTATTTTCTTGTTGTTTGCATTGAATCCTTTCCCTTAGTTCCCTGACTTTGGTTGTTACTATTCCTGACTGGTTTACAAAGTAACAGCATTCTTCTCCAAGGAAGATACAGGTGCCCCCTTTCTCAGCAAGGAGGAGGTCAAGTGCCTGTCTGTTCTGGAGGGCAACTCCTGCCAGGGAATTTATTTGGCTTTGCAGGAACACTAGGGAGTTGGCCACTTGTTAGTCCCACAGAAGAGCCTATGCCAATTCCTATCTCTATGACTATTCCTGCCCCTAGGAGGTTAGGTAGCAACACCACGTGTTTAGCTTGGATCTTAGGGCTGAAGGTTTAAAATGAGGTTCGGGGGCACCTGGGTGGCTCAGTCGGTTGAGCATCCGACTTTGGCTCAGGTCATGATCTCGCGGTCTGTGAGTTCGAGCCCCGCGTCGGGCTCTGTGCTGACAGCTCAGAGCCTGGAGCCTGCTTCGGATTCTGTGTCTCCCTCTCTCTCTGCCCCCTCTCCCACTCATGCTCTGTCTCTCTCTGTCTCAAAAATAAATAAACATTTAAAATGAGGTTCAGATTAGAGGCAACCAATACCAACAATACATCCTACCCATAAGAGGAAGGTGAGTGTGAACAGGAACCTCCTGCTGTTTTCCCAGCTTTCCAGGGCAACCTGTGTCAATTTGATGGCAACGAGTAGGGCAAAAATTGCAGTGACAGTATATCATAGCAAGATGGCAGATAGAGCAGATAAAGACAGCCTATTTATTTTATTAGACTGATGATTCCTCAAGCTTCTGCTGTGCATAGACCAGCCAGCTTCTGGCGTGTGGCTGGTGCAGGGCTGAAGATCCTAAGAATCTAGCACTCTCTGGAAGGTCGGGTTCGTTGGACTTGGGTCAGTCTCCCAAATCTGGGGCTCCTTAGGATTGGCACTTTTGACTCTGGAGTGGTGGACCCGTGGAGTGATGCCTGTCACCTTGAGGGCAGTAGGGACAGTTAGAATAATGGTACGAGGCCCAGTCCACATTGTTTGAGAGGGTCTTTTTTCCAGTCTTTGACCCAGATCTAGTCCCGTGGTGAGAAAGGGTGTACAGGAGATCCTAAAGAGATTGGGGTCCCCTCCAAGGTATATCTTTGTAGCTCATTTAGGGTGATCCCTAAAGCTTGAAGTCGCTCTCTTATTCCCTTATCCCCTATTTGGTGTAGGTTCCCTGGGAGGCTCCCTAGACATGAAGGGGGCCTTCCATGTATTAGTTAGAAGGGGGAGAATCCTTGAGTTCCTGGTGTGCAAAGGACACGCAGGAGGGCCAGGGGCAACAGGTCTGACTATGGGAGGTCTGTTGCCTGACAGAACTTGGCTAAGGTTCCATTGAGGGTGCAGTTCATCCACTCTACTTTCCCTGAGCTTTGAGACCTGTAAGCAGTGTGATGCTTCCAAGTGACGTTGAGGGAATTGGTTAAAGTTTGTATAATGTCCTCCACAAATGCAGGCCCATTATCACTGTGGATTGTGGTCAGTAAGCTGAACCGGGGGACCATTTCTTTAAGGAGGACTTTAGCTACTTCCAGGCTCCAATCTGTCCTGGTTGAGAAGGCTTTGACCCATCTAAGGTGTATATAGACTACCACTAGGAGGTATCTAAGCCCTTGGCTTTACTGGCAATCTGTGGAATCTCTTTCAAGGTCTTCAAAAAGGGGTAGCTTCTATTCTTCAGACCTCTGGTGGGGGTCACAGTGAGGATCTGGCATTATTCTTGGCACAAGTCACACATCATTCACTTATTGTCTGACACAGTGCGGGCAGCAGACTGATGTAACATCGTTTTTTGAGGAGGGCCTCTAATGCAGTTTTTCCTAGATGGGCGAGTTGATGGCCTTCACTAACTAGATGCCCTCCCATTGGTGCGGGGACAGTGATGTGGTAGATGTGTCCATCTGGCAGTTCCACCATCCTTTCTTGGTCTGGGTGGCCCCTTAACCTCAGCCCATTTATTTTCTTTTTTAGCATATCTGGGTGGAGGGGTTTCCACTGGGGGCCTTAGGGCCAAAGTAAGATGGAACTATGTCTCTTTCCTTATTAGCTGCTATCTTGGCTGCTTTGTCTGCTAATGGATCCCCTCATGCTGTAGGGTCATCTCCTTTCTGGTGTCCTTTGCAGTGTAGAACTGCAACTTCTTTTGGAAGCCAGCCAGACTTGCGGAGCTTTAGTATTTCTCCTTGTTTTTGATGGTCCTTCCTGGTGCGGAGAGGAAGCCCCTCTCTTTGTCCTTGCTCCATGTATGTGTACAGTAGTGAAGGCATACTGGGAGTCGGTGTAGATATTGACTCTTTGCCCTCACCAATAGTGAAGGCCCAGACTAGTGCATGTAATTCAGCCCTTGTGCTGACCATCTTTTGCATAGGGCACTGGCTTCTAGTATCTCATTTGTGGTTGTCACTATATAACCCATTTTTTTGAGTGGCCGCTGTAATGAAGCTGCTGCCATCCCTGAATATGGTCAAGTCTGGGTTTTGTAAGGCTTGGTCATGTAGATCTGACTTACTTCATCAGTCACCTCAGAACAGCCATGCTCAGCTTCTCCTTTTTCTGAAGGTAGGAAAGTTGCTGGATTCAGGTGTCTCTACTGTTGCGAGAGTGACTCATGTATTTTCACAGAGGAGCCCCTGGTATTGGGCTAAGTGAGAATGAGAGAGGAAGTGGTGACTCTGAGTGTTCACGACACATACGACAGTATGGAGGACTTTAACATGCAGTTTTTGTCCCAGGGTGAGTTTATCTGCCTCTTTAACGTGTAGAATTGTTGCTGCCAGTGCCCTAAGACATGCTGCCCATCCTGCCACAACTGGGTCCAGTTTTTTATTGACAGGTATGCTACTGGCCACTGCCAGGGGCCAACAGTCTGTGTGAGAACCTCAAGGGCAACCTTTTCTTTCTTATGCACAAAGAGGTTAAATGGTTTCTCTATATCTGGTAGACCAAGGGCTGGTGTCTGCTCTAGAATATGCTTTATTGCTAGGAAGGTGACCTGTGCCTCTTCTGTCCAGACAGGGGGTTCTCAATCCTGCTCTACCAAGAGATTCTAGAAGGATCTTCCTATTGCCGAGAATTCAGGATTCCAGGTTTGGCAGAATCCTGCAGCCCCCAGGAATTCTCATAGCCCTCTCTTAGTTTGGGGCTGGGGTAGGTAGGTGATGACCTCCTTTGTCTCTGGCCCTACTGCTCTTTTTCCTTGGGTGAGGAGAAAGCCTAAGTATCGGATTTGCTGTTGGCAGATCTGTGCCTTTCTCCATGAGACCCGATACCCTGAGTCCAACAGGAGTTGGAGGAGGGCCCTCGTGCCCTCTGTACCATTCTCTCGGGTACTGCTGGCAAGGAGGAGGTCATCCACATACTGGAGAAGGGTGCAGGGTGTGGCCTCCCTTGGAAAGCTAGTGAGGTCTCCTGCCAGTGCCTCCCCAAACAGGGGAGGTGAGGTTTTAAATCCCTTTGGGAGGTGTGTCCAAGTCAGTTGCATCTGATGCCCCATGTCTGGTTCGGTCCATTCAAAGGTAAACAAGGGTTGGCTTTGGGGGGCCAAGCAGAGACAGAAGAAGGCATCCTTTAAGTCTAGGAAGGTAAGCCAGGTGGCAGAGCCTGGGATCTGGCTGAGGAGGGTGTATGGGTTTGAGATCACTGGGTACAAAAAGACAGTCACTTTGTTAATAGCTGATAGGTCAGTACCCTCCTCCCAGCTTCTTGACTGTCAAGAGTGGTTGTTCCAGGGTGATTGGCATTCAACCAGAATGACTGTTTGAGTCTAGTCAGGTGTTCTTGAATGCCTGCTCTTGCCTCTTGTGGGAGGGGGTATTGCAGTTAATCCCCTAGGATTAACTCTACAATGACAGGGGACCAGTGTGGGCAAGTCTGGGCAGGTTCATCCTCAGCCCATACAGGGGGGAAGGCAGTCCTGAGTTCAGGCCTGCACCCAGGCCTCAGTTGGGCCTGGGTGCAGAATAGCCTCCATTCTTCCTCTGTTGGTGTAGTGATTGTAAGGGGGCATGATTCTTCTTGTCTCAGATATAGTTGGAGTTTGGTGTGTCCTGTTGGCTCAAAGGTTATTTGGGCCCCTAGCTTTGAGAGTATATCCCGGCTAAGGAGAGGGATGGGGCACTCAGGTAGGAATTCATGCCATACCATGTGGCCCCAAGTTCATATTGAAAGGCTTGGCAGAAGGGCTATTGCATTGCCCATTTCCCTGTGGCCCCAAGGATGGTTGAGGTCTTCTTGTTAAAGGGGCCATGGGGGAGGTGACCACAGAACGTTCAGCCCCAGTGTCAACCTTAAAATCGTAATTTGGCCCCCTCCTGTCATTTTGGCAGTGGGATCATGGGGGCCAAGAAGAACTGAGCCTGGCCCCCCTCAATCTGAATCTATTCCTGCTCGGCCTACGGGATCTTTTCTGCAGGGTTCTTTTGCATATTGGCTGGATTTTTGGGACTTTCCCTGGATGGGACATTCATTCTTCTAATGTCCTTCTCCTTGAGATAGGTGCATTGATCCCTCGCTAAGGAGGTTCTGGGCCTCCCCCCTTCTGGTGGCTGGACCTTCCCCATCCTTTTGTCATGGCTCTCTCTCTTGTGCCTCAGGATGAAATGGGGTATAAATGCAGTAAGCCTCGCATAGTCTTTTGTAATAATCCCCCGTGGAATTTCCCCTAGCTGCTGGGCATATTCATGGGCTTCTTAGCCCCTGCTCGGATCCCCTGGAGAAGAGCCTGGCCGAGGGTGGAAACTGGCCACTGGTCCAGGGGAGAGAGGTTCTGACGAGTCCAGAGGTGGTGGGGAGACCAAAGGTGCTGGAGTATTGGGAACCAGGTGCTGAAGGTCTCAGGAGAGCATAGAGCAGGGGTAGGTTAGTTCTTTCTCTGGATCACCAGTGAGAATTTGTGGAGGTCGGGACTTCTGTTGCCTTTCCTTGGGCTATTTTGCCGAGGTGACCAACACCCTAGCCTGTTCCTGTTTGTTGCAGGTAAATAGCACCCAAGGGGGAAGGGTTACCAGGAGCCAATATATGGGAACTGATCAGGGTGATGAGACACATCTACAGTTCCCTCTGAGAGCCATCCAACACTAAAATTGGGCCATTCCAACTCATATAGTGTCCTTAATTTTCCAGTGGTCATCTTAATTCCACAGTCTCCTAAAAACCCTTTTTGGAAGTTCTTGATCATAGTTTCGAGAACCGGGGGTTTGCTCTCTCCCAACCCCATATTGTTCCCATGACACAGAGTCACAAAAACAGAGGGTCAGGGGTAACTCTTTAATGAGGAGAACAGTCATATGCCCATCTGGTCATGTCTCAAAAGAACTTAGGTGATGCTTACCCATGTGGTCTTAGCTTTGTGACTTACAATGGGAAACTATTCAGATACTGCTGTATGCCATTCACCACGGAATCGCAGACAGGCCCACCCAGACTCCGTGGGCTCTTGGGGACCTTAAGGGTACCCGCCCATGGAACCACAGCGTCAGTCCCAACTGGAGGACCAGGTGGGGCTGCACCTTCTCTCGCACACTCAGACCAGAGGTTAATAAATTCCCTTCCTGGGAATCCCTACCTGTGAGACCTCTAAAACCTCTTCAACCTTGACGGGGGTCTGACTGGGTCATGGGCCCCAGGCCTTCCCATTATCCAATGTAGGGTCCAGATCCTCACCTACCAAGTCTCCTCAAGTCCTACAGGAACGGTAGATAGGGGCTGGCCTGAGGCGACCGAGCGGGAGACTGCTGAATACCATGCAGGGTGCGCCTTCTGTTCCATCACCACCTTGCCATTTTCCCAAACTGGTGGCAACAATGGGCCAGCAAGGTTAGGTTTCCTGGCCAGGGAACCAAATGTTATGGAACCTTGTCTGGATTACCTGGTGGAAGAACCAAGCAGCACTCAGAGATCTTGGAAGGCAGGAGGTTTATTTCACACCAGCAGGCTCAGAGGAGATCACTCTCCAGAGGTCTGAGTCCCGAGCATAAGCATGGGGGACAATTTATAGTGTGTCACTTCCACATTAGTAGTAATTTGGTGTTGTGGCAAGTGGAGCAGGAAGAACCTGGAAGGGGAGTCTTTGGGCAGGGACTGGAAATCTCCTATCCGTCCTATTGGCCATATTATAACATAATTTTTCCCTATCACTTGGGCAATTTACATAGCCTTCTGTACCTCAAAGGATTTCTTTTCAAAAACATAATCTTATTAAATTTCTATGAAGATTATTTAGTTAATGTACATACAGTGATTTGCATTGCATTTGGCATATGTTAAGCACGCAATATTTGCTATCAAATGTAGAGTCACTTTAAATCAAAATTTATAATATAGTAGGTATTTATACAGTTATACTATTGAATTTCATTCCCAAAGCACTTGGATAGAAAAATGTTCTTGCAAGCAGTCAATCTAAAATATTTAAGAATATATGTTTTATTGGTTGGTCTTAGAACCAAGTTGCTGAAATAATTCTCCGGAAACATCCAGTACAAACACAACCTTACCAAAACCTTGATTTTAGACTTCCAATCTCCAAAACTAAGAAAGCAAATTTGTGTTATTTTAAGTCCCTAAGTTTGTGGTAATTGTCACACAGAAGCAACGAGAACCTGACACAATATCCCAGGTCAGCATCTAGTAGCTGGGCCAAATTACTAACCATTTGTGCTTATTAAGTAACTGGTGATCTTCACAGAAAATTCTCAGTTTTCTACCTCTGTACAACTTCCTCCTGCCTTGTGAGGATCACCCTTAATCACACCTCATCCTGTAAGCTTAACTGCTAATCTCTATCAGTCAGTATCACTAAGCTAATATAACACTGAAAGGCTGAACCCACTGGTGTTTTAAAAAATTTAGTCCTGTTCTATTACATTGCTTCTCTTTGATCACAGCGAGCTTTGAGACTTTTACTGACATCCACCCTATCACCAGCTGTAGTGCCGAGCATGCCCTGTGCATGCTGGCATGCCTTGCTCTAGCCATTGTCTACCATGCACAGGGTGGAGGGCTTTAATAAGAGTCCCATGCTTAGGGTCTCTGAAAAACAGAACCACAATAGTGGAAATATTCATTACACAGTTCAGAATGACTAAGGCTATTGGAAGAAATAAAATGATTTAGAACAGAATTATTAGAAAAAAAATATTACCTTCTCGCTCTTTCTGGTATAGGAAACTTTCCTAATTAAAGGTCTGCACAAAGGTACTTCATCTTTGGTTACTAAAATGCAAAGAAAAGTTAATTCATTTGAGTGACTATTTATGTGTGACAGCGTTTGATTTTGGATTCTTATGGGTCTTATCAAAATTCGATCAAACTACTTACTATTAATAAGAGCTACAAATTTATTTAAGATGAACACAAAAATAGAATATGTTTACATAGATGTAATTTTCGGGAGATGTGTCCTTATAGGAAAAGAAATATAGTACTCTAAATTAAGTCTTAGGAAACCTACTTATATAAATGAAATTAAACACACCCAAAACAGATGCTTGCCGTGTTCTGGATTATAACTGTGACTCTGGTTCTAAAAATAGCAAAACAAACTTATTATTTGCCAGGGAATTAAATGTCTAGTAAGCATTGGAAATAATGCATTTAGTTTTATTTTTGAAAAATCTGTAAAACCATTGATGTTTAAGCTCTGTGGGGTCTCTGAAAATGAAAACCTTAAATAACAGCATTCCTTTTTTTAACGTTTTTTTTGTTTGTTTATCTTTGGGGGAGAGGCAGAAAGAGAGACACACACAGAATCCAGAGTAGGCTCCAAACTGTCTTGACACGGGACTCAAACTCACGAACAGCGAGATCATGACCTGAGCGAAGTCAGACGCTCAACCGACTGAGCCAAATAACAGCATTTAAGTCTGGAGTGATTTTGAACTCATGTTTAGTTAGAATTTAGGCGAGGGCCGTCTGGGTGGCTCAGTTGGTTAAGCGTCCTACCTCAGCTCAGGTCATGATCTCACAGTTCGTGGGTTCGAGCCCCACATCAGGCTTTGTGCTGACAGCTCAGAGCCTGGGGCCTGCTTCAGATTCTTCAGAATCTCTCTCTCCCCCTACCCTTCTCATGCTCTATCTCTGTCAAAAATAAATAAACATTAAAAAATTAAATTAAGAATTTAGTTGAAATACGTTTTCTGATAAACAGATCAAAATACCTAAGGTTTTCTTGACTATCAGTTTCTAAGCCCCAGCCGTTGCAAAATACCCGCCTCCAAGGTTAATCTATATAAAAAGATTGCATATAAGATTTACATAGCCCCCTCAGTTCACTTAAAATATGACCTAGTTGTTTACAGATACATTATTTTCTACCACAAGATTTCCTACAAGAAGATTAAGATACATAGGGTTTTAATACACTGGAAACTGCTATGCACTTGCCCCATTGGTTAAACACATTTCATATGGATTTAAAATAATTTCACATGAAGCAGTCAATATTTTTAAATGTTATTAGAAATTAAAATGCAAATACTGATCCAGTTTTTCAGGGATTCTACGGAAAACTGCTTTGTAAGAATTGAATATTCTGTATTTCTTTACACACCATCCCCCCACTGGAGTCCTTTTCTTTTCAAAAAAAATTTAACCTCAAAAACAGTGACACAAGTAATTCAATTCTCTAAGGAACCAGGACAAGAAATAAGGGAATTTTTGATAAAACATTACAGTATAATATGTGTTTACTGTTAAATAGGAGACAACAGGCACAGAATGGAGTCATTCGTGCTAAGCCCATGTCACCAAACCAGGACTTCATACCTTACTTAGTTACAGTTTCAACCTCTCTCAGGAGTGGAATCTTAAACCAGTTCATCTAAAATTACCTAGTCAGCATTACTGAGGTAATGTGCCTGAGATACTCTGGCTGCCCCCCAAAGGAAGTTGACCTGGTCTAAAACAACCCACTCTTTGCTAGAGGACTTCCGTCTGCCTATAAAAGTCTTTCATTTTGTATTGCTCTTCTCAGCTCTTTCTATTTGCTAGATGAGAGACTGTCAGAGTCATGAATCTTTGAATAAGGCCAGTTAGACCTGCTACCATGCTTGACCATGTAGGGGCAGAAAAATTTTCTGCCTTTCTTTGTCCTATGACGGGTCTAATAATTAATTTAACATAGATTAATAGAAAAAATGAATCAAAGTTTCATATCATGTATACGACCTTTGTAAATGAGAGAGATCCAGGAAAACTAATTCCCCAAAATGGCTGAAGCCAACGCCTTAAATATCATTTTCAGCTAAAGACCAAAGATGTTGGGATGGGGAGTCAGTTAATGGAGTTTACCGGGAAAAGCACAGCAGACAAGGGAAAGGTAGTTATGCAGATTTAAAGTCCTTTCCTCTACTGACCAGAGTTTCCAGAGATTTAGAGTCCTTTCCTTTTTCTAGTACAGTGAGGGAGACATCAACAGAGATTTGTACAAATAGAATCTTACACATAGAGATATCCCTTATTTATATATATGTCCCTTATTACAGGAAATTTCCACTTGGTTTTTAGAGCTTTTGTTTTTGCAGTTTCTTAAAAAATCATCAGCCTACAGGGAGTTCTGTTCCAAGATTGTGACTTAGGAAGACCCTGAACTCATCTCCGCTGTGGAACACATCTAATTACACCTATTAATAGAACAATTCCTCCTGAGCAAGAGCAGAGCTGACTGAACAGCTACTGAACAACCAAACACAAAATGGCAAGGGAACAGCAAAAGAGGCGGAGACCTGGCAGCAAAGGTAACTGTACCTGCAATGCTGTGAAGAGCTGTAGGGGTGATTAGTACTCAGGGAGCTGAAATAGATGCCTCTGTCCTTGGGCACAGACTATAAGACATGGTTTAAAAGAGTAACTACTAGCATATAACAGAGAAACACCAGAACTCTGGCCAAGGAGCAGAGAATCTGTGGGAACATGCTCCAGGTCAGAAAGCCTGAAGAAAACAGTTTACATTCCTACGCCACCTCAAAAGCTAGATCAGGACAGGATTATGGGTGGGTCTGATTGTCACCGTGAGCTTGAGACCTTAGCAAGATCTAGTCTCGTGTCTACAAGCCCACACCAGTTTTGGTCATGCTAGAACACAGGTGGGGAGGTGGGGGGAAGCCAGGGTTTAAAAGCACCAAAGAATTGCAAGAATTGCAGGGATGGTATTTTCTCCACCAACTTAAAAGCCCATAACAGGATAGGGTCAAGTTTACAGTGAGCTCTCAACCTTAGTGAGCCCAGGATCCTCGGCCCACACTGGCCACCTGTGATGCTGAGGCACAGAAAAGAAGCCACGGGGCCTCTTTTTCAGATTTATTATTATTTAGTTTTTAGTTTTTAGAAGTTTTTAAATTCCAGTTAGGTAGCATTACGCTGTAATATTAGTTTCAGATGTACAATATAGGCATCCAACACTTCCTTATAACATTGAGTGCTCATTACAAGTGCATGCCTTAATCCTCATCACAGTATTTAATCCATCCCCCTCTCTGGTAACCATCAGTTCTCTATAGTTAAGATTCTGGTTCTTGGTATGCCACTCTCTTTTTTTCTCTTCCCTCATTTGTTTTGTTTCTTAATTTCCCCATATGAGTGAAATAGAGTGTCTTTCCCCGACTTATTTCACTTAATATTATACTCTCTGGCTCCATCCATGTTGTTGCTAATGGCAAAATTTCATTCCTTTGGAATATTATGACTAACATTCCTTTGTATACATATACCACATCTCCGTGCAAGTTTTACCATGATATGTCTTGGAGTTGACCTATTTTTGTTGATTTCGAGAGAAGTTCTCTCTGCCTCTTAGACTTGAATGCCTGTTTTTTTCCTCCAGATTAAGGAAGTTCTCAGCAATAAATTGTTCAAATAAATCTTCTGCTTTTTTCTTGCTCTTCTGGAACTCTTATGATATGGTTATTAGTGCACTTTATGGAATTGCTGAGTTCCCAAAGTCTACATTTGTGATAGTTTTCTTTCCCTCTTTTTTTCAGCTTCATTGTTTTCCATTTTATCTTCTCTATCACCTATTCATTCCTCTGTTCTTCTATCCTTGTTGTGATTACATCCAGCCGGTTTTACATCTCAGTTATAGCATTTTTTTAATTTTGGTCTGACCAGGTTTTAAGTCTTTTATCTCTACAGCAAGAGTTTCTTGGTATCTTCTATGTTTTTTTCAAGCCTAGCTAGTATTCTTATGGCTGTTGTTCTAAATTGTTGTTCAGATAAATTGTTTATATCTGTTTTGAGTAAATCCTCGGCTGTTATTTCTTCTTGATCTTTCTTTTGGGTAAAATTCCTCCATCTTATTTTGTCTAGGTTTCCTGCTCCTGAGAGTTATGCTTTATTAAGAAGGGGTCGTACACTGTCCAGGGCGTGATGCTTCCAGAAGTTTCTGGTGTATGCTGTGTGCACTCTCCTGTTGTGTTTTGACTGCTCTTTCCCATAGGTCATTCCTCTGCAGAATTCCTCCTTACTTACAGTGGGGAATGTTTGGAACTTTAAATAGGTATGCTTTGATTTGTTTCTTAAAATAAGCCCAATTAAAAATAAATAAAAAAGCCTGATTCCAAATAAAAAGAAAGAAGCCTGATCCTAAAGGAAAAGGAAAAAAATCCTGGTCTTATTTCCACCAAAACTCCAGCTGATGCTTCAGAGCTCTCTATGATCTATAGACTCGGTCCCTGCAGGGGGCCTGCACTGGTCTACTGAGGGTAGAGGCCCACTGCACTAGCTCACAGACTTGCCCTAGTAAAGAAGCCCCTGCAGGGCACAAGGGTCAGGGTTCTGTGTAAGTGGCTGCAGCCTCCACTGGGGCATTATGTTGCTCACTGAAGTCCAACCATGCTGGTGCGCAGGCAAAGTGTCACCCCACCGTCTCGTCCCTGGGGAGCTCACACCCACTGTTGTTCAGGAAACTCTCACAGAAAAGTGAACAATAGCCCCTCCTAATCTTCCATTAGACCCCAACCCTCAACATGTCCGTGCCTGGGCCATTGGCATAGACTGCACCACAGCTCTCCTGAGTTTTATCTCTGGTGTGCACCAGGATTCAAAATTTGAAATCACGATTTGCAGATGACAGGATACCCTAGATAGAAAACCTGAAAGACTCCACTTAAAAACTGTTATAACTGATACACCAATTCAGTAATATTATAGGATACAAAATCAATGTATATAAATCTGTTACATTTCTATATGCCAATAATGAAGCAGCAGAAAGAGAAAGTAAGAAATCAATCCCATTTATAATTGCACCAAAAATAAGAAGATACTTAGGAATAAATCTATCCAAAGAGGTGAGATATCTGTACTCTGAAAACTATAAAACACTGATGAGAGAAATTGAAGAAGACATAGAAATGGAAAAAACATTCCATGCTCCTGGATCGAAAGGAAAAATATTTTTAAGATGTCTATATTACCCAAAGTACTCTATGCACTTAATGAAATGTCTATCAAAATACTAACAGCAAGGACGCCTGGATAGCTCAGTCACTTAAACATCTGACATCAGCTCAGGTCATGATATCATGACTTATGAGTTCCAGCCCCATGTCAGGCTCTGTGGTGACAGCTCAGAACCTGGAGCCCACTTCAGATCCTATCTCCCTCTCAACCCCTCCCCTACTCATGCCCAGTCTCTCTCTCTAATATAAACAAACATTAAATAAATAAACAAACAGGATCTTTCACGTAGCTAGAACACGCTTATAATTTTTATAGAATGAAAAAAAAACCTCAAACAGCTAAAGCTATTGAAAAAGAAAGCCTAGAAAAACAAAAGCAAGCTACAGACATCATGTTTCCAGACCAAGTCCTATTACAAAGCTGTTGTGATCACTACAGTATGGTACTGGCACAAAAATAGACACACTAATGAAGAACAGAAAACTCAGAAATGAACCCCTAACTATATGGTCAATTATTCTTCAACAAAGCAGGAAAGCATATTCAATGGGAAAAAGTCTCTTCAACAAATGGTTTTGGGAAAACTGGGCAGAAACTTGCAAAAGAATGAAATTCGTTTGTTTTTATTTCTCCACTTTTTTCATATTTTTTCTCTTATATGTTTTCTTTTACTTTTATTATTTTCTTATTTCTCTAAAAATCTGCAGCTTAAAAGAGTAACTAGCATACATAGTCGCAGCTCCAGCCATCCAGCAAAAGTCATCAAGCATATCCAGTCTATATAACACCACGATCAAGAACACTCCTTCAAGTTTAGAAGTCACTGTTCCACCTAATCCAAAGAAACACACACAGAAAATCAAGCAAAATGGGGAAACAGAGGAATATGCTCTAAAGAATGTAGAAGTTAAAAACTCAAGAAAAAACAAAAAACTAACGAAACACAAATGAGTAACAGCCCTCGTAATTTAAAGTAATGATCATAAAGATACACACCAGGCTGGAGAAAAGAGTAGACAATTTTAGCAAGACCATCAATAAAGAGATAGAAAATATTAAAAAGAAGGAACCAGTCAGAGCTGAAAAATACAGTAACTGAAATAATACACTAGAGGAAATCAATAGTAGATTAGATGATACAGAAGAATGTATCTGGAAGACAGGACAATAGAAAGCACACAAGCTCAACACCAAAAAGAGAAAAGATTTTTTTTTTTTTTAATGAGGATAGAGTAAGTGATCTTTTGGACAGCATCAACTGAAAAAAGCATTCACATTACAGTGTTCCCAGAAGAAGAGTAAGAATGGTGTAGAAAATATATTTTTTCTTCAAATAACTGAAAACCTATGTAACCTAGATAGGTTATAGGGAAACAGATACCCAAACACATATAGGTATCCAAATCCAAGAAGCACAGAGTTTTAAACAAGATGTACCCAGAAGGCCACAACACAACACATAATAATTAAAATGTCAAAGGTTAAAGATAGAGACTCTCAAAAGCAGTAGGAGAAAAGCAAAAAGTTACTTTCAACAGAAAACGTATAAGGCTATCAGCTAATTTTTCAGTAGAACCTGTGCAGGCCAGAAAAGAATAAGTGGACATATTCAAAGTACTGAAAGGAAAAAACCTCCAACCAGGAATACTCTACTCAGCAAGGTTATCATTCAGATTTGAAGATGAGATGGGTTCCCAGAGAAAAGATAAAGGAGGTTTTCATGACTATACCAGCCCTGTAAGAAATGTTAAGGTGACTTCCTCAAGTGGAAATGAAGTGGCAAAAACCAGGCATAAGAAGACTAAGAATGAAAAGATGTAAAATATAACAACATAACAACTTATACATAAAATGTGAAGGGGGTAAAAATAAGGGGGGGGGATTTTTTCCCCTGTTATTTATTAGTAAAACGTTTGAACTTAAATGACCATCAAGTTTATATAGACTGCTATTAAGATGTTATATATGAACCTCATGGTAACCACAAACCCAAAACCTATGTAGATACATAAAAATAAAGAGGAAGAAAGCCAAACATAACAGTATAGAAACTCGTCACTCACAAAGAGAATAGGAAGGAACAAAGAAGTACTTAAAAAAAAAACAAAACAGAAAACAACTTAAAAAATGGAAATAAATACATATGTATCTCAAGTGTACATCAAACATTCTCCAGAATATACCGCATATTAGGGCATAAAACAAGGCTCAATAAATTTAGGAAAAATGAAATCATACCATGCACCTTTTCTGATCATAATACTATGAAACTAGAAATAAATCATAAGAGAAAAACTGGAAAATACACAAACATTAAACAACATGATAATAACCAATGGGTCAATAAAGCAATCAAGGAACAACAACAACAAAATCATGGAGACAAATGAAAAGGAAAAGATAATTGTCCAAAATCTGTGGGACACAGTGAAAGCAGTTTTAAGAGGGAAGTATATAGTGATAGTGTCTTACGTTCAAGAAAAGTCTCAAACATTATAACCTTATACATAAAGGAAGTAGAAGAAAAGGCCCAGGATGAATATAAGAAAGGAAATAATAAAGATCAGAGCACAAATAAATGATGGAGCCTAAAAAAAATAGAGAAAAATCAATAAAACAAACAGCTGGTTCTTTGAAAAGATTAACAAAATTGACAAACTCTTAGCCAGACTCATTAAGAAAAAAAAGAGAAGGATATACATAATTCTTTATCATTTCTGATTTTATGTAACAACTGACACACAGAAATACAAAAGATGATAGAATACTATGAAAAATTATATGCCAATAAACTGAACAACCTAAAAGAAATGGATCAATTTCTAAAAGCGTATAATATTCCAATACTGAACTAGGAGGAAATAGAAAGACTGAATAGACCAATTTCTAGTACTGAAATTGAATTGACAATTAAAAAAATGCCAAAAAAAAAAAAAAAGCCTAGGACAAGGTGAAGTCACAGGGGAATTCCATCAGATTTAAAGGAGAGTTAATATCCATTATTTTCTTGGTATTCCAAAAAAAAAAAAAAAATAGAAGAAAAAGGAGAGCTTCTACACACATTCCATAAGGCCTTACCCTGATACCAAAACCAGACGAAGACACGACACAAAATGCCTATAGGCCTATATCCTCAGTGAACATGGATGGAAAAACAAACAAAATATTAGCAAACTGAGTCAAACAATACATCAAAAAGATCATTTACCACAGTCAAGTGGCATTTATTCGAAGGATGCAACGATGATTCAACATATGCAAATCAATGGTATACACCACACCAACAAAATTAAAGATAAAAATCATATAATCATCTCAATACATGCAGAAAAAGCATTTGACAAGATTCAAATCCATTTATGATAAAAAGTCTCAACAAAGTGGGGTTACAGGGAACTTACATCAACATAGTAAAGTCCATATATGAAAAACCTACCACTAATTGCATAGTCAATGAGGAAAAACAGAGGTTTCCCTCTAAGGTCAGGAAAAAGACAAGGATGTCCGCTCTTAGCACTTTTATTCAGCATAGTACCGAAAGTCGTAGCCATGGCAATGAGACAAGAAAAAGAAATAAGGCACCCATATTGGTAAAGAAGAAGTTAAACTGTCAAAGTTTGCAGATGACAGGTTATACACAGAAAATCCTAAAGAAACCACCAAAAACTACTAGAAGTAATAATTGGCTAATATGGCAGGATACAAAACTAATACTCAGAAATTGGTAGCCTTTCCATATCCTAATATCTGTCTGTATAGAACTCACTTGAGTGACTTGTCATGCACTTCTGCCCAGAGCTGCACATACACAATCACAGGTGACTTAGTTGGCTTGGACTGTGTATCCAGCTGTGGGATTAGAACTGGCCCTTCTGTTCATGATGCCAAGAGGGATTAATGCATAATCTTCCTTGAGCCAGACCAGGCTGACACCCTGGAATGGATCAGGGAGGAAGAAAAATATGCAGATGTCCCGGCTTCTAAGATTGTGAGATATGATAAGTGAAACGGAGAAAAAAACAGCTTGCTCAATGCTGCACTTAGGCAAAGTTAATGGCTAATCATAAGTCACGCATGGATATATATATGGATATACATACATGTATATATATACGTATATATATGTATATATATGCATATATATGTATATATGTTGCCCTGGTAGAAATAGTAAGTTGGAAGTCTTACCTAAAGGCAGGACACTTTGCCCAGGACTCTCAATTGGGACTCCAACCGTGCTTCCCCAGCTAGAAGGTTGGATGTTGTGAGCACCTGATTTGATGTATTAACCCTTCTTTGTTCTTCTCCATACTTCTCTCTCCTTTGTTTACTTTAATTGTTCAATTCCATACATTCCCTTTCCTTTGCAATTAACAAAGCTTTCTTCCATGAAACTGAAAGTGCAGCTCTCAAGAATTACTATTATTCAGAACAAAATGGCAGAAAGAGAAACTTAAAAAAATATCCTTCGCAATTGCATCAAAAATAGTAGGAATAAACTTAATCAGGATGTTAAAGACCTATACTCTGAAAACGATAAAACATTAATGAAAGAAACTGAAGATGATACAAACACATGGAAAGATATTCATTCCAGGTAATGGATGAGAAGAATAAATATTGTTAAAATGTACATACTATCCAAAGCAATCTATAGATTGAAAGCAATCGCTATCAAATGCCAATGGCATTTTTTTTTTACAAAACTAGAACAAATCTTAAAATTTGTATGGAATCACAAAAGACGCAGAATGGTCAAAGCAATCCTGAGAAAGTAGAATAAAGCTGTAGATGACACAATACCAGATTTCAAGATATATTACACATCCGTAGAAATCAAAACAGAATGGTACTAGCACCAAAATAGACACAGAGATCAACAGAGCAGGATAGAAAGCCAAGATCAATGAATGAATATATGGTCAGTTAGTCTTTGACCAAGTAGGTAGGAATAAACAACAAGGAAAAGACAATCTTTCCGATAAAGTTTTGGGAAAACTGTACAGCTACATGAAAAATAATAAAACTAGACTGTCTTTTAATACCATACCCCAAAACAAACTCAAAATGGATTAAAGACTTAACTGTGAGACCCGTCACCACAAAAATCCTACAAGAGCATAAGGAGTGTTTCTCTGAAACAGTCTATAGCATCATTTTTTTCTACATATTTGTCCTCTGTGAAGGGAAACAAAAGCAAAAGTAAACTATTAGACTACTTCAAAATAAAAAGCTTTTGTGCAGCAAAGGAACAAAAAGAGAGACAACCTACTGAATGGGAGAAAATATTTGAAAATGATATATTCAATAAGGTGTTAATATCCAAAATATAGAAAAGAACTATACAACTAAAAGAAATCTAAAAAAAGTGGGCAAAGCACCTGAATAGACATTTTTCCAAAAAGACATACAGATGTCCAATGCACACATGAAAAGATCAACATCACTAATCATTAGGCAAATGCAAATTGAGACCAAAATGAGATATAACCTTATACAATTTAGATTGTCTAATATCAAAATGACAAGAAATAACAAGTGCTGACATGGATGTAGAGAAAAAGGAACCCTTGTGCACTGCTGGTAGAAATGCAAATTGGTACAGCCACTGTGGAAAACAGTACAGAGTTTCATCAAAAAATTAAAAATAGGAATACCATATGGCCCACTAATTCTCCTACTGGATATTTAAATGAAGAAAATGAAACACTAATTCAAAAAGTTATATGTTTATTGCAAGTAAATAAAATATCTTTACAGTAGCCAAGATAGATAAGTAACCTAATATCAATCAATAGATGAATACATAAATCAATGTGGTATGTGTATAAACAAAGTGTATTACACAGTCATAAAAATGGATGAGATCGTGCCATTCAAGACAATATGGATAGACCTAGAGGGTATTATTCTAAGTGCAATAAGTCAGGAAAAGACGAATACCATATGATTCTATACATAAGAGGAATCTAAGAAAAAAGTAATATATAAAGAAAAAGCAGAATCAAAGCTTCTGAGGAAGATGGCAGAGTAAGAGGGTGGTAAGAGCAACCTGTCCCATGGGTACACTTAGATAACACAAAGAGCAGTGTAAATAATCCAGAAAATAATCCAAAGACTGGTAGAACATACTCTCAATAGCTAAATGTAGAGAAGAGGACATATTGAAAAGACTAGGAAAGGGGTGCCTGGGAGGACTCAGTTGGTTAAATAGCTCTTGATTTCAGTTCAGGACATGATCTCACTGTATGTGAGTGTGAGCCCCACATTGGGCTCTGCACTGACAGCATGGAGCCTGCTTGGGATTCTCTCTCTCTCCCTCTGCCCCTCACCCCCTCTCAAAATAAATAAAAGAAAATTAAAACTAAACTTAAAAGAAAAAAGGCTAGGATGGGTGGACACATGGTCAAGAACCAAGGTGACCCACAGGCCTAGTCACAAGAGGGAGGGAAATACGAGGCATGGAAATAGGAAAGGAGCAGACTCCATACTAGACCCAGTGTATGTGTACCCTGCCCCAGGAAGAGGAAATCCATGACATTTGCTTTGAAAACCAGAGGGGCTTAACATCTGTAACTTCAAAATTCGGCAGGCTGTGCTCTGGGAGAGCTGGAGGGCAATAGGAAGCCAGGTCTCCACTCTTAAAAACACATCATAACAGCCCCACTGAGATACAGCCTAGAAGCAGAAGTTTGAAAAATGCCTGGAGTAAAAGAAGAGATTCTGGGTTCTGCCTGTCAGAATGTGTCCTGGAAGGGCAGGGGACTTTAGGAGAGGTCTCCAAGGACAGAAGAGCGGGTGGGCACCATCTCCCTCTCCTAAACCAGCCTATTTACAGGGACACAAGAGGATCCAGTGCAGCAGGAACATTGTCCTGGCTAGCTAACAACGCACCCCACCCCGTGTTCTCCTGTGGATCCACTGCATCCATCCGGGCCTCAGAAGAAGTCTATTCATTCAAAGATGCACCACAAATATGGCAATGCGCCAACAGCTCTGAAAGGGGCTCCTGTCACAGGTAGAGGAGAAGACAATCACACACACACACACACACACACACACACACACCCATTTGACTGTAATCCCAGCAATGGTATTGGGGGAGATAGCTGGTCTGACTGCAGGCCCCAACCACCAGTGAAGCTTCTCAGGGAACAACACAGGAAAAGTGACTTGTGGTTTGGTGCTACGGCATCTCTGGCAAATTCCCGGTCTGACTCAAGCCCAAGGTGTCCCCACACTGGCCCGCTAACAAAATAGGGTCACGACCCTGTACACAATCAAGGAAAAACAGTCATTGCAGACAACAAGAAAATATGGCTCCATTACAACAGTAGTATACATGTAACATATGGGGGAGACACTCTGGAAGTACCAGATTCTGGTGAACAGGGGACACTGAACAGTAGGAGACTACAGTATCTCTTCTTCATAAGGCCACTACTTTCACTAAAAAAAAATACCAAGAAGACAATAACAAAACACCAAGAAATTGATGAAATCAAGAGCTGGTTCTTTGAAAATGTCAACCAACTTCATAAACCTTTAAGCCAGAATTACCAAAAAAGAAAAGACTCAAATGAATAAAATGAGAAATGAGGCTGACACCACAGAAATACAAAGGATTATGAGTATTAATAAAATTATATGTTAAGATATTGGACAACCAAGAAGAAATGGTTAATTTCCTAGAAACATAACTGAAGTCATGAAGAAACAGATAATTTTAACATGGTAACCATCAATGAAATTGAATCAGTTATCAAAAATCAAAAACAGAACAACCTAAAACCAAAAACAGAAACAAACAAAAAAACTACCAACAAATGAAGTCCGAGACCAGAGAGCTTCATAGTTGATTTCTACCAAACATTTATAGACGAGCAAATACCTATTTTTCTCAAAGTATCCTCCCCAAAATTGAAGAGGAGGTGGGGAGAAGGATGGATTAAATAGATGATTGGGATTAAGGAGGGCACTTGTCCTGATGAGCCCCAGGTGAAACATGGAATTGTTGAATCATTATATCATACACCTGAAATTAATACAACATTGTATGCTAACTGGAATTTAGAGAAAAATTTAAAAAGTAATAATAATAATAATAATAATAATAATAATAATAATAATATAATAAAAGAGGGAGCAAAGCTTCTAAATTCATTTATGTGGCCAGCATTGCCCTGGTATCAAAATCAGATGAAGACACTACAAAAAAAGAGAACTAAGGCCAGTATCTCTCATGAACACAGGTGCAAAATTCCTCAACAAAATATTAGCAAATCTAATCCAACAATATATTTTTAAAATTAATGATAATCAAGTGGTATTTAGTCCTGGAAGGGTGGTTTAATAGTCACAAATCAATGTGATGCATTACACCAACAAGAGAATGGATAAAACTCATATGATAATTTCAAGAGATTCAGAAAAACCATTTCACAGAGTATAACATCCATTCCTGATAAAAACTCTCAACAAAGTAGGTTGAGAGGAAACATATCTCAACATAATAAAGACCGTGTATGAAATCCCATAGATAACACTGTACTCAATGATGAAAAACAGAGAGCTTTTTCTGAGATCCGAGACAAGACAAGAATGTCTACTCTCACCACTTTTATTAAACAGAGTACTTTAAGTCCTAACCACTGAAATCAGAAAAAAAAAATAATAAAAGTATCCATATTGGTAAGAAGTAAAACGTTTAGTATCTGCAAATAACATGATACTATACATAGAAAACCTTAAAGATTCCACCAAAAAACTAGAATTGATATATGAATTCAGTAAGGTTTCAGGATATAAAATCAATCTATAGAAATCTGTTGCATTTCCATATGATAATAATAAACTAGCAGAAAGAGAAATTAAGAAAATGGTCCCATTTATAACTCATAAAAATAGTAAAATACCCAGGAATAAACTTAACCAAGGATGTAAAAGACCTTTACTCTGAAACTATAAAATACTGATGGAAGAAAGTGAAAAAGACACATCAAAAAATGGAAAGATACTCTCTGCTCGTGGATTGGGAGAAGAAATATTGTTAAAATGGCCATACTACCAAAGCAATCTACAGATTTAATTCAATCTGGGTCAAGATATCAACAGCATTTTTCAGAGTTAGAACAATCCTAAACTTTGTGTGGAACCTCAAAAGACCCCAAATAGCCAAACAACCTTGAGAAAGAACAATGCCGGATATATCACAATCCCAGATTTCAAGATACACTACAAAGCTATGGTAATCAAAATAGTATGATATTGGCATAAAAACAAACTCTAGATCAATAGAACAGAATACTCCAGAAATAAAACCATGATTATATGGCCAATTAACTGTAGACAAAGGAGGCAAGAATATGCAATGGTAAAAGACAGTTTCTTCAGCACATGGTGCTGGGAAAACTAGAGAGCTGCTTGCAAAAGAATGAAACTGAGCCACTTTCTTTCTTACACTATACACGGTAATAAACTCAAAATGGATTAAAGACCTAAATCTGAGACCTGAAACCAGAAAAATCCTAGAAGAGAGTGTAGGCAGTAATTTCTCTGACATGGACTGTAGCAACTTTTTCCTAGATGTCTCCTAGGGCCAGAGAAACAAATGTAAACATCAACTTTTGGAACTACATCAAAATAAAAATCGTTGGCACATAAAAATAAAACCATCAGCAAAACAAAAAGACAACATGCTAAAGGGGAGAAGATAATTGCAAATGACATACCCATTAAAGTGTTAGTATCCGAAAAAGAGCACCAAAAACTAACTAAATAAATAATAAATAATCCCATTAAAATGTGCATAAGACATGAACAGACATATCTCCAAAGAAAACATACAGGTGGACAAAAGACACATGAAGAGATGTCGAATATCACTAATCATCAGGTAAATGCAATCAAAACCACAATGATACACCATTTCACACCTGTCAGAGTGGTTAAAATCACAAACACAAGAAACACCAAGTGTTGATGAAGACATGGAGAAAAGGAACCCTCTTACACTGGTGGTGCAGCCAGCGTGGAAGACTATTATGAAGTTCCCTCAAAAAATTAAAACTAGAATTACCATTTAATCGAGTAATTTCACTACTATATATTTACCCAAATAGTACGGAAATATGAGTTCAAAAAGATATATATATATATGCACCCCTATGTTTACTGCAACATTATTTACAATAGCCACATTATGGTAGCCACCCTATTGTTGACTGATAAATGAATAAAGATGACGTGTACACGCACATACACACACACACACACACACACAATGAATATAATTCAGTCATAATGGGAATGAAATGTTGCAACAACATGGACAGAGCTAGACAGAATGATGCTAAGTGAAATAAGCCTGTCAGAGAAAGACAAATACTGTACGATTTTAGCCACATGGAATTTAAGAAACAAAAACTAACCGTGAAAACAAAAAAGAGAGACAAATAGAAAACAGACTCAAATATAAAGAACTGGCAGTTACCAGAGGAGAGGTAGGTGGGAGGAACGGGTGAAATAGGTGAAGGGGATTAAGAATACATTTACTGTCATAAGTAGTGTATAGTGTACAGAATTGTTGAATCACTATATCATACACCTGAAATATAATACATGTAAATTATAATGGAGTTTTAAATTTTTTCCATGTTTATTTTTGAGAGAGATTGAGAGAAAGAAAGAGGCAGAGAGAGGGAGACACTGAATCCAAAGCAGGCTCCAGGCTCTGAGCTGTCAGCACAGAGCCTAGTGTGGGGCCCAAACCTGCAAACCATGAGATCATGACCTGAGCTGCGGTTGAACGCTTAACCAACTGAGCCACCCAGGCGCCCTAAATGGATTTTTTTTTAATGTAGAATGAGACCTATAAATACAGAAACTGTTTTATGCTGGAGGGGAGAACAGTAGAGGTTGAGCAAAATTGGTGAAGGGGAGAGAAAGATATAGGTCTTCAGTTATGGAATGAATAAATCATGGGAGTAAAAGGCACAAACTAAGAAATATCATCAATGGTATTGTAATAACATTGTAAAGGGATAGATGGTAACTTCATTTGTGTGAACATTAGCATAATGTATAAACCTGTCAAAACACTAAGTTGTACACCTGAAACAAATGTAAAGTTGGGCATCAGCTATAGTCAAATTTTAAAAAATAAATCAGCCTACAAACTTCCAATTATAAAATTAATAATTCACAGAGATGAAATGTACTGTATAGGGAATAGTCAATAATACTGTAATAATTGTATATTGTAATAATATTGTAATATTGTGAGAATGTATGGTGACAGTTGGTAATTATACTTATTGCGATGAGCAGTAATATATGGAATTGTTGAATCAATAGGTTGTACACTTGTAACTAATATCACATTGCTTGTTAATTGTACTTGAATAAAAATCCCATTTCAAAAAATAAAAATCACCTAAAATAGTCCTGATACCAAAGGGATATATTTCGGGATTGGAAAATCTGCTTCCCTTCAGCAGCTAATAATGGTCTTCCAAGGGAAGAATACACATTTAACCAACAAATGTTCTCACCATTCATAATAGGGCTGAATGAAGAGTATTTGTGCAGACAACTAAATTAACTCGAGAGGACTTTCTGCTGACAAAAGGGCTAAATACTAAAATTGGCTATTAAAAAATCAGTGAATCTTTTTCTCTGGAGGGTTTGGTTTTTGCTTTACTTAACTATTATATCTTCTAGTATCGTACTTTCCTGATATACTTAGTTCATTATCTAATATCTGTTTCCGTGTCCCAACCACTGTCTAATGCCCAATTTTCCAGGAAATGCTGTCTCTTGTCACTTCAGATTTAAAAGGCACCTGTGCCAGTTTTTAATAGGAAAAATTATCAAGAAGTAGAAGACTTAAGATGTCAACTTTTCGGCTACTTGCTACAGGTCATTGCCATAGCATTTCCCCTTATCAAAGTGAATCACACAGTGGCAATAATCTGATTGCATTTGACATGGTGCCTGCAGAAACATCTTCGCTTTCCCAATCTGTCTACTGTGTTCGTCTTTTTTAGATTGCATCCAGTTTCATTAAGGAACTTTGCAAAAAGGTTTTATTCAGACTACAAGGGGTAGGGGAGAATAAAAAGCAAAATACAAACACTGTCCTGAGAGACTTCAATAACATCAGTTTCAATTTGTCATATCTCAAAGTATGTTTCAGAAAGACTAGTTAAATGAAACGTTACCAGGAAGTTTTTCCACAAGATACAACACTCTTGGCATGCACAAGTCACTTAGCCTTTCCAAACTATATTTCTACCTAACAAATAGCAATCAAAAATATGTAAGGGAAAGATCTACATAAGCTGTAAGGTGTTTTTCAAATAGAATCTAAATATCTGTAGGCCTCTAGAGAATGTAACAGTCATGAATTTATATTAGCTCTTAAATCCTAATCTTGCTGACTGCTTCTCCCATCTATAGGGGGAAAAGTTGTGGATGGTTAGAAGCCCCCACCAAATCCTTTTCTTTCCCCAAACACTTCCTTTCCAAGTAATCCTCAAGAAAAGTCTTCCTTTCTTTGTTTTTCTTTCCTTTTTTCTGTCTCTACTCTTAAGTATTACCCCTAGTCATTTTTGGGCTGCTAAAGCTGTATTTTATTTTGGCAGAAATTTGAATTCAAGGTCCCAAACAACTTTGCCGTATATTCCAGTACCCATACTCCAATCCGTGTTCCTCAGAAAACGTTTTGTAAAAAGAGCCCCCTTTTCCTCTCCAGGGACATCAAACACTTGGGGGCGGTTCTGGAGCAACTCATATCAATTCTTCAGAACTAATTATTCAATTCTCAGGACTTTTGGGAGCTAATTTTTAAACATGGACAATAATAGAAATCATATGAACTAGAGTAAAATAAGCTATATTGAAAACATGGACACTGATTACTCAAAATTACTACTTCCTAATAATTTTACTATACTTTATTACTATTCATCCTGCTGAGGTTATTTGTAGCTATTGCATCTGTGTGTTAGAAATACTATATAATGACATGCTATGCATATAGTTTCCCAACCCCACATTCAGTGAAGTCAGTTTGGGAATTTAGAAACGTCCATAGATGAGAGTATTTTAGTGGTGTGCTGGTAAATGGTTAACAACCAGTTCTTCAGAAGAAAAAAGGCTTGATTTGTACTGTTTGCCAATTGCCATGGTATAAATATTGCCACAATAGCTAAGTGGTTTGTAAACCTCCTGGAAATTTGGCAATTTCCTATGGTAAACTTAGTATTGGCTCCAAACTAGCATTCAATTTTCAGTGCCAGAGATAATAAAATTGGCAAACATTAGCAAATTAGGTTTTAATTGTTTTGCTTTTTGTGCTTTTTTATTATTATTATCATCATTATTGTTGCTGCTGCTACTGTTGCTCCTTATTATTTTGATTTTTTTGAAGGCAATTGTTACACACTATGCATCGGCAGAGCATAGTGTCAGGTTGTTTCTGAGCACCAGTCTCCTCCTTCTCTGCCTTTGACTCAGGCGGCTTTCAACACCCGAGAATCTCCCTAAATCAGAGGTGAGCAAACCATGCCTCCTCCTGACCTGCAGCCTGTTTTTACATTGCCCTGGAACTGAGAATGGATTTTTTTTGTTTACCTCTTAAAAGGGTTGTAAAATTAAGAAGGATATGTGTTAAGGACCATATGTAGCACATATACGGGAGCAAAATTTGCCACCCCAAATATGTGTCTTTGGCATGTGGATTATTTTAGGCTATTTTTAAGAAACAAAAGACTCAAAATGTTTTCTTTTTGCTTCCCTCCTAAAACAATTAGAAGGCCCATTCCAAATAGGAGCTGTCACCATAGATGACTATAGTATAATGTGAATTAGGTATGGTAGGGAGGAACCAACAAGGCCTATTTGATCAAAATCCTCTCTATGTCCCTTCGTTTCTGGATGCCTTGGCAAAAATTTGTTTACTAAACATTTACCCATTCTGCTCTTCCTGTGAGTGCCATCCTTCCCTTGGAAAACCCAGACCCCTACCTCCTTCTCCTTAGTCCAGAATAACATATATACCTTGTCTTGTCTGTCTTTGGAATCTCTCATGTTTCTGTGAATGCATGCATACGTAGTTAAATTTGATTTGCTTCTCTTTCTCTGTCTCATATAAACTTAATTCTTAGGCTAGTCAGAAAAAAACTTGAAGAGTAGAGGAAAATTTTTCTCCCCCAACACTTACAAAATTTCAAATATTTGCTATCTGGCCATTTAAGAAACAGTATGCTACTCTTGTTCTATTTTCTTATTCTTAAATTTCTGATTGGACTATAATGTTGGCTCTTCTCTCAAATAGCAGTGATTCCAGGTGAATTATACTGCATCTTAATTCTGTTTCAATTTATTGATTTCCATCAGGTATTGCGTCTGCCCTGCCTTGTACTGTTTCAGGCCCAGGTGCTATATAATTTTTAAGTATTTCTCCTGTCAAAAATACAATGTTGGAAACAAACTAGGTGCTTAGTTTTTAAAAATATTTAACCATGTGCTGTAGGAGTGAATTATTTTCTGGAGAGAATGATAATAAGCAGATCAAATATGCCGAGAAAAGCAGTTAGGAGAGTCTCATGTAGAGAAAGTACTGTTGTCACCGCTGACTCCAAAACCTTATCTCTACTGCCCACAGGCTTGCACCTACCAACCTTTCCCCAACATTTTTTTCTTAAGCTCTTCTTTCCAGCCTATCTCTTAATTTAGGGAAAAGACTCAACAGGCATAGCATCCCATGATAACACCAAAACTATCCCTTCAAGCAGTAACAATTGTCCTGACAAAAAGCTCCAGACAGCCCAGGCCACCCAAACCAGTTTGAGTTCAACCCCTGATTGACACCTCCACGGAAGGAACCATGCAGTGGCCTGTGGAATAACCAAGTCACCTTTACCTCATTATCATACTGAAATCTCTGCCCAAGGAAGAGCACACACCTCATTTACGTAACATACAATGTATGCCTAAGCACATGTGAGACTTTATGCCTCCCTCTACATGTGATGACAAAACTCCCCTTTCTGATGCATCCTAACCCTAAATAAAAGAAACCCATTCGCCCTTGCTCTGGAAGTCACATCTTTGAAAGTCATTCCCCGAGGTCTCCTTATTTGCTACAAATAAAGTTTCCTTTGTATGACAACTCTACCTGGCATTGTTTCTACCAGGAACTCACCAAGGATTGAAGTCACATTAGTTCCATTACCCTTTGGGCTCATTGTTTGCTAATGTCCTCACTCATTTACTCATTAGAAAACACAATGCTGACATTGGAATATAGAGCTGAGTAAAACAGAGACATAACGACTCATAGGAGCCCCCAAATCCTGTGTCTAGACCTCTGCATCAATATTAGCGGGAATTTTCACTCTGGTCCTGTGAAAAAGCATTATATCCTTCTAAAATCCTCTCTTTGTGACCCAGCCTATTGTGAAATAAATTACTGTTCCATGTCTAAGAGAATAAAGTTGGATTTAGTCAAAATTCCTGTGTTTTTAGGGATTTAAAATATCAACTTATAAACTAATATTATTTATATATACATTTTACTAGACATAGAATTTGTGTCATGTTTTATATATATATATTGTAATATACATACTATTTAGTTATATATTATATATTAATATATATTAATACACAATGTGGGATATATTTTATGTATCTTATATATAATATATACAGATATAAGTATATATCACAAACATAGTACATATAAATGTATATATAATATATATTTACATATTATATATTTAAATGTATGTACATTTTTATCATATATAATTTATTTTCCTTTACATATATAAGTATAATTTTAAATATAAGTGTATATTCCAGTTTATATATAATTTGTGTTTTATTATTTCAACTATATGATATTCAGTGGTCGAGTTTCTGAATCTAAAATAATCTTATTTTATACCTTGAAACACACACAATTTATGTCTGGGAATGCTAGCCAAGCAATGTTTCAGCTCTGTAAAGTGAGGCAAGTACAAACTCTTATTAAGAACTTAAAATTTTGAGGCGCACTTGGTTGACTCAGTCGGTTAAGCATCCGACTCTTGATTTCAGCTCAGGTCATGAGCTCGTGCTTTATGGGTTCAAGGCCCACATCAGGCGCTCTGCTGCCAGTCCAGAGTCTGCTTGAGATTCTCTCTCTCTCTTTCTCTGCTCCTCCTCTGCTTGTACTCTAACTCTCTCAAAATAAATAAATAAATAAATGTAAAATAACAACTTAAAATTTTGAATCACTAAGATTATATTCATCATAGCAGTATGTCAAATATAGGTAATGATCCTTAATTTTTTTTTCCAAAAAGTACTTAAAAATTTTTAATATAGGGCACGTGTTGGGATGAACACTGGGTGTTATATGTAAACCAATTTGAAAATAAACTATTATAATAAAAAAAATAAAAATGCAAAAAAAAAAAAAAAGAACTGCCTAAGAGGTTCTATGATACCATTATCCTATTAATTTATTTCATTTTTATGTACGGATTTCAATACACAGATAGTTTTCAGATTTGTGGGGTATTTTCCCCTCTCTATAAGATTTTCCAATATAACTTAAATAAGTTTTGTCTGAACTCACCCATGATTATGGGAAAAAAAATTACTTTGACAGAGAGGCAGAGGGGAGGAGTGAGAAAGATGGACAGTGATTGACGGTCAAATAGCATTTCTTGCTTCCATTTCATTAATTTGAAACTGCACTGAATTGCACTTACAATGCGGTTAACTCTTCCCCATGGTGTCTTCCAGGTGACTGCTTAGGAGCTCGACTACTGAAAGTCTTTACAAGTGACATGTCATTTTGTACTTTGACATACAGAATTTGATTGTCAATCAACTTCGTGCAGAAAGCTTCTCTTAAAATTGCTGACAATTCTTTTTTATTTTCATGGCTTGCCAAGTGCTTATTTGTTTGCTTGCTGCTATATAGCACCTTTCTGAAATTTATTTAATCAAGGAAGATCCTTTTCTGACTCCTTCATTTCTTTCCTATCAGTTTGAGTTCTTCTCTAAAGTTCTATAATAACAGTCCTGTCCTAAAACAATAATCCTCTTTGTTCTTTCCCATCTCAGAACTCTTAAACCATTATTTAAAACATTTAGTGCATGTTCCTTGCAGTATCTAATTTTTTTTTCTGTCCATTTTTATCTTCACAAATACATCTCAATTCTTTAAACAACATAAATCATGATTTACACAAAATGTGGTCTCCCTGTTTATCTCAGGAGCTCTTATGGACATTAACAACACAGCACATATGCAGGGGAAAATAATTTTTGCTCTATTCTTCTGAGTTCTTAGCTGAGACTACTGTAATAAAAGATTAACAGGAAAAAAATAAATAGAAGTTTATTATGTATACGTGAGAGATATCCAGGAAAAAAATGAGTAACTCAAAGAGGTGGCTTAGAATTCAAACTTAAGTACCATTTTAATTAGGGAAAGGGAAGGGAAATGAAGGTCTCATGGGATAATAAATGAGATTAGGATGGATGAATGAGCCTTTAGAAGAACATATAGGAGGTATGATAGTTTGTGACAAAACTCGTCTGATTAGTTGTTGATTTTTAGCCTCCTTTTTTGTGTTAAGAGTCAATCTTGCCCGGTTGATGAAACTCCCAGAGAGGGAAGCTACTACAATTGAGTTCCTTTTGGGAGATCTGCCTTTAGCAGATATGAGGAGTTCAAAGAAAGGCTCTCCCTGTATTTGCTCCTTTTTAAGTGCCTATAGTTCAAAATAATCAATAGGCCAAAGTGGCTTATTTTCGGGTGGCATATTCTGCTTTTTTTCATATGTCTCATGAATGTATAATAGGACCGTATTTGAAATACAGCCTCCAAATATGCCTTTTAAGAAATTCCATTCAGTTATTCATATATTCTTAATTAGCCCACAAGAACTGTTCTAGGAATCCTTTTACATACATTACAGTCTTAGAGTAGACATAGCAAAAAGGAAAATCCATAATTATAACCTGAGTTTGAATAGGATGGCAAAACTAGAACTGTTTGATGCATTGTATTCTTAAACTTTTATTCCTATTTCTCTTGGCTATAATTTATAATTTTAAAACTATTTTGTAAATAAATGTAAAGCGACCTTAGAAATAATATTCTACAGAAAATACACTTAAATACTACACTGAGTAAAATTTCAAAGTGGATATAAACACAAGCACACAAAGAGAGATGTCTATTTTCAAAATTTTTTAACCAGCCATAATTCTAAATATATTTTTGAGGGGTGCCTGTGTGGCTCAGTCAGTTAAGCATCCGACTTCAGTCATGGTCTCACTGCTTGTGAGTTCGAGCCCCGCGTCAGGCTCTGTGCTGATAGCTCAGAGCCTGGAGCCTGCTTCAGATTCTGTTTCCCTCTCCCACTCACATCCTGTCTCTTTCTCCCAAAAAGAAATAAACTTAAAGAAAAAATTCTATTAAATATATTTTTGAGAAATATTTAATAAGGCAACCAAAAGGAACCCTTTCTTTTAAGGAAAAATGGTTATATAATAACATAACCCTCTAAACATAAACAAACCAAACATATACAAATCATATATTTGGAGTTGGAAACATACCCAGTAGGAAAAATATCAAGTAAACTGGTCATTGTACGAATAAAACAAAAATGAATGGGCTTTGTCTAATGTTATTCAGATATAGGGCTAAAACTAGAAACCATATGTCCTTAGAGAGTTTCCTATTACCCTTTGTCTCCGTCCCTGTCACTCTCTCTTTTCCTTCTGTTTCTTTACCTAAATGAATAAAAGTTAACAGTGCATGTTTCATCATCTGAAGTATAGAATTCATAAAACACAGACCACTGCTCTACTATATGTAAAATATACAGTAGAAACCTAGAGATCCTATTACTGAAATCGAGCTTATCCAATGAATAAGAAGAATGAAAAAAATTATCTAAAATCAGCCAATAATTTGACTTTTTAATGCTGCTGAGAAGCAAGTTTTACCTATCGAACACAAGCATCAATAATCAATTTTTAAACTGTTAAGAAGTAAAAAATAATAGGGGCGCCTGGGTGGCTCAGTCGGTTCAGTGTCTGACTTCAGCTCATGAGGTCATGATCTCACAGTTGGTGAGTTCAAGCCCAGCGTGGGTCTCTGCGCTGGCAGCTCAGAGCCTGGAGCCTGTTTCAGATTCCGTGTCTCCCTCTCTCTCTGCCCCTCCCCCCACTTCACCCTCTGTCTCTCAAAAATGAAACACGTTAAAATAACACTTAAGAAAAAAGGAAGGAAAAAATAATAGCAGTGCCACCGCAAAAGCTATTCAGTTAATCTTAACATGGCATAAAATCTCTTAGCATTTATTTAGTTATTAGTAATAAATGGAATGAAAGGACATTACCCAAGGGCAAATTCATTTGTGAGCCTCTTTGAACGGAATCATGTTTTATGTACTTAGGAAACAAGTATGACAGTATGGTATGGCCAGGGTTGTTTTTTTTTTTTTTTTTTTTTTTTTTTTGGACATCTGTGTCTCTATTCTGGAGAACATAAATACAAACCACATGATATGTTCCAGATGGTGAGCATTTTTTTAGCTTCCATGGCCCAAATACACTGCTGAGGTGGGGCCCCATCCTTTTTGCTGAATCCTATAGTAAGTGAGGAGCCGAAACTTTCACAAATCTATATAAATGACAAAGAGATGTAACGTTTACATTTTGAAATGTTTGCGATGTTTTCTTCTCATATAATATGTTGTATTTAAATGTTGTATATAATCTGTCCATATTTAAAATGCCACTATTAGTTGCTACGGATTGCACATTTTCTTGCATAATATCCCTTCATTCCCTAAATGTTTTCTAACTAAGAGATCATTTTCAAGCATATGGATTCTAATCTTATATCACCGTTTGGCATTTTGGAAAGCCATATCATAATTTGCTAAATGAAAACGAAACACCAAGTTTATACAGTAATTGGAGTAAAGTATTACAATCTGCATCGTCTAAAAATGCCTCCCTTAAGAAACACCTAACTTTTCTCCAGAAAACTAGTCGAGGATAACTATAACTGAATGAGGAAGGACATTTATGGAAAAAATGCTTTGCGAGGCATTCCATTTGCGGTGCTGACATTCAGGGGTGCTTTCAAGGCTTCGATTCCCTGTGAAATTTTTAGGTTCTGAACTTAAGCAACAGTAATCGAAGAGGAGGATCCAAGAAATAATATGCCAACAATTACCTGCCATACTCACTTCCTATGGGTGAATGGACACTGAGGATATGGGCATTCTAAACACAGGTGAGGTGGGGTAGGTCTTTTGCAGGAAAGAAGAAATTGTGGCGTAGCTACTTAGTAAGCTCAGAGGGGATAATTCTTCCTGATTCCAATACATGCTTTATGTCTATTATTTAAAATTCCCCACATATTTTCCAGAGGAAAAAAACTACACTACCACAGCGAGGCTATGGATGAAAGAAATTTGTTTGAAAATAAAATTCTGGTCAAGGACTTGAGCGTTCAATCAAGATAATTTTCTTTACGTTAATATTTGAAATGAGAGAAAACTACATATAGAAGTATATACCCATATATGCATTTAGATTTAATACCATAAATACATTCACACTGGGCCATAAATTTGTAAAATATTCTGTGGGTTTTTATTGTTTTTAAATGAATTAGAAACCTTATTTATAAAAAATTCAAAGTGTTTATCTCCATATATACTGTTATTAACCTATCTGGTTAAAATGTAATTATTTAGTCATTAGGATAATTTTTATGTTGTTTTCTAGATTAAAATGAGCGAAATGTGGAGATTACTTTTGAAAAAGAATTTTGAAACTTGTTGATGCAAAAGTTATATTTACCTCAGTTATATTCACCCTAGCTTGGGGATTCTTGTGGCGGAAGGCTCAATATTTGTGCAAAATGTGCCTCAGCTTAAACTCAAATCGCAAGCCTAATAGACTTCTGATGATATGCCACACTATGGATTCCCAAGCAATCTAAAAAGCAAAACAAAGAAACCAACTTCTAGAACTAATAAGTGAATTCAACAAGGTCACAAAATGTAAGATAAGCATTCAAAAAATTAATTGTACTTCTCTTTCTTGGCAATGCTAGCATAGGCATCAAAATTGAAAATACTGTACTATTTACAATTGCTCAACAAAAGAGATGTATATAGGTATATTTCTAACTAAACATGTATAGGGTGTTTATGCTTGTAAACTACAAAACATGGAAGAGATAAATTTTAAGTCCAAATGAGTGGACATAAATAATGTTTCATGAATTGGAGGCTCAGCATAATAAAGATGCCAGTTTTTCCCAAACGGATATATAGATTTAAAGTAATTCTTCTCAAATACCCAACAAGATTTTTTTTAGATATAGATGAGCTTCTACTAACATTTTTATGTATAGTTAGAAGTATTATAATAGGTAAAACAATTTTGAAAAGTAAGAAAAAAATGACGGAAGTACCTTTACCCAGTTTTAGGACGTATTATAAAACTATGGTAATTAAGACTTTGGTGAATGTATAGATCAATAGAACAATTTTTAGGTATCCCTTGCTTTTCAGAAGTTTGAATTATGCCATTTCACTTTTACCAAAGGCCCACATTACTGTGTGTTTTCACCCACCAAAGGAAATCTGAAGAGGATTTTTATAAAGACAAAAAAGCAAAAGAGAATTCATAATTTGTTTTGCAGGGAGCTGGTCTAGAGGCAGCAGGTACCCATAATAGCAAGAGTGGCCCTGCCCGGCTCCTTCCATGGGAACTACACTCAGCATCTCAGTATCAAGTCACCATAGCTTTGCACTGTGTCTGTGAGCATCTGTACTTTATCTAAATTTATTTTGAGCATCTGTCGACAATATGTGTCCTAAGTTATCAGAAAAGCTTAAGAGGAGTTCTTTGTGGGGTCAAAGAACACTCAAAAATGTTTTCTTATAATGGTATTTGCTTTTTTGCTTTGTCATTTCAGCTTATGAAAAATTTCTTAAGAATGCTCTACTTCGGGACAACAGGGGAAACCTATAGAGAACACAGCTAAAAACTAAAACAGGTCAAACTGATTTTGACAAAGGTGAAGATGCAATCCAATATAGGAATGTTAGCTTTTTAACAAATAGTGTTCAATGAACCGTATAACCCTAAACAGAAGAAAAAAGGGGGAGGGGAGTGAAGGAGGGAAAAAACTAGTGAGAGAAAGAGGAAGGAAAGAAAGAGGAAGGAAGAAGGAATGTACATAGGTAGATAATAGATACCTAGGCAGGCAGATATCTGATCATACTTTGGAATGAAAAAGTGGCAGAGAAATCAACAGATTGATAGCAATATATGCCCATATATACATACAGACAAATGTGATTATCTTTATATTTACCTATACTTTGCATATGAAGAATACACAGAAAGATTTGGGCTAGTAGAATCGGGAGAGAGAATTGGAGGATTGTGCTTTCAAACCACAGAGGTATGATTACTGGAAAGGGGACTGTGGCAATTTTTTTCAAGTTCATTTATTTATTTTGAGAGATAAAGAGAGAAAGAAAGAGGCAGAGAGAGAAGAGAGAATTCCAAGCAGGTTCCTTGTTGTCAGCACAAAGCGCAACACAGAAACGTATACTTCCATGAACCATGAGATCATGACGTAAGCCAGTATCAAGAGTCGGAGGCTTAACCCATTGACCTACTCAGGCACCCCGATGGCATTTTAAAGCAGATAACCCACTACCGCCAACAGTCCACATAAATTTATTAGGATTGAATAAGAGCTTCTTCTAAATCTAATAATGGCAGTCCCTGCCAATGTTAACCTTGAGATCCTTGAGATCCTACCCATGTTTGCTTCCTAAAACTATTGTAATTGACTTTTTAAGTCGCTCATGACAAAAAGGCTACTCAAATGAGCTTACGTAAAAAAGAGAACCTCAGTGGCTCCATAATAGAAGGTAAACTTCGTTCCAGGAATGATTCGTCTCTCCCTCTGCTTTTGTTTGTTCTAGGTTATGATCTCTTCCTTCTAATAGAGATGGTTCTCTTTCAAATGGCAAGAGGAGTTAGTGACACAGAAGAAAGAGAACTCCCCTCTTGCCACTTCCTTAGGTTTACATTTCAGTGAAAGTATCTGATTGGCCTGACAGGGGAATACTGCTTATGTTTTTTGACACAAGGCTTGCCCCATGGCAGTGAGATATGATTGTTAGTTCAGATGCTAGGGTAGAAAGAGCTGCCCAAAGAAGTAAAAAAAGGCCTGCTGCACTGTCCTCCTCAGTTGCTTTGGGATATTTGCCTCTCCACTCTGGTCTCTAGTTGGGCCCCTTGTTTTCTTCAACATAGGACTCACGTTGGCATTAATCATAAAGGGCTATGATAAGTAATTGAGTAAAATATGTACTCGTTGAATTGAATCTGAACTTATGTCTGTAGCTTATACTTTGCGCATCTCTAAGGGAAACCTATCACTATGACATGGCACCAGAATTTTATATATTTTACCTATTCTATATTGCCTCCATGTTTAACATAACATTTTCCCCAACAGGTGCTCTAAAAATAACATGACAAATAAATGATAAACATTGTTTGCTTATTCATTTGTGATTAAAACTTGACTCTTCAGTCTTTTTTTGTCTGTTTATACAAATTGTATAAAACCAAATAGTCTCATGTTCTATATGTGAACTTTATTACGGCCTTGAAATTTAGCAACTCTTTTTCGCAAGCGGTAAATCACTCCTTATAATTTTCAGAATCTGTTCAATTTAGTATCTGACATATATCAGAAGCATGTTCAGTTCTAGAAAAAGTAGATCATATATACATTCATCAAAACTTAGAGCACAACTAAGAAGAGTATATGTAATACAATGATTAAAAACACCTTCTTGGGAGGGTACCTTGGCGGCTCAGTTGGTTGAATATCTGACTCTTGATTTTGGCTCATGTCATGATCTCACCATTTAGTACATGAAATCGAGCCCCGCATCAGGCTCTGGTCTGACAGCACGGAGCCTAGTTGGGATTCTCTCTCTTCTCTCTCTGCCCCTCCAGTGCTCATGTAAATGTGCTCTCAAAATAAATAAACAACCTTAAAAAAAAAAAAAACCTGTTATGTCAACTATAGGGTTCTATCTTGGGGTGTGGCATATCAGACCCATTGAAACTAAATATATCTTAACTTGGAATGGGTTTTAAAATAGAAAGATCCACTACAATGACTCTTTGCCTATTCACCTCTCTTCCTTAATTCACATATTTCCCTTAGGACTATGTTAATAATGGACTATCTCCTACCAGTGACATTCCAGTGAATGGCTTGGCTCCCTACTGAAAAATAGGAATAAGGATAACCACTTCAAATTAGTAGGAATCAGGCATAAAATGTAAATATCAGAAAATGCATTTTGTCAACACAGCTATTTTCTAAGTCTTTTATATTATCTGCAAATAAATCTCTTGTTATTGGCTTTCAACATGGGAATAAGTATAATTTAAAATTTAATATATTTAATGATTGTTAAAATTACACTGTTGTCTTTCCACATCTCTGTATTTCTTCCTTTTCCCTCGGAATCTATTAATTTTCTTGTTATTTCAGTGCTTCTTCGCTCATTTTGAATGCAGAGGGTTTTAGATATTAACCTGGGTCAAAGTGTTATATGTGACTGATGATTAGTTAGATAATAATTCTTTACAGATTTGTCCCCTAACAAATTTTTCGTGATTATTAACAGTCTCAATTGTCAAATACTGTCAACCACCAAATCATGGCATCAAGATTTGAGAATTACGCAATAGAAAAATCATTATTTTATATGGCATATTACTTTCCTGTGATATGTTTCCTGAGTAATAGGTTCCATGGCTTATTAATGTATATAAAACATGACTAACACTTTTAGAACAGATCATAGATCTACAATATGGACTTCACTTGAGCAATTCAAACCAATTCAAGGAGAAAGTTTTGGATTAATGTTAAATTGGTTACTCATAATATTGAATAAAATATGAATGTTGCTTAAATTAACATAATTAATCTTTAATTTTATTAAAAAGGCAAACATATCTAACTGTCATCATAGGAGTGATATAAATGGGACTTCAGAGCCAAGTGGATATAACAAAAATAAGAAGGTGAATACAATGATTTATTGTAAATGTATATAATGCTGTTATTCGTGTATTACATATATTACTACATTTAATATGATGTTATAATGCAAGTACGATTTTATCCCATTTTACAGATGACAAAACCTGTGTAAACTAACCAAAGTTAAAGTTAGAGGATAAGGAAAACAGGATTACAAGACAGAGTTGGGCTTCCAAGACCTGTTCTATGCTCAGTTCTGCTGACTCTTACAGGTATGAAAATGTCCAGCCTCTTAAAAAGAATATTCGTTTATTAAAATTTATTAAATTAATAATCCAGGTATTATTGAATAATTTAATAATTATTAAATCAATAATTTATGTATTTTAAATGACCTAAGCCTTTATTTAAAATCAATCAATACAGCCTTGTGGCTTTAGTTGTTTCTAGTTAATCAATTGATTTACTAATTATGCTGTTCGAATTATGCATGTTTATATAAAGCATATATATCCACATTAAGCAAAATACATTTTTCTCATTTTTTAAAATTTTATCATTGACTTTTAACTTCTTGTTTACTGTATGCATTGGTTATTAGATTATTCTATATGAGAATTTATTGAGGGAGCTTTTTTTTTAATGTTTTTTATTTATTTTTGAGACACCACAAGAGAAGGAGAGAGAAAGAGAGGGATAGAGGTTCTGAAGCAGGCTCTGGGCTGACAGCAGTGAGCCTGATGTGGGGCTTGAACTCACAAACTGCAAGATCATGACCTGAGCCAAAGTCGGACACTCAACTGACTGAACCACCCAGGTACCCCAGGAGCTTATCGTTTTAACTGCTAAATATTGACTCTTTAAATCTCCAGTAGAAGAAAGTAACAAACTTCTGTTATGTTCCTCAAAAGTCAGTGCGCTTTGATAATTTGATACTTCCAGGTTTCAAGTCAACTGTCAAAGCTACATGGGAATTATTTCTATATCTGTTCATACTTCCAGTAGAGTAAATTATTTAAAAATCTTTTTTCTCTCTTCAGTTTACATGTATATTTCCAAATCTCTAACCCAAATATTTTACTTTTCTTTGTCACAAGTTTTGCACTATTCATTTTAAATGCCCTAAATCAATTATTTGGAAATTTAATGACAAACTTATATTCACTTTTTCTCAAATAACTTACTTTGTTATAAATATAAATCATAACGCCAGCCTTAAAACTGATATTTAAGCAAGTAAACAAGCATAAAATTGTTTATTTAGTAAATCTTATTATTTGTCTGGAATTCCACAGTTGAAATCAATAATTAAAACTATTATTTTCATCTATATAATTTTATTTTCAAAGATAATTTTTGCTTAATACAGTTTTATGAGTAATTCAACAAATACTTACTGAAAAGCCTCGTATTTGTCAGACACAGGCTAGGAGCTGAGAACACAGAAACGACAAAATATAACCACTAACCTGGAAGAATCTAGAACCACTTTAAAAGTAGTTGTGAAACAAAATGGACAAGAATTATTACAATTTAACTGAATGGGAGATAAAACAAGAAATGCACAGTTATGAGGAAAGCACATATATTTCTGTTTAAATGTGTGGAAAGAATCTTATGAGCAATCTTTAAAAAGAATAAATTCCTAGTGGAAACTGTACTGGGGCATTCACACCAGAGAATTAAGTTTAGTCAATGCTCACGGAGGCTAAGCCTTCCATGCTGTTTCTTTACATAGCCTATATAAATGTGACCTTAATGATAATTCATGGAATTACAGTTTGTTATCTTTTTTACTATTTGTCAGCTATCTGTACACTTTAGTAGACCTTTGGTTTTAACGTGTGTACAGATATATACATATACACATAGACATATATATATATCACATACACGCATGCAAACAAGCATAAAGACACACATTTTTTTAGGTCCCGAGATTTGATATTCTAGTTTTCAACAAGATAGAATGAATAAAAATCAACCAGACTGCAGTTTTGGTGCACCCATTATCATTAACTTACACAGAGTTAGAGACAGAGTTTTCCTTTGCTACCTATGTAAACCGTGCAAAAATTAGCTGTGATAATAATAATCTCTTTCTTACCATTCATATGTAAATTTAAAATCAAGGATTTAATTAGAAATCATTTTACTATAAAGCAAATATCGCTGGCTTTGAGTACTTTCTGGAGAATTAGTGTTTAGAAATAGCCTGAAAGCAAGTATCAAGCTGCTTTTTAATTAAATGGAAGAGCTAAACCAGGGAGTTTGAGAGCATCACTTTCATAAATGACTTCACGAGAAAAACTGGTAATTTTGGGTGAATATGTTAAAGGAGGAAAATGCCAACTAATGTAACAATATAAAAATACATCCAAGTTTTCTTACTTCACTACAACCTGCAAATACACAATCAAGATAAAATAACGACACCATAGAATAATACCTAGAAGAGCTTATTATTTTGATTGACTGATTTATAAAGGTAACAATGAAAAAATTAAAGTTTCGATGTAAGATCAGATGAAAGACAATTTCATGAAGTTTATAACAATGATTATATTGGCTGCAAATAACATGTGGACATTATATTTGCAAAAGATGTAAGTGTTTCTGGATGTAAAGGAGAAATATACAGTTGCTAATTTAAATAACTTTAATAAAATTTCATAAATTTGGGGTACCTGGGTGGCTCAGTCGGTTAAGTGTCAGACTCTTGATTTTGGCTCAGGTCGTGTTCTCAGAGTTCAGGGATCGAGTTCCGCATTGGGCTCTACCCTGACGGCGTGGAGCCTGCGTGAGATTCTCTCCCCCTCTCTCTCTGTCCCGCCCTGTTCCTGCTGTCGCTTGTCCACTCTCTCTCTCAAAATAAATAAATAAGTAAACATTTAAAATAAATTTAGTAAATATAACAAAACTAGATTGAGTACATTGTAAAATGTGTGGAAGTGTAACGGGTGTTTCTAAGGTGTGAGAAGCAATACTCTTTAGAGGATCAACCATTAAAAAGGAGCTCTCCACTATAAAGTTAAGACTCCTAGCTTGCATGGTCCGGTGTCACTTGCTGTCACTGCAGATGTGCACGAGGGGCCTCCTGGTCTCTCAGCTTGAAGGCTGACTCTCAGCCTGAGGCAGAGCAATATCCTTTGATGGGATACTGTCCACAGTGGTAGTGTAGCAGTTTTCAGAGTAAAAAAAACTCATCAGTATTCTTAAGGCAACCAATGGACTACCAGAGAAATCTACCTAGGAACGAGTATATTAATAGGAAGGATCAATGTACATAATTGAAATTTTTCATATTGTATATATTGGTCTTGCTGGATATATTTCTATAATAAATATAAAGTAGAAAGATTCCTGTGGCCATTTTCCACTTATTACATTTAAGCCAATAGAGTGAATCAATGTAACACGGTTGATTATAGCGACAGGCCCTCCTTGCCAAATTTTGATAGAGACTTTACTGCTAATATCTGTTCAGTTCGAAAAGAAATTAAAAGAAAATATAGTAAAGGAAGAATTCCAAAATATTTGACACTAATTAAAAAAAACAATAGTAATTCTCAGAACTTTCTGTTTTAGGTCCATAAGAAAAATGAAAAAATGTGTACAGAGAGAAGAGGAAAAAGTAGTCTTTCTTACGTAAAGATACCATATTGTCTACTCAAATACTAAGGTAATTGAGTCTAGCAGGATTACATAATGTCATCATAAAAATTAATCATACTTTTATATGCTGACAACAGAGTTGGAACTTGAAATTCAACAAAATATGATTTCAAATATCATCAAAAGCACGAACTTAAGGATACATTTTTAAAAACATATACAGGAACAATACTTCAAAAACTAGGACATATTACTGAGAGAAATTAAGTAAGACCTAAATAAACAGAGATATGTCAAATTCATGGTTTGGAAAGGTCGATACTGTTGAGGCCAATCCTTAAATGATCTTCAGATTTATTACAATCCAAATCAAAATCCCAACATCCTCTTTTTAAATACAAATTTTCAAGGATATTTTAAAATGTACATATAAATTGCCAGGACCTAAAACAGTCAAAACAAATTTTATGAAGATTAATGAAATTGGAACGTTCACATTATCTAATTTTAAGAATTGGTATAAAAGTACAATCAAGAGAATGTTATTGGCAAATTGGAGACAGGGAGATCAATAGAATACACAGTCCAGGATTAATTCCAAACATATCTAGTCAATTGATATTTGACATCGTGCCAAAGTAATCTAAAAGGAAAGCGGAGTTGTTTTTTTTCTCAATAAATAGTGCTGGGAAATTAGATAGCTTTATGTAATAGAATGAACCTTGATCCTTTACCCACACTGTAATAAAAAAATTAACTCAAAATATATCCTAGACCTAAATGTAAGAGTTATGACTATAATATTTCTGGAGGAAGATATAGCAGGAAATATTTGTGACTATTAGTTAGGCAAAGGTTTCTTAGATTGAAAACAAATTTGGAAGATATTATAGAAAAAAAAGGACCAAATTACCAATATGAAAATTAAAAACGTCCATCCTTCAAAAGATACCATTAAGGTTTTAAAAAGAGAAACAAAACGGCAGATAGAAGAAAACATTTTTTCAAAACTCATTTCCGTAAAAAGCTTGTATTAATAATATTTAAAGGAATCTTTAAGTAATACAAAGAAAACATCTCAGGGAACAAAAGGTTTGACCTTCACTTCACCAAAGAAGATCTATGAATGGCCAATCAGCACCAAAAAGATTTTCAAAAATTGTCATTAGTGAAAGGCAAAATAAATTGATAATAATATACCACTATATATTTATTAGAGAGGTTAAAACAAAATAACAAACAAAAAACAAGCAAGAACATACAAAAACAACACCCTGACAATTCCAAGTGCTGACGATGATGTCAATAAACTAGACATTTCATACATTGCTGGTGGAAACACAAGCGGTATAGCCACTTAGGGGAAAAAAGGTTATTAGTGTTTTATAAACACTATATGGCCCTAGAATCCTGCTACTAGGTGCATACCCAAGGGAAATGAAAATTATGTTCGCACAAAAGCCTGTATGGCATTATTTATGTAAGTTTTTTCATCATAGCCTAGAATTGGACGTAGTATTATGTGATTTCACTTACATGACATACTGGAAAGTTAACTTTACTGGCATAGAACGGGCTGGGGGGGGGGCGGGATGAGAATTAACCACAATGGGGCCACACAGGAAATTTTCAGAGTGGTGTAATTGTTTTAGATAGTGGTGGCAGCTGGCTAACTCTAGCTCCAGACTTGACAGTATTTGTCAAAAATTATGTAACTGCTACAAACAATAAACTTTGCTACATAAATATTAAAACCAAATAATTTGGGGGTATTACAAGAAGGAATGCATACTGTGACAAATGAATCGAACTATATTACAAATATATATTGTAATATTTAAAATATACTTGAAAATTTATATTTAAAAAGATGATGTTGGAATTTTGATTTCGATTGTAATAAGTCTGCAGATCAGTTTGGAAGGGCTGGACTACTTAACACATTACAAGTATCCGACGAACTCTATGTAAAGGTAAGAATAAAGTAGCTGACCTTATTACAATAAGGATAAGCAATATCCTTTGATGGTTACTTACAAGTAACTCTGAAAAAGTGTTTTAACTGGACTATGAGGGAGAAGACAGAAAATAAGTTTACATAAATAATGTATTCTAGGTTTTTTATCTTTTATTTTTTCTCAAAGCAGTACTGGTTAACAACTAAACAATCTTCCATGTATACTGGAGTCAAAGACATTAATACTTAAAGAAAAAAAAAAAAGTAAATATTATGAGCCAGGCATTTCACTGTCTGAGAGAGAATCTAAAAATCAGCCTAGAGGGAGGAAAGAATGCTAGAATAAACCCTGTGGTACCAGATCAGAGTAGAAGATACCTGTATAAAATCATATTTATCACAAAATATCTGCACCTGGATAGACACAGAATTAGAGTGTTTTGTATGCAAGACAAATACACAGTGTATTTCCTAGACTAGCAGCGACACCTTAACAGTAACAGACACACCTACAGCCCAGATCTTTGTTTCTCAACGTCACTATGCACCAGAAGGACCCAAAGCTCTGGAGACAAAAGCTCTCTACTTTCAGGGCTGGAGCAAAGGAAATACAAGATAATCCTAGAGCATTTCGTAGCATTGGAAAGTAAGGAATACTTAAAAATAAAATTGTCGAAATGTCAAATGCCAGAGAAGCTAACTCGAAAAAGCTCCTCATCGGGGCACCTGGGTGGCTCAGTCAGTTAAGCGTCTGACTTCAGCTCAGGTCTTGATCTCGTGGTTCATGGGTTTGAGCCCCACATCAGGTTCTGTGCTGACAGCTCAGAGCCTGGAACTGGCTTCAGATTCTGTCTCCCTCTCTCTCTGTCCCTGACTCTTTCACACTCTGTCTCTGTCTGTCTCTTAAAGATGAATAAACATTAAAAAAAATTAAAAAAATAAAAATTAAAAAAAAAGAGCTCCTCACGATCCAATGATACAGTTTAATTTGGGGGGCTTCCCCCGCTCACAGTATACATACGAGAAATCCCTAGTTTTTAGAGTCTACCAGAAATATTCAAAAGGAATTAGGTGTGAATTAAAAATATAAGAGTTGAAAGTAGACAAAGTATATATGCATTGCAAATACTAGGTTAGTTCTATGGCTATCAATTGCTTTGCCCTACTGGGTGATGTATGTACCTACATTGAACACTCACTGAGGCCAGATAAAGTGCCCTTCCTTCACCCACAAAATCCCTCTTGGTACCTAATTAAAAACAAAAACAAACTGACACTTTATTTTGCCTTTTATATAGAAAATCTGATTATTTTACAAACTTATTTGCCTGCTTAATGAAGAAAAGTCCTATAAACATTGGAAGAAATTTTAAAGTTGTTTAATCACATAAATCATACATAATGCATAAGTATACTTTATTATACAGTGCATTATTTAGGATCTTATTCAACATCTCATGATGATCTTTTTCTGCTAATTAAAGATATTAACGTATGTTTTATTTATCTTGAATAATTATATATATTTTAATCTGGATTTTATTTAAGGAAAATGCAGATACCTATCCAAATTCTTATCTTATTTGGTGCCATATAAGTATAATACAACATGAAATACTTTTAAAGTCTTCTCAAAAATTTGACTTAATCTAATCTCTGTTTTTATTGTGGAAAAAGAGCTTTAAATATTAACCACTATAAAGTATAAAAAGAACATTTTTAAAGACCTTCTATTGATAAAGCTTTTATTACCACTGTCTCTCTTTATCTGCCCCAAAACACAGACCTACTCTGGGTTCTGTTTAGTATCACAGTGCTCCTTATCAACACCCATTAACTCAGGAGGTGAACTGTTTTTCATTGTGACTTCTTCAGGCAATAAATAAAGACCTAGAATAATAAAACCTGAAATACTTATGCTGGCAGGTCTATTGCCATGATTTATGGTCAATGTAGATTTTGCTCTTACAGTAAAGTCTTATGTCAGAAATATTTTGTCAATAACAATATTACATGAAACACAATCATAGTGATATTATTGGAAAAATGTATTGGTATATAGAAGCAGACTTTAGGTCATCAAGGAATATTATTATAATACAGTTTTGGTAAAGAATGTTTTAGCTTCATATTTGTCAAAGGGAAGGGAGAACTATTTGAGGCTCAACATTTTCCTGTTAGCAGACACGTTATTTCATGCTCTTTGTTGTGCTGGCTTTCCATTAAATTTATTTATGCTCTATTGCTCTTAGGAGAAAATAATACTCATGCAGAATTTTAGTTGATCTGACTCTAACAAATAGTATTCTGTTTTTTCTTCTTTGCTGACTTTCCCATGCTACTGTTTTCTTCTTACATAAAAAACTTTAGTAAAGCCATGGAATTAGATTTTGACTTCTTACTTATCTATAGTATTTTAACAGTATTATTGAGGTACATGACCTACAATATTTGTACAATTTTGTTTTAATAGGTGTATATTTATAGAACCATCAGTATCATCAAAATAATGAACTTATCTATCACTTTCAAACGTTTTCCTCATGTCCTTTTCTACATTTATTTATTTATTTTGAGAGAGAGAGAAGAGGGAGAGTGTGTGAATGAGTGGGAGAGGGGCAGAGAGAGAGAGGGACAGAGGAGCTAAAGCAGGCTTTGTGCTGACAGCAGAGAGCCCAACACGTGGCTCAAACTCACAAACTCTGAGATTATGACCTGAGCTGAAGTCAGATGCTCAACTGACGGAGCCACCCAGATGTCCCTCCTCGTGTCCTTTTTTAATGCTCTCTTTCAGTCTCTCTTCTTCATCCCAACTTTTCTCTCCAGGAAAATACAAAAATACCTTCTGTGACTATGTATTTTCATTTCCTATAATTTTTAAAAGTGGAGTCATGCTATATATACTTTTTCTTTGTCTGGCTTCTTTCACTCAGCATATTTGGAGATAAGGCCATATTGGGTCATAGAGTTTCTTTTTGTGGCTGAGTAGTATTGCATTATATATGCATATATCACAATTTATTTATTCACATGTTAAAAGACACGCAGGTTGATTCCAGTGTTTGGCTATATGAACTAAAGCGTAATAAATCTTTGTATAGACATATGCTATCATTTCCCTTCCTAGGCAAATACCCTAAGTAGAATAGCTGAATCACATTGTAGGTGCAGGTTTACTTTTAACGAGCTGCCAGAGTATTCACTGAGACTGTACAGAAATTTGAGGAGTAATCAATATAGTCAAAGTAATAGCTACAATACCCTTTGAAACTTTATGTCTTTATATGTGGCAGAAAGATGAGAAATTCTTCAGTTTTAAGAAGAATAGCTATATCTCCTTGAGTATAAATTTAACATTGTTTTGTTGTGGTAAAAAGTTCCAATGGAGATACAAAGATGTTTATGGAAAGTGAGAACCCAATCAGCAATGTATTACCTCTTGGCTCCTAATTCACCTTTACTGCCTCCTCTGTGATAACAAAGATATGGTTTGTAAAACACTACTTTGTCACCTGGTATAATGTTAGTCCTAGACAAGAGAAGACAAACGTGGAGGAAGAAGGGGTGTTTTCTTATGCATCTTGTTTGCTCACTAGGCTCTGGGAAAGTCTTCTTTCTTACCAGGCTCCTAGGGAGGGTACTTCTCCAAGTACCATCTCCTAGGTACGTGTGATTTTTCTGGCACTAGATTTCTACAGACTAGATTTTTCCACAACTTGATTCCTCAGTGCATGGTTCTTCTACCTTTATGTCCTACCTTTTTTTGTATCTGGCAGAATTTAATCAATGATCCAGATTATTTGACATTCAAAACATACTTCCATATTGAATAAAACAATGAACAATTTGACATTAGGAGGTCTTTGGATTGAGGAGTTAAGATAGCAGAGGAGTATGGGGACTCTGAGCTTGTCTCATCCTTGAAACACAGGTAGATCAGCATCAAATCATTTGAACACCTAGGAAATTGATCTAAGGAATAATGCAACAATCTGCATAATTGGAGCCAGAGAAATTGACGGTATGCAGTGTGGAGAGGTGAACTGGGGGAGAGAAAAGCTGTGCAGCCAAGGAAGGTAGGGAGCCATTTTTGCAGCTAGAGGAGAAAGAAAGGAGACTGTAGCACATCGGGATTGCACAAGAAGAGCACCCTGCCTCAAAGTACCTGGAGACAAAGAGTGAAACACGCACAGGGAACTGGACAAAAAAATCTGTTCACCAAAACCATTGACAAGGAGAAGGGGAGAGTTTCAATACTGACAGGATTCTATAAGCAGTGGAGCACGGAGTCTGAAGTTTCAAAGCTCAGTGCCCGGCGGTGCTCTGGTGAGGAAGCAGGGTGAGTCCCCAGGAACAGACAGTGTGATCTAAGGGGCCTATGCACCGCACAGGGAGAAGCAGTTCCCCTGATTAGAGTATATTTTGTAGAGGCCATGTGACCTCCTTGTGGGCAAAATCCCAGTGGACCCTGGAGAGTAGCCATGTTTATTGATAATTGAGACTAAGATGCCAGAGGGCAGTGAAACCTGGCACCAGCTGCGTGTTGTGATTTGCCATAAACCCTGGACCTCATGAACATTTTTCTGGGACAAGCCAGCACCTGGCTATTGCTTGGCAAGACTCTCCCCTAGAGAGTATGCATGGATCCAAGCTGCAGGGGTCTCTGAAGTGTAGGGTTTGAAACACAGCTTCATCTGAAATAAATCTCTGGAGGGAAGTGCTGCTGGCAGGTGGATGGCTTGGACATGGATATAGTAGAGGCAGGAGTGGAAGGAGGCCTGAGACAAAGGAGGTTTGTTTGATTGTGGGTTGGTGAGGATGTGGCATTCCTGTGCCAGAGACTAAGGAGCTGGGCGAAGCAATTTCCACCTCTCCTGCACACAGGCATGCACATGCACACTGATCCACTCCAGTAAGCTAACCAGTGCCACCCAGTGGAGAACGGAGCTGTTACACCAAGCCCCGCCCACCTGCCTCCAGGCACATCCCCCAGAAAACCAGTACAAATCCCTTCCACCTCTTTATGGTCTACAGACTATAGCATGCTGCAAAGTTTCAGTTCCAGGGGAATCAGATGTAACTTCATTCAGGTTTCATTCTGTTTGCTGGTTCATTTATTTGTTTGTTTTCTTTCTTTCTATTTTGCTTAGGTTTTTTTGTTTTGTTTTGTTTTTTGGTCTTTCTTGAATACAGAAAGAAAAATTCTATTTATTTATTCTATTTAATTTTTTATTTTTTAAAATTTTTGCTATTTTTTCCTTTCTCTCTTTTCTCTATTCTATCAAGTTTCTCTCAACAAGCAGACCAAAACACGTAGGATTTAGCTTCCCTCATTTGATTTTTTGTTTTGTTTTTAATTCCTTAATTTTAATTATTTTATTAATCTTTTTCTTCCTCCAAAATGACAAGACAAAAGAGTTGACCCAAAAGAAAGAAAAGGAAGAAATGAAGACAGGGACTTAATTGACACAGAGATAAGTGAGGTGTCTTAACTAGAATTGAAAACCATGATTATAAGAATACTAGCTGGGTTGTAAAAAGCATAGAAGAGACCAGGGAATCCATTTCTGCAGAGATAAATGATAATTTAGTCAGGCTGAAATTAAAAATGCTATAACCAAGATGCCGTCTCGAATGGATGCCATGACAGAAAGGGTGGATGTCACAGTTAATCAGTGAGATAGAAGATAAAATTATGGAAAATAATGGAGCAGAAAAAAAAAAGGGAAACAAAGGCAATTATCATGAATCAAGACTTAGAGAACTCAATGACTTATTATAAAGGAATAACATTCAAATTATAGGCATCCCAGAAGACGAAGAGAGAGAAAAAGAGGCAGAAGATTTACATGAGCATATGTGGCTGAAAATTTTCCGAATCTGGGGAAGGACCCAGACATCAAAATTGAAGAAGCACAGCAAACTCTCTTTAGATTCAATTAAAAATGACCATCACCAAGACTTATCACAGTCAAATTCACACATTAAAAAAAAACACAGACAAGGAAAGAATTATGAAAGCAGCAAAAAACAAAAGTCTTTAACCTACAAGAGAAGACAGATGATGTTCACAGCAGATCTCTCCATAGACATGATAGGCCAGAAAGGAATGGCAGGGTATATTCAACATGCTGAATCAGAAAATTATGTATCCTAGAATACTTTATCCAGTAAGGTTGTCACTCAAAATAGAAAGAGAGATAAAGAGTTTTCCAGACAAAAAATACTAAAGGAGTTCATGACCACTAAACAAGCCCTGCAAGAAATATTGAGGAGGACTATTAGGGGGAAAAAAATAGCAACAAAGACTACAAAGGACCAGAGAACATCACCAAAAACACCAACTCTATAGAAAACACAATGGCTCTAAATTCCTATCTTTCAATGATCACTATAAATGTAAATGGACTATAGGTTCCAATCAAAAGACATAGGGCATAAGAATGGATAAAAAAAATAAGACCCATCTATAAAAAATAAATAAGACTCATCTATAGACTGCCTACAAGAGACTCATTTTAGATTTAAAGACACCAGCAGATTGAAAGTGAGGCGATGGGGGCGCCTAGGTGGCTTAGTCAGTTAAGCACCTGACTTCAGCTCTAGTCATAATCTCACAGTTCATGAGTTCGAGCCCTGCATCGGGCCCTGTGCTGACAGCTCTGAGCCTGCAGCCTGCTTCAGATTCTGTGTCTCCCTCTCTCTCTTCTCTTCCCTTACTCACACATTGTCTCTCTCAAAAATAAATAAACCTTAAACAAAAAAAAATTAAAAAAAATAGAATTTTAAACTGAGGAGATGGAGAACCATCTATCATGCTAACGGGTGTCAAAAGAAAGCCAGAGCAGTCATACTTATATCAGACAAACTAGACTTTAAAGCAAAGACTAACAAGAAATGAAGAAGACCATTATATCATAATTAAGGGGCCTATCCACCAAGAAGATCTAACAATTGTAAATGTTTATGCCCAAACTTGAAGCACCCAAATATATAAATCAGTTAATCACAAACATAAAGAAACTCTTTGATAATAATACCATAATGGTAGGTTTTTTTTTTTTAACAGTCTACTTACAGCAATAGATCACCTAAGCAGAAAATCAACAAGGAAACAATGGCTTTGAAAGACACAAGGGACCAGAGGGACTTAACAGATATATTCAGAACATTGAATATATGATTTACATATTCTAAAGCAGTGTAATGCACATTCTTCTCAAATGCATATGGGACATTCTCCAAATAGGTAACACACTGGTCACTAATCAGCCTTCAATAAATACAAAAAGATTGAGATTATACCATGCTTATTTTCAGACCACAATGCTATGAAACTTGAAATCAACCACAAGAAAAAATTTGGAAAGACCACGAATACTGGGAGAGAAACGAACATTCTACTCAAGAATTAATGAGTTAACGAAGAAATTAAAGAGGAAATTAAAAATAACATGGAAGCTAATGAAAATAAAAACACAACAGTCCAAAACCTCTGGAATGCAACAAGGTGGTCAAAAGAGAGAAGGATATAGTAATCCAGGCCTTCCTAAAGAAGGAAGAAAGGTCTCAAATTCACAACCTAACTTACATCTAAAGGAGCTGGAAACAGAATACCAAATGAAGCTCAAAGGCAGCAGAACAAGGGCAATAGTATTAGAGCAGAAATCAATGATACTGAAAAAAACAAAACAAAACAGTAGTTCAGATCAATGAAACCAGGAGTTGGTTCTTTGAAAGAATTAACCAAATTGATAACCCCCTAGGAAGATTGATCAAAAAGAAAAAGGAAAGGACCCAAATAAATAAATCATGAATGAAAGAGGAGAGATCACAACCAACACCACAGAAATACAAACAATAATAAGAGAATATCTGAGCAATTATATGCCAACAAAGTGGGAAATCTAGAAGAAATGGACAAATTTAAACGTATAAACATATAAACTACCTAAACTGAAACAGGAAGAAATAGAAAATTTGAAAGCCGGGACTGGATGGCTTTCCAGGGAAATTCTACAAGACATTTAAAAAAGAGTTAACACTTACTCTTTTGAGGCTGATCCAAAAATTATAAATAGAAAGAAAAATTCCCAAACTCATTCTACGAGGCCAGAATGACCTTGATTTTAACCACGCAAAGATCCCACTAAAAAGGAAGATTACAGACCAATCTCTCTGATGAACATGGATGCAAAAAATTCTCAACAAGACACTGGCAAATCTGATCCAACAATACATTAAGAAGACTATTCACCACAATCAAATGGGATTTATTCCTGGGCTGCAGGGCCGGTTCAATATCCATACATGATATAGCACACTAATGAAAGGATAAGAACCACATGATCCTTTCAATAGATGCAGAGAAAGTATTTGACAAAATACAGTATACTTTCTTGATAAAAACCCTCAAGAAAGTAGGGATAGAATAAACTTACCTCAAGATCATAAAGGCCATATATGAAAGACATACAACTAATATCATCCTTAATGCAGAAACTGAGAGCCTTCCCCCTAAGTTCAGAAACACAATAGGGATGTCCACTCTCACCACCGTTGTTCAAAATAGTGTTGGAAGTCCTAACCCCAGCAATCAGACAACAAAAGAAATAAAAGGCATCCAAATCAGCAAGGAAGAAGTCAAACTTTACTCTTTGCAGACAACATGATAATTTATGTGGAAAACACGAAAGACTCCACCAAAAAACTACCAGAACTGATATGTGAATTCAACAATGTCACAGGATATAAAATAATTTAGTTTCACTTGTATACACCAAAAATGAAGCATCAGAAAAAGAAATCAAGGAATCGATCCCATCTATAATTGCACCGAAATCCATAAAATCCTTAGGAATAATCCTAACCAAAGAGGTAAAAGATCTGTACGTTGAAAACTATAGAAAGCTCATGAAAGAAATAGAAGAAAGAAAGAAAGAAATGGAGAAATATTCTAGGCTCGTTGATTGGAAAAAAAACTATTTTTTAAATGTCTGTACTACCCAAAACAATATACGCATTCAATGAAATCCCTATCAAAATACCAACAGCATTCTTCACAGAGCTAGAACTAACAATTCTCAAATTTGTATGGAACCAAAAAGTACCCCAAATAGCCAAAGTAATGTTGAAAACAAAACAGAACAAAATAAAACCCCAAAGCTGGAGGCATCACAATTCCAGATGACACAAACGCATAGATCAATGGAACAGAATAGGAAACTCAGAAATGGACCCATAAATGTATGGCCAACTGATCTTTGACAAAGCAGGAAAGAATATCCAACGGAAAAAAGTCTCTTCAGCAAATGGTGCTAGGAAAACTGGAGAGCAACATGCAGAAAATTAAACTGGACCATTTTATTACACCATACACAAAAAATGTCCTCAAAATGGATAAAAGACCTACATGTGAGACAGGAAGCCATCAAAACCGTCCAGGAGAAAACAAGCAGCAAACAGTTTGATTTGGCCGCAGCCACTTCTTACTAGACATGTCTCCAGAGGGACAACAAAAGCAAGGGAAACGAAAGCAAATATTAACTACAGGACCTCATCAAGATTCAAAACAAACAAATAAATAAATAAATAAAATTAAAAAAACCTTATCCACAGAGAAGGAAACAATCAAAACTAAAAAACAACCGAAAGAATGGGAGGAGATACTGGCAAATGATATATTGGCTAAAGTGTTAGTATCCAAAATCAATAAAGAACTTATCAAACTTGATACCCAAAAACAATCCAGTGAAAAAAATGGGCAAGACATGAACAGACACTTCTCCAAAGACATCCAGATGGCCAACAGACACATGAAAATATGCTCAAAATCACTCATCATCAGGGAAATACAAATCAAAACCACAATGAGATACTGCCTCACACCAGTCAGAATGGCTAAAATTAACAATTCAGGCAACAACAGATATTGCTGAGAATACGGGAAAGAGGAACACTTTTGTACTCCTAGTGGGAATGCAAACTGGTGCAGCCACTCTAGAAAACTTATAAAGTTAAAAATAGAACTACCCTAGGACCCAGGAAGTGCACTACTAGGTATTTATCCAAAGGATATAGGTGTGCTGTTTTGAAGGAGTACATGCGCCCCAATTTTTATAGCAGTGATGTCAACACTAGCCAAGTTATGGAAATAGCCCAAATATCCATCGCCTGATAAATGGATAAAGAAAAAGTGGTATACACACACACACACACACACACACACACACAATGGAATACTACTCTGCAATGAAAATGATGAAATCTTGCATTTGCAACTATGTGCATGGAATAAGAGTGTATTATCCTAAGGGTTATAAGTCAGAGAAAGATAAATATCATATGATTTCACTCATATGTGTAATTTAAGAAAAAAGAACAGATGAACATAGGGGAAGGGAAAGAACGATAAAATAAAAACAGAGGGGGAGGCAAAACATAAGAGAGTCTTAAATACAGAGAACAAACTGAGGGTTGCTGGAGGGGGGGAAATGGGGATTGGGCTAAATGGGTGATGGGTATTAGGAGGGCACTTGTTGGGATGAGCATTTGGTGTTATAAGAAAGCGATGAATCATTGAGTTTACTCCTGAATCAATACTACATTGTATGTTAACTAAGCTGATTTTAAATAAATTAATAAATGAAATTAAAGAAAAAGACATATTAAAAGGCTACTGCAGATATCTTGTTACAAGCAAAGGTGGTTTAATCTAGGGTATATATACCATTACTACAAATTGATGAAATATGTATTTTAGAAGTAGAGGCGAAATACTAAATGTTGAACGGCATATGAAAAGTGAAGGAAATAAAGTCAATAAAGCTCTTCAAAGAATTGTAAAGATCTTGTGAATGTGCAATTGACTAGAATGGTAAACACTGGAAGAGGGGTGTGTTTGATGGGACAGGACCTCAAGATTCCATTTTATCTTTGTTAAGTTTAAGATGGCTAAAACACATCCATGTGAAAATATCACAATGCAGTTGGAAGTATCAGAGCACTTCTCAGAGAGCCGAGTTTCACAGATAGAGATGTAAGAGAGAACTACAATGTTGATGATGAAGCTGAGACATGCACTGCTCACCAAATATCTATGTGCCCTCCCAATTCACCAGCCCCCTTGGATTTAGGCAGGGCCATGGTGATTAGTTATGCTGATGGGCTGTAATAAAATCATATACAACATTTTCAGGGCTAATCACTTAAGAGCCGTGTGACCATTTAGCTCCTCTTTGCCCTGCTGACTTAGGTGGCCAAGTTTTTATACCATGCATTAAAATACAGTAAAAGGTTCACCAGTCTACTTTCCTCAATGACTATTCGGTTTCATAGTCAGAATCAAAAGGAGAACCTCAAGAGAGTACCTGAATACGTAAGTCTAGAGTTCAAAAGAGATGTCCAGTCTAAAGATATACATTTGGGAAGCGTGGACACAAAAATGTTTTTAAGTGCTGACATATATTCTTTGCTTGAACAAACTTGAGTCAATCTCCTAAATTTTCTGGGCCTGCCTATGCACTTTGTGAATCAAGTTTTATCAAAAACCCTGCTAAGTGAGTTTAACAAGAATCACCGACTCTTGATATATCATCACCTTCTGTAGCTTCCTAAGTTCCTCATCCTTTATCGTCCCCCAGATGTGATCTAATCACCCTGGTTGGTCTTCAGCAAGAATCCTGAATCCTGTCAGGTCAGATTAGCCAGAACCCCCCCTCATCTCTGATGTCTCCTCTTAGTAATTTCCTATCCACCGACCCCCACCCTGCTCTTTGGGGGCTATACATTTCTACCTGCCCATGCTCCATTCAGAGTTGAGGCCAGTCTCTCTCCTCCATAGTAAAACCTCATTGTAGCGGTGCTTATATCTATCATGATGGCCCTGAATAAAGTCTATCTTACCATCTTTAACAAATCATGTTGAATAAATTTTCTTTTCTATAACAATATCCAGAATGAATCAGATGAGAAGTGAATAAGTTAAGTAAGAGTCCAGAAGCATTGGAAAAAGCCAAGACAAAGGCGATGCACAAGTAAAAGAGCCTGAGAAAGAATAGTACTTGAGAGAAGATAAAAACCAAGAGGGTAGTATTCTGAAAGCTACACATAGAAAATATTTTGAGGAGAAACCAAAAAACTGTATTGTTCATCTGCCAAGTAAAATTTAGATTTATATTGAGGAACATGGAGGAAATTTATGACTTTGAGACATAACTTTGGAAGATCAATGAGTACATAAAAAAAATAATTGTAGGGGATTTAAAAAAGAACGGGAGGGGAGAAATTACGTTCAAAGATTGACGACAATAACAAGTTTAGAAGAATTTTTCCTGGAAGATAAAGCAGACCAATGGATCATTATGATGGGGAATTTGGAGTTAAAAGAGATTCTTTTTAAGATAGAAGAAATAACTGCATATTTTTATGCTCATAAAAATTATTTGATAGAGAAAAAGTGGATGATGCAGAAAAAAAGGAGTTTTTTTTTTTCCTGGTAGAAATTTTGAAGTGATGTTTCTGAGTACAGAACATATGATGTGATCCAGCACACAACAGGAATTCATCTCTAAGGGCGCTAGGGAGAGGTCATGTATAGTAACAGGAGAGAAGGCCAATTAGGATGCCACAAATGCAGTTTGACAAAGAAGTATTAGGTTTACATTATCTTCCGACAGCTTCTATTTTCTCAGCAACATAGAAAGTGAAGTCATTACTGAAAATGAAGAAAGGGAAGGGACACCTGTGAGCGAGGGGAAAAAGGAAGCTAGATACCAGCTATTTTGGGAAAGTGGGAGTATGAGAGCAATAGAGTTGCTTGAAAACATCGTCCACAAAAGACCGTAGATTTTGAATATAGAGTAAATGGTCCTTTACTTTGCCATCACAAGAACGAAAGGGAGGAACTGACACCATTAGAGCCGAAGATCGTCGAACCATCTTAACGAGGAAAGAATTAACAGTGCTGTAAAAACAAAGTATCCTCTACGTTTTTAATTATTTAACGAATCAACAGTTTAATTACCCTAATCAAAAACATTTCATAAAATGTTTTGTTCCATGTACTCCTTTCAAGATTAAGCTAACAGATGCTTTTACAATAAAAGACATGTATTCTTATTTTGTTGCATCAAAGAAAGACTGCAAAATGACGTACTTAGTTCTTAAATGTTTTGTCCTGGAAGTGACATATGCCACTTCACTCACGATCCATAAGCTAGAAGCAGTCACATGTTTCTGGCTAACTGCAAGGGAAAATGCAGACGAGTCCAAAGATAGGCAAAAATAAATGTTAATGACCCAATATCTCGGTTATTTAACATATCAAAATTATGACTTTCTTTTGTACCGTAGTACAATATAAAGACCACTCGGAGAACTTACATGAATATCTAGTGCACGTGCCAGTAACTAGGAAAGGAATGTCACGTTCCCCCCAAAATATGGATCCTTATTGACTTAATGGGCATTTTGAATCCTTTCCAAAGCATGTTATTGCCACTTCCACTTGAGTGTCAAGTCAAAGTCCTTAAAATACTAGGAATAGGGATTTCATTTACATAAGGTAACTTCCATAAGGAGAGATGATGTTCAGTATTGTCTGATGGCATGAATTTCAAGTATATAATGGAGAATTAATAGTCAGAAAGTACCAATGAGATACAAAGAGAACACCCATTCTTCCCATAAGCCAGTGGTAGAAAATCAGTGAAAGAATGAAGTACCCATTCATGAGAGGGATATTGGAAGAGCAGAATTTTCCAAAAATCTTTCACTTAAAGAAACTAATAAAAGGATCACTAGAAAAAAAAGATGGAGTACATAGGGAATGTTAATAATGACTAACAGTTACTTGAAGGCACAGCAAAGGGTCACAGGGACCAGAAAAGGAGGCACAGAATCAATGAAGTTTACAGTGTGTAGGAGTATGGATGACTTGCGAGTCCTAGGGATTGTGTGTGTGTGTGTGTGTGTGTGTGTGTGTGTGTGTGTGTGGTGACTTAATTAAACGAGGATAAAGAATCTAAAGGGCATACTTTGAGTAAGGCTGTGAGGGTTGGTAGAGCAGGAGAGGTGAGGATTTCTGCCAGAAACATAGTGCCCACTTTTCAATTTGGCCAGTTGTTGAGTGGAGTGGTGGCCTTAATTAGAACACTCAGCATTCAGAGGTTATTCTAGACTATTATAAATGCAGGCTAAAGATGTATAAGTGACTTTATTCCCCCACTGAAGAGTTTAACATTTATTAAGGAGACAGAGTACTGGAGAATACAGCTTCGGAAAAGAACCAAAGAAATTAGCCATGAAAACCAAAACAAAGGATGTGGTCAGGTGATGTAGAAAAAACTAGGAGAGTGCTGTCACAAAAAGAAATCAGATACAGACAATGTTCAAGAAAAGAGTGGCAAATTGCTAAAACGATCCCGAAAGATCTTGTGTGTGTGTTCAAATATATGTTCATTTGTTTGTATTTATGGCTGTGATTGCAAAGTGACTATTGTCCTTATTGGGGAAAGACATTTAGATATTTTTTTCATGTTTTATTAGTCATATTTTGAAATATATACATATGTATATATATAATGAGGGTATTTTACAAATATATATAATAATATTATATACGTTACAATATATTACAATATATATACAATTATATATATACACATACATATATATATATACATACATAAATATATATATGGAGAGAGAGACGGGGGGAGAGAGAGACGGGGAGAGATATGGGGAGTGAGATGGGGAGTGAGATGGGGAGTGAGACGGGGAGTGAGATGGGGAGTGAGATGGGGAGTGAGATGGGGAGTGAGATGGGGAGTGAGACGGGGAGGGAGGGAGAGGGAGAGGAAGGGGGAGTGAGACGGGGAGGGAGGGAGAGGGAGAGGAGGGAGAGAGAGGGAGAGAGAGGGAGAGAGAGGGAGAGAGAGAGAGAGAGAGAGAGAGAGAGAGGGAGGGAGGGAGCGAGAGAACATATACTATGTGTACACAATGGCTCCAAAATAAGAAAACAGTACAAAATTCCCTCTCCTCATTAAGTAACTTCTAATGGTTTTTTGCTCACCATGCTAAGCACTAATTAAGATAGATCTGTCTTCTAAAAAAATGTTATTGGCTAAAATATAGGGAAATAGAAGAGATTCAAAATCAACAACCAATTTGGTTTGTTGGTGCTTCTAAACAAGGTAAGAAACTCATAATAGATTTATGAGTTAAAGAGGGTCATAACTATGACTGTTAATGAATCTTTTCTTTATAATGTACCTTAGCTAGGATTTGGTCTTTATTTAGAACATTATTGTAAAAATTTGTTTATTTTGAAACACATAGTGAATGGCAATTTGAAAGACATGGGATATTCTTTCAAATTAAATTATAGTTGTTGTAATAATATAAAACATGCTTTTAAAATATTGATATAGAGGCTGGGTGGGTCAGTCAGTTTAAGTATCTGACTCTTGATATTGACTCAGGCTGTGCTCTCACAGTTATGAGTTTGAGCCCTGCGCTGGGCTCTGTCCTGACAGCGCAGAGCCTACTTGGGATTCTCTCTCTCCCTCTCTCTCTCTGCCCCTCCCTGCTCATGCTCTCTCTCTCCCTCCCTCAAAATAAATAAATATTTAAAATAATAAAAAAATCAAGCATTGATATTAAAGGGATTGAAAATTGAAAATTTATAAGATTTACATAGATGGCTAACGTACAGAAGAATGGCTTTGCTATCTTCTGTATCAAAACATGAACAATGAAAGGGATGGGTTTCATATTAGGCTTCATAGAATTATTACAGTCTATGCTAACCATATCTAGTTCTATTTATGATGAGCAGAGTAACCCTTTTAGATATTACTAGAATAACCCTACCTCTTTTTCCTCTAGAAATGTTTAGGATAATAAAAAATACTTTGTTATTATGAGGGTACTTTATGAATATATTCATTTGTTTAGAAAATGTCTTTTCCTTATATCTAAGACATCTAAACTCAGAATACCATTAAATTTGAGGTAAGTATAGGTGGATGTATGTTTTATTTAACATAATTGGCAAATTTTTCCTGAGGTCTACATTTGATAGAAAACAATATCATATAATGTGATGCTTATGAAAAACCCATTATAGTAGAGATTAGACTTTCACAATTTTTACAGACAAATATAAACTGAATTTATATCTGTTTGAAGAAGGGCTTTGATTTGAGTTTATCACTAAACTTTAGGTACTTTAGGTATCAATAACAGAATAAGTAAAAATAACACGAGTACTTACACAGAGGAGAGGAGAACAATGGAAAAGGACCATCAATGTGATAATTTATTGCAGCCCTAAAAGTTTTGTACTACGCCTGCTTCATAAAGGAAGAACTGAGACTTCAAAGATTAAATAAATAGCCCAACACCAGAATTGGATTAAAACCTGGTTTCCTGAATATCAACTCTTTCCTCATTTTGCTTTATGACACACTTGTTTCTTTGGATGTGCTATTATTGATACCATGTTGATACCAACTTGATTTGAACCTTGAAATTTCATTCTTATTGTTATAGATTTCCTGTCTTCTAAGTCTAAACTAAGATTAGAGCTTAGACTTTCACACTAGGGACTATAAATAATATGGAAATGGTGACTTTAGTAACTCAGTTATTACTGCCTTTTTACATAGAAGAAATGGCTTTGGCTGCAAAGGGTGGCAAATTTTATTTTGAGGCCAAGTATCCATAACATAAGGCTAACTGAAGACATTCAGCCAGCCTCTCTGAGCTTGGAAGAGCCTGGGATCAGATCTTTTTCTGGGCATGATGCCATGTAAAGAAAGGAATGATGAAAAACATCACCGAAGACTCAAGAAAATGTCACATTTATTCTACTCTGGTGTTGAAGAGGATTCCCGACTTCCTGTCCTCTGACATTATTCTGATTCTCAAGATTTTCTCTGCTACACTGACTTTAACTTAAGTATATAACCAAAGCCCAAAAAGAAAAAAAAGAAATAAAGAAAAAAGTTTCAACGCAATGGTACAAGAACAATTTTGCTATGTACTGTGTGTTCTCTTCTTAAATTGAACTTGACTTTCAAAAAGAGTCCTAGGCCTCTATTTTTAGCAAATTGTAAGACATCGAGTCAGGTTTTATATATCAGTGTTGGACTTTAGAAAATCCATATAGAGAATGTCTGGAAACTGGTTTCTGAAAATGCCTTTTATCCAGAGTGCTCAAAGATTACAAGAGAAACATGGTGTATTCTAAAGAGAACATACGCACAATTTTTTTTACACTGGTTTGGAGGGATAACAAAGAGGCAAAAATCAAACAATCAAAATAAAATCAAAACAGCTCAGTGCTTCCTGTAATTTAAATGATACGATAGTAGGTTGACACGTTATACATGAAGTGTGCTCTTAAATAATTAACCCTGTGCTGTCTAAGAAAATTTGGAAGGGATGTTCAGAATGTTTCATTCAGTTAGAACAAAGCAAATTATGCTTTAAAATAAAAACAAATTTGTTAGGATTAGTAAGTAGCTTATAGTAGTTAATGTTGTGTTCTGAACTCTCTAAATTAAAGGGTTTCAAAAAAAGGACTACACTATTTGTTGTGTTCTGGTCTTTAAGTTTTACTAATATGGAAATTTTTTGATAAAAATAATTCCTCATAGCATTATTGGATAAATTAGATGTAACTTTGTTTCCTTTACAATTAATAGGTGTCTTGCCATTTCTCTTCTCTATGTAAGAACTATATAGAAATTTGTGTTGTAGGGGCACCCAGGTGGCTCAGTCGGTTAGGCATCCAACTCTTGATTTTGACTCAGAACATGAGTTCAAGCCCCATGTTGGGTTCAGTGCCACTGAACCTGCTTGGGGTTCTCTCCCTCCTCTCTCTCTGCCCCTCCTCAGATCATGATCTTTCTTTCTCTCTCAAAATAAATTAATTAACATTTAAAAACTTTAAAAAAATAAAGGAAATTTATATTTTAGTGCTAAGGAAAACAAATTAAAACTAGATAAAATGTCAAGCAAACTGAGTTTTAGGCATGAAACTTATGTAGTTTGTGACTTTTGTCATTTAATTTAACCTTTCTGGGCTGTAATTTCATCATATTTGTATTCTGAGGCACAGCATACTAGAAGCTTTTGGAGTAAAATTATCTGGAATCCTAGTTCTGTCATCTAGGTATGTTTAAGCAAATTTCTAAACCTCCCTAAGTCCTTTTTTTCTCATCTATTACCTATAATAAATATAATAAATATGTCCCAAGTTGGTTTTAAGGATAACATATGGTATACATATGGTACATAAAATATTATACATGGTACATGTATACATGGTACATAAAAGTATTATAGCTAAAACACTATTTCAATGCAAATGAATAAAACTGGTCAATTATATAGCTATAGAAATTCAAAATAATTATTTGTAGAAAGATGGGGAATGAGTACAAAAAGTATTTACTCTTTGAAAAAGTAATTCTAATTTTATGACTTCATACTTAAGAAATAATCCTAACTATTGGTCAGGATAGGGCAAGGAAGGCTGAAAGTATGTAATATTTATCACACTATTATTTGAAAGAACAGGAAACAATTTAAGTGCTCAAGAATAAGGATATACTTCAGTAATATGGGAAACATTCAAATCAATACACCTGTGTTAAATTTACAGACTAAACGGATTGCAAATGATCACTATACAAAGCATAGGAAAAAAAGGAAGTTATTACTTTTTTTCTCTTTCTTTGTAGTAATAGAGCATAAAAAAAATCAACTTATCAACCTATAATTTGGATATTCTTGCTTTGGCTTCAAGTCATTGTGTTCCATACTGCTGCTTTTCTTCCTCATTCTCCATGCTGATGTGGTTAGATTATATAAGCAAAGGCATATAAATCCAAGTAAAACTTCATCTTGTTAGGTAGAACTCAAGTGTTTAGATATTCTGCAGTCTTGAGCAAGTATTCAGTCTAAGTTTAAAAGGCATACTCTCTAGCAGGTTGTACTTTCTAAATAAGATTATGACAACACTTCCCAACCTACCAGCTCATTTATCAAGAACTACAATCTATGATCTCTTCCCTTGACCACGAGGGTGGCTTTGTGGTTGCCACAACTAGTAGAATAGTAGGAGGTAAATGAGAGTATGTGGCTCCAAGAAAACCATACCCCAACCACCTTCGGACTGCAAAACACAAGAGACTCAAAGCAACAATGTCAAATAAGCCCAACCAACAGAAACCATGATCAAAACCCAAGTTTGCTATAATTTTGGTAGTTAGTTTTTGGTGATTTTTTATACCCCAACAGATAACTGGAACAAACTTTATTACTTTATCTCAACGGTAGACAAATGTATAGAAGTTACAAAAGGAGATGCATTTCAAAATCTTTTGATGGACACGTTCAAATACAGATTCCTGGCATTTATTTTTACCCACTTTTCAGATATGGCCAGAGAACTGTTCAACATTTTTATGGTGGCAAAATACACATAACATAAAATTTACCATTTTTAATCATTTTGAAGGATACAAAGGCACTAAAGACATTGACAATGCTGCACACCACTACCTAGTTCCAGTAATTCATCAGCCCAAGGTAAATCCCATACACAATTAGCAATGACTCCCCATCCTCCTCACCCCTGGCCCCTGGCAACCATAATCTACTTTCTGTCTCTATGGAATTTTAAATTCTGAATATTCCATATGAATGAAATTACATTTTTAAGTAGCTTACCAAGTGATTTTTAACAAAATATCGAGGTTTGTTAGCTAATGCATAGTTTAGGAACAGAATTCTACTATTTACAATTATAACGTTTCTTCCAGGTTAACATAGATCTAGTCTAGCGTTCCTTTCCCAAAGCATTAGTTTCAGTTTCTGTCCTGGGTTTATATCTTTGTTTTTCCTTCTACTTGGTGCTATGATATAATTAGTTTATTTCTAGGTTCTATAATCTTGCTCAGAATGAATATAAAATTCTTCAGTTTGTATCCTGCACAATCTAACTTCTTTCTCACCTTGACCATCACAACAGACCAAAAGATTGAATTAGGATTTAATTCTAGACTCACTTCTGATTTCCATGCTTGATCAGAGTCCGACTGTGGTTCCAACAATCACAAATTACTTGGCTACATTTATGTTCTCAGCCCAGAGACCTGGCTATAGGAACTTCATGACTTTCACTGCCTCCGAAGTATTTGTCTTTTTTTATGTTTTACTTTACATATTAAAAAGCAAGAAACTTTGATGACTAATACTTTTTCAAATTTATTTTTGTTATCACACTTGAATGTGTGACATGTAACTTTTTCTTTTTGACCTCTTTTTTTTTATGTTATTTTCAAGTTCTAACATATATGAGACTTTTTCTTCACGCTTTTCTAGGAATTCTACATATTTATTTCCAATAATGATATGTTTTAAAGTGAATTCTTGTTTTTTTAATAGAAATTTCTAAAAAACTAACATGCAATAAATACTTGTTATCATTTTGTTTATGATGCTTCTATTTTATATGTATAATTTCAAGCTTCTTAAACTTAAGAGCTTTAGGTTGGGTAAAAATTTTTTTTAGTATTAATTCTTTTTTGAAATGTTTAAAATGTTTTTTATTTAGGGTTTTTTGTTTGTTTGTTTTTTGGGGGGGCTTTTAAGAAAAGCCTAGCTCAACCTCACCCTGAATTTAATCTTTTAGATAAATAAATGTAGTAGGCTGAATCATGGCCTAATCTCTAGAACCTGTGACTAGATTATTTTAAGTGGTAAAAGGGACCTAATCTCTAGAACCTGTGACTAGATTATTTTAAGTGGTAAAAGGGACCTTTAAGATATAATTATGAACCATGAAATAGAGAAATTAGCTTGGATAATTTGGATGGTTCCTTTGATATAATCACAAAGGTCCTTATAAGAAGGGCACAAGAGGATCAGAGGAAGAAATCGAGAAATCGGAAGATGACATGCCTCTGGTTTTGAAGATTCAGGATGAGTCTCTCAGCCAGGGTGTGTAGGCATCATACAAAAGTGAGAAAAGGCAGGGAAACAGAAATCTTCCTAGGGGAAGTGACCCCTTGATTATAGCCTAGTGATACCCAATTAAGAGTTCTGACTCTCAAAAGTGTAAGATGATAAACTTGTATTGTTTTAACATACTAAGTTTGTGGTAGTTTGTTACCCCACTAATAGGAAAACTAATACATTAAAAGAAATTTAGTGATAGTCTCTGATAATTCTTAGTAATTCTCTCAAAAATCTATGCCTTCATTAACAGAAACAGTAATTCTATCACTTTAATATTTACAAAACTTATTCTTCAGAATGGATATTTTAGAAATACCTTAAATCGAAAATGCTAGTGATTGACTCTCTTCCACAAATAGCCTTTGGGGGAATCTAAGAAATCTTTATCTGTATTATTGACTGAGATTTTCCACCTGAAGTCTCATAAGCAGGTATCTGTGTTTGAAATATACAAGATTATTATTACTCTTTACAGATTTAAAGCTCATTTTTAGAAGACTATATATAAATGTGTTAATAGAACATTGTTATTTTCTTAATATTCTAAGCACAGATCAATCCCAATTTCTTTAATAATATGGCTAGAGTTGCACCTTCTATGGCTAATAATTGCAGCATTTGGATCACTGAGGTAATTTGTCCAAATGAGCGAATAAGAGACAGTAGATGTACAATAGAGAATATTCCATATTATACCCAAATACTGTTTATAAAATTATTTCATATAGTAATCCCTACAGGATCTCACAGCAAGTAAGTTAAAGGATGGCAGTGGTTTGTTTGTGTCCTCCCAAACTGATGTGGAGGCCTAATCCCCAATGTGATAGTGTTTCTAGGTGAGACCTTGGGGAAATGATGAGGTCATGATGGGGGAACCTTCATGAATGGGACTGGTGGCCCTATAAAAGGAGCCTGAGAGAACTTCCTTGTCTCTTCAGCTACAATAAAAGATGGCCCTAGGAAACAGATTCTTACCAGACATCTAATCATCCAAGGCCATGATCTTAAACTGGAACTGTGAAAAATAATTTAAACTCTCAAGACTGTATCAAAATAAACAGCTTCTGCACAGTGAAGGAAATCATCAACAAAACAAAACAAAACAAAAAAACAGCCTGCTGAATGAGAGATGTTTGCAAATAGCATATCCAATAGAGGGTTAATATCCAAAGTATACAAAGGACTTCTACAACTCACCACCAAAAACAAAAACAAACAAACAAAAAAACCCAAATAACCCAGTTAAAAGGGGCAGAGGATAAATAGTTATCTTTCTAAAGAAGACAGAAAAATGGCCAATAGACACATGAAAAGATGCATCAGGGAAATGCAAATTAAAACCACAATGAGATATCACCTTATATATGTCAGAACTGCTAAAATCAAAAACACAAACAACAGATGTTGACAAGAATGTAGATAAAAAGCAACCATTGTGCACTGTTGGTGGGAATGCAAACTGGTGTGGTCACTGTGGAAAACCGTATGGAGTTTTCTCAAAAAGTTAAAAATAGAATCACTATATGATCCAGTAATTCCATTACTGGGTATTTATCCAAAGAAAATGAAACCAATTTGAAAAGACATATGCACCTCAAAGTTTATTGCAGCATTACTTACAATACCGACATATGGAAGCAACCCAAATGTCCATCAATAGATGAAAAGATAAAAAGGATGTGGCGCGCGCGGGCACACACCTATATTTCTGTTAGAGCAGCCAAATGGACTAAGACAAAGATATAAAACTTTTATTTTACAAATAAACAAATAAGATTAAAATTGAAAGGAGAAAGGAACTAACACCGCACTTACATAGTGGGTCATGGGGCAAAGAATTAAGATTTAGGATTCCTAGAGCTATAAAATAGATAATGCTACCTAGTTTCTCCATGCCTACATTAAATGTTGTTGTTGTTGTTGTTGTTGTTTTAGTCTATTAAAGTAAATAACATGTGTCTCAAAATGTCCACAAGAACAAAACAATTAAAATATATTAAATATCAGATATCAAAGTGTTGGAATATATTTTTTCGAAGATGATAAAGATAGGATTGCTATTTTTAGATAGTATACACTTCAGTTTGGAAAATCTGTTTTTAATTTTATCACAACCAAATCTCTGTTTCTATCTAATTTGGAATGATGGTTAATTGAGATCCAAAATGGAGGTTTTACAATTTTCGAACAACGCCTACACATTAACGTTATTTGATTACTTATTACATGATAATAAAGAAGTATAACAAATACAGAGATATCTTTAATCATTAATAGCAAAAGCTATTCTGAGTTTTATTCTGAAATTATGAGTGCATGGATTTTTCAAAGTTCCAACGATCCTATGGGAAGAGATAATGATGATCAGATATTACTGTTTTCATTTATGATGATGATTTAAAGGCTTCAAATAGTACAGAACTTGAGGAGTACACCTATTTATTGATGACACACATAGTAAAAAAAGATCAAAGTCTTAGAAATCTTCAAATAACTGTTTTGGGATCTTAGCTTCTTTACCAGCTAAATAATTTGGAGTAACTTCAGCATCAAGTTCCTCATGTAACAAATAGTTATAAAAATAATACTCATACCAAAAGGTGATTTTAAGGTTAAACATACAGGTTCAAGTACAAACTTCGTGCTCAATATTGATGGGACACACCTCTGAGTCTGGCAGGTTACCTGCATTTTCTTAATTGATCTTCAAAGCAATTACATCATGTTTAAGTCTAATTTGGAGGTGAAAAAAATTTTGTAATCCTCTATGTTAACCCCAGCATGTTCTTTGGGATAACTTAAGGAAGAAGTCTTTTACTCTAAGAGTTAGCATAGGTGTAGAAGCCTTGTTCAAATCGAAGTTTCTAAAAGCCCATATCTGAGTGTAGATAACAAGATGGCAGCCCTTAATAAAAGGCCGGTACTTATCTTTTGCTCTTGAGAAAACAGGAAGCCTCCTGCATGTTGGAAACACCTCAGAGAAGGTGAATATACATCGTGGATTTAAATAAAATTCAGAACCAGTTTTGTAGCCATCATAAAATTGCCATAGTAGGGTCTCTTCTGTGGTGAAGTCAACCTCATATTTCTTCCTGAAATAGGGCCTCTTTTGTGACAGAAAAATAGGAATTTGTTTCCTCATTTCTAAGATGAGAGTGCAGAATAAACTAGATAATGTGTGACATCTCTACCTACTTTTAAATTCTTTAATTGCTTGTCAAGTGCTCAAATCAGTGATTTCTTTCATCCTTTAAACAGATTTTACTCTTGGTAGCAATGTGTGGCACTTTTATTTTCTTTTTGAATTAAGCGGACAAAATGATTCCCAAAATTTTGTTACTCTAATCTTATTATAAAATAATAGACTTGAGGCACCTGGGTGGCTCAGTTGGTTAAGTGTATGACTCTTGATTTCAACTCAAGTCAGGATCTCACAGTCATGAGATGGAGCCCAACGCTTAGTGCAGAGCCTGCTTGGAATTCTCAATTTCTCCCTCTCTCTCTCTCTGCCTCTTCCCTGCTCTGTCTCTAAAAATAAGTAAATACACTTTAAGAAAAAGATGACAGAGTTTATTTTTTAGTATGGTTTCAGATTTACAAAATAATTGGATAGTACAGAGTTTGTTATATACTCCCCACCCCAGCACAGTTTCTATATTCTCATCTTTCATTAGTATGATTCATTTGTTATAATTAATGAATATTAATACATTAGCATTAACCAAAGCCCATAGTTTTCACTAATGTTCAATATTTGAGTTGTACAGTTATGTTTTGACAGATGCAATATTACAGTATCATACAGAATAGTTACAACATTGTAAAGTTTCCCCAGTACTTGACCAATCCAGTGCTTTCTCTCCCTGAGCCTGTAACAACCACTGACTTTATACTCTCTTATAGTTTTACCTTTCCCAAAACATTGTATAATTGGGATCAGAGAGTATGTAGACTTTTCAGACCAGTTTCTTTCACTTAAAAATATGTCAACATCCACAAAAATAACTTTCTGGGACTTTGGTCAGGACTGCACTGAATTATAGATCCAGCTGGGAAGAACAGACGTTGTTACAATATTGACTCTCTTAATCTCATTCCATTTTGCCCATCTATTTAATTTTTTCATTGGTGTGTTATAGTTTTCTGCATACATTTATAGTACATATTGTGTCAGATTCATGCCTAAATATTTCACTCTCTTTTGTGTTTTCAGTTTCAAGTTCTAATTGTTTAATACTAGTACGTAAGAAAGAAATTGACTTTTGTACATAGAACTTTATTTCCTGTAACCTTATTATAAATATTTATTGTTACAGTTTTTATTGTTGTTGCTTTGTTAATTCTTTGAGAGTTTTTACATAGACAATCACCTCATGTACAAACAAAAAACGCTTTTTTTCTTCCCTCTCAATCTGAGTAACTTTTCTTTCTCTATTACGTTAGCTAGGATTTCCAGGACAATGTGGACAGTAGTGTGAGGAGGCATCTTGCCTTATTTCTAATGTTGCAGAAAAAAAGTATCTAGTTTCAACCCATTACCTATAAGAGTAAATACAGATTATTTGTAGGTGTTCTCTATCAAGTTGAGAAAGTCATTCTCTATTACTAATTTGCTGAGGGTTTTGTGATGAATGAATGCTGGGGTTTTGTCAACTTTATTTTCTCCAAATTTATCGACGTGACCATATGATGTTTCTTCTTTAACCAGTTCATCTGGTGAATTACATTAATTGAATTTCCTGTTGAATCGACCTTGCATACATGGACTAAATCCCAGTTGGTTGCAGTATTTAGTACTTTTTTTTTTTACAATTTTATGTTTGATTTGCTGTTCCTTTATTAAGGATTTTTACATGTATGTTTATGAAATATATTGATCTGTAGTTTTTCTCTCTTATAATGCTTTTTAAATTTTTTCTTTTTTTTTCTTATTTATTTTTAGAGAGAGAGAGCATGAGTGGAGAAAGGACAAAAAAGGAGGGAAAAAACAGAATTCCAAGCAGGCTCTGCACTGTAAGCACAGAGTCTGAAGCAGGGCTCAATTTCATGAACCACAAGTTCATGACCTGAGCTGAAATCAGAGTGAGATTCTTAACCAACTGAGCCCCCCAGGTGCCCCTCTCTTATAATGCTTTTATTTTATTTTGGTATTAGTGTATTTCTGGGTACATAGGATGAGTTAGGAAGTATTTTCTGTGCCTTTATTACTGGAAAAGAGAATGGGAACAAATTCACCTTTGAATGTTTGTTAGAATTTACCAGGAAAACCATTTGGAAATGATGTTTTTGGTTTTGGAAGATTTCATTATAAATTTTATTAATTTCTGTCAGTTTCAGAACTGTCAGAGAAGATGGCAGAGTAGAAGGATAATAGGCTCACCTATAAACCTAGATAACACCCGTATCAGTGTAAATAGACCAAAAAATGACCCAAAAACTGACAGAACAGATTCTCTGCAGCTAAATGCAGAGAAGAGACTATATCAAAAAGGGTAGGAAGGATGGAAACACAGCTGGGAGCAAAACTGACCAGTGGGACTGTCGATGGGAGGGAGGTTTTAAGAAGCAGACACCACAATGGGCACCCCAGGCACAGGGCACTCACACTGGGAAGATGAATCCCCATAATATTTCGGTTTGAATATCAGAGGCAGTTACTTTGATGAGCTGTACAATCACTCAGGCTTAACACCTGGAACTTTAAATATCAGCAGACTCCACTCTGGGAGAGTCAGAGGGCAATAGGAAATTCAGTCATAAAAACCGTCCTGCTGAGATACGACACAGAAGCAGCAGTTTGAAATATGCCTGGGGTATACTAGATGCACGTTTGTTTACTAATCTCAGAGCTTGTGGTGAAGGGGCATCTTTGGGAGATTTATCCAAGAACAAAAAGCTGGCAGGCACTCTGTCCCACCCTGCCCCTCAGCTTAAATACACAGACACATGTTGGAACTACTATAGCACAAACACTGTCCATCAAGCTTCTAACAATGAACCTCTTCCTCCCTATCCTCCCCCCCACACTATTCTCATGTGGAACCCACCCCAGCCAGTGCAGTAGTCCATCCAAAGCAGTGCTGCAAGTGCAGTGGTGTACAAGAAGCTCTGACAGGGGCAAGCACCTCCCCCAAGTAACTCCTGCCCCAAGGAGAGGGGAAAATAACCACACACACACATACAGCAGTCTAACTATGGTCCCAGCAGTGGGCTGAGGGCAGACATCTGGTATGACTGCAGGTCCAGCCCACCAATGAAAGCCTCTCAGGGGCCAACACAGGGAGAGCACCCTATAGTTCAGTGCCACCATAGTTTTGGCAAACATCTGGCCTGACCCAGCTCAAGCCCATGGTGGCCCCAGACTAGCCCATTAACAACACAGGAACCAAACTCTGCCCACCAAAGTCAAAGAGAGTCATTTCAGACAACTAGACTGCAGACAAACATGGCTCAGCCATAATAATGGAGCACATACAACACAGATGCAGGACACACATGAAGTGCCAGTTTCTGGTGAACAGGGAACAATTCACTACAGGGTGCTATAGAACCTCTCTTTCTTAAGGCCACTACTTTCAAGAGCAAAAGATATAGCAGACTTTTCTGTCACATAGAAACAGTCATGAAAAGTAAGACTAAATGAGGAAGACAATGTCCCAAATGAAAGATGGCAACAAAATCACAGCTGGAGAGCTAAACCAAGCAGAGATAAATAATATGCATGAGAGAGAATTTAAGGTAATCTTCATAAAGATACTCACTGGAGTTGAGAAAAGAGTGTAAGACCACCGTGAGACCATTAACAAAAAGGAAACATAAAAAGAAGAAATCAGAGATGAAGAACTCAACAACTAAAGGTGAAAATACACTAGAGGGAATAAATAGTATTGGAGAAGCAGAGCAACACATCAGCAACCAAGAACACAGAGTAATGGAAAACAATCAAAATGAACAAGAAAAAGTAAAAAGAGAATAGGTTAAGAGAAAATGAGGATAGGTTAAGAGAACTCAGCGTAACACCAATTATGTTATAGGGATCCCAGAAGGAGACGTCAAAGAAGGCAGAACACTTATTTGAAAAGATAAAGCTGAAAACTTCCTAAAATTGAGGAAGGAACCAGAAATCCATTCTAGGAGGCACAGAAAGTCCACAAGAAAATCAACCCAAGAAGCTCCATACCAAGACACACAGTAATTAAAATGACAAAAAGTAGTGATAAAGACAGAACTAGAAAACCATGAAGAGAAACCAGTTATATACAAGGGAAACCCCTAATGCTATTAGCTGATTTTTCAGCAGAAACCTTGCTGGCCAAAAGAAAGTGGAATGATATATTCCAAGTGATGAAAGAAAGAAAAAAAAAAACTGAAAACAAGAATATTCAAGAATGCAGAAAGGCTATCATTCAGAAGAGAAGGACGATAAAGCGTTTCTCATGAAAACAAATTTAAAGGAATTCATCACCACCCTACCAGCCTCACAATAATGGGAAAGGGGACTCTGAGTGGAAAAGAAAAGCCATAAGCAGGAGTAAGAAAAGTAGAAAGTACTAAAGCGGTAAAATAAAAGATACCTAGAAAATTCAGTCAAGAGATTCACAAAATAAACGGACAAAGTGATACCATGTATTTACAATGTGTGGGAGGAGGAAGAAGCAATAATTTAGTGCTTTCAGAATGGGTTCAAACTTAAGCAACGTTGGGGCACCTAGTGGCTCAGTCAGTCATGCTTCCAACTTTGGTTCAGGTCATGATCCACAGTTCATGAGTCAAGCCCCATGTTGGGCTCTTTGCTGACAGCTCAGAGCCTGAATCCTGCTTTAGATTCTGTGTCTCCCACTCTCTCTGCCCATCCCCCACTCACAATCTGTCTCACTCTTTCAAAAATAAATATTAGAAAAATTTAGAAAAAAAAACTTAAGAAACCACCAACTTAATATATACTGCTATATGCAGAAGATATTTATATAAACCTAATGAGACCACAAATCAAAAACCAACAAGACATAAAGGGAAAGAAATCCAAATATATCGCTAATGAAATCCAGCAAACTCTGAGAAAAGAAAGCAAGGGAAGGTAACAGGAAGAACTACAGAAACAACCATAAATTAAGTAACAAAATGGCAATACACACATGTGTGTCAATTATTACTTTGAAGGTAAAGGGACTCAAATCTGCATTCAAAAGATAGGGTAACTAAATGGATTTAAAAAGCAAGATCCATCTATATGCTGCTTACAAGGTACTCATTTCAGACCTAAGAACACATTCAGATTAAAAGGGAAGGGATGGAAAAGCATTTCTCTTGAAAATGGAAGTGAAAAAAGAGCCAAGATAGGAACACTTCATTAAACAAAATGGACTTGAAAACAAAGACTAAGAGACAAAAAAGACAGTACATAATCATAAAGGGAACGATCCAACGAGAAGATAAAACAATTATAAATGTTTGTGCACATGACAGGGGAGCACCTAAATATATGAAGCAACTAATAATAAACACAAAGGCAGTAATCGAAAGTAATACAATGATAGTGAGGGACTTTACTACTGTACTTACGTTAAAGGTACATCATTTAAAAAGAATATTAATAACAATAAAAAAACAGTGGTTTTGAATGACACATTGGACCAGATGCATCTAACAGATACATTCAGAACACCCCATCTTAAAACAGTGGAATGCACATTCCTCTCAAGTGCACATGAAACATTCCATAATTGATCACATGTTAGGCTACAAAACAAATCTCAGAAAATTCAAGAAGACTGAAATAATACCATGCATATTTTCTGACCAAAATGCCATGAAACTAGAAATCAGCTGCAAGAAACAAATCTGGAAAGAAAACAAATACAAGAAGGATATATAACATGCTAATGAACAATTAATGGGTTAACCAAGAAATCAAAGAGGAAATTAAAATATATATGGAGACAAATGAACATGAAAACACAACAGTCCGAAATCTTTGGGATGCAGCAAAAGCTGTTCTAAGAGGGAACTTAATAGCAAAATAGGCCTACTTCAAGAAGCAAGAAATCTCACATAAACAACCTAAACTTCTACCTAAAGGAGCTAAAAAAAGAAAAAAAAAAACAAAACCAAAAACCAGTAGGAGGAAGAAAATAATAAACATTAGAGCAGAAATGAACAAAATAGGAACTAAAATAACAATAGAACAGATGGATGAAACCAAGAACAGTTTCTTTGAAAATATCGACAAAATTAATTAAACTTTAGCCAGACACAATGAGAGAGATTGAGAGAAAGAGAACCCAAATAAACAAATCAGAAATGAAAGAGGATAAATAACAAAATGATACCACACAGAAATACAAAAGAATATAAAAATATTACAACTTTTTTAAAAGATTTTATTTGTTTAAGTAATCCCTACACCCAACATAAAGATCAAACCCACGATCCTGAGATCAAGAGTCATATGCTCCACCAACTGAGTCAGCCAGTTCCCCTATTGTGAAAACTTTTATGCAACAAATTGGACAATCAAGAATAAATGAATAAATTCTTAGAGACATACAATCTCCCGAAACTAAATTAGGAATAAACGGAAAGTTTTAACAGATCGATTACCAATAATGAAATGGAATCAGTAATGAAAAAACTCCCAACAAACAAAATTCCAGGACCAGATGGCTTCACAGGCAAATTCTACCAAATATTTAAAGGAGAGTTAATATCTATTCTTCTCAAGCTATTCAAAAAATAGAAGAGGAAGGAAAACATCCACATTTGTTCTATGAGACCAGTAATACCTTGATAACAAACTCAGATAAAAATTCTACAAAAAATGAAAACTATGGGCCAATATCTCTGATGGATATAGATGCAAAATTCCCCAAAATATTAGCAAACCAAATCCAACAATACATTTAAAAAAATCATTCACCATCATCTAATGGGATTTATCCTTGAGATGCTAGCATAATTCAATATGTGCAAATCAATAACATGATACAGCACATCAGCAAAGAAAGGACAAAAAAAAAGAAAAAAGATCATTTTAATAGACACAGAAAAAGCTTTTGACAAAATATAACATCTAGTTATGATAAAAGCCTTCAACAAAGTTGATTGAGAGGGAACATATTTCAATATAATAAAGGCCATACATGAAAAACCCATAGCTAATATCACACTTAATGGTGAAACACTGAGAGCTTATCTCCTAAGATAAGAAAAAGACAAGGAGATCTGTCTACTCTCATCAGTGTTATTCAACATAGTACTGGTGTCCTAGCCGTAGCAATTATACAAGAAATAAAAGGCATCCAAATTGGTAAGGAAAAAGTAAACCTTGCACAATGTGCAAATGACATGATACTCTCTTTAGAAAATCCTAAAAACTCCACCAAAAAACTACTAGAACTGATAAATGAATTCAGTAAAGTCACGGGATACAAAATCAATATACAGAAATTCTTTGCATTTCTATGCACTAATACTGAAGCAGCAGAAAGAGAAATTAAGAAAACAATCCCATTTACAATACACCAAAAATAATAAAAATACTTAGGAATAAATTCAACCAAGGAGTTGAAAGTCCCATAATCTGAAAACTCTAGAACATTGTAAAGAAATTGAAAATAGCACAAACAAATGGAAAGATATTTAAGGCTCATGGACTGGGAAAATATTGTTGGGGCCCCTGGGTGGCTCAGTCTGTTGAGCATCTGACTTCAGCTCAGGTCATGATCTCACAGTTGATGATTTCAAGCCCCACGTCAGTCTCTGTGCTGACAGTTCAGAGCCTGGAGCCTGCTTCAGATTCTGTTGTCTCCCTCTATCTATTCCTCCCCTGCTCATGCTCTGTCTCTCTTTCTCAAAATTAAATAAAGATTAAAAAATTTTAAGAAAAAAAAAAAAGGAAATTGAAGATGACACAAATAGAAAGATATTTCAAGTTCATGGATTGGGAAAATATTGTTAAAGTGCCTCTACTACCGAAAGAATCTACAGATTTAATACAACCCCTATCAACATACCAACAACAATTTTCACAGAATTATAACAAATTATCCTAAAATTTATGTGGACACACACGAGACCCTGAATAGCCAAGCACCTTGAAAAGGAAGAACGAAACTTCAGGTATCACAATCCCGGATTTTAACATGTACTACAAAATTGTAGTAATCAAAACAATATGGTACTGTCTCAAAAATAAATACATAGACCCATCAAACAAAACAGAGAACCCAGAAATAAACCCAAGATTGTGCGGTCAGTTAATCTTTGACATAAGAGGCAAGAATATACAATGGGAAAGAGAGCCTCTTAAACTAATGGTGATAGGGACACTGGACAGCTATATGCCAAAGAATGAAACGGCACTGCTTTCTTATACCATACGGAAAAAATAAACTCAAACTGGATTAAAGAACTAACCATGAGACCTGAAACCATAAAAATCCTAGAAGAAAGTACAGGCAGGAATTTTTCTGACACAAGAAGTAGCAATATTTTTCTAGATATGGCTCCTGAGGCAAGGAAACAAAAGCAAAAATAAGCTGCTAGGACTACATCATAATAAAATAAAAATAAAAATAAATAAATAAAAACTTCTGCAGAGCAAAGGTAACAATCGACGAAAAACAACCTACTAGATACGAGACGATTTTTGCAAATGACATATCCAAAATATATAAAGAACTTAGACAATACCAAAAAAATTCAATTAAAAATGGGCGAAGGACATGAACAGATATATCTCCAAAGTAGATAAACAGAGGGCCAATAGAAACACAAGAATATGCTCAAAATCACTAATCATCAGAGGAAATGAAAATTAAAAACCATGATAAAATATCACCTCACACCTGTTTAATGGCCAAAATAAAAAACAGAAGAAACAGCAGCTGTTGGCGAGGATGTGGAGAAAAAGGACCCCTCATGCACCTTTGGTGGGAGGGCAATCTGGTACAGCTGTAGTGGAAAACAATATAGAGGTTTCTCGAAAAAATTAAAAATGGAATAACCGTATGATCTAGCAATTCTACTACTGCATATTTACCCAAATAGTACAAAAATGCTAATTTGAAAACACACATGCACCATTATGCTTATTGCAGTACTACTTACAATAGCCAAAATATGGAAGCAACCAATGTTCACCGATGAATAAAGGAAAATGGTGTGTGTGTATACATATATATACACGTGTGTATACACACACACACACACATATAATGGAATAATAGTCATTAAAAAAAAGCATGAAATCTTGCCATTAGGATGAATCCAGAGGGTATAATGCTAAGTGACTTAAGTCCTTCAGGAAAGACAAATACCATATGATTTTAGTCATATGTGGAATTTAAGCAATGAAACAGATGAACACAGAAAAAAAAGAGACAAACAAAAAAGATTATTAAATCTAGAGACAGCCTGGTGGTTTCCAGAGGGGAGTTAGGTGGGGAGATGAGTGAAAAAGATGAAGGGGATTAACAGTACGCTTGTGGTAAGCCCTGAATAATGTACAGAAGCGTTGAATCGCCATATTTTATACCTAAGCCTAATATAACACCGTACATTAATTATAATGGCATTTTTTTAATTCTATGAATTTCATTAATAGAAATATGCCTATTTTCATGTTTTCAAAGGAATTGATCCATTATCTATGTTATCAAATTTGCAGACAGACTCTTATTGATATTTCCAAAGAACCAGCTTTTTCTGTCATTGATTTCCTCTTTTGATTTCTTATTTTCAGTTTGACTAATTTCTGCTGTAATTATTTATTTTCTTCTCCCTGTATTAAAATTATATTGTCCTTCTTTTTCTAGTTCCCTCAGGTTGATAGTCTCTGTATTTGCCATATTGAGACCATTTTCATTGAAAGTCATTATTGATATAGTTGGACTGGTATTTATCATGTTTGTAACTGTTTTCTCTTTGTGTCACTTGTTATTTGTTTCTATCCTTTTTAAAACTTCTCTTTCTTCTGCCTCTGATTTTATTACTTAAATTTTTCTGCGTGCACGCGCGAGAGAGTGAGCAATCATGAGTAGGGGAAAGGAGCAGAGGGAGTCAGAGACAGAGAATCTTAATTAGGCTCCACACTTAGCACAGAGTCCAATGTGTGTCTCAATCCCATGACTCTGGGATCATATCCTGAGCTGAAGTCAAGAGTTCAATGCTAAATCAACTGAGCCACCAGACACCCTGTGCTTTCTCTGATTTTAAATGAGCATTCATTTGATTCTACTTTCTCTTCTTTCTGAGTAGATCAAACGTCCTTCTAAAAAAAATAGTGGTACTTCATTTCGCAATACACATTTACAACTAAACTAAGTCCACTTTCAAATAACAGTGTATTACTTCCTGGCTAGTGTATTTAACCCACAACGGAGTTTTCCTAATTCTTTCATCTCATTTCAAATAACATTTTCACCATTCATTTCACTTATCCATATGCTCTAATTACCCAATACACTGTTGCTATCATTGCTTTGAACAAATAATTATCAGATAAGAGTATGAAAAATATTTTTTTCTTTATTCTTTCTCTGTTGTTATTCCTTTATGATAATGAGTCTGACACATGTGAATGGTTTCCTGTTCTCTAAATAGGATAAAAGAGGTAATCTCTTACCACTCAACTGTCTCTTAAATGTTTTGATCACTGGTTAAGTGCTCATTTCTTTCACTGTTTAATTAATTTTACTCTTTTAATTACAGGAGTTTATGTTTTTATTTTCATTTCAAATGAAACCTACGAAGTATGGTTCCAAAATTTTGTTTCTTCTAAAGTTGCTCTCAAATGGATAGACAATCTCTAAGTTTTCCTGAGTATGTATGACAATAGCACAATAAAACTTCCAAAATAAGTACTCCAAAATATGCATAGTGCTTTTCTCTGGTTGATAAGATTATTGGTTAAAATAATTGGCTTTTAAATATCCATGTATTTCTTTTATAACTAGAAATCTAAACATTAGAATCATATGAACATATCAGCGTAAGTGGTTGTTTGATTATTTTTTTAAATACTAAGGTCATGCTACATTAAGAAATCAATTTAAGAAAAATCTGGTTGATTATGGCACTCTTTAATCTCCTACTATTAAAGCTGTCCCTTTTTCTCTATTTAAGCTGACTCTTTTCCAATGATTAATTGTCAACCTGGGATTTTTCAGGGTGTTTGTGCACTGGTATGGCTCAGCAGGAATGCCTAAACAGAACATTAACATGAGCAGTGGCGTGGGAAAATTAAAGATGAAAAGTTGCATTTCATTTTCTAATCACTGGGAAGGCAATTTGCCCTTGGGATGCTTCCCTTAGCAGGCTGCAAACCCGAGAACTGTATGTAATAGGAATGCTTTGATTTGACTTAGGACTGAACTTTTACCTTAAGTGGGAAATTTTTAATATGCACAGGTGTGCTCGACTATTATATTGTCTTGGTTCTCTTTATGTCTTAAAGTGGCAGGGCATCATAAAAAATGAGATACTGTTTATAAAAAATTCTTATAAAAACTATAGAGGAAATACTTTCTCTCCCTATTGCCTGTTATGCTCATGAGCATCACACAAGCCATCTCTATCATAATCTTTTCTGTGAAATGTTCTCTAACTCTTAGGGTGGGTTATTTAATGATTGTATTTTCAGAGTTCCTATGCCATTTGTGGACACTTCCTTAAATATTTCATTCTATTTCATTCTGTTTTAATAGGTATGTTGGGTCTGCCCACTTAAATATATCCTGGTCCCTAGCAAATTAACTGCTGTGCCAAAAAAAAAAAAAAAAAAAATGACAGTTTGAATAGTTAACATTTTTTGGCACTTGTATTTGACTTATACTTTAGATAAGTCAAATACAGTCTAATCCTCCTAACAGTCTTTTAGGAGTTTAGAGAGGCTGCCACATGAAGGATCATTGCAGCAATTATTCAACAATAATGAAAGTTGAGATTTAAATCCAGATCTGTCTTACTCCAGAGACTGACTTTTCCCCCAACATAGCATACGGCCATACTCATAAGTGACAACATAAGAGTTACTAATTCTTTTATTTTTATTTTTTTAACGTTTATTTATTTTTGAGAGACGGATCGAGACAGACAATGAGCGGGGGGGTAGGGGGAGGACAGAAAGAGAGGGAGACACAGAATCAGAAGCAGGCTCTGAACTTTCAGCACAGAGCCCAATGCGGGGCTTGAACTCATGAACCATGAGATCATGACCTGAGCTGAAGTCAGACGCTCAACTGATTGAGCCACCAGGGGCCCCTAGAATTACTATTCTTCAACATATAACAGGAAGTAAATAATAGTGTTGGAATTTTAGTTTATGCTATGCAGTTCTGAGGCCCTAACTTGAAAAATATTTGAGTACTGAAACAAGCAAAATGATGTGTATGTGAGCATAAGTCTGGCCACTGTAACAACCACCAAACTCAGTAGCTGTCAACAAGTGGCTTTTGTTGCTAAACCATATCAATAGTCCATGGAGCTCTCAAACTATTGTTTTTGGTGAGGGTGAGGGGAGGAAAGAGGATAAGCTCTGTAGTCATTTGGGTTCTCAGGCTGATGGAGTCTGCCACCTGCAATATGACACAACTTCCTAGCTTTTTATGGTCACCAACCATCCAGCCAGCAGAAAGGGAGGAAGTTGGAGAAACACACATGGATGTTTTTCCTAGCCAAGATCCAATGTGATACCCAGTACCTCCATTCTTTTTCACTGCAAGAACCCCATAAAATGACCATAACTATCTATGTAGGAGGCTAGAAAATACAGTCTACATGCCAGGAATATAATGGAGAAAGAGCCAGTTCAGACAGGATGATCTCCTGGTCACCAGTATTCATTTCCCCCTAAGAACATTCTCATCATCTCTCCAAAGGAGCAACCAATGGTTGTACTTAATCTTCATGTCTGACTCAGTGTTTGCACTTGGTTTCTTAAGGAACATCCTGTCTAGGTGTAACCTCAAATCCGTGAAGTGCCAGCAACCCAAATCGGTATCAGCAAACTGGTACTAGTATGTCCTTAAATTTGATATATGCAAGTGTCCTGTCATCTGAATGGTAAGTGGTAGTCTTTGCTCACAGTTGCTTTAGATAAATTTCCAGTAAACTTAACTTATAATATTTTTTTGATTCTCTCTAAATTAGAATCAGCATATTTGTTGGCTGGTGGAACTTCAGAGAAACGAAGTAATAAAAAAGCAATTTTGGAAAAGTAACAGGATCTATAAGATAGAGAATGCAGATTCTAACATTCAAGATTTAGGTACATGGAATTTTTCCTTTCCCAGGATATAGATTTAAAAAAGCAGAGACGTTGTCCCAATTTCACACTTGAATGTTGTAGAGATCTGAAATATGGAGATACAAAATATAAGGAAAATACAGAGAGTTTGAATTAATATTAAAGATACTTTACAAGGATGGTGTAATTTACTTTTGTATTCAGGAATGCACGTAAGAAATGCCATCGTAATTCTAGTTTTCAAGCACAAGATCTGCTGAGGATATTCCTTTGTGTTTTCAAGCATGTGTACCAGATGCAGAAAATTGCAAACACCTGAAATTTTATGAGCATTATTTGTTATGTCGCACCACGGTTTAAGTGTAACATATTCTAAGACCAGCAGAATACTTCATAAACACAAGGAAAGATGTGTTTGGGACAAGGTTTACAACTGACACGAGGGTAATAGTGAGTGAGAGAGCTGGCGTTAAGAATGTTTCAGGGATCCTGAGCAACAAGAGAAATGCTTGTTAGGGAACATGTTTCACACAAGGTCAGAAAAGGATTGAGTCAAATTATCCCTCTGTGAAGGAAAGTCTTAAAAATTAAGATTAGTTATTTTAGCTTGTCTGTCTAGAAAGCTTCAGAAAACACATTTATCTCATGTTTGAGTATCCATTGGTAGATATTTATAACCCCTGAGGAATAAATCTACCTTAAAACGGAGATAAGAATATGTTGCTAACTACTTACTGTTCATCACGCCCTGCACTAGAATCATTTCATGTTTTCATTTCAGCCTCAGAGTAAATATTTATTTATTTATATTTATTGTATTATATATAACATAACAAGTTATCAATTATTATATTTAAAGATTATATTATAGACCTGAAGATCCAGGTTTTGTGGGACCTAAAGTTTATACAGTTTATATTGTGTTTTCATTTTGTGTACAGGAAAGATCTCATGCAAATGACAGGCATAACCTTTTATAGCTTCATAGTAAAACTACCTCTGCCCATAGTAGAGATGAGAAAACTGAGTCTTAGAAAATTGAAGTAATTTTTAGAATAAGTGGTGAGGCTGACATTCAAATTCATGTGCTTCTGAATCTATAGACTATGATCTTTCAGTTCAAAGTGTGAATAATTAAAAATTGACCTAAAAAGATGGAGAGTGTGTACCAACACTGGTAAATCAAAGGAGACAGTGCAGTATTAGCCATTCCTTTAGCCACTGAACACAAGTGGCCTGCTAGATGTGTGCAAAAATTCATAGAAGTGGTCAGTATCTCTCTCCCCCCTTAACGCAGTCAATTTGTATTTTTATTGGGAAAATTGTGCCATGATGTCATCATTATTTCTGTATCTTTCTCTTCCCTCATCTAAGAGTTCAAAGAAAGGTATTATATCTAATTAATTTTTCTATCTCCAGTGCTTTGGACACTGCTTGAAACACAGCAGGTTCTCAAGGACTGTCTGCAATGTATCTGAATATACAATAGAACCTCTTTGATAACAGATGACAATTTTTTCTGAATACACATCTCCAACAATAGTTCATATTTCTGATCTAAAACAAGTATTGACTAATGCATTTGCAAATTAACAATGCAACCTGTAGTTTAAGCTCCTCGAAGTCAGAGAACAGGAGAACATTCACTAGATATTGTGCCAGAAATCCCATCTGAGCTCTGAGGATGGTCTATCTCAAGGTATCAAGGTTACTGACATCAATGTTAGGAAGGTAACACACACTGTATCTTATAATACAGACTGGTTGTAGGAGTCATCTTTTAACTGTCAAATATTTGGCTCCTCCCTTTGAAAGTGCAACCATCATACGTCGTTATAGTGTGCATGAAATAAGCAAAAAAACCCAAATAAACAAAAAAACAAAAGAAAAGCATATAGTGCCAGAAAACACTGTAAAGCAAAGAGTTAACAAGCAAAGAAGTAGCCCTGCCCGGCATGCAAGAATGAGAAGGTTTGTACTCATTCTTAAACAAATGACAGAATCTCACTTTAAAATAACTTAAACCAAAAGAGAATTATTGGTTGCAATAAATGGAGCAAGTAAGAGTGGTTTGCAAAATGAGAAAACTGAGAGGTTAAACCTTATCAGTTCTTTCCTCTCCCAACCCATCTCAGATTCTCTAATTTTTTGTATTTATTTCCTTGTACTGCACATGTGCTGTCTTCATTTTGAAGAGTACACAATGGGAAGCACTTTTCAGGGGTAAATCTAGAATGTGGGCAAATACAAGAAAGGGCCCATCTCCTGCCTTCTTCAATCAGAATTTCCCAGTTTGGGGCATCTGCCCACTTCTACCTACTAGGTCATGCCTCCATACTGCGTATCAGTGAAAAAAAGCAATTATCCCAAAGAAGGGGTGCAATTTTAATCAGAAAAGAAAACACGGTATGTCTATCACAGTAGTGGCTTCATACGAAGGTGAAAAATGTATACATGCAATATAATCTGGAATACATACCATAATGTCTATAAATGTGTTGCTTATTTCCATTTTTCCAAGTGCTTACATAATCTCTATCAACCATATATACCCATAACTTCAAGCCCTCCAGACTCATAACCCTTAATACTGAAATTAATAATTACTGTCTTATACCCATCCTATTCATTTACATATTTAAACATTGCTATGCACTTAACTCTTTGAAACATCGTTTTAGTTCAGTTTAATTCTGAGTAGACCCTATGCGTCTAACATTGAACATTTTATAAAATTCCCAGGATGCAATTTTTAAATTCCCACTTATTCTTTTCAATTCCATTGCTGCTTATTAAAGTCATCTCATATGAAAGGAATCTAAAATGAGGAAATAGCAATCAAAACATCCGGGCAATTGTTGCCTTTCCTGAGTTTTGCTCAACAACTTTCACAATTAGTTTTAGAGCAGTTAGTAGTATGACTAAATGCATTTCTTGAAGTTTATTTTTATACTTTTATAGTCTATAAAATTGGTCTCAACAAGTTTTCTTATGTGTATCGGCCTGTTTTCCATTTTGGGAATTTTAAATGATGCACATATTTTTTGAAGAACTTAGATTTTAAAAGTTATGAGTTATCCCCTTACATTTCTTCTCATTGTCACATTTCCCATGCATTTGTTGTTGGTTAAATCTCTTGAGATCTCAGGCCCAGAGGCTGGGATTCGATCCATTATAAATCAAGCACAAAATTATGTTTTGCTCTGTAATACATATCATCCATATAGAAATCTCTAAGAGCTTTTAAAAGATCCTCATCACCTGTGTGGAAATGAATTGCCATTTCTTCACATTATAGTTTATTTTACTCTAACGCCCACAAAATTTGCCTTGTTACTCTCATAAAATATGTTGAGTTCTTTCTCTACTAACCTTCAAAGTCAGTGAATTAACATTTTATTTCTGTTTAAATTTCGGTAAAAATTTCATGCTATACTATATGGATTACTTTTTAAATATAAACTCATTCACTTATAAAACTTCTAGTTTCTGAAACACTTTTATTATAATAGGAGGGATCTCAGAAAAAGGCAAATTAGTGATGATAATTAGCACTCTTGAGAAATAGATATTACCAAAATTATTTTCATTGTTTATTCCAACTAATTACTTCTAGACCTGGAAGGGATAGAATTAAAATTACCTTATGTTGATTATTTTAATTTTAGGAAACAAAAACAAATGTGATATATTATATATATCTATAGATACATGGACTTTTTATTCCCCAAAGAAATCAGCCTAATATATCAGAAGTCTGCAATTGATAGAATAATCCAAATGAGTTTTATATAATTACAAAACACATATGTTATTAACATTTTATTAGACCAAGGCGAGTTTTAAAATTTGACCTGATTGGACACTTGTTATGGGCTGAAAAGACTGTCTCCAAAGACTTGGAAACATCACGTAGACAAGAAGGTAAAAACTACTAACGACTGAAATGGCTTCTGAGATAGCCTATGAAATAGGCAAAGGCATCGAATTCTGCTGAATGGGTGAAGTAAGGAAACACTTTTAAATTACTGCTTTCCGAGAGAATATAAGGATTTAAAAAAAGTACAAACTACAGTCGGACTGAGATGGGCCATCGTAAAATCTCTTTATGTAGCAACCATACTAACAACTATCAATTTTTAAAATATACACACTTGCCCCTTTTGTATAATATTCACTATTTATCATACATATTATTTGCTTCATGTCATTTTATTAATGAATCAAATAATATGTCTTGTAATACCTTCATACTAAAATATGTGGAGGTAGAGTAAGAATATCTAAAATGTCTATGGAAACAATCATTAAAAATTCCTAAAGAAAGAAATTTTCTAGTAAGATTACAGATTTAAAAATATTCTGTGAGACAATATGGAAACCAAGGGTGACTGTACTAAGTTATATTAAGTATACACCTGTCTTGTTAAGCACGTGTAAAATTACCTAAATCATTTGACCTGAATATTGAAAAAATATAACTTTGAATATTAGAGTAAGGATAATAGACCTATTCCATGATGTCGTTAAAAAGGTTCATGGTTTTGGGACAGACCTCTTTCACAAATCCTCTTGCTATATCTCCACTGTCCTTGGTTTTTAATGAAGGGTAACTTATGGAGTGATACAATAGCTAAATCCTAATGAATTTAAAATTTGTTACGTCTCTATTTCATTACAGTCTCTGTTCAAAAGTTAATTTGCCAAAGATATCTTATCTAATGACTATATCAGAAATGGACCCACTTTCTATACGCTCAACCCACTCTCTATACACTCAACCAGCTGTACTTTCCTTCACGCTACTCACCATACATTCCCCATATTGTCACGTATATAATTATTTAAATTTGCGTTATTTCCTTGTTTACTAATTTGTCATCTACCCATCTGTTATAGTGTAAGCTCAGAGTCAGAAGCTGTGTATTATTTTATCCTCAATGTCTTCAGTGTCTGATCCATTGAAGGCACTCAATAAATATGTTATAGGAATATTTGACAGCCAAAGACATAAAAAAATCTTATTTAAATAAAACATGCAAATCAAAAAGTAACTATTCATCAATCAAAAGTTTGATAAATGAATAAGGCTGGGAAAGGCCACATATATTGATGGATTTGCATTCAAGCCTCCTACCTAGGAGAACCTTAGATTGGAATACTTAGGTCATTAGAAAGCGCAGAGGTGACAAATGTGGCAGCGATTAGTGTAATCACTGAAAGTCTATATATAAACAGTTGATATTCTCTCCCTTTTCTAGCACTCCCATAGAGAAAATGGGCTACATACAGATATTTGTCACCAAAACAAAAGAAGAAAAAAATGACAAGTTCTGTACTTCAAAATTGAGCACACTTTATGAATTCAACCAGGACAAATAAGAGGGGTTTGGCGCCCCAGTGTAAAGCCATTTGCATTTAGATATTTTGAGGCCCTTGGGCTGATGGTTAGCTCTCCTGCCATCCCCTCTAGAGAAAATGCTCCAGGCAAATATACAAAGTTCTTACAGCACTTTCATAAGTATGAATGTACAACCACTTGTTAATAGATAAATGATAGAGAAGGTGCAAGATAATGATCAGACCAACTGCAGCAAAGGTGTCAGTATTACCTTGAATGGAAAAGCATTAAATATGCCAGTTAAAGAGTGTAAACAGACTGAATTCATATAACTAATATATTCTGTGTACAAAAATATATTCTAAATAAGGACATCGATAGCTTGAAAGTAAATGAATAGAAAAGATTGCTGCACAATGCTAGTGTCCCAAAAGCCTGTGCCACTGTATTAAAATGTGGCAAAACAGAACTCTGAGAGAAGAAAGGACATTTCTGATGCAAAGTAAACTTAACATGATGACTCATAATAATGTGCCAGAGTTAGAAAGAAAGAAATCTCATAATTTAAAGAGGACATGATTGTGTAGTTAGCAAATCCAAAATAATATTTTTTAAGTTTATTTATTTATTTTTAGAGGCAGAGATAGATAAATAGACAGAGACAGAGAGAATGAGAATTCCATGCAGGCTCCACACCCTGAACTAAAATCAAGAATTGGACACCTAAATAACTGAGCCACCCAGGCCCCCCCCAAAATAATCTTTTAAAAATAACTTTAGAATAATAATTGAACTTAGAGATTGGGTAGATCAGTGTACATTTTTTTAAATGTCTCCTAATATACCAGAAACAAAGACTTGCAGTATAAATTTTAATAACAGTCTTCATGATACCATCAACCAGTACAATATACGTAGTCATAAATATCCTGATGTGTGCAAGATTGTCCCAGTTAAAACTAGAAAATACCAGTAATGGAAAGTAAATATTAATGAAGTATACTGTATTGACAGCCTTTAAGATTCATTATTGCCAACTAGTTCATTTCCCCCAAAATGAAATATAGCTGTAGCGCCATCCTAATCAGACCCCAGCAGACATGTTTTTGGAAATTGTCAATCAGGTTATGAAATATGTATACAAACGTGATGATCTAGAATAGCTAAGCAATCTTAAGAAATGAATGATGTAAACTTATACTAAATGTGTCAAACTTACTTTAAAAATTCAGTAATAAACGCAGTATGTTACTAGTTCAAATACAGAGATATATACAGGAATATAAAGTCAGGTCGTGAACAAGATCATGCATACATTTGATAATATGATTTACAACAAAGACACCACTGCAAAATCAAATAGCTAATCATGGAAAAATATGAACCAGGATCACTAATATGTTGTAAACATATATATAAGGGAAAACATATCCTATCTTTTTATGGAAAATAAAAAATAATTCTTCTGAAAAAACAAATAAAGTATACTTAGGAAATCTAGATCAGTAAAATGTTTTCTAAAAAGTATTAAGCATAAAAAAATTTGATGTTTTGGACCTAATTAAAAGTAGAATCTTTTGTTCATTAATAGATGATATTAAGAAAATGAAGTTAAACTATTAGACCAGGAGAGATTTTCATGATACAGTTTTCTTGTTAAATAGCCACACTTAGAATATTCCATAAATCAATTGAGACAAAAATGTAATTCTTTTTTTGATTTTTGATTTAAATCAGGGAAAGTACTTGAATAGGAACCAAGAGGACAAATTTCCAATGAACCATTGGGGGAAAAATGTTAACATCATTGCCCATCATGATGTCTGATTGCTATGGCTAGGATTTCTAGTACTATGTTAAATAAAAGTGGTGAGAGTGGACATGCCTGTCTTGTTCGTGGCCATGGAGAAAAAGCTCTCAGTTTATTCCCATTGAGGATGATAGGAGCTGTGGGTTTTTCATATATGACTTTTATTATGTTGAAGTATGTTCCCTCTAAACCTACTTTGTTGAGGGTTGCTATCATAAATGGATGTTATATTATGTCAAATGCTTTTTCTACATCTATTAAAATGGTCGTATATTTCTTATCCTTTCTTTTATTAATGTTGTATATCATGTTGATTCATTTGCAAAGACTGAAGCACCCTTGCAACCAGGAATAAATCACACTTGATCATGAATAAGGCATGTAAATCAGGAAGGAACAAGTAAAAATTTTATTACTTGCAGATGACAGGATACTCTATATAGAAAACTTGAAAAACTCCACCAAAAATCTGTTCAAACTGATACATGATTTCAGTAACGTCCTAGGATACAAAATCAACAAGCAGAAAGCTGTGGCATTTCTCCACCGATAAGGAAGCAGCAGAAAGAGAAACTAGGAATCAACCTCATTTATAATTGCTCCAAAAACACAAAAATTCTTAGGAACAAACTCAACCAATAAGATCAAAGACCTGTATTCTGAAAACTATAAAACACTGATGAAAGAAATTGAAGAGGGCACAAAGAAATGGAAAAATATTTCATGCTCATGGAATAGAAGAATAAATATTGTTAAAATGTCTATACTACCCAAAGTAATCTATACATTTAATGCAGTATCTATCAAAATACCAACAGGATTTTTCACAGAGCTGGAACAAACAATTCTAAAATTTCTATAGAACCACAAAAGAACCTGAGAAGCCAATGCAACCTTCAAAAAGAAGAGCAAACTGGAGGCATCACAATTCTGGACTTCAAGTTATATTACGAAGCAGTAGTGATCTGATCAGTATGGTACTGGCACACACCCAAAAAAAGATACATAAATCAACAGAACAGAAAACTCAGAAATGGACCCAAAACTGTATGGTCAATCTTAAATAAAGCAAGAAAGAACATCTAATGGGGGAAAAAAGCAGTCTCTTCATCAAATAATGCTGGGAAAACAGGACACCAACATGTAAAAGAATGAAATTGGACTACTTTCTTTTGCCATACACAAAAATAAACTCAGAATGGATTAAAGACCTAAATGTGAGACCTGAAACCATAAAAATCCTAGAGGAAAACTTAATCTATAGCACTGACATTGACATTGGCCATACCAACTTCTTTCTATACGTGTCTGCGGAGGCAAGAGAAACAAAAGCAAAAATAAACTATTGGGACTACATCAAAATAAAAAGCTCCTGTAGAGTGAAGAGAACAATCAACAAAACTAAAATGCAACTACTGAATGGGAAAAGCTTTTTTCAAATGACCTATCTGAAAAGGGTTAGTATCCAAAATGTATAAAGTACTTATAAACTCAATACCCCAAAAACAAATAACCCTATTAAAAAAGGGCAGATTACATAAACAGACATTTTTCCAAAGAAGACAGCCACATGTCCAACAGACATATGAAAAAGTGCTGAGCATCACTAATGGTCAGGGAAATACAAATCAAAACTATAGTGAGATATCAGCTCACACCTGTCACAATGGCTAAAATCAATAGCACCAGAACAACAGGTGTAGGCGAGGGTGTGGAGAGAGGAGAATCCTCTTGCACTGCTGATGGGACTGCAAACTGGTGCAGCCACTGCAGAAAACAGTATGCAGATTCCTCAAAAAGTTAAAAACAGAACTACACTACGATCCAGAGAGTGCACTACTAGGTATTTCCCCAAATAAAACAAAAATACTATTTCAAAGGGATACACGTACCTCAATGTTTACAGCAGGATTATCTACAATAGTCAAATTATGGTAACAGTATAAATATCAATGTATTGTTGAAAGGTTAAAGATGTGTGTGCATAAATGGAATATTACTCAGCCATAAAAATTAATGGATTTTTTTCATTTGCAACATGGATGGATTTATTTTTTTAATTTTTAAAATTTTTTTTAACATTTATTTTTAAGACATAGAGACAGAGTGTGAGCAGGGGAAGGGCAGAGAGAGAGGGAGACACAGACTCCAAAGCAGGCTTCAGGCTCTGAGCTGTCAGCACAGAGCCCAACACGGGGCTCGAACTCACAGACCTCAAGATCATGACCTGAGCCGAAGTCGGCCGCTTAACCGACTGAGCCACCCAGGCGCCCCATGGATGGATTTATAAAGTATTATGCTAAGCAGCATAAGTCAGTCAAAGAAAGACAAACACCATACGATTTCACTAATATGTGGAAAATAAGGAACAAAACAAAAAAGCAGAGGGGGTGAAAAAGGAGAGAGGGAGGTAAACCAAGAAACTAGCTTTTAACTATAGAGAAGAAACTGATGGTTACGGGGGGTTGGGGGGGTACGGGGTAGGTGGGGAGATGGGTAAGATAAGTGACAGGGATTAGGGAGGGCACTTGCTGTGTTGAGCACTGGCTATTGTATGAAAGTGTTGAATGGCTATATTGTACACCTGAAACTAATATTACACTGTATGTTAACTAATAGCAATTTAAATAAAAACTTGAAAAAAAGTAAATTAATTAAATCAACATCATTGCAAGGAAGAGTTCAGATGGCAGAGAAGTAGGGAGACCCTGGGTTTTCCTCATACCTCACACACAGCTATATTGGGGTCAGATCACTTGGAACACCCGGGAAATTGATCTGCAGACTGGCAGAAGGATCTCCACAGTTGGAGGGAGATAGCAAGGCAGATGTGAGGTGATGGAGGTGAACTGGGGGAGAGAAAGACGGTGGTGCCTTGAAGGGGGAGGGAATCCTTTCAATGAATAAACAAAACAGGGGGAAAGAGAGAGGGGTTGAGAAAGTGCGGCATCGAATTCATACAAGAGGAAAACCTCTTTGGACCACAGAATGGGGAGTAAGAAGTATTGAGTGTCACAGTGTGGTTTTTTTTTTGGGGGGGGATGCGCGTTGTTTTGTTGCAAACAGCATTTGGAGCTCAAACTGTGAGGTTTTGGAAATGCATGACTTTCTCCAGAGTGAGCTGTGATGTACATTCCTGGGGAGGAGGGAGCTGGTCCCTGAGTACATAGTATATTGTAAGAATCTCCAGGGCACACTGGGAGAGAACATTCCCTTTTCTGGAGTGCCTTTGGAATAGGGTATATTGCCTCCCCAAGGATGAAACACCCTACGGACACTAGCCAAAGGACTTTCATCAGTAGGGGACAGAGGTGCACATAAGGAATATAATAACCTTTGCTGCTTTTAGCAGTGCTATACCATAGATTCCACACACCGTTTTTCTGGAACAGAGGGTCCAACACAGCCTGCAGAGCCTCTATTCCAGAGGAGGGGAGTGGATTTGTGTGGTGCTGAGTTCTTTAAGAGTTCAAGTCTTGGAAAAGTGTTTATTCATGTCATGTCTTCTGCCCATTTCTTCACTAGATTATTTGTTTTTTGAATCTGAGTTTGCTAAGTTCTTTATAGACTTTGAATACTAACCCTTTATCTGATATGTCATTTGCAAATATCTTTTTCCATTCCATTGGTTGCCTTTTAGTTTTGTTGATAGTTTCCTTTGCAGAAGACCATGGGGGACAGGAATGGGGAAAAATAGTTACAAAAAAGAGGGAGGGAGGCAAACCATGAAACGCTCTTAAACACAGAGAACAAACTAAGGGTTGATGGGTGGGTTGGGGAGAGGGGAAAATGGGTGATGGGCATAGAAGAGGGCACTTGTTGGGATGAGCACTGGCTGTTGTATGTAAGCAATGAACTATGGGAATCTACCCCAAAAACCAAGAGCACACTTTACACACTGTATGTTAGCCAATTGGACAATAAATTATTTAAAAAAAAAAGAAAAGAAAAAGAAAATTAAAAATAAAAGAAAAACATGTGACAAAAGGCCTATACACTAAAAACTATAAAACATTGCTGAAAGAAATAAAGAAGTCCTAAATAAAAAAAATTATATATGAATATATAAATAAGAGAGTTGTGACAAAGGGGGAAATGACTGCCCTTGTTACTCTGTGAGAGAGCCTGAACAGTGCGGGGGTACGAGACCCCCTGTCTGGGGACAAGAGAGATTGTGGTGGTGCCATTTTCTTCCCAACACCAACATGGTGGGAATTCAGAGAACAACACAGCAGCCCCCAGTGGAGGCAGGACATGCTACGCCAAACCCTACCTCCTGTACCTGGTAAGTGCTTATGCACTGGGGCCAGACCACCTGTGAGCCAATGTAGCATGCCTCTCCTCCAGAAAACAAGCAGAGCCAGCATCCACCATGCACAAGGAGTACTGAAAGTTGAGTGCCTCAAGTAATACCTGCAGTTCTGGTGGAAATAGAGCCAGGCTTATTTTTTCCCCCTATTTTTTCTTCCTTCTTTTTTCTTTTGGTATCAGACTCCTAGTTTCTTGTGTGTTTGTTTGTTTGCTTTCATTTCCTCTTCTCTTTTTTTGTGATCAGGCTTTTTTACTCATCTCTTTTCTTTATATTTCTTTTCTTTTTCTTTTATTTTTCCCTTCCTCCATTTGTGTTTTGTTATTGTTCCCTTTCCTTTCCTTTTTTTTTTGGGGGGTGTCAGGCATGCCCCTCCCCACCGGTTTTACAGGCTAACTTCAAGAAACAATTCAAAGCACACCTATCTAAAGGTCTATACGCTCCCCCACTGCAAGCAAGGAGGAGCTCTGCAGAGGACTGACCAGTGGAAAGAGCAGCCAAAACACAAGAACAGAGTGCACACAGCATCCATGAGGGACACTTCCAGAAGTGCTAGGCCCGAGACAGTGTATGACCCCTTTTTAATTTAACAGTCCTCTCAGGTGCAGGGAATATAATAAGCTATTAAAATATGCAAAAGAAAGAAACTTAGCCGAAATGACAAGACCAAAATTATTCCCCAAAACAAACGTCCAGACAAAATCACAGCCATGGATTTGTTCAAAGAGAATATAAGCAACATAACTGAAGTATTTAGAGCAACAGTCATAACAATACCAGCTGGGTGTGAGAAAAGCATACAAGACGGAAAAGAAATCCTTGCTGCAGAAATCAAAGACCTAAAAACTAGAGAGGCTGAAGTAAAAACTTGCTGCAATGGAGATATAAAACTGACTGGATAGAGTCATAATAAGGATAAAGAAGCAGAGAAGAGAATACGTGAAATGGAAGATAAAATTATAGAAAATAATAAAGTTGAAAAGAAGAGGGAAAGGACACTATTAGATCATGAGGAAGGACTTAGAGAACTTAATGATTCCTTAAAAATGAAGCAATATTCGGATCATAGGATATGGATTAAGAAGAGTAAGGAAAAGGGGAGAAGATTTATATGAACAAATCATAGTTGAGAACTCCCCTTAAAATCAACAAAAACAGATTAACACCAAACATATCATAGTGAAACTTGCAAAGTACAACGATAAAGAGAGAATTCTGAAAGTAATTAGGGACAAAAGCTCCTTAACCTACAAGGGTAGACACATAACATTAGTAGCAGACCTGTCCACCAAAACTTGAGAGGCCAGAAGGGAAAGGCAGGAAATATCCTATGTGTTGAAAGATAGAAATATGCAGCCAAGAATTCTTTATCCAGCAAGGCTGTCATTCAAAATAGAATGAGAGATAAATAGTTTCCCAGACAAGCAAACAGTAAGGGAGTTTGTGATCATTAAACCAGCCCTGTAAGAAATTTTATGGGGGTGTCTCTGAGTGGAGAAGAAAAAAAAAAAAAGACCAAAGCAACGAAGACTACAAAGGACCAGAGAACATCGCCAGAATCATAAAATCTACAGATAACACAATGACACTAAATTCCTATCTTTCAATAATCACTCTGAATGTAAATGAACTAAATGCTCCAATCAAAATACACAGGGTATCAGAATGGATTTAAAAAAAATACATTACGATTCTGCTTACAGGGGACTTATTTTAGACCTAAAGACATATGTGGATTGAAAGTGAGGGGATGGAGAACCATCTATCATGCTAATGGATGTCAAAAGAAAGCCAGAATGGCCATTCTTACGTCAGACCAACTAGATTTTAAAACAAAAACTTTTAAAAGAGATGAAGAAGGGCATTGTATCATAATTAAGAGGTCTATCCATAAATAAGATAAAATAATTGTAAATATTTACACCCTCAACTTGAGAGAACCCAAATATATAAATCAATTAATCACAAACATAAAGAAAATCATTGATAATACCATAATAGTAGGGGGATTTAATGCCCCCATTTACAGCAATGGACATATGATCTAATTATAAAATCAATAAGGGAACAATGGGTATGAAAGACACACTGGACCAGATGGACTTAACAGATATATACAGAACATTTCATCAAAACCAGTGGAATACACATTCTTCTCGAGTGCCCCTGGAACATTCTCCAGAACAGATCCCATACTGGGTCACAAATCAGCCCTCAATTGGTACACAAATACTGAGATCATACCATGCAGAAGTCAGATCACGAAGCTATGAAACTTGAAATCAACCACAAGAAGAAATGTGGAAAGCCCTCAAATACATGGAGGTTAAAGAACATCCTACTAAACACTGAATGAGTTAACCAGAAAATTAAAGAAGAAATCAAGAAATACATGGAAGCAAATGAAAATGAAAACGTGAAAGTCCAAACCCTTTGGAATGTAGCAAAGACAGTCCTAAGAGGAAAGTACATTGCAATTCAGGCCTATATTGCAATTCAAGAAACAAGAAAGGTCCTATATGCACATTTTAACCTAATACCTAAAGGAGTTAGAAAAGGAGCAGGAAATAAAACCTAAAGCTAGCAAAAGAAGAGAAATAATAAAGACTAGAGCGGACATAAGCAATATAAAAACAAACAAAAAATTCAGTAGAACAGATCAACTAAATGCTACTTCTCTGAAAAAACAAAATTGATAACCCACTAGACAGATTATCAAAAAGAAAAGAGAGCAGAGCCAAATAGATAAAATTATGAATGAAAGGAGAGAGATCACAACCAACACCACAGAAATGCAAACAGTTAAAAAGAATATTTTGAAAAATTATATGGCAACGAACTGGCAAATCTGGAGGAAATGGATAAATTCCCAGAAACATGCAAACTACCAAAACTGAAACATGAATAAATAAAAAATTTGAACAGATCTATAAACAGAAAGAAATTAAATCGGTAATCAAAAATCTCTCAACAAACAAAAGTCCAGGGCCAGATGGTTTCCCAGGGAAATTCTACCAGACATTTAAAAAGTTAATACCTATTCTTCTCAAACTGTTCCAAAAAAAAAAAAAAAAAACAGAAATGGAGGGAAAGCTTCCAGACTTATTCTATAAACCCAGTATTACCTTGATTCCAAAACCAGACAAAGACTCCACTAAAAGGGAGAATTATAGGCCATATCCCTGATGAATATGGGTGCAAAAATTCTCAACAAGATACTGACAAATCGAATCCAACAATACATTAAAATAATTAATCCCCATGATCGAGTGGGATTTATCCCTAGGATGCAGGGCTGGTTCAGTATTTGGGAATCATTCAATGTCATACTTCACAATAATTTAAAAAAAAAGGGTAAGAACAATATGATTTTCTCAATAGATGCAGAAAAGCATTTGACAAAATACAGCACCCTTTCTTGAAAAAAAAAAAAAAAACACCTCAAGAATGTAGTGATAGAAGGAACATACCTTAAGATCATAAAGTCCATATGGCAAAGACCTACAGCTAGTATCATCCTCAATGGGGAAAAACTGAGAGCTTTCCTCATAAGGTCAGGAACGTGACAGAGATGTGCACTCTCACCATAGTGAGACATAGTTCAACATAGTACCGGAAGTCCTAACCTCAGCAATCAGAAAACACAAATAAATAAAGGGTGTTCAAATTGGCAAAGAAGAAGTCAATCTTTCAGTCTTCACATATAACATGATACTCTACGTGGGAAAACTGAAAGACCACCAAAAAAACTGCTAGAACTAATACATAAAATCAGCAAAGTCACAAGGTATAAAATCCACATACAGAAATTGGTTGCATTTCTATATGCCAATAATGAAGCAGCAAAAATAGAAATCAAGGAATCAATCCCATTTATGATTGCACCAAAAACCATTAGATACCTAGGAATAAATCTAACCAAAGAGGAGAAAGTTCTGTATGCTGGAAACTATAGAAAGCTTATTAAAGATATTAGGGAAAACACAAAGAAATGGAGAAAAATTCCATGCTCATGGATTGGAAGAAAAAAATATTTTTTAAATGTCTATACTACCCAAAGCAATATACACATTCAATGAAATCCCTATTAAAATACCAATTCCATTCTTCACGGAGCTAGAACAAACAATTCTAAATTTTAAATGGAACCAGAAAAGACCCTGAATAGCCAAAGTAATGTTGAAAAACAAAACCAAAGCTAGAGGCATCTCAATTCTGGACTCTCAGCTGTATTACAAAACTGTAATCATAAAGATATGGTATGGTACTGGCACAGAAACAGACATATAGATCAATCAACAGAATAGAGAATCCGTAAAAATGTACGGCCAACTAATGTTGGACAAAACAGGAAAGATTATCTAATGGAATAAAGACAGTCTCATCAGCAAATGGCGTTGGGAAAACTGGACAGCGACATGCAGAAGAATGAAACTGGACCACTTTCTTACACCATGAACAAAAATAAACTACAAATGGATGAAAGTCCTAAATGTGAGACTTGAAACCATCAAAATCCCAGAGAAGAACACAAGCAGCAACCTCTTTGACTTCGGCCACAGCAACTTCTTTGCTAGACACGTCTCCGGAGGCAAGGGAAACAAAAGCAAAAAGGAACTATTGGCATCTCATCAAGAGAAAAAGCTTCCACACAGTGAAGGAAACAATCAACAAAACTAAAAGGCAACCAATGGAATGGGAGAAGATATTTGTATATATTATATCAGATAAAGGATTAGGATCCTAAATATACAAAGAACTTATTAAACTCAACACCCAAAAAACAAATAATCCAGTGAAGAAATGGGCAGAAGACATCAACAGACCCTTTTCCAAAGAAGACATCCATATGGCTAACACATATATGAAAAGATGCTCAACATTACTTATCACCAGAGAGTTACAAATCAAAACCACGCTGAGGTACCACCTCACACCTGTCAGAATGGCTGAAATGGACAATTCAGGAAACAACAGATGTTGGTAGGGATGGGGAGAAGAGGGCCACTTTTGCATGGTTGGTAGGAATGCAAAACTAGACCAGCTACTCTGGAGAACAGTATGGAGGTTTCTCAAAAACTAAAAACAGAACCATCCATGACCTAGTAATTATACTACAAGGTATTTACCTAAAGGATATAAAAATGTTGATTTAAAGGAGCACCTGCACCATAATGTTTATAGCAATGCTATTAACAATAGTTAAATTATGGAAAGAACTCAAATGTCCATCGACTGATGAATGGATAATGAATATGTAGCATAAATATAGATACAAAGGAATATTACTTGGTGATCAAAAAGAATAAAGTCTTGCAATTTGCAACATCCTGGATGGAACTAGAATGTATTATGCTAAGCAAGATAAGTCAGTCAGAAAAGATATATGATTTCCCTCATGTGGAATTTAAGAAACAAAACAGACAAACATAGGGGAAGGGAAGGAAAAATAAAAATAAGATAAAAACAGGGAGGCAAACCATAAGAGATTCTTAACTGTAGAGAATAAACTGAGAGTTGCTGGAGGGGAGGTGGGTAGGGGAATGGGTTAAATGCGTGATGGGCACTAAGGAGGGCACTTGTTGGGACGAGCACTGGGTGTTATATGTAAGTGATGAATCACTGGGTTCTACTCCTGAAACCAATACTACACTATATGTCAAATAAGCAAATAACCAAACAGGCATATTTTCTCATCAGAGAAATACAAATTTAAAATTATTGACAACCAATATATATCCATTAGAATAATAATAGGTACCAAGAATGGGCAAGAATGTGTAAAAAATTGAATGTTGCATAAACTGTTACTTGATCTTGAAAATGTTTTGGTATTATCCACAAGAGCTAAACGTACATCTACCTTATGACCTATCAATTTTAGTCCTGGGTACATAAGAAAAAAGAATTGATACATATGTCCACAAAAAGACACAAAGAAGATTATTCTCAGATTTAATACAAGTAAGCCAAATTGGATATAATCCAAATATCTATCATAGGATGGATAAATGTGATATATTCATTTAATACAGTATGTAAACAGTGACTTAAAAAAAATGAATCTCAGATAGAGGCACCTGGATGGCTCAGTTGGTTAAGCGTCTCACTTTGGCTCAGTTCATAATCTCATAATTTGTGAGTTCAAGCCCTGTGTTGGGCTCCGTGCTGAGAGCTCAGAGCCCGAACCCTGCTTCAGATTCTGTGTTTCCATCTCTCTCTGTCTCTCACTTCTTCATGTTCTCTCTCTCTCTCTCTCTCAAAAAATGAATAAACATTAAAAAAAAATGATGTGGGGCACCTGGGTGGCTCAGTCAGTTAAGTGTCTGACTTGGGCTCAGATCACGATCTCACAGTTAGTGGGTTCAAGCCCCACATTAGATTCTGTGGTGACAGCTTGGATCCTGGAGCCTGCTTTGGATTCTGTGCTTCTCTCTTTCTCTGCCCCTCCCCTGCTCGTGCTCTCTCTCTCTCAACAATAAACCAGGAAAAAATTAAAAATAAAAAGATGCATCTTAAATGAAAATTTATTACTGAAAAATCCAAATGCAAAACACTACATACTGTGTGATGCCATTTATGTTATGTTCAAAAAACACAAAACTGATCTATGATGATTACAAGTCCAAATATAGCTATCCTTACACGAGGGGCGTATTTGCTAGGAGGAATAAAATGGGGAACCACCAGGGTCATGAAAATATTGTATATACTGATTTGGGGTGATTATAAATATTCTGAGCACTCTATAGCATGTAGAGAATAGCCCAATTTTAAAAATATTAATAATATGTTATATCTATGTATGCTGATAAGGTCTCCTAAAATACACTTTGATGGCAAGAGACAATTTGCCCAGTATATTTCATCACAATACAATTTACATAAGAACAAGTACTTCCACCAATTGCTATTCCATAGTTGCTGGGGACACAGAGAGAAAGATGTTAAAGGCACAATAACTACAAATACCAGCTAGAATTGATGGTGGGGTTTAAAGTACTTGGCTAATGTTGGGAGCAATAGTCAAATGAATCTTTAGCCTTACATTTTTTGATTCAATATTTTATTTTTTTAAGTTTATTTTTTTTGAGAGAGCGCGTGCACATGTGTGCACACACAAGTGGGGGAGGGACAGAGAGAGACTCTTAAGCAGGCTCCATGTTCAGTGCAGAGCCTGATAGAGGCTCAATCCTATAACCTGGGATCATGACCTGAGCCAAAACCAAGAGTCGGATACTCAACCGACTGAGCCACCCAGACGCCCCATATGTTTTAAAGAAGACTATATTTGTATGTCACTTTTTTAACTTTAAAAGTATTAAACATTAAAACTAAAAATATTAAACATTAAAAAATAGTAAACAAGAAAGAAGGGTTATAAATTATGATTTTCAAAAAAAAACAAGACTAATCAATAGAAATGCTAACACGAGAAGACAGAGTAATCTTCCAACCTGTTGTGCAAATGGCAAAAGGATGGCGAGTATGAGTGAAAATTTAAGAGTCAGTGAGGATCAGTCCATAATGCTGTAACGGTCTGGGAGGTATTTGTTCTATTAGCTCATTCTATCTCCCTTTGGCAGAAGCATCCTGATTTCCTCTGTGGCGTTACTGGTGTTTTGTTACTGGATACAGTCTGGAAAAACCATTATATAATTTCTTCTGCCTTGTCCAGAGGTTTGGTGGTCAGGAACTCCATTCAAAGTTAATTCAGACTGTTCTACTTATAATTAGAATCTTGTGTAAAGTAACAAAAACTAAGAAGGATTAGTTTTGTTTTGTTTTTTTTGAAGTCATTCCAGTGCTAGCAACGAGACAAAATCAGAAATTATGATGGGCCCCATCATTTCGGAGCCTGTCCTTCAATCTTCAATTTTAGAACCTTCTCAATAATATATCCATTTTTTCAGTAAATTCACATATTACTTAGAATAGCCAGATTTATTTCCCCATAGATGAAACCAAATAATTTTCACTGATAGCATGGACACCAAAAATATAATAACGATATGAAGATGAAATAGGAATTGAGGAGAAAATTAACTAAACAATAAAAACAAAACATATTTCACGGAATGGATGTAAAAAACATCTCTCATCTGCACACACCCCGAAGGGATATTTGGAGATCTAGGTGGGGACAATACTCATTACTCATCTCTTATCTACTTGAACTTTTTAAATATTTCACATGTGAATGTAGTATTGTCATAATGCAAAGATATTAAAATGCTTTTATCAAACTTGCAAGTCCTAAGAAAATATAGCAATCAAGAGCCTTCTTGAATAATTCTATCAACTCAATGATGAAATGAAAAAAAAAAAAAAATCCAGAATGGAGAGGTTCAGATAAAATAACTAGGACTAAGTCAATACTCAAAAACGAAGAGCTTGTGCTAAAATAACTAGGGACAAATCGATGATAAATCATTTTATAGTTTCGTTAAAGAATATAAAGCAAAGTAACATAAATCAATTTGATTTCCCACAAATAACATAAAACAGGGTATAAAGACTTGATACTACCATACTAAATAAATATATAAGCTTTAGGTTAAACACTGAGGTTAATAGTGTTTACACATGTGTCAATCACTGATTAGATATTAGAAAACAAAAGCAGTAATTTGCAGTGATACTGACCTATGACTGAATCCCCAAATGTATCACTTGATATCTACACAACCAGGGGTAAGTCACCCTTTCCTCAACTGTAAAATAAGAGTATGCTGCACCTAATTGTGAAACAGAACCCAGAATTAAATTAGATAACATATATATGTCCTATAATTCATTAAGAGTACCTTTGCAGGGACTCCCAGTTGAATTGCTGGTTATTTTAATGTTTGTGGATTCTACTACATCGATGTTGTGTAGACTTCAAATTTAATGAATATTTCAGATTATTTAACTCACAATTATAGTTATTTATATCTCTCCTCTACTCATAATTAACCCGTAGTACAGATAATGTTCATTTACATAACACATTTCAGTAATGATAAAGAATTAAGAACAGACCTGGCTGAAAAGACACTGATAGACTGACAAATTTTCTATAGCTTCTGGACATGAATAGTACATAAACAAGTCCTTCAAAGATCACTTTAAGCGGGGCTGGCTGGCAGTTGTATAATTTTCTTATCTTGACAGAGCAATTATATCTGGCTTCTTGCCATGTTTTGTCTTGAGCAAAATGAAATGACATGCGTTCTTAACCTTAACATCACATGAAATGTGATGCAAGGAAGCAATTTAAATTGCCTGCTCATAGAGCTTAAAAATATAACAAAACTCAAATTGTGTGTCAAAGTAATAAAACCTAGGCCTTCATGAAAATATTAATTATCAAAATGCCATTTATCGTACCCTGAATTTAAGGGAAAAAATCCTGATTCAGAGTATTAAAGTAGGTGATACACTGTAAAAATATTGTTTTAGAATTACAAAATTGTCGAAGAAATTTATGTCTTCAACAGAATCACCTACACATTCTCTCCAGTTCCTTGGCATCCACTTATACATTATTTTATGTACTCAAAAGCTCTATCCTAATATCATTTAAACTATACTCTTAGTTGGCCTCCAAAATACCAGATATAAAATACTGTATAAATAGGTCTTTATAGAAAAAACTTTTATTCCAGTTTTGAATAATTTAATAGACCTTGCCTCTTGGTGTTCTTTTCTTCCGTTGTTTCTGTTATATTTTACCAACCCAGTCCTCAAAGTACTTATCTGACTGCAGCGAAGGAATGAATCCCCTTCCCTCCAAGCCCTCTCTTTTGAAATATGGGTGATCTCAATTTTCTGTTCTTATCCTGGCCAACTCTTTCCCCGAGGTATATTACTTTACTTTAGTTCTTCTTTTATGTAAATGATGACTAGAATCATGACTCAACTTTTATGGTCTAAATTGTTCTGAAATTAATTAAAACATTTGTTAAATTAAAATGCTTGATTGAGAATCTACTTCATGCCTTGCACTATCTGGCATACAGAGACAAACCAGTACAAGTGTGGTTTCATGACGTGTATGTCCTAGTTTGAGTTAATGATATGGAGTCGGGAAAACACAGTCAAGAGGAAGAAATACAGTGTGATAGATGTGTGGATAGGTGGGGCAGGGTATTGTTTTAGATAACAACCAGTGAGATTACTGACTGATTGAAATGCTTCAGTATGATTCCAAACCTCAGAGTCTTGAGATACTTTAGAATACTTTCACATTCCAGGATAGAACATTATTCCCAACTTCCCATTTTACTCTTCAAATGTACCTCTCTCCCAAATCCGGTACCACTAGATTGATGCACACATCCATTTCACTTTCAACATAAAAAATGTTTACAAAGAGTGCTTATGCCTGACCTCCAAAAGCACTCCTTACTAAATTACTTATTCGTGGTGAATTCATTAATTTACGTAAACATAAACATCATGGTAGACACTGTGGTTGGCCCTGCAGCAAAGAAGATGGCTTCATACTTTTTCCCACAAAATGTAACAGGACTTTATGTAAGATGCTACACGTCTTGTAGCAGAACAAGAATTTCAATTACATGGTCAACTCCTCCCTCCAATTATCCTTTCAAGGCATATACTTCATTCTCTTGGAATGACTAAATCTCGATGACTCTTTATTTAAAATCTTTTAAAAAATAATTCCTTTTCTTATAATATTTTAATTGCTCTTGTTTCAACTTTAAGATCCACAACAGCAACACAGTGAAATCCTAATACAGCAGCTTTGTAATAGAATGTTCTGCCTCCGTTCTTACTTTTCATTAAAACATGTATGTTATCACCACATTCTACATGGTTTATATATTTACTCACTTCTCACAGTAACAAAATGAAGTATATCCCACTGTTCCTATGATTATGCTGTTGGGCCAAGTTCATACAACTAAGAAATGGTGGAGTCAGAATTTATCCAATCTCAGGCTGGTTGTCTCTACAGTCTACGCCTTCGACCATTTCCTTTACCCAAGATATATATTTCCATACCATCTTTTAATTCTAGGTATAAAAGAGGTAAGTCGGGAATAGAAGAGTCTAATGTACATACAGGCACACCAACATTTACAGCTATTTCTATTGGAGTATCACGGCATTACTGTATCAATGGTTATTATCAACATTATAACAGGTAGTACCAAGAGCTACTTGCTCTCCCGTAGTCCCCACAAAGTTCTTCTAAGACATCTTGTTTGTAGGTAGTGATTTTTAACTTCTTCAGCTCTCCCCTAGCCTATCCTCCACTCTCCACTATTTCAGATGTAGGAGAAAGTATACCTTCTTTGTTCCCCTGATAGGTCACAGGCTCTGACTCTGTGCTTCAAAATCATATTATCAGCTGAACAATTATGTGGTTTTAATTCTAAAAAGGATATTAAGGTTAAATATTTTGCTTTTAATTTTCTCACAAGTTATTACAAATTCTAATGGAGATACTGAAGTTTTCCAAAGTTCCAAGTCCCTTCTCACTTCTTTCTCCTTCAAAAATGACTTTGTTTCTCTTAAAAAGGGACTTTTTTTTAAGGGGTATAAGAGAAAATTCTATAAATATTTCAGTAGAGAGACAATCTTGCAAGTAAGTATGCATTATTTCTTTTAGTTTGTTTTGTTTTTTTGTTTTTCTGTTTGAAAATACTTAAGTCCGTGGCTTAGTGTTTATGTTTTTCAGGCACTTGAGAGCTAAAACATAATAATGCTGCAATATCAATTGATTAATGCTGATTAAATATTTGGGTATTCCTGGCAAAGTGGTGAGTCACACGTGAGGAAAGGTAAGTAAATATTCTGTGTAGGAATATGAGCCACATGGAGCCTGTGAGAGAGAACACATTCTACACGCAATGACTGCACAATACTGTCTGAATATCAAACTGGAGCTGATAAGTATTTCTAAGAAGGGAAGAAAATACACATATACTTGAAAATTCTCTAAAAGAATAGAGCTAAATACTTTTTTAAAAAGGTTTTTATTTAAATTCTGGTTAGACAACATACAATGTGTCATTAGTTTCATGTGTACAATACAGTGATTCAACATTTCCATCCAAAGGCCAGTGCTCATCACAAGTGCACTCCTTAATCCCCATCACCTATTTCATCCATCTCCCCACGTACCTCCCTCTGGTAACCATCAATTTGTTCTCTATATCTAAGAGTCTGTCTCTCGGTTTGCCTCCCACTGTTTTTTTTCCCACTTTCACTCCTTTTTTTCCTTAAATTCCACATATCAGTGAAATCATATGGTATTTTTCTCTTATGGACTTATTCATCTTAGCATAATACTCTCTAGCTCATCTGTGTCATTGAAATGGCAAGACTCATTCTTTTTTTATGAATAATATCCCATCGTATCTGTATGTATGTATGTATACATATACATATCACATCTGCTTTATCCATTCATCAGTCAATGGACATTTGCCTTGTTTCCATAATTTGGCTATTGTAGATAATGCTGATAAAACATCGGTACATGCACCTTTGAATCAGTACTTTTGTGTTTTGGGAGTAAACACCTAGCAGTGCAATTGTTAGATCCTGGAGTAGTTCTATTTTTAACTTTCTGAGGAAACTCCACACTGTTTTTCAAAGTGGTTGCACCACTTTGTATTCCTACCAGCAGTGCAAGAGGGTTTTCCTTTCTCCACATCTTCGCCAAGACTTGTGGTTTCTTGAGCTGTTGATTTTAACCATTCTGATAAGTGTGAGGTAATATTTCATTGTAGTTTTGATTTGTATTTCCCTGATGATCGATGATGTTGAGTGCCTTTTCATGTGTTTGGCCATCTAGAGGTTGTCTTGGGAAATTTCTATTCATGTTTTCTGCCCTGTATTTAAAGTTTATTTATTTAATTATTTGAGAGAGAGAGAGAGAGATAGAGAGAGAATGCAAGCCAGGGAGAAGCAAAGAGAGAGGGAGAGAGAGAGAATATCCCAAGCAGGCTCCACACTCACTATGGAGACCCATGTGGGGCTCAATCTCATGACCCCAAGATAATGACCTAAGCCAATATCTAGAGTCAGAAGCTTAACTAACTGAGTCACCCAGGCATCCCCATTTTTTTTTTACATTTTTTCAACGTTTATTTATTTTTGAGAGACATAGAGACAAAGCGTGAGCAGGGGAAGGTCAGAGAGAGAGGGAGACACAGAATCCGAAGTAAGCTTCAGCTCTGACCTGTCAGCACAGAACCCAACGCAGGGCTCGAACCCACAGACTGCGAGATCATGACCTGAGCCGAAGTAGGCTGCTCAACCGACTGAGCCACCCAGGCACCTCCAGGCATCCCTATTTTTAATTGGATTATTTGGGAGGGGGTTTGAACTTTTTATAAGTTCTTTGTGTAATTTAGATACTAACCCTTTTCAGATATATCACTTGGAAATATTTTCTCCTATTTTCTAAGTTCCCTTTTAGTTTTGTTGATTGTTTCCTTCATTGTGCAGCTTTTTATTTTTATGCAATCCCAATAGTTTATTTTGCTTTTGTTTCCCTTGCCTCCAGAAACACAGCTAGAAAAAGTTCCTATGGGCTATGTCAAATAGGTTACTGCCTGGGCTCTCCTCTAGGATTTTTATGATCTCAATTCTCACATTTAGGTCTTCAATCTATTTTGAGTTTATTTCCGCGTATGTTGAAAGAAAATAGTCCAGATTCATTCTTTTGCATGTTGCTATCCAGTTTTGATGGAGAACCATCTGATGAAGAAACTAATTTTTCCCACTGGATATTCTTCCTTGCTTTGTTGAAGATTAATTGATCATAAAATTGTGGGTTCATTTCTGGCTTTCTAGTCTGTTCTACTTATATGTGTCTATTTTCGTTCCAGTACCATACTGTTCAGATCACTACAGCTTTGTAATATAACTTGAAGTCCAGGATTGTGATGTCTCCAGCTTTGCTTTTCTTTTTCAAGGTTGCTTTGGCTTTTCAAGGTCTCTTGGGTACCATAAAAATTTTAGGATTGTTTGTCCTAGCTCTGTAAAAAATGTTATTGGTATTTTGATAGGGGTCTCATTAACTGTATAGATTACTTTGGGTAATATAGGCACTTTAATAATATTTGTTCTTTCACTCCATGAACATGGAATGTCATTCATTTCTTTGTGTCTTCATCAATTTCTTTCATCAGTGTTTTATAGTTTTCAGAACGCAGGTCTTTCCCTCTTTAGTTAGGTTTATTCCTAGGTATCTTAGTGCTTTTGATGCAATTGTAAATCGGATTGATTCCTTAGTTTCTCTTTCTACTGCTTTATTATTGATGTATATAATATCCTGTGGTATTATTGAACTCGTGTATTAGTTCTAATAGCTTTTTGGTGGAGTGCTTTTGATTTTCTATATACAGTATATTATAATATGAGAATGAAAGTTTCACCTCTTCCTTGCCAATTTGGATGCAGTTGTTTCTCTTTATTGTCTGATTGCTGTGGTTAGGACTTCTAGTACTTGTTAAATACCAGCAGTGACAGTGGACATCATGTCTTGTTCCTGACTGTACAGGAAAAGCTTTTAGTTTTTCCCCATTGAGAATGATATTATCTGTGAGTTTTTCATATATGGCCTTCACTATGTTGAGGTAAGTTCTCTTTAAACCTATCTTGTTGAGGGTTGTCATTGTGAACGGATGTTGTACTTTGTCAAATGCCTTTACTGCATCTATTGAAATTATCATATGGATCTTATCCTTTCTTTTATTAATATGGTGTATCATAGTCCTTGATTTATAAATATCAAACCACTCTTGCAACCCAGAAATAAATCCCACTTGATTGTGTTGAATGATTTTTTTAAATGTATTGAATTCAGTTTACTAGTATTTTATTGAGAATTTTTGCATTTATCCATGTTCATCAGGATATTGACCTGCAATTATTTTTAGTGGAGTTTTTGTTGTTGTTTTTGTTTGCTTGCTTGTTTGTTTTAATCAGGGAAATGCTGGCCTTATAGATGACTTTAGAAATTTTCCTTCCATTTTTGTTCTCTGGAATAGTTTGAGAAGCATAGGTATTAACTCTTCTTTAAACATTTGGAAGAATTTGCCTGCAAATGCATCCGGCCCTAGACTGCTGCTTACTGGGAGAGTTTTGATTACTGATTTAATTTCATTACTGGTTATCAGTCTGTTCAACTTTTCTCTTCCTGTTTCACTTTTGATAGTTTGTATGTTTCTAGGAATTTATCCATTTCTTCCAGGTTGTCCAACTTGTTGGCATATAGTATTTCATAATATTCTCTTAGAATTGTTTGTATTTCTGGTGGTTGTTATTTCTCCTCTCTCCATTGTGATTTATTTGGGCCCCTTCTCTTTTCTAAGTCTGGCTACAGGTTTATCAATTTTATTATTTTTTTTCAAAGAAACAGCTCCTGGGTTCATTGATATGTTCTACTATTTTTTTTTTTTTTTAGTTTCTCTATCATTTATTTGTGCTCTAATATTTATTATGTCCTTCCTTCTGCTAGCTTTATACTTTATTTGTTCTTTTTCTAGCTCCTTTAGGTGAAAGGGTAGATTGTTTGAGGTTTTCCTTGTTTCTTGACATAGGCCTGTGCTGCTACTTATTTTTCTTCAGACTGCTTTTGCTATATCCCAAAGGTTTTGGACCATTGTGTTTTCATTTTCATTTGTTTTCCTGTGTATTTTTATTCCTTCTTTGATTCCCTTGTTGACCCATTCATTGCTTAGTAACATGTTTTTTAGCCTCCACGTATTTGTGGAACATTCTCCAGAATCGATCACATGTTAGGTCACAAGACAGGCCTCGACAATTACAAAAAAATTGAAATCCTGAAACGCACCCTTTATGACCACAACACTAAAAAACTAGAGGTCAATCAGAAGAAAAATATTGGAAAAACACTTTCTATTTTAAGTGTTAACCAAAATTAACATGGTATACCTTACAAATCTACAGACAAGATAAAATCTAGCAACAGTTTGTTCCTATATTCCAAGAACTCAAAGAAAATGGCTATGAATATAAGAAGAAATAATTGAATATGCCATGAGTAATACCAATATATCAGTTATTATAATAAAATTAGATATGTACACCACCATATTGAGACAAAATTGATTTGTTTTAAATAAAGTATATGTCCATATACTTCCTCTCCTAAAACCACTCTACCAACTTGAAAGAAGGAAACTTTTCATTTTAAAAGATAATATATTATTAGACCAAACACGTTGTTTCACAAGTATTCAATATAAATGAGAACAGCGTAAGGGAGTAAAAGGAAATCTTATCTTCGTCCTACCACGATTTTACTAGATATGATTTCTTAACATCGATCAAGGTACTCACTGCTTTTTAATTTTTAATTTAGTAAAATTTTTATTTACAACATTCAAACATGAATACTTATCACTTAAAAAATTGCTTACTCTGCTTTGCTATCCTAGTCAACAATACGGTGTCTGAGATATTCTTCCTTTCTACATGTCCTTTTGATTTATTTTTCACTGATTCTCTCTATTGAATTACTTTCATTTTTTCCTCTGCTTATATTTTCTCTACTTTCATTAATATACTAATTTAGTTGCTTTGAAATTCTTGTCCATTGACTCTACTATCTGGATTATCAATACGGTTAATATTGTTAATATTTACTGTTTTATCTCTTGATTATCAAATTTCCTGAGTCTGCCTAGTAAATTTTTATTCAATTCTGTGTCATTCCAGAGACTCTCAATTATATTGCCTTCCTCTAGAATAGAAGTTGACTGCTTTCTCTCAAAGAGACAGACAGTGAGTATTTTTGGCTTGGGGACACTGTGCCACAGAAAGCTACTTAATTCTGATGTTGAGTGCAAATAACTACAGAAATAAGTAAATACACAACCGTGACTATGTTCCTATAAAAGTTAGTTACAAAAAGAGGTGACTGTACTACAGGCCATAATTTGCCAACCCAAGCTCTAATGTGTGTTGAGGCCTATTGTGACAGGCAGTTAAACTTCAAGTCAATAATCTTATTCTTGTCAAGGTTTTGTTTTAGGCTTTGTTAGGGTAGAGGCGTTTCAGCTTTCTGCTTAGTCTTAAGGTTTAGCACTTTTCTGAAACGTCCTGATTGGTCCTAAAGCGTAGGGCGCAGGCTTCATGTAATCTCAAATGAATGCCTGTGTTTGCCGTAGTCTACCTTCTTTGTGTTTCCCAGCAATGTGTGAGCACAGAAGCCATTCCCTGTCAAGCCTCCAGGACCCTCACCTTCTGTATGTATATCTCAGGAATCAGGCAGGAACATAGGGAAAACCATACAGAGACTTCAGGGCTTTTGCTCTGTGGTGCCCTCCTCCTAGGAACCTTGGTAGTTCTAAACTCCAATCCTTCTCCTCCAGCTTTCAACATACTGCTGATTTCAAATATAACTCCACTTCTCTCTGTGAGGTTTACCTATGTATTTCTCTTCTCTCAATAATTACAGCTCTGGATTTTCACTACTAAACCCCAAAATAGTTGTTTCATATGTATTATCCATTTTAATGTGTTCTTCATGGGAGTGAAATCTGATACCAGCTACTTCATCACGTCCAGAACCCAAATGCCGATTGTCAAGTGACAATTGTATAGGTTCCAGGTGGAAGATTCTATCTTCTAATAGAATGGATTATTGGTCTTTGCTGGGAAGCTGGACTTGGGGCTGATTAGCTTTATCTAATTACCTACTGAGCTGAACTGTGTCTGGGTTTTAATTTGTTAAAGCTCACTCTACCTCTGGTGTGCACTTTTTTCTAGAATAAAATCCTCCAAAGATTTGTTTTACATGATAACTTGCTAAGTTCACCAGGACTCCTTCCCCAAGTAGGATCTGAACTCGAGTTCATTTCTCTTTAGGAAGAGAATATAAAAGAATTTATTCCAAGGCCAGGAAAAACTGAGAAAGTAACAGAGCAAATGAAACTTTTGCTCAGAGTGATTCCTCTAGCATTTAAAACTTGTTTAATTGGAATTTTGCTTGAAGCACAGATGTATCTAGAGTTCTTAAACTCTAATTGTGTTTGAGGATATTCATAGGGGCAGAAGACACAATTTTCTAGCAAGAAAGAAAAATATTAGCTTAATTAGGATTAAAAAGAAAAAGAAAAATCTTTCTTGGGCCTCTGTGAAAGGGCCTTTGATCTCAACTGAAGGACACAGGAGTCTGCAGATATGCTTAAATGAACTTACCTACTGCGGCCAATTATACTGCCTAGCTGGAGACAGGCATCTCAAAGGTTGCTAAAACCCAATCACTCTTTTTCTTGGTCCCTGGGTTAACCTCATGTGACAAACATGCAGTTTGGCTAAAATCACTTTTTGGATAAGAAGGGAAAAATGATTTAATGGCTCCCTTAAAGAAATACAATAGTGGATTAAATTCATTTTTACTGGGACACCTAGGTGGTTCAGTAGGTTAAGTGTCCAACTTCAGATCCGGTTATGATCTCACGGTTCCTGTTCAAGCCCTGCATCGGGCTTTGTGCTGACAGCTCAGAGTCTGGAGCCTGCTTCAGATTCTGTGTCTCCTCCTCTCTCTCTGCCCCTCCTCCATCTGCACTCTATCTCTCTCTTTCTCTCTCTCTCTCAAACACAAATAAACATTAAAAAAATTTTTAATTCATGTTTACTTATAATAGTCTGTAGAAATTAATAAGGATTAATTCAAAATAGGATAAATTTAAAAACACGATAGGAAGTGGTAAACTAAATTTCTAATGCTTTAAATGCACTGACCTTTTAAAAAGCAGCTTTCTTGGGGCGCCTGGGTGGCTCAGTCGGTTGAGCGTCCAACTTCGGCTCAGGTCATGATCTTGCGGTCTGTGAGTTCAAGCCTTACATCGGGCTCTGTGCTGACAGCTTGGAGCCTGGAGCCTGCTTCACATTCTGTGTCTCCCTCTCTCTCTGCCCCTCCCCCGCTCATGCTCTGTCTCTCTCTGTCTCAAAAATGAATAAACATTAAAAAAAAAAAAGAAGCTTTCTTGAAATCCTGCCATTTGTGACAACATGGATGAATCTGAAGGACATTATGCTAAGTGAAATATGGCCGACATAAAAAGACAAATATTCCATGACCTCACTTATATGTGTCATCTTAAATAGTCAAACTCATAACAGCAAAGAGGAGAATGATGGTTGCCAGAGGCTGGGGGTTGAAGGAAATGAGTTTATGTTGTTCAATGAATACAGAGTTTCCGTTATGCAAAATGATTAAGTTCTGGAGATCTAATGTCCAGCATGGTGACTGTAGTTAGAGGTACTGTATTACATACTTGAAATTTGCTAAGAGAATAGATACTAAATGTTCTTACCACAGGCACAGCAAAAAGTAACTATGTGAGCTTTGGATATGTAAATTAGCTTATGATTATTTCACAATGTAAACAAATATCAAAACATCAAGTTGTATGCCTTAAATGTATATAATTATTATCTGTCAATTATACTTCAATAAGGCTAAAAAACAAAAACCCACAAAACACTTTTACTTAGAAATAGCCAAATTAAAATAAAGAAAGATAAAATGAAAATCAAAGTCTTAACAATCACTATCTAGTTAAATAAGAAGCCAAAAAGAAAAATAAAAGCAACCAATATATAGCATCAAATGGAAAGTAATATTCCAGGTCTAGACTTTTAAATACAATGTAAAAACCTTAAACACATAATATTTTAAGATGGATTAAGCAAAATCTTACTAATGTTCCCATTTTACATGAATATTTGGACAAATGAGATTGGCTGATAATTTTTGTTCCAAACATCTACATGTCTTCTAAATTACTCAAACCTCATAAATTTAATATAATGGCTTTATGCAGCAATTAATTTAACATCTTTTCCATAAAGTATTTTAAGTTATGAGACTGTAAACATATGTGTTTAACTGCATTAAATATTAATAATTGATGTTTTTTATGAGAATATGTCCCTATAAACTATTTAAACAGTGATTTCTCTCTCCTGTCTGAAAAGTGTACTAAATGCCCTGACTCTCATCATCATCAATGACCATATTTCAGTATAAATTCTTAATGATCTTGAACACTTTAATATTAAGTTGAATCATGGGTATCTTTGGTAATCATTTATTTTTCTATCTTGACCAATTCCTTAAAAACACGGATTTTAAAAATAGGAAATAATTCGACGAAAATGTGTTTAGTCTAGAAAGCTCCAACTAAGATGGCATATTTGAGTCATAATTGAGTGAGGTTTTGAAAAGCAAAGCAAAAATATTCAGAAAAATAATTTATCCTTGAATATAGCTTGCTCTTACATAAATAGTTTTCTGTCCTCTGCGGAAGAGAGAATTTCCTTATCAAATGACAAGTTAATATTCTGAAAAACTGTTATTTATTTGTAGCTGTGCAGTGACCTCGAAATATCTTTTTGCAGAGGTCTCTCATTTATAAAACAATTGAAATTACTGAAAACTATTTTATACTAATACTTCAGTAATGGTTTGTCTTGAAATTCCCATGACTTCTGCTTATATCCTAAAGTAAGACTGTTGTTTTGATATTATCTTTTCTATTTGGATCTTTAGTCCTCAAAAATAAAAATGTTAAGATATTATTTATGTATAAAATAGGTTTGGGGCTTCCTATGCAGTCACTTGGCTATACAAAAGATGTTTCCCTTACTTTACTAAAGGAGGAATATTCTAGGTTTTAATTAGTGCTACACAACTGTTTTCTGTCCTCATGAATTAAAAAAAAAGAAAAAAAGAAACTGGAACCCAAAATGACATTATTTCTCCTTAGGTTAATTATTTAGAGGTAAATGTTATCACCATAAATGTTTTAGCAACGGGGTTCTTGTCAAGTTAGACAGACACACTTAGGTTCAATGAATAGTGTACACTGTAAACAAATGGATTTTTTCCTAAATATAAATGCTCTTGTCATTCTTGGTAATTATAACTTCTCTTTATGGTACAAATCAAAATGCCCTGAGGTTACTCAGTAGTCTCCTTATCATACTGCTCCTGACCTCAGGAAATCATTGACTGAATATTCACAAACAGAGGCTTTTACTCTCCTCCATTATAATAATGTAGGTTGGTATAATTAACTGACCAGACCTATTCATATAACCAACGAATTAGTTTTTGCTTTTATCCCACCATAAATAAAGGTCCTTGCTATGGAGTGCATGTCAGAACTCAGTTTTGTGGAGGAAAACAGCAAAAGAGCTGTAAGAAAAATCTGTACCTCATTTCTGCGAACAGCCAGCATGCATCTCCATCAAGTAGCTGGCTTAGGATTCCCAGCATTCTTTCAGTCTGGAAGCTAACAACTTTGAGGAAGAAGACTGCCTAACTCAAAACCCTCAAAATGAGAATCGATTCCCTAAGCAAACTTGATTTAATTATGGCTTCTTAATCGATCATTGGACCTAAATTTTACATACCTGTGACTGGTATCTAGTTTCAATAGATCTCACAGAACTAAAATAAATAAATAAATAAACAAACAAACAAACAAATAAATAGATTAAAATGGGGCATCTGGGTGGCTCAGTTGGTTACGCAGATGACTTCAGCTCAGGTCATGATCTCATGGTTCCTGGGTTTCAGCACGGCATCGGGCTCTGCACTGACAATGAGGAGCCTGCTTGGGATTCTCTCTCTCTCCCTTTGCCCCAACCCCACTTGTGCTCACTCTCTCAAAATAAATAAACTTTAAAAATTTATGAAGGATTTAAATATGGATATAAGGTAGAATTTTTTTCATAAAAGATTAATGATGATAGATTGTTTACTAAATTATTCAAATCAGAGGTTAAATATTATACTAAATAAGAAAATTCCTGTAAAGAGTAAGTTGATAACTTAAATGATGTGGGCAGAATCCTAAATTTTTTCAGTGCAGATAAGTAAGTTAGTAACCAACCAGACAGTTTAGGCAAAGATAACATAAATTAGTAACCCATAAGACATATTAGGTCTGAATTTAAGTAAATTGGTAATCTGTGAGACATGTCAAGCAAAGATAAAAATTAAGTAGATAATACTTTTGCTGAACAAAGATAAAAAACGGACGAAATAACAAGAAACACCAAATATTCATGATACACTTACTATAAATGAGGCACTCAATATTCATGAGGTGATAAATTGGCTATCCCATGGTGACAGCCATGTTGGGCAGATGAGTACTCGGAAGTGCAAGTATAATCTACAGCTCCTTATAAGGCTACTGGTGAGCTACAGTTATTGGCCAGGCACACTTGATTCTATGTTGCCTCAATGTAACAAGTACATGTTGGTTTAGGCACCTTCTGTTTGCTGAGCACCCCTTATCAAACCTGAACTCTGGTCCTCAAAAACCACCTATTTGGCAGAGAAATCTAATACTTTCCTCAGGACAGGACCTAAGAACATTGGGCACCCCCTATTTCAGGTATCATAGTCTTTCCTCCATGTTTGCATCTTATTTTAAGTATGATAATCTGCTTCACCTATTTTCCCCTACTTATCACTGCATAGTTTAATTTGGATTTAAAAAAATGTATGATTTGAACCTTCTAATATGATCTGAGAGCACTATTTTCTGTCACTTCCTAAATAGTCTGGTAATGTATTTGGAGACTACCATTGTATTAAGACTATGATTACATTAATGCGATTTCCCAAACAACGTATACCAAGAATTTGAACCTCATTAAAATCAGAGGAATAATTAATTCCATTAAAATCAAAACAGCAGCCAGAGCAGCTCGATCAGTGAGTCAGATCACGTCTTCTCTTCAAAGGGCACCCATTACCCTGAGAATACAAGCAAATTCTTACCCTGGACTTTAGTCCTTACAACAATCATCCTCCCACCCCATTCCTTCCCTGACCTTTCCCTTTACTACTTGTTCTGTTACTTACTCTGATTTTGCACATTGTCTTCCTCATTCTTTCTAGAAAAACTCTTTGTCTCTTGGTTCAACCTGGAATGTTTTTTAAAAAGTACTCCCTTAGCCCAAAGATAAACCCATGACTATAGGGTCAATTAATCTATGACAAAGGAGACAAGAATATACAATGGGAAAACATAGTCTTTTCCTAAGTGGTGCTGGGAAAACTGGATAGTTACATGTAAAAGAGTGAAACTGGACTAAATAAATTAATAAATTCAAAATGGATTGAAGACTTAAATTTGAGACCTGAAACCATAAAAATTCTAGAAGAGAACACAAGCAGTAATTTCTCTGACATCAGCTGCAGCAATATTTTTTGTAGATATGTCTCTTTGACCATGGAAACGAAAAAGAACAAACTATTGGGCTACATCAAAATAAAAATGCGGTTGTACAGCAAAGGAAGGCATCAACAAACAAAAAGACAACCCACTGAATAGGAGAAGATCTTTGCAAATGATGTATTCAGTAAAAAGTCATATCCAAAATGTAAAGAACTTATATAACTCAACACCAAAAACACAGTATGATTAAAAAGTGGGAAGGATTTAAATAGACATTTCCAAAAAAAAATATCCAGATGGCCAACAGATACAGGAGAAGATGCTAAACATCACTAATCATCAGGTAAATGCAAATTGAAACCACAATAAGAGATCATCACCGTACACCTGTCAGAATGGCTAAAATCAAAAAGATAAGAAGTAACAAGGGTTGGTGAGGATGTGGAGAAAAAGGAAACTTTGTAAACCATTGGTAGAAATGTAAATTGGTATAGCCACTGTGGAAAACAGTATGGAGTTTCCTCAAAAAAATAATATTACCATATGATCTAGTAATTCCGATACTAGACATTTACCCAAAGAAAATCAAAGCACTAATTCGAAAAGGTATATACATCCCTACGTTTACTGCAGCATTATATACAGTAACCAAGATATGGAAGCAACCTACGTGTCCACCCATAGATGAGTGGATAGGAAGGATGTGGTATCTACATACACAATGGAATATTATGCAATCAAAAAAGGATGAGATCATGCCGTTTGAGAAAATATGAATGGATCTAGAGAGTATTATGCTAAGTGAATTAGGTCAGACTGAGAGAGACAAAAACCATATATTTTCACTCCTAAGTGGAATCTAAAACAAAATGAATAAAGAGACAAAAAGGGAAATCAAATATATTAATACAGAGAACGAACTGATGGTTGCCAGAGGGGAAGAGCATGGGGGGTTGGGCAAAATAAGTGCAGGGGAGTGGGAGATGCGTGCTTCCAGTTAGGGAATGAATAAGCCACAGGAATAAAAGGCACAGCGTAAGGAGTATAGTCAATGAGATTGCAATAGTGAAATTAGGAATAGTAGCTGCGCTTGTAGTGAACATAGCATAACATATAAGCTTGTTGAATTCCTACTCTATACACTTGAAAATAACGTATTGTGTGTCAAGTATACAAAATACTTCTCTCATTTAATCCCTTCAAGTGTTTGTTTAAATGTCACCCTTTAAATGCCCAACTACCCTTGTTTACTTAATATTAAATTCTGTATACCCCAACCACCAACATTTAAACTCTTCCATTTTGCCATAAAACATTTAACACTAGTATCTTCTCATGTAATTTATTTAATATATATATCATAGTCTTTCCCAGTAGCATCTTAATTTTATTAGGGCAGGTGGATCTATCTGTTTGGTTCTTTTCCATGACTCTGGCTCTTAGACCAGTGTCTGACTTACATTCCGTTAATGAATGGATAAAAATTACTGTTTTCACATTTTAAAATAGCCAAAAGTTAAAAGAATTCTAGGTCTCAAGACTAGTAAGAATCTTATGAGGAACTAATACAACTAAATTTGTTGTTGGAATACAATATGGTATATTCATTTTAGAAAATAACTTAAACATAATTCCAGGTTTTAAATATGTCCATATAATTTTAAATAATTTATTTGATTTCTGGTACTCCATTTAACAGAAAGTACTTGAGTTATAAGGAACAATGTTAAAGTGTTCACCCATAAAATATAGATATATCAGCCATTTTTTTCATTATTTTAATCAGAAAATATCCTGAGATTTAAAATTAGTTATTTGGTCTTTTCTTTTCAGGAGAACATAAAACTCAAGCATACTAATGACTCAATTTCTTGTATCTATTTTTTTCCAGACATTTCATGGCAGAATTTTCTGAACTGATATTTTAAAATATGATAGTGAAGTGATTTTTAAGTTTTTACATCAAACTGAGTGAATTGTTTATTTTTTAAAATATTTATTTTGAGACAGAAAGAGAGATAGCTGAGACTCTTAACAGAAGCATATACAGTTGGCCTCTCTAATGTGGCAACATTAGGTTAGTCAGACTTCTTATATGGAGGCTCAACACTCCAAGGGTGAACGTTCCACTGAACAAGACAGACTCTTAATATGTCTTAACAGAAATTTATTTCCTGACAGTTCTGGAGGCTAAAAGTCCAAGATCAAGATTCCAGCTGATTCATGTCTGGTAAAAGCTCTCTTCCTAGCTCTAGATGGCTGCCTTTTCTCTATGTCCTCATATGGCCTTTCCTCAGTGTATGCTTAGAGAAAGACAGAGAGTGAACTTTCTTTTGTCTCTTCTTATAAGGTTACCGAATCCTATTGAATGAGAATTCCACTCTTATGACTTAATTTCAATTATTTCCTTAGAAAATAATGTATTTCCAAATATAGCCACCTGGGTTAAGTCTTCAACATATGAATTGTGAGGAGGACACAAACGTTTAGTTCGTAGCAGTTACAGAAACATTTGTGTCATTGGCTCTTGGAAAGTTCTAATCCATGCCTAAGCTTCAATTCCCCACCAAGAGTCAATAACTCTCCTTTAAAGACAAGTAGGTTTAGGGGCACCTGAGTGTCTCATTCGGTTAAGTGTCTGACTTCAGCTCAGGTCATGAGCTTACAGATTGTGAGTTCAAGCCCTGCATCTGACTCCGTGCTGACAGCTCAGAGTCTGGAGCCTGCGTCCAATTTTCTGTCTCCTTTCTTTCTCTGCCCCTCTCCCACTAGTGCTCTCTTTCTCTCTCTCTCTCAAAAAAAAATATTTTTATTTAAAAAAGTTAAAAATCAAAAGACAGGCAGGTTCAGGGCTACATTGTGAGGTAAGTTAACATGTATTAGCTAGAGGTAGATAATTCTAAAAAGAGGAACAACAACAAAAAGGAATAAACAAAGAAGTAGTGAATAAAAGTCAAGAAACTGGTCTAATAGAAATCAAGAATCAGAATGTATCAAAGGGGATTAAATGGATATCAACATAAAATGCTCTCGAGATGTCAAGGAGGATATTAAATCATCAGTATTCAGATAGTACATCATCTAATCTGCTCTGAGCAGAAACTGTTAAGAAGTTTAAAAAATATTTTGAAACTTCAATTTGTACCATTCAGGATAAATACTATGACACAGTGGTTAGCATTTGAGTAATAATCCACCTATAAATAATTTTACCCTCAGAGTGAATCATCCACCCATTAACACACTACTTGAAACAAGAGCCTGAAACCTTTTTCTTTAAACGTTTATAAGTCAGCATATAATAGTATATATAATTATATCAATATATACATCCTTCCTTTGGTAATTTATAATTAGTGTTGCTGGAAATATGTTAAATGGCAGTGTTCTATTTAATAACATATGACTAATAACTCTGTGTTTCATGCATGACACAGACTTCAGCTTCTGATTCATATCACACAAAACTCGCAGCCAGAATATTCTGTAAGCTAACTAAATATAAAAATATCTTTGCAGAAAACTAACAAAAATAAATCATTTGGCCAAACGGTTAATGTGACTCACACAATGTCATAATTATTAGGCACTAGCTAGCACCAGTGATTCAAGACCTTTCCCTGGTCTTTTTATTTAAATTGTAACAAAAATCAACTCCCAAGGTAGACTTTTGAATGTTTAGGGAAGTTCATATAATTACTGAAATTCAACATATAGTTGTTGATACTTATTTGCTTTCCACTTATGCTATGTTAAATCGGGTGAGATCAATCTTAACTGAACCTGGGACTAAGACTAATATTCACCTTAAAAATATTCTGTGACATTCATGCTTTGAAGCTTTCATCCATTTTCTTAACTTTCATTTGTGTTTAAGGGTTTTCTCAATATTCTTGACATTGCATTTCTTTCCAACACTGAACTTTATAAAAGCTTTGTATTGTTTCGAGTAAGTTTCTCAGTTTTCTATACGCTTTAATAACCTTTGTTTTTTATTCTCTCTTGATATGCACAACGTTATTCTAAGTAGTATTAATGGATAGAAAATAATCTGATCCACCCCACAATCCTTCTTATCTTTTCTAATTAAATTCTAACAGAGCAATTAGGCTTACCATGTCTGAATCCAAGTACCCTATTCATTTTTTACCGTCCACAGGCCACATTATACAGGACTGACCTTGGAGTGTCCCCTAAGAGGATAGTGCAGGAAAAATATGTTCACCAGCCTAACAACCCAATATTCATGAATTCACAGGCAAGCAGGGTCTATCTGTGTCTACCATTTTATAACCAAATTCTCACTTAGAACAAGGCCAGCATATTGGGTCAGTTGCAGGTGTATTTGAAGGGAAATTTAATTAATTGTATTATTTTCAATTTTTCCAGTAAGTACTTCCAACCTTAGGTCAAGGAACTAGAACTACATGAAGTATTAGCGACAAAGGGAAAGCAGAGTTGAATCAGTGTAGGCGCGTACCGTCACACAGGTTATGGACGATACTCCATGTGCAAATCTTGAGTTCACCACCGAATTGTGTTCACTAATGCTAATGTTGAAAATGAGGGCAGCTTCCAGGGTAATGGCATCTAGCAATTTCGATCTCTCCCAATGAATTATGCAGATCAGTAGAGTGCAAGTAAAATCATCCAGAGCCCAGGCCAAAAACAGGTCTAAGAGACTGTACCTTCATACTGTATCATTTTAATTTCTATGGAAGGAAACAGATAACTGACACCAAAGAGAACAAACACATCACAGCAAAAAAATAAAGCAAGGACTGCACGAAGAGAGGAGTATGGTAGGGACCCGATATTGGAGGAGTGCAGGTAACAGCAACGAGATTTCACATCCAGAAGGACACAGTTTATTTTCCTAAAATCAACACTGGAGACTCAAACTAAAGGGAAATTTTATATATGCCACGTTGTATCATATATTTTATTCTTATATTTACCTTTTTCCTACCGGTTTAATTTCTGAGACTCAACTTTGAAGATTCCCCTTCAAAAGCAAGAGTACATGCCCAGTTCTGCACATTCAAGATGAAAAATGGAAAATGAACCAATGTGCCCTTTATGCTGAATATAAATGAACGTTTTTTCAAAATCTACAAAAATTTAAACTTTCTTCCATATTTTTAATATTAGTAATAAGAGCAGTGTTAGAATCTCAAACTATTTGGGACATTTCGCAGGATAAAATCTAACACTTCTTTGTAAAGGAATGAGAGAATGCTTGGCAATAACCACATTATCTAATTAGGAAAAGGGTCCCTTCACAACCTTCAGTGAAAAAATATACTTGGGCAATAAGTATCAATAGATGATAAAAGCATTCACTGAAAAGTTGGGTAATTCCACAGGACTGAAGAATCACAGATTGTATCTAAATCAGTCTGATTTCGAAGTCCATTTTTCTATCTCTGCCCAAGCCTTCCTCCCAAAGTAAATATCGGGATTTTAAATTTGTCATCAACATACCAGCTTCCCCGCTTTAACGTTTAATTTTTAATATGTTATGTTTGGAAATCAGGGAGTTTCTCTTGTTTTTTTTTTTCTTCTCTATGTGGCAGTTTTTTGCTACACAGGAAAAAATAAATCTACATTGAGGCTTGGTTTCACAGATTTATTGAAGAGTTCCAAATACCTGAGGCAAATTGCAGTCGATGTAAATAGTATCCTAAACAGAGCAGAATTTTGAGGTAAACAAGACCTTAGTTTGAAGTCAGCATAGAATACAAAATTGAGTCAGGTCAACATTCCCTTCAACAGCACCTTTAAGAGGTTAACAAACTGTGTGTTTTCTCTCAGTAAAGCCAACCAGGTTAGTTTTTCTTCAGTATTAAAAGAGATATCTACTACTTCGTGGGAGCCCAAGATAAACACCTGGCTTACAATTTGAGCAAACAAGATGAGGTGTATGAAAAAGTAGACTAACACTAGAAACACAGGATGCTTCAAAGCTGACAGTGTGAGGGTCAAAGGCCCAAGAGAAAACAGGGAATGATGGATCATCGCTTTGTGAGAGAGAGGAATTCTTGCACCTCCTTTGTATTCCCATGGATTCTGACAAATTAGCATAATTTAAATTCACTTTACCAATGCGTGTCCACATACTGAAAGAGAAAAGAATACCAATGAAAGTCCTACCTTGAAACGACTTCATCTCGTAGGCATTCCCAAGTTCCTGGCATTTGTCCTCTCTGAGGCTCTCCAGATGTAGGGTCTTTCTCATTCACATTTGCATGGAGATCACTTCCGTCTTGGTAGGAAAATGTTTTCCTTGCTCAGAGAGTTGGGCCTTGGCTTCACATTCATTTCCCTCTGCATTCAGGTTATCAGGCATCCAAAAGAACACAGGATTATAGGTAAGAGAAGAAGGCGCCGAATTCAGTGCTCCAACTACACTCTAAGCCTCCTCTTTATATAGTAAACTAGTAAAATGCCACTCCTCCCCCGCCCCCTTTCCTTGATTGGACACAGCTGAGCTAGAATGTTTGCCTTGAAAAGTAGAGCCTGGGATGGGGATTAGTTTCCAATTAGTTACCATGCTTAGAACTTTTTGATGTTCCCAAACTGAATATACTGAATTCTGCTGAATATTCTTGGGTGATTTCAGGCACATGAATACTCATTTACTGTCTTTCTGCAGGTGAAAAGATCTAATATGCCTTTCCCAAACTGTTGGTCACTTTGCCAATGGTTTTTAATCTTTCTGTCTCATACACAGATATTATTCACATACACCTCAAAAAAGATTCTATAAGATCATGCCTATTCCGTATTCATATAATGAAAGAGAAATATTTCCGAAATATACACTTAAACCTCCAGAGTCACTTTGCCCACGATAGAGACAACAGTTCAATGATATGAAGAAAGGTGCCTTGTTCTGCTTTGGTTGAGGCTTATGTTTCCAATCAGGCTGAGTGGGTCAGTGGACGTGGCTTCGGTTGTGTGTTGGGGTTGAACTTTGTTACGCTTATTGCAGTGGTGTTTCAGTTAGGGCCCTAGGAATCAGCATCACCTGGGGAACTTGTTAGAAATGCAGATTTTCTGGCCCCGCCCCAGACCTACCGGTGGAAGTGGGCCTAGCAGCCTATGATGTAACAAGCCCTCAAAATCATTCTAAAGCACGCTGCAGTTTGATAACGACCTCTTTGGTGCAGAGAGCCACACTGTGTGTCCAGGGCTTACATCGTTGGGGCCAGCTTGAATACCAGCGAAGATAGAATTGCCTAGGACAAAGCGATGGATGACAACTCTTGGTTAATAAGGGAGCATCTACTTAATTTAAAGCCCTGATAGGGGTTAACGAATGATAGGAGGCTTATTGCAATTGTTTAAGATTTATTCTTCATTCACCTGGAATATAAGGAAAATAGAGACATGAATGACATTTATTTAGTGGTTTATTTTAAAATTTTCTCATCTTTCTGTGTCAAAAATACTGCTGTATTTTTTACTTATAATTACAAAGATATCATCTATTATTTTATTTTAAGCTTCGTCAAGTTCATGCCATCCAAATTATTTTAAAAGGGCCTGTTAGTCCTCCGGGTTTATAAAAGTGACAGGAGTGATGGACTTTAAAAGTTTCCTGTCCTACCACCGACATGGCTTGAGCTTAGTTAAATTATATAATCCTCTATTCTTCGATTCCCTCTTCTATATAATGGGCTAAGAGAATCTGAAACCTACAGAAAACCACGTCATTATGTTTAATTAAGTAAGTGGGTAAAGAACAGAAATGAGAATCTAACGGCTGAGAGTTACCAGGAAAATGTACTACCTAATCAAGGTAATATTTCAGATTTACCATCTCTCTTCTAAAAGAATCCTCTATTTCATTTCTCTTGCTTAGTAATACCTTCTGTCAACTCTCCGTGATTCTTTATAGGAGAAGATTACTTTTGCTGCTGAAATTCCACTTTGACCAACATAGTATGTGTCTAAACAATTCTAAAACCACTTTTAAGTCCAACATTTCTAATCTTAGCTTATTATAATCATTTTTTAAAGGGAACTGATATATGTACCATCCAGCTAGATAAAGCATACATAACACGGAATGAGAAAAAGATGCAGATAGGTATGCAGATACTCACATAGAAAAAACGTTTACTCCAAGTGCTCCTCAAGATAATTGGAGAAAGCTAAAAAAAACATAATTATGGGTAAATAAAAATATAAGAACCAGAATAAAGAGAGAAATGTCTATCACTTTGATAACAGCAATGAACATATTATCTCAATAAAATTATTTTCAGTAATAGAAAAAATAGAGTACATTTCTCAATCAAACCATCCCATCATCTCATGCCTAGTTGAATAAACCTTTGTAGCACTGTATTCAAGAAATAACAAAAGATTTAACAATGAATTCTTCAAACTTTTGTATATGTTTATATATTTTGAGAAATACTAATTTAGGGACCCCTGGGTGGCTTAGTTGGTTGAGCGTCTGACTTTTGATTTCATCTCAGGTCATGATCCCAGGGTTGTGGGATTGAGATGCAAGCTGGGCTCCGTGGAGTCTGCTTAAGATCTCTCTCTCTCTCTCTCTCTCTCTCTCTCTCTCTCTCTCTCTCAAATAAAAATAAATAAATAAAAGTTCTGAAGAGTTTTTTTTTCTTTCTCTTTCTTAAAATGCTCTGAAAAATGCCTGTCGCCAATAACATATTTTCCAGTAAGAGCCTTGCCTTCTTTTTGCAAAGTGCTCTCTTCACACTCGACTCGGAACTGACCCGCTGGGGTGGGAAGGGATTTCTCTTCTGCTCTGGGTCTGAGTGAGAAGAAGCAACATCCAGTTCAAGACTAAGTGGGAAACACTCCTCTACCAGAAGGCAGGGACCCTGTGCAGCTTTCTGTCCAAAGCAAATAAAAACTTTAATGCTTTCATTTCTACTCTTATTTAAACTAAAATTATTGTGGAAATTATCCCCCAAAATCTTCCAACATGTTTATTCAGCTCTTTCATAAGCAATCATTAGTTTCATATAATATCATTTCTTGTCAGTATCACCATATTTCTCAGCCACACAAAATCTGTGAGATGAAAATGCTGATTAAAAATATAATCTTGCGGTTCATGAGATCGAGCCCCACGTCAGGCTGCTTGGGATTCTCTCTCCCTCTCTCTCTCCTCTCCTTCCCCATACTCACGCACAGTCTTTCTCAAAATAAATTTTAAAAAATACGACTTTAATTGCATTAATGATACATGAACAAATGTGTATTAAAAATTAAATAGGGGCACCTGGGTGGCTCAGTTGGTTAAGCGTCCAACTTCGACTCAGGTCATGGTCTCATGGTTTGTGAGTTCAAGCCCCGCATCAGGCTCTGTGCTGACAGCTCGGACCTGGAGCCTGCTTCAGATTCTGTGTCTCCCTCTCTCTCTGCCCTTCCCCTGCTCATGCTCTGTCTCTCTCTGTCTCTCAATAATAAATAAAGGTGTTTAAAAATTAAAAAAATAAAATAAAATAAAAATTAAATGGTACAGGTAAAAATAATTATCCATTGATGATTAGAACCCTTAATTGTAGCTCCCTTCTCAGAAGTCTCCAGTCTTCTCTGACTTTTTTTTTCTTTTTAATTACAGAGGAAAAGGAGGTCCTCTATGCCTTTAGAACCCAGAAGCCTAGAGGCAGAATGGTTGTTTCGAACTTCACAGAACTAACAGTATAAAACAAGTAACTCATGGCTTTAAAGTATCAACTGAAGTAAACAACAAAGAACCAGAGCGCTTAGGTCCTAAAATAATCCCATCTTATAAACAAAAGAGCTAGTTGCTGAAATTCAGACCACCATTTTAATTGCACTGTGTACAGAATTAACATATGTTGAATTTGCTTCTCTCTTCCAGAATCCATGTGAGACTTTGGACAGCAGGGGTGGGACTTAGAGTAGGGACATCCAGGGGTACACAGACCACGCTGAAAATCTGAACCCCTGACACATGGAAGCAGCAAATGCCTGCTGCTCCTTCAGTGATTCATGCGGAAGTTTCGAAGGCCAAAACCTAGACCTCTCCTTCTGTACCTGAACCTTGTCTTCCCGTCACTTCCAATCAGATACCCAGCTCTTTTAAATTCTACCTCCTCAACATCTTTTAGTTGATTTTTATCACCATTTTCATCCCTGTAGCCTGGACATGAACTATTCTATAATTCCTGGTGATAATAGGTGCTTCCTGCATTTATCATCTCTGTTACCACAGCACTTTATTTCTGTTTTTCAATCTCCCAATATCAAAAATCGCTAGACTCAATCATCCCCATGGGAATGATTGGCATGGCTCCTGCATCCGGGAGGTTTCAAAAGCTTGGGAGATATTTACAAAGCAGTGAGGAAGCTCCTGCATGGCCAAGGCTTCAATTCACAAGGCTTCACTTTAAAGATGTTGTGATATAGCTAATGATATAGAAATAAGCAAAGCATCTAAGAAGAGAGTGCTGAGGAGAAGATCTAGATGCACAGAGGCCAGAGCAGAGCTGGACATCTGCTATTTAAGTATGAGTTTTCGAGAAGCTACGATAAAGCTGTGAGAACATGGCCAAGTAACTTAATTAATTTGCCTTCCTTTACTATTAACTGTTTCATTCTTACATTTACATATTTGTTGAAAAATATATTTGTTTTGGTCGTTATTAGGATATCAAAACTTATTTTATTTTCCTATGTATTTATAAATCATATGTTGAAGTTATAAGATTTAAAGAAAAGTAGACATTTTGTTAGAGACTAGGTGTTTCCCATTTCAGAAATAAGAAAACTAAAGCTTAAAGTTATATAAAATAATGTCAAAAACACACACTTCCTAAGTTAACTAGGACTAACAGTGTCTAGACTCTTACTTGCCTAATTATTTTTAATTAAGTCCTCTTTCTCCCATGCATTTTTTTTTTTATTGTGAATCTGAAATAGTCTAAGTCCGGGGGGAGAGAGGATAAATAAGGAATTGTCAGGGATATTCGTTCACTGACATACGATTTTGGACAGACTGCATAATTTTGATGTAAGTTACCTTCGGTGCTTGAGGTGATCAGACTGCACTTACTAAAAATATATCTGCTGCTCAAATGCAATAGATCCACGCATTCAGTATCCCGACTCCCTTCCCAAGAAAGCGTAGTCCTGAAGGGTGAAGGCTTTGCAGCAAATCCGATTATGTCGTCACAGGCTACTTGATCCCTTATTCGGTACATAACCTTGGGAAAATTCCTCAGCATCCTTTCTCCTCCGTTTCCTCATCAGTAGTGAGAAGGATAATAACGGAGTCTCACAATTACAATGCAATGAGTGATTACCTGGGAAACACTGGAAAGTACTGCACACAGCGAGTACTCAGGGAGATAGCATGTTTGGTATAATGAATCTTCCTTCTGTCACTCATAGAAAGTTGTCAAGTGCGCTAACTAGTGTAGGTGCAAGATAGTGTGGAATGAATTTAAAACAGGTTCCTAAAAATTCATTGTAATGTGAAATTTCTAGTTTCGCAGAGCTTTCATGAACAACTGAATGCAAGTGAGACGTGTCTATACATACATATAAACGCTACCAAAGAACAGAAGGTAACTATTTCCTACAGTGATTAATAATTATTATTAAAATAGCAATTGCCAAGTTTTGTGTATACTACTTTATCAATTAGGTAGGTAGGTACCGCTTTGTTATTTAGGTAGGTATTTTTTATGTCCATTTTTAGAGATGAGAAAGCTGAGATTTACAACCGTCAAATAGATGGTCCTCACTTAAGTGGTGAAATTCAGAATAGGAAAATTATTTAAACTTCATTATTATGTAAATATCAAGAAATCCTCCAAATATGTCTATTTGTGTGATTATCTATCAACTTATCTATCATATACAAAAAGTGCAAAATAACGGGCGGGTTTCCATATATAATGCAATTTAATTTTACTTTTTAAAATAAGTAATTTTTGCTCATAATTTATACCAGGGAAATCATATTTATAATTACGGATGTACTCATTTTATGGTCCCAAATTATGTATTCTTTTTCCCAAGTAATTTTTTTTTTAATTTGAATGACAGTACATAAATCATTGAGAAAACAAGTCATATTAGCCGGACATCTGCTATTTAAACTTAAGGCCAATAAAATCATTGAATACGCTTTGGTGCTGAAAAATAGACAGATGGTCAGTTAATCAGAGTGCTTCATAAATTGAATATGAGATACTATGATTAATTATCAAATATGTATCCATAGGTTAATCAAAACCTAACATGAACATAAGAAAGTAGTTTGTGTTTTTACTCAAAAATATTTGTTATATTTATAGGTTATTTTCTTTGTGTTCAAGTTAAGGGTTATGTTGTTTTCTTGCTTTCATTCTCTTTTACTATGTCTGTTTTCTCTGCATTTGATTGTGCCATTTTAGGTAGGTTTGTATTTTTATTCTAAAATATGCCTTTACATTGATTATTCTATAAATCCTGGGTTTTTTTAAAGTTTTTTTTAACTTTATTTGGAGAGAGAGAGAGAAAGAAAGCATGAGCAGGGGAGGGGCAGAGAGAGGGAGAGAGAGAATCCCAAGCAGGCTCCATGCTGTCAACACAGAGCCCGATGCAGGGACTTGAACTCGTGAACTGTGAGATCATGTCCTGAGCTTAAATTAAGAGTCAGGCACTTATGAGCCACCCAGGTGCTCCAATCCTGGATTTTTTAAAAATACTATTCATTAGCTACATTCTAGGAACAAGGATATGAAGAACTTAAGTAATCTTCCTTTCCTATCTCTTCTTCTTCTCAGTATCCAGTTTTAAAAATCAATACTACCGACCTTCCCCAAAATATGAGAGGTTACATCAATAAATCTATGCTAAATTGAAAATATGTCAAAAATTTATTTAATATACCTTACCTACTGTATAGCATAGCTTAGCCCACCCTATCTTAAATATGCTCAGAACAGTTAAATCAGCCTGTAATTGGGCAAAATCATCTCACACAAAGCCTATTTTAAATTAAGTGTTGGGTAGCTCATGTAATTTACTGAGCACTGTACTGGAAGTGAAATGCCGAGTGGTCGTGTGGGTACAGAATGGATGTATGTGTACCTCTTCACCACCGTGATTGCTTGGCTGTCTGGGAGCGGGGATCAGGAGGGAAGATTCCACCACATACCACCAGCCTTAGAAAAGACCCAAATTCAAAATTCAAAGCACAGTTTTAATGAACGCCTACTGATTTCAAACCATTGTAAAGTCAAAAAGTCATGAGTTGAACCATTGTCAATCTGGGTGTGTCTGTATTATTATTACTGTTTACAATGTACCTTTAAAGACTCTTTTCTTCAAGGTTACATAATACAATCGGTGTATGCACACTACTTTCCGCCTCCTTCCCCGCTCCTGCCATTTACGTTCTCTTTTGCCTCTTACCCTCACATTTGCATTCTCAAACAAATGTTCTAAAAATATGAACTTCGATGTAATTACTGCAGTGTACTTGCTGATGTAAAAACTCTGTTTCAGGGGCGCCTGGGTGGCTCAGTTGGTTAAGTGTCTGACTTTGGCTCAGGTCATCATCTCATGGTTCGTGGGTTCAAGAACCACATCGGGCTCTGTGCTGACAGCTCAGAGCCTTGGGCTGCTTCGGATTCTGTGTCTCTCTCTCTCTCTTCCCCTCCCCTGCTCACACTCTAGCTCTCTCTCTCATGCTCAAAAATAAATAAACATTAAAAAAAAATCTGTTTCAGACTTTCCTTCCTTGAGCGTCTACCAGATGTGGCTTCATTGTCTTCTTACATTGAATGGTCATAGAGAGAAATCTATTAGCACTCTGGTTGTCCATTCCAGGGGAATTAAGAGGGCTTCATTTAAAAAACAAAACAAAACAAAACAAAAAAAACATTATGGCCCAAAAGATGTTTTTTTTCTTTTTGTCTTTGTTTAAATGTTAATAAATTTACTCAGAGTTATTATTTCAGCTTAATTTTCTCTAGTACATGTCTGTTACTTAAATACATAGTTTCAAGTGTTCTTTTTTTCAGAAAAGTTTTGCCCAAATTATATCTATATCTGTATCTATATCTATATCTATATCTATCTATATATATTTGGGGGGTTCAATCCACTGTCTTAGTTTTCCTCTTTGAGCACTCCAAATAATTATTTAATGGGTTTTCTTTGCAATGTATGCCTATCACTTTCTTCCTAATACCTTTTGATTCTTCACTTTGTTTTCTTTTAGTTCCAGTGATAGTCGTTATATGTTTCTTTTTCGTGTACTGTATTATGCTATCCACACTGTTTAATCTCCAGTGTACTACAACTAATGTAGTCTTTATTTATCCTGAAAGCCTCTTTTTTATTTTCTACCAGAATTCTGTTAGCTCTAATTTTATCTCCTACTCTATTGTCTAGTCTTCGCTTTTGTTGTTTGGTCATCTATTCCTGGTTACCATTTTAATTTTTTAATCTTTTTTTCTTTTTTTCTTTCTTTCCTTCTTTCTCTTCTTTTTTACCTACTGTCCGTTCGTGTTTATTTCTGATTGTTGCTAATTTTTTTGAGAAGGAACCAACTAAAATTTTGACCTATGTGCTTTGGAACATGACAAAAAGCAAGCTGAGGCATTTTATGGTCATCAGAAGGTTGATCACCTCCAGAAACCTTTCACCAATTTGTTATATCCTTTACTTGGCAAACACTTGTCCTTTAGGTTTTTGGCATTTGAAACCCAGGACTCAGCTAGTTCTGTATTCTTTGCACATTATTGCAACATTTGCTAGGTGTGAGGAAGTAAAGTCTAGAAAACAGACTGAAGAACAGTCTTCTTCAGAACCACCTCCTCCACAGTTTTAAGTTACATAGTTGTCCTCCTAGGAACACTTCTGGTTTCTTCTTTTTCTATTCTTATTACAGATTCTCACTACAGCAATTGCTGTAATCAAATGAGTATTCAATATACCTTTGAGGAGCATGACACTGTTATAAATTCAAATGTACTCATTTTATACATATTAACTAAAGAAATGCTCAGAAATATCTGTGAGTAGGTCTTTTTTAAACTTTAAAAAAAATTTGTTATTGAGAGACAGAGCACGAGCAGGGGAGGGGCAGAGAGAGAAGGAGACACAGAATCCGAAGCAGGCTCCAGGCTCTGAGCTGTCAGCACAGAGCCCAACGCGAAGCTGGAACTCACAGACCGTGAGATCATGACCTGTGCCGAAGTCAGATGCTTAACTGACTGAGCCACCCAGGCGCCCCTGTGAGCAGGTGTTTTGACTCTAACTTATTAACGAGCTGCAGGTACTATTTATTCAGCTAGCAATTGGTAACACTGAAAGGTAAAGTCAGATAGGCTGGTTTTGACATCTTTCCTTTACTTCTTTTCAGTGGTCTACCCTTTGTCTTCCTTATCTCAGTTGAGGTTTACAGGTTATGTATTTTAAGTGACACCAAGTCTGTAAAATAAGGGTAGAATAACATAAAGTACTCAAAAGTAAGTACACACTAATCCAGGTTTTAGCAGGAGAAAAGCCATAAGTTGAATTCCTAAGTCTCCTGATGTAGCTACTAGATTGAGAAATAGAGAAAGAGAAAGCCCCGGTGGGAATTCTGCTCCCAATGCTTATCAGTAGAAATGGAGACGTTATCTACATGTATCTCTGCAAGCGGGAATAAAAATGGATAAGACTAGAGTGAATTAGAGTGATCATTTGAGAATGCGGGGTTTGTTGGTATCAAAGGGTATCATCCAGAATTGGTCAGATATTCCAAAGCCATAGAGTACCCTAAAACATAAAAGAGCCAAAGAAAGGAATCCAATTAGACAGCTGAAATTAACCAGAATGCAATCTGAGAAAGCCTTTCAAACATCGCATATCCCATCGCACCTTTTAGGACAGAGAAAAATAGAACATAAAATATGTAGCCCCAAAATAAAAGAAGCAATTAAAACGAGTTTCCCCTACTATGAGGAAACATAATAGGCAGTTTCACTCACATTATGTGGAAAATTGGTTAGAGGTCATTGAGTTAGTCAAATTATATGCAAGTAAATTAAAGAAATCATATGACGGCTACGCAAAGATATTATATAGTAAGTCAAAAGAGAAATACTTAGCCAAAAAAAAAAAATTCAAGACCCATTTTCAAATGAAAAATTTTTGTTAAAGTCCACAAATGTTTCAAGCTCGAGGAAGGTTTAAACTTTTATATAAATTCAATAAAATGGAACCAAAATGTATGTAACAAAACAAAACAATGAGATGAAATGGAAGACTTAAAATAGAGTGAAACAGATTGAAGACAAATATATCACAGCTATAAACAGCACAGGACAGAACAGATATAGCCGTTGCCATTTTTTTTTTAAACATGGACAAAAGCTACAAATAATTTAAATGACTGCAGAAGAAAAAAAGGTGATTAAAAGAATAGTAAGATGATAGTGGTTCCTGAGGACAAAATTTCTTTCAGGACTGATGCACTTAAAGTAAAATATGTAACAAATATTAAAGAAAGTACATTCACATTACCCTTGATGAAATAGGTTCCAGAAATGAGGTAGTTACAGATAAACATTTGAATTTTATTCCAGGTAAAATTAATATGTAGTCATTTGTTCATCAGTGCATTTGTAATTATGAAGTTACATTTTCTTGGCATTGGAATAAAATGCGGAAGACACACACTTACAACCCTGTACGAATGTATTCATGCACACTGATGAAAACCGAGCAGTCGAAGAAATAACTAAAATACCTACATATTTTGATAAATGTAAGTGAGAAAATATAAGCTGCTGGGTCAATAAACAGAGGGATGACAGAGCTTTAGAAAAAGTTCAAGGTAAGATTATCGAAAATATAAAAATTATTCAAAATGGGAAGAGAAACATTTCTAGGAAACAAACAAAAGGTGTAAAGGCCCTTCAACAAGAAAGGAATTGACTTTTGGAAAATTTTTTTAACTTTCCACCCTGTAATAAATCACCATTACTTACTTAATTTATTTCTATATCAATATACAACAAGATTGAGTCTACTCTTTGCAAACAGCTCTATTTAAGTCACTTAACCTATAGAAGAAATAGTAACAGAGTGCTACCAAATCTTTCTCCAAAGTAGTTGTGCCTATTTATTTAAGTTCCCATCAACGGTATCTTGGAACTCTCTTTTCCTCATAATCAGATGTGTGTCTCACTGTTATTGTAGTTTGCATTTTCTCACTTTTGACTGTGAAATCCAATTAGACGATTCTCTTTGAGTTCAGATAGTAATGATAAAACCATATTTTTAAACAAACCAGAATAGTAATCTGCAGGTACATAGTCAAAACATCGAGAAAAAGGGGGAACTTCTTTTATATCAACTCTAAGTGCCAAAAGTATAAGAGACAACAACCCCCATATCCAGGAGTTCAGTTTCAATTCTCCAGAATTCTGTGTGTTGTAGGTTAATAAACCTGAGTCAATAATGGAAAACCATTAACCAGCTGTTTTGGCTTCTGTAAATTGCTTTGCAAATGCATCTCCCCATTCACTGTTCTAACTGTCTGGTAACCGCTAAAACATTGAGATAGAAGCCTATACAGTTCCCTGTTAGAGTTCCCAGAAGGGGTTAACTGCCCGTCTCACCCCTGTAACTTCGCCTGCTTGCTAAAATAGTTAACGTAGATTGCAGTGAGCTCTCACCCTAGCTGTTTGGAGCTGATTAAAGCAAGGTCAACGTGCAAGAAGTCACATAACTGCTGTCCTACGGTGTCTGAGGTGTCTAACTATAATTGGTCATTTCAAGGCTCACTTAAGACAAAGAACCTTGAAGCAATAGGCCCCCGCTAAAGGTACCACCTATGTAATTGGCTACGAAGAAATGTTGTGAATTATAATTGGTTAACTAATTGATGATGTACCCTAACTTGCTAAAATCCATGTAAGCCCACTGCTGCCTTTGTTCGGGGCCATTTCCTGCACTGTCTCCTTAAGATCAGGAGATCAGGTTTGGCCCAGCCATAAAATAAAATTCTGCCTCACTGCTACTTGACGTCTGGTGGTCTTTCTTACAGCAGCCTGTTTCACTGTGGTGCTTTGCTAATCTGACAACATAAACATCGTATTAGAATATTTTTGCTTTTATCATATACTAAGTAAAAAGATTCCAGCAGCTTCTTGCCAACAGTTGACCAATTTCGGGGACTCTTTCAATGATTTTGTTAGAATTCATCTCTTTCTAGCTTCCTGCATCTGTCTCAGAGGCTGCTGGAACTGACATGAGCAAAGGCAGGCGTTTTGCTGGGTTTCCAAAGTGGAGGCGTAGTCTCAACTAGAAAACTCTCACATTCAAAACTGATAATCAGAAGAAAGACCTACTGAATCTTGAGCCAGCTCACGGAAAGGGGGAAGCTGACACACTAAGCACCGAAGGAAACAGTGAGCCAATACCAAATAATACCAGGGGCTAGGAAACCCAAGATGGAGGCACTAGCAAATATGTCTGGTGAGGACACACTTCCTGGCTCATAGAGAGCCATCTTTTTGCTACATCCTCACACATTCGAAGAGCAAGGGGTTGGCTTTTTAAAAAGATGGGCAGATCAGTATGGAATAAGAGAAAGCTCAGTATAAAAAGATTGGAATGATTAAGGAGCTAAGCCACTGGATTTCTTTATAAGCAGGTCTTTTTTCAACTTGCAATAGAAAAATCATCAAATCTTTTAAGCAGCGAATGACATGATTCTTTTTGTTTTGTAAGGAGATCATATTTTTGTGTTGTGTGTTCATCGATTTGGAAGTGTCTAAAGTAGAACTGGAGAGAATAGCTTGGTAACATTTGCATCGCTTATGTGACGATGACACTTGACTTTGATGATGTTAGAATTCATTAAGAGAAGTCAATACTTTTGTTATACTTCAAACACAAAATGGCCAAGTGTACTGAAGGATTGGAAGTGAATAGTGATGAAGAAGGAGGACTTGAACATGACATTTAGGTTTCTTTCCTGAGTATCTGGTGTCTGCACTGAGGAAATCTCACTCTGCTCAGGTAAGGGGTTTTTGAGCAGAGAGTAGCTTTGAGGTGAAGAAACTCAGAAGTTTATTTTGAGACATATAAGGGGATATTTAAAAGAGGGAGTTCACTATAAATAATCAAGAGATACCACACAGGCAGCCGAATATAGCAGTCTCTGGATGAGAACTTGGCGATAAAGATATAATTGTGTGAACCACTGGCATAAAAATGACACTAAAACTCAAGGTTGAGCTTAAGAATAACAGGGGGAAGAATGTCAAGAGAGAAAAGTAAGAAGATTGGAGTCAAAGGAGGAAACAGTGAGTGAAGGGTTAAAAGCAAACTATTAGATAACAGGAAAACCTTGAGAATGTATCAGTTCAATTTTTTTAATGTTTATTCATTTTTGAGGGAGAGAGAGACAGAGCACAAGTAGGGAAGGGGCAGAGAGAGAGAGAGGGAGATGCAGAACCGAAACAGGTCCCAGGCTCTGAGCTGTCAGAGCCTGATGCGTGGCTCAAACTCATGAACCATGAGAAAATGACCTGAGCTAAAGCCAGACAGTTAACTGACTGTGTCATCCAGGCACTCCAGAGAAAGTATCCATTCCAAAGGCAAGGGGAAAGAGTGCCTCAAACAACATAAAATAGTCATATAGTTAAATACTGAAGAGTTTACTTAGTTACAGACAAAGTAGTGTCCTCTGGAAACTTCGACTAAAAATACTGTAGTAGAATAACCACAAGAATAGACATTACACATATATTATGATATTGTGGGTAGAGAAACACGGTAGGGAATATAAATGACTTAAATTCTTCATCTTTTATAGGATATCAGAAGAAAAGTCTACAAAGGATCCATCTAAACTTGAGAACATAATTATTGAAAGTTATGACAATGACTCCCAATACATCTAAATATAGTGATGTATGCAAGAAATATTGGGGGTGAAGACTTCAGGAAGTGTAAGATGCGTAGAAGGAAGTAAGTGGTCTCTATTCCACCTTCTTTTTCAGTAAAACACCAGAGGCAAAATAACTTACTAATATACCACAACGGTTTTCTGGAATCGACTGTCTTGTTTAAATTCCACCTCTACTATTATTGGCAATGTAAATCTGGCAGTTATTAAACTTCAGCATGCCTCACGTTCTTCATTTATAAAAGTAATGCCTGCCTCACAAGGTTGTAGTAAAAAGTGAAAGGAATTAATCTATGCAAAACACACAAGAAAAACTCCATCGTATTATGAATGTTTGTTATTCTTATACTATCTGAAGTTGACAAATCAACTTAATTATGGCATATCAAACAGAAAAACAACAAAATACCAATTATCTAACCATGATTTTTCCAATCACTATGGGAAAAAATAACTCTCTCTCTCTCTCTCTCTCTCTCTCTCTCACACACACACACACACATACACACACACAGAGCAATGGAAAACAGAGATTATCAGTCTGACAAGAGAGAAAAGAATGGAAGCATTAGGAATGAATTATAATAAAAATGAAATTATAGAAAAACCTCCATATATGAATTATATCAATAAAAAGAAATAGGAGTCTGTGTCATTGTCTTATCCAAAAGGCACACAGACTCCAGAACCATGAAAATTCTAAGAAAGAGGAACATTTTATAAAAATAAAATTACCAGTCTACATAAACCAGCAAAGTCACTTACAAATGTAATGATAAATATAATGTTAAAATACCTAAGACATAGAAGGAGTTAAGATGGTGGAGAAGTAGGGGTACCTGGATTTTCCTCGTCCCTCAAACACAGGTATATGAAGGTTAGATTACTGGGAACAGTGGGAGTGGGAGAAGGCTCTCCACAGTTGGAGAGAGACAGCTTGGCAGGATCAAGGTGCATGTGTGTGAGTCGGGGGAGATAAAATGGCACAGCTATGGGGGAGAGGGAACCTTGTCTGTAGAGAGACAAAAGGGAGAGAAGGAGAAAGGGGGGGTCAAAGTGCAGCATCAAGTTGGCACAAGTGGAAACCTCTCTGGAACATGGACTGAAGAGTGAGAAGTACTTAGTGTCCCAGTTTTTTGTTGCAAAGAGCCTTTGGAGCTGAAACTCTGAGGTTTTGGAAGTGCGTGACTTTCTCTGCAGTGGAGCCTTGGCAGGCACATGTAGGGAGGAGGTAGCTGGCTCTGGTGTGCATAGCATGGTGTACCAATCTCTGCAGAGCACTGGGAGAGAACAGTCCCCTTCCTGGAGTACTTTGGGAAGAGGGTTTATTGCCTCCCCAAAGACAAAACATGTTGCAGGTGCCAGCCAAAGGTCTTTCATCAGCAGTAGATCCCCAAAGTGCAGGGTTCTTTAATGTGGGTTTTGAACCCCAGCCATGCACCGAGGAGAAGATGCAGGAGAATTGTGGTGCAAGGCTGACTGCCCGCATTCTGTGAGGGCTGTCTGAGCAGTGTGTGTTGAGATCCCTGGTACAGGGAGGAGAAATTGGGATGACACCATTTTCCCCCCAACACCAACACGGTGGGACTTCAGACAGCAAAACAGCAGCCCCGCGTGGAGGCAGGACACACTTACACCAAATGCCACGCCTCCATGCCTGGCAACTGTTTCTTTACCGGAGCAAGACTGACTCATCAAACACAGCCAGGCTCTTCTCCAGACCAGCTCGGCCACTAGCCCCAGGCACCAACAAACAACTCTTTCTATTTTTTGTCTTTTTTTCCTCCTTCTTCTTTTTGTTTTTTGGAATCAGGCTCATAGTTTCTGACTTGTTTTTTTGTCATTTCTCATTATATATATATATATATATATAAAATATTTTAACAGGTTTTTTATTCTATTCTTTTTTCTTCTACTTTTCTCCTTCTTCTTCTTTTCTTTTCTACTTTCTTGGATTCAGCCTTATACTTTTTCGATTCACTCTTTGGCTTTCTTTTTTTCCCGTTCCCTCTTCTCTCTTCATGGGATCAGGACTTAGCTCACTTCTTTATTTTTCCAGGGTTACATCAACAAACATATAAAAGCACACCTAGTTAAAGGTCCAAAGACTCCACCACTGCAAGCAAGGAGGAGCTCCTTAGAGGACTGACCATATCAGCAGAGGGCACGCAACATAAACCAGAGACACTACCCATTGTGCCAGGTCCTAGGCAGTGTATGTCCCCATTTTAATACACTAGTACTCTCAGGTGCAGGACACATAAAAGCTTTTAAAACACCCTAAAGACAAAATTTAGCCCAAAGGACAAGATGTAGGAACTCTCCCCAAAGGAAAGGTCATGAAGAAATCACAGCCAGAGACTTGTTCAAAACAGATATAAACAATATATTTGATCAAGAATTTAGAACAACAGTCATAAGACTAATAGCAGGGGTTGAAAAAAGCACAGAAGACACCAGAGAAACTCTTGCTGCAGAGATCAAAGACCTAAAAACTACTCAGGAGGAATTTAAAAACGCTACAGCTGAGATGCAAAATAAACTAGATGCAGTGGCAACACGGAATGAAGAAGCAGAGGAGAGAATAGGTGAAATGGAAGATAAAATTATGGAAAATAATGAAGCTGAACAAAAAAAGGGGAAAGGATATTATTAGATCATGTGGGGAGAGTTAGAGAACTAAGTGATTCCATGAAATGAAACAATATTCATATCATAGGAGTCCCAGAAGAAGAGTTTGGACAAGGGGCAGAAGGTTTATTTGAACAAATTATGTCTGAGAATTTTCCTAATCTAGGGAAGGAAACAGGCATCCGAGTCCAAAGACACAGAGAACACTTCTCAAAATCAACAAAAACAGGTCAACATCACGAACTACCATAGTGAAATTTACAAAATATAAACATAAAGAGAGAATTCTGAAAGCAGTTAGGGACAAATGGGGCTTAATCTACAAGGAGAGACACATAAGGGTAGTAGCAGACCTGTCCACTGAAACTCGGCAGGTCAGAAGGAAGTGGCAGGAAATATTTGATGCGCTAAATGGGAAAAATATGCAGCCACGTATATTGTTTATTCGGCAAGGCTGTCATTCAGAATAGGAGGGATAAAGAGTTTCCCAGACAAACAAAAGCTGAGGCGTTTGTGACCACTAAACAAGCCCTGCAAAAAATTCTAAGGGGACTCTCTGACTGGAAAGCAGCAAAGACAACAAAGGACCAGACACATCACAACACACACAAAACCTACAGACACCACAATGGCACTAAATTCCTATCTTTCAATAATCACTCTCAATTTTAAGGGACTAAATGCCTCAATCCAAAGACATAGTGTACCAGAATGGATAAACAAACATAACCCATCTATATGCTGCGTACCAGAGACTCGTTTTAGACCTGTGGACACCTTCAGATTTAAAGTGAGGTTATGGGGAACCATCTATCATGCTAATGGACATCAAATGAAAGCTGGAGTAGCCATACTTGTATCAGACAAACAAGACTTTAACACAAAAACTGTAGCAAGAGATGAAGAAGGGCATCATATCATAATTAAGGGGTCTAACCATCAAGAAGAGCTAACAATTGTAAATATTTATGTCCCCAAATTGGAACCACCCAAATATATAATCACAAACAAACACATTCATTGATAATAATACCATTATTATCGGAGACTTTAATACTCCATGTAGAGCAATGCACAGATCAGCTAAACACAAAATCAACAAGGAAAGACACACTGGACCAGATGGACTTGATAGATATATTCAGAACATTTCATCCTAAAGCAGCAGAATATACATTTGTCTCAAGTGTGCATGGAACATTCTCCAGAACAGATCACATATTGGGTCAAAAATCAGCCCTCGACAGGTACGAAAAGACTGAGGTCATACCATGCATGTTTTCAGATCACGATGCTGTTAAATTTGAAATCAGCTACAAGAAAAATTTGGAAAGTCCTCAAATATACAGAGGTGAAAAACGTCCTACTGAAGAATGAATGAGTTCGCCAAGAAATTAAAGAAGAAATTAAAAAATATACGGAAGCAAATGAAAATGAAAACACGACAGTGCAAACCCTTTGGGATGCAGCAAAGGCAGTCCTATGAGCAAAATACATTGCAATTCAGGCCTATGTCAAGAAGTAAGAATCCCAAATATACAACCTATATTACACCTAAAGGAGCTAGAAAAGGAGCAGCAAATAAAGCCAAAATCCAGCTGAAAAAAGGAAATAATAATGATTAAAGCAGAAATAAACAACATAGAAACAAATAACAACAACAGGACAGATCAATGAAACTAAATGCTGCTTCTTTGAAAGAACAGACAAAATTGATAACCCCCTAGCCAGACTTATCAAAAGGAAAGGAGAGGACCCAAATAAATATAATCATGAATAAAAGAGGAGAGATCACAACTAATACCACAGAGATACAAACATTTAGAAAAGAAAACCATGAAAACTTATATGCTAACACATTGGACAATCTAGAAGAAAAGGACAGATTCCTAGGCCCCCACACACTACCAAAACCCAAACAGGAGGAAATAGAAAATTTTAACAGGCCAGTAACCAGCAAAGGAATTAAATTGGTTATCAAAAAATCTCCCAACAAATAAGAGTCTTGGGCCAGATGGCTTCCCAGGGGAATTCTACCAGACATTGAAAGAAGAGTTAATACCTATTATCCTCAAAGTGTTCTGAAACATGGAAATAAAGATTCCAAACTCATTCTCTGAAGCCAGCATCACCTTGATTCCAAAAACAGACCAAGGAGAAATATAGGCCCAAATCCCTGATGAACATGGATGCAAAAATTCTCAACAAGATTCTAGCAAATTGAATTCAACAGTATATTGAAAGAATTATTCACCGTGACCAAGTGGGATTCATTTCTGGGCTCCAGGGTTGGTTCAATATTCACAAACCGATCAACATGAAATACCACATTAATAAAAGAAAGGATAAGAAGCATAGATCCTTTCAATAGATGCAGAAAAAGCATTTGACAGAATACGGCATCCTTTCTTGATAAAACACCCCCAAGAAAATAAAGATAGAAGGAACATTCCTTAACATCATAAAAGCCACAAAAGGCCCACAGCTAATATCATACTGAACGGGGAAAAACTGAGAGCTGATCCCCTAAGGTCAGGAACACAACAGGGATGTCTACTCTTACCACTGTGGTCAACATAGTCCTGGAAGTCCTAGCCACAGCAATCAGACAGCAAAAAGAAATAAAAGACAAAATGGCAAAGAAGAAGTCAAACTTTCACTCTTTGCAGATGATGTGATACTATTCATGGAAAACCTAAAAGACTTCATTGAAAAACTCTGCTAGAACTGATCCATGAATTCAGCAACGTCACAGGATATAAAACCAATGTATAGAAACAGGTTGTATTTCTATCCACCAATAATGAAGTAGCAGAAGGAGAAATCAAGTAATCGATCTCATTTACAATTGCACAGAAACCACAAAATACCTAGGAATAAACCTAACCAAAGAGGTAAAAGATCTGTATGCTGAAAACTATAGAAAGCTGATGAAAGAAATGGGAGAAGAGACAAAGAAATGGAAAAACTTACCATGCTCATGGATTGGAAGGGAAAATATTGTTAAAATGTCTATACTACCCAAAGTAATATATATATTCAATGCAATCTCTATCAAAATATAACACCCGTATTTTTCATAGAGCTAGAACAAATAAGACCCCAAATAGCCAAAGTAATTTTGGAAAAAAAAAATCTGGAGGCATCACACTTCCAGACTTTAAGCTGTATTACAAAGCTGTAATCATCAAGATAGCATGGTATTAGCACAAAAACAGACACATACATCAATGGAATAGAATAGAGAACCTAGAAATGGACCCACAAACATATGGTGACTAATCTTCAGTGAAGCAGGAAAGAGTATCCTATGGAAAAAAAGACAGTCTCCCAAGTAAACAGCGCTGGACAAACTGGACAGCGACATGCAGAAGAATCATCTTCAACCACTTTCTTACACCATACATAAAAATAAATTCAAAATGGATGAAAGACCTAAACATGAGACAGGAAACAATCAAAATTCTAGAGAGGAAGATAGGCACCAACCTCTTTGACCTCAGCCACAGCAACATTTTATTTGATGTGTCTCTGGAGGCAAGGGAAATAAAAGCAAAAATAACCTATTGGGACTTCATCAAGATAAAATGTTTCTACAAAGCAAAGGAAACAATCAACAGAATGAAAAGGAATGGGAGAAGATATTTGCAAATGATCTATCAGATAAAGGGCTAGTATCCAAAGTCAAAGCATTAGTAATCTAACATTTGATTTCAAAAATCTAGGAAAAAAACACTACATCTCACTCAAGACAGGGAAGAATGTAAATAATAATAACATTAATGAAATAGAAACAAACATACAGTAGGGCATAGCAAATCCAAAAATTATTTTTGAAAGCAATATAAAAGTAATTAAAACCCAGCAAGATTGTCCAAGATGATAAGGAAATAGAAACTAAGCTACCAATATCAGGAATTAAAAAAGAGACAAAACTATAGATCCTTAGTACAATTCAAAAATTACAAAAATATGAACTATTATAGAGTAACGAATTTGGCAATTAGTATGAACAAATTTTTAAAAACTAATTTCTGTAATCATAAAATTTACTATTATGTCACAAAAAGATCTAAATCAAGCAAATAGCTCTTTATTGAAATAACTTAATCTGCTTTTTAACATTTATTTATTTATTTATTTATTTATTTTGAGGGGGAGAGAGAGAGAGTGTGCACGAGTGGGGGAGGGGCAGTGAGAGGGAGAATCCTAAGCAGGCACCTTGCTGTCAGTACAGAAGCTGATGTGGGGCTCAAACTCACAACCCATGAGATCACGGCTTCAGCTGCCCCTTTAATCTCTTTTTATGAAATTCCTTCAATGAAAATTGAAAGTCTGGATGGACTCAGAGATGATTTTTTTTTCAAAATCTTAAGAAAGATACAAAACCACTAACAATCATTCTAGAGAACAGAATAATAGAAAATGCTATTCTCACCAAAACCTGGTGAGAATATTTTAAGAAAGAAATATGATAGGTATCTCTGTTACAAAGTTGCAAAAATCCTAAACAAAATAATAGCAAATTGACCTTAGTAATATATAAAAGGAACAAATGTAGTTTTTTCTGCAAGAGTAATTTACTGTATGAACAAATAGAGTCGAAAAATTGTATCATCATCTCCAAAGTTCCAGAAAGTATTTTAGAGCCCCCATATGATTTTTGTGGTAAAACTGTTAGCAAATTATGGATGGAAGGCAACTTCTTTGCTCTGATAAAGAGTATCTACAAAAGTCCTTCATCAAACATCATGCAAAATAGAGAATTGCAGGGTTTCTACCCTGAGAACATGAGTGACTTGATGGTACCCACTCTCACACAATATAGCACATTGCAATGGAAGTGCCAATTGGAACAATAAGGCAAGAAAACAAAAGGTTAAACTTTTTTTGAAAAAAGAAAAAAAAAGGATAGAATAACATTATCACTATTGACATATGTTATATGGTCAGGAACATACATATATATATATACACCAAAAAGATAAGGATGTCCATAACTGCCTCACTCATAAAGCCCAACACACCAAGTATCTATATCCAAATAACGAAATGTTATAAAACAATGAGAATTTTTTAAAAATGTACTTATTTGCAGACACATGAAAAAATTTTACCAAGATAATGTTTGGGAAAAGAAGCCAGACACAAGAAGCAAAATGTTGTCTCCTTTACACAAGTGAAAAATGGTAGACAATCCAGTTGGGATAGTGATTACCCCCGCCCTGGGCAGTGTCTGGGAAGGGCCCAGGGGGGCTTCTAGACTGCTCGTGATATTCGCAATGTTGTGTTCCATGTAATGAGCAGGAAGATGAAAATTCATCAGACCGCACTTTTGCTTCCCTCACTCTTCTACATGTGGGTTGTCATTTAATAGAAAGTTTACTTAAGTTAATATTTTATAATGAAATATTCCCATTGATGTTGAAGCAATAAAAAGTTGCTTCTCTCATCTATATCAGGTTATAATTTTATGAAAGTAGTAGCCATGCCATTAGAGAAAGAATCAATAACAAAAAAAATTAGACGGGAGAAAACAACAAAGGTTGTTTTTTGTAGTTGCTATGATTTTATGCTTAGAAAACAGAAAATTCATTGGAAAAACTTTTGGGAGTAATAAAAGCCGTGCAATAATCAGGCTGAGAACAAAACTGTAATATAACAATATAAAATAATTTTCTGCCTGAAAGTTACAAAGTAAAAGTGTATAATGAAAGAAGAGACCCTATTAAAAATAGCAGCTAACATCTACGTTGCTTAGGAACAAAATTAAAATTAACGATCATTGTGCAGAATATTTTTATGAATGAAATAAGACTCCATACGCTTACACATTCTATCATAGATCATCAGGGAAATTTGTGTCACCCAGAGATAGCACCGAGACATTTTTTTCTCCCCATGGATTACTCGCAGCGAAACACGGGAGTTTAGGTTATGGACTCCACGTCCTTCAGGATGTTTCTCAGCCTCCTCCTCCTAACATTATAAATGGAGTGTTCGCAGATTACAAATTAATTCTTAAGTCATACTTAGTGAAACATCATTAGGAATGCTAACTTGTTACAATAAATGGCATCCCAAAGCCAAATATGAATGATTTCTGATATGCTTATTCTTACCCTGCTCCCCCTCATTAGTGGAGGTAATTAAGAGTTGGCTGCAAATACAAAACATTCATTAACGTCTCTTATTATCCTTGCTCCCTCTCCTTATGGAGACTAATGTGCAACTTCTGGCGCCTTTTCATATCCGTTTGCCTCCGTGTTTGTGAATTAAACTTTCTGGGAGTTACCTCTCATTTCTCTGGGGTTAAAGGGAAAGCGAACCAGATGTAGTCCAAAAGGGAGGTAACGGAGGCACCGGGGCTCTGGAATATTTGCTTTAGTTCAAGAAAATGTTAGTGGAATGCAGTTACCTCTCTGTTCTGGAGAGTCATAGCTTGTGAGAAAACATCTAGTGTACTTATTTTTGGATTTTAGGTCAATGTGGATTCAAAACTTACCTTTTATTCGTGAATGCTTCTCCCTAAGGTCTCTAAATGAAATGACATTTAAATCATTATGTAAATATAATGCAAGACTAATATGTAAGTAATTATAGCCATTTGGGGATGGCAAAGGATCTAAGGGGTTCAGCTTTTGAAATTTTTCACTATGATAAAAAATCAACTCTCCCAATTATTAGGAAAACCTAAAGAGTTTTGAAAATACCATTATGGTAAGTGTTAAACATTTTAGTCAATGACACAGTGTTAAAAAGTTGATTTCAAACAGTGGCACGATTCTTATGCTTAATTTTTGAAATTAAAGTATCTGCTCTCCTCTGCTAATATATTGGATGAAGCAATGCAGGTAGGATGGTTGTATCCATGGATAGCATAGTGCTGGCCCTAATAATTAGTTGAATGAATGAATAAATGAAGGAATGAAACTTCAAAGGCCAATTAACATTCAGTGATGTTAAAGTGTCGATGCCTTTTTGAGCAATAAAACGAATCCCTAGCATGGAACTTTAGGGCCCAAATTCCCAGCTGTCTGTCCCCTAATGATTGATATTTCCTTGTCTGAACTGATTCTAGTTGAATGAAATTCCCTTATGGAGTTGAATACCCCCAGGGTATACTTAATCCTCCCAGGAAGGGCTCATTTGTCTTCTCTGGCATAAACACTTAATTACCCAAATCTGTTTGCCTTTTCTGGCCTGTCATAAGTATAGAAATTGTTCTGCATATTTAAAAAAAATTGTCTTTACCTTAATTCTTCTTGGTGAGCAATTTAGAATTTTTACAATGAAATTAGAAAGAGAGAACTTGCACAAATGCCCATATAGTAATTTTAAAAGCAATATGGACAAAGGTATAGTGGCCTCCCTTTCCAAAGATTAGTTGGGTGACAGTGCCAATAAGATTGAAAAGCTCATCTTGAGTCTATTTTACACTGCATTGGTTTTGACACAGATATCTTCACTTATTACTTAAATAAAGTCTGAGATAGAGAAACAAAAAAACTAAAAAACACCTAACTATAATACCGAGTAACAGTGGTTTTTTTTGGGTTTTTTTTTTTAGCGTTTTTATTTTGTTTTTTGAGAGACATAGAGACAGAGTGTGAGCAAGGGAAAGGCAGAGAGAGAAGGGGACACAGAATCCGAAGCAGGCATCAGGCTCTGAGCCATTAGCACAGAGCCCGACGCAGTGCTCGAACTCACACAGCGTGAGATCATGACCTGAGCCAAAGTCGGTTGCTTACCCGACTGAGCCACCCAGGCGCCCCCGAGTAACAGTGTTCTAATGGAAGCCAAAGACACATAAGGGATCAGAGAAGAAGGTGAGTTTTAGACAGAAGAGAATATATTTACAGGAAAACAAATTCTAAGGTTTAAAAAAACAGATTTAAGCACATTTTTCTGGAAATTTTATTTTAGTCTTATTAAAATGCTTTAATTTTCCAATTAAAAGTCAACTGCAGAATAAAATCATGAGCTCATTCTTTTATTCCATATATGTTTTGAATATGCGCAGAGTCAGACTGAGTATTTATGGTGGTGATCACATGTATTTGTTTTAAGCGTAATTGAAGAGTACATTGTCCAGTGGAAGGCGTCTGACAGATTAGATATTTTGCAATAATTTTCTGTGACTTATAAGAATGAGTTTGCTTTTCTAACTTTCTTCAAATTCTTCACCATCCGTGCTTTAAATTCTTTATTTTCTTATGGAGAATCTTGACCACGATTCTCATGGGAATGTGAGAATAAAATTTATTATGTATAATTTATCATTCCTGCTACTCTTTAAATTTTCGCAACTATGTTTCCAAATTCACTGTAAATATTGCCACTAAAATAATAGAATGGTCTCTAAAACAGAAGGCTGGGACAGATAATACCAAGTTTAAAAGGGCCCACTGCTTTCGGAGGAAAGTCAAAGGCCTTAGAATAATACTCACGATTTTCAGAATTCCAAACGAAACCTACTTTTGCAGCCTTTTGTACTACAACATCAATCCATCCTAGGCTCCGTTGAAATACATTGCTCATGCTTTTCTCAAAAAAGAGTAGAGCAGAGAAATGATGGGGGAAAATAAAAAGGATCTGAGAGCAAAGTGAAAAAAAATAATAATAACTCTATGTCTCTTAAAAATAATATGTTATATATTAATTATACTTCATTAACAAATAATAACATTTTTAAATGTAGTAGTTCTCATTCTGTGAAACAGATGAGTCATTTTCAATTCATAATTTTATGGCCAAATGGACTTCTCAGCTCTTGTTCATTACAGACAAATGTGTGGGCTAGATGGACAGACTTTGGAAGTCATAGTCATGATATGGTTTATAGAATTGTCAGATCAAGCAAGGAATATTCCACAAAATATTAACTTTAAATTGGGTTACTTCTTTCCACATGAAACTTATTGTACATACAATTTTTTGTTATATAACAAATTGAATTTGATAAGCTTCTACACCATTTCTCATGTGAATTCTAATTCTAATGAAATCTAACGGTAAGCATTTGGAATGCATGTACTGTCAGGGAGAGTACTAGAATATAGACAAGAGGTAAAAGACTCAAGTTTTCAAATCCTCTCTCTACCATTGATGATTTAAAGAAATCACATAACATTTCTTGGCCACTGTTCCCACCAATTTTCTTTTTCTAAAATTTTTTAATGCTTATTTATTTTTGAGACAGACAGAGCATGAGCGGGGCAGGGGAAGAGAGAGAGGGAGACACAATCCTAAACAGGCTCAGGCTCTGAGCTGTCAGCACAGAGCCTGAGGCGGGGCTCTAACCCAGGAACCTTGAGTTCATGAGCTGAGCCAAGCAGAAGTCAGATGCTTCAATGACTGAGCCACCCAGGTGCCACTCCCCAAAATTTTAAATAAGGAGTCTATTTGAAATCTGAGTTTCCAATTTCATCTCCATGAAACCACCAAGGCTCTGGCTTAAGTGTACCTAGCATCACCTGGAAAACAATTAAAAGTGTAGAACTCTTCTCACCCTCAACATTCTGCCTGAATAGTTCCAAAAAGATGCGTGGGTCGATGAATTTTAAGTAGGAAGCCTTGGGCATTTGGCAGAGATAGTCTAACCAGGATACTGAGAAATATCTTCTAAAGTTTTGCCTGGATGCCTCAAAAGCCATGGTAAGCGATGAGGTTCTGGGGTCCTCAACTTCCATTTATCTGTCTTGTATTTGGGGCCCCTTAAGTTTCCCCCTAACTAATGAACTGGTCATTGAACCTCATGTTTCATATCATTCTCAGACGAAAGGCAGAAAAATTCAGTTATACAAATAATTATGTAGCACAAATCACTACTCCCATTCATTGTTTGGATCCCTCATCTGGAATGTTTCAAAAAGAACACTAATTTATTTTGAATAAATAGAAAGTGTGAGAGCCAAGAAAGAAAACTATTGACTTGCTATTTAGTTTAAGTCTAATTGGCTTTTTGATTGGTTGTCATTAGCATTTTGATTTCATAACCTTGGGCATTTATAGGCTTAGTTTCCTGTGTGCTACGTAGGCCTCCATGGTATTCGAGCCACCTCAGTCTGATGGCCTTCTATTCAAATAATTTAACAGTCTTTACTCTTAAATATTTTAATTAAAACAGTAGCAATCTCTCAATTATGGCAGTATCATATAGAATTTCAACTTGAGAATTTTTAGTTTCTCTGTTTATTTTGCTCAAATACGTAAAATGATTTGCTACATGAGAAGACTGATGTTTTTCCATAGTAATTACTTATTATGCTGATATTATTGTGTCTCAAATTTTCTTACAGGACATAAAATGTACTTAAATGAGTTATCAACTACAGTTTCGAACATAAGACATCAATACTTATGATTAATAATGCCTTCTAAGAATTATTTTTCACTGTATTCCTTTTAAATGATTCTTATTCTGTCTGTACTAAGAATATTATACACAATATTCTGGTCGCTAGTGGCAGACTTTTGAAACATCTTTCTCCTATTCCATTTTACAGCACAGGCATAAAGGCGACATATTATTTGATTTCATATTTTGGAAGAATAAAAACTAAGCCTATTAGTAATCCCGTTAATTATCAGTAGTTGATCACAAACGAATGTAATGTGATTTTGAAATTCTTAGTTTGCTCTAATAGAATATTCAGTTTTCTAACTTTGTGCAATATACATTATAGTAAAGTTTGACCCTTTAGATATTTATTGATTGATTTCTATAAATGATTCTGCTGTGGTTTTAAGTGTCTCATGCCATGTAGAGCATTGAGTAGTAGGAACTGTTAGCTTGAAGGGATGGCATGGCCGTTACTAGTGTCAGAAAAGGAGTCTAGTCACATTCCTGGCTCTGCAGTCAAGAAAATATCAGTAATATCTAGATTATCAAAGTAAAATCAGAAACACAAGCATCGTGATTATGGGTGACAGAAGTACAGTGAATGGAGAAATTAATAACTTTTTCCAGCCTTAAATATTTCTAACTAGAATCTTTATATATCTCACTATAAAACACTCCATTGTTTATGCTTTTAGAGTGCTTTCCTCGTCAAAGGAAGAGGAGCAGAATATGCCTCGGGCATAAGGATTATTTGGGGCTGATGATTTTTGGGAGGCTGCAGACACCGGAGATTCCTTTTCTGTGAAGGAACTTTCCATGTATAAAGGATGTCTCCATTGTTAAGCGTCTCCCTCCCGCTACCAGGAAGAGAAAAAATAACTAAATCTCCACACACTTTTACTTTTCCTCCCCTATAAAAGCAATAATGAAGGATTAGATGGTTGAACTGTTTTAATTTCCATAACATCTGTGACAGTGTAAGCGAACTTCAGCCAGCTATCTTTAACATGGCAGCTTCCTCGGCAGCACACAATCATGTGAAGAGTTTATATGTTCCTCGAGTTGTCTGCCACATTGAAGACAGATCCGACAACTTATGCAATTAGTAGATTTGAAACATAATAATAAACATTACATCCCAGAGAAAAAATATAAGAAGGAAATTATATGGGCAGATATACATTTCCCTTGACATAGATCCCAAAATATCAGATATCGTCCCGTGGTGAGGGAGGGCGGGGGACAAAATTATTTAATCGGTAGCTCTGAGGACTAAGAAACATAAAAAACATGTGACTGTTAACCATTAGCATTTTGTTTTGTCAGATAATCTCAGAGTTTCTTCCTGTGAAAAAAGGAATAGTTTAGTCTAATGGGTAGCGCAAGAGCAGCTTCAACAGATTTTTAACTTAGGAGTAACTACATAAACCAGACCTTGCACCCAGAGAGCAAATGCTCCATTTCAGCAGCATGATAAATAATGAAATAGGTTATTAAGACACAACTGATCTCATCTCTTCATCCAGCTTCATAATACAAGAGCAAAGGGACAAATAATGCTAACGACTTATAGGAAATTTAAAACTCCTAAAAGGAAATAGAGTACATAAATGAGCACAGTACTATAAATCTGTGGAGCTCACAGCCACGGGGGAAATCACGGAGAGCAGTTGCTGAGAGAGATTTAAAGGGGACTTGCAAGTTCCTTGTGAGCAGGCCGGGGTCCAACAGCGGGTAAAGCAAGGGGATCAACAAAAAGTTAACTCAGTGCCTCCAGCCCTCAGGCTTCAGCTTATTACCTGATCACTGGAGGAGAACAAGGGGAGGCTGATATCCCTACCCAACTGCAAATGAGAATTAAAAGTAAGATGACACTGAATTCCTGAAAGCTTTGTATTTAAATTCAAAACTGAATTCATCGATTTTCTTCCCAGTAAATTCTTTAACATCTTAAATCTAGTCTTTATGGGACCACGCGGTGTATTACTTTGGCATCAAGGTATTTTCCATGGAATTTGCTTTAATCCTTCATTTAAATCCAAAATACCAAGTAAAACCCAATGGATATAAACATCGAAAACACCAGAAAAAACAAATACTCTAAAGGCCAAAGGAATGCTGAAAGAAATTCAGTCTCATGAAGTTTTAGTTTTACCTTAAAGTTTAAGCAAGAGAAAGCAAGGATTTAAAGACAATGAATTATCAAGAGGGTTTTGGAAATGAGTCTCAATTAGGAGTGTCTAGGAACAGGATGATGTGTGAGCAAAATAAATTGCATTTTGAACAAAAAGATAAAACGACATGATTATCTTTGAAATGTTGGAGAAAATGGTAATAAAATATATCAGGCCGAAACATTTCAATTTACCAACAAGGAAAATAATACAGATTCCACGTAATATTAAATGATTTGTCGGTGTCTTCTTAATTTTGTTTATTTTAATTAAATAGGAGATGATTAGAACACATCTTTAATATACTATCAATCTATGCAAATACAATTATATACTTGTGAATATGATTTTTTTACTCCAAAAGTTTTTCAGTTTGTAAAACTTAAAAAGTTTTAAAGGCTATGACAGCATTTTTGTCAGCAGATATATTTTCCTTAGTTTGGGGCAGTCTTTTTCACACAAACCCCTACTACATGAAAGGTTAAAACTGTGAGAGCAGTGCCACTAAGGAATTATCTCAAAATGGAGACATATATATGTATTTGTTTTGTAAATTTCACATAGAAAAGACATAATTCCAAATGGGCTAAAAACGGGAATCTTTTTCAAGGTAATGAGTTCACATGATAGATTAACAACAAATTCCCTGTATTATCTGATTTTAATTTTGGAGTCAGAAACAAATCCCATTCAGAATATAAGGTGATCAATATATTATGATAAATTATATGTTTTCCATTATGCTTTGACATATTTTGATAATCATTTATGTTCTTTTTAGTTTTTACGACTGCTGACTGTATTCTCTTAAATTTTGAATTAATGGAAATGTTTATGAAATTGGCTATCCTGAGCTTCCAAAAATGTCTCTTCCTCCTATGAAGTGGACATGGCATGTATGTGAGTTTAATTAAAGAGGATTATATATTTATACTTCTGTTTCAACCAAGTGCACAATTCTCCAGTACTTTTTCTGATCACATTTTGATTTCTGATAATAAATTCATGACACACTAGTAGTAAATGCATGTTTACTTAGAAACAACAATATAGAAAGCGAAACTTAAAGGGGGTGTCAAAAGATGTTAACCATCGGTTCAGTAGGATTGTACCACCTGTGATGAAATAAACACTAACCTTTCACTTTTTCCTCCCTGCTTTATTTAGTATTATGCATGCTAATGAGTTAGATCAAAGTGCGGACTGTCTCCAACCCACGCCATCTCCTCTTGGTACTGAGGTAATAATAGATCAGAGCTGCTGTGTGGCTCTAAAGCCTCGGGGTGAAACCAAATAATAAAACTTACTTCCTGTGCTTTTGCTTTAAGAATTAACATAAAGAGGGACCCCTGGGTACCTCAGTCAGTTAAGTGTCTGACTTCGGCTCAGGTCATGATCTGACGGTCTGTGGGTTCGAGCCCAATGTCTGAGCTGTGCTGACAGCTCAGAGCCTGGAGCCTGCTTTGGATTCTGTGTCTCCCTCTCTCTCTCTGACCCTCCCCCACTCATGATTTGTCTCTCCTGCTCTCAAAAATAAATAAAAATATTTTAAAAAAAGAATTAACATAAAGAAAATAAACTTACAATAACGTAATTACTTTCATAAAGAAGCTTTAGGATCTTTCTGCCCACTTGAATAGCTAAAGATCAAATTTAAATTTTTAAGATTTAAAATTCCATTTAAAATATCGGTTATGTGTCTGCTATTAGAAGGATCTCTTCTGTTATTATTTCCTCCTTAATAGCTTTTTAGCAAAGTAAAATTTAGCTCAATTTCCAACAAAAGTATCGTTGAAATGAGCGAGTGGTTATTTGTACTCGAGGAACTTTCTAAATTTATCTTGAAGTTCAACATAAAATATTTTGTGTATCAAATTCCCTAATGATAGACATTTATTTCTTTATAATTAAAAATGTGCAAGATCATCATTATAGATGTCTTGCATACATAAAAAAATTTTTCTCTAGAATAAACTCCCCAAAGTGTTATATCTGGGTCAAAGTCAGAATATTCACAGTTTTACAAGTCATAAATAAATTGATCTTCATAGTCATACTTATTTACATTTTAATACACGAATTCTCTAAAAGTTTTAAGCTTTGTGAGTTGTTCTTGTATGGCAACATTTCACGGAAGGTGGATAATGTACATTAAATTTAAAATTAGCAATGAAACTCCTTTGGTATTAATTTGTAATTATCAATCAGGTAGAGTGGTTCATTCAAAAATGTTCACTATAACAAGAGTCTGGGTGTTTTCGTATACTCTTTTTTTTTTAATTATTTATTTATTTTGAAAGAGACAGAGGCAGAACATGAACAGGGGAGGAGCAGAGAGACAGGGAAAGAGAATCCCAAGCAGGCTCCACACTGCCAGCACAGAACCTGACATGGGGTTTGAATTCATGAAACTGTGAGACCATGACCTCAGCAGAAACCAAGAGTCAAATGCTTAACTGACTGAGCCACCCAGGCGTCCCTCTTACATACCCTTTCCTTGGGGGATAATTTTCAAATTATAGAAAAGACAGTACAGAGAATTCCCATGTGCCCTTCACCCAATTTCTCTTAATGTTAATTACCAAGTTGCATTTATCAAAACTAAGAAAGCGAACGTTACTTATTAACTAAATTCTAGACTCGATTTGGATTTCACTGGTTTTTCTGTTTATGTCCTTTTACTGTTCCAAGAGATCATTCAGGATAGTACTCTGTATTCCTTGTCATGTCTCCTGCTGGTCTGTGAGTGTTTCTCAGTCATTTGTTGTTCATGACCTTCATACCTTTGAGAAGTATTAGTTAGGAATATGAGAGAATATCCTCAATTTGAGTCTGTCTGGCTCTTTTTTCCCCCTTACGTTTAGGATGCAGTTACAGGTTTTCAAAAAAATATATAACACAGCGAAATGCCCTTTGCATCACATCATATCAAGGAGTACATGATAGCCACATAATGTCACTGACGTCTTTAACCTTCATTGCTTGTGTAAAGTAGTATTTGACAGTCCCTCTGATGTAAAGTTGATATTTTCCTCTTTTCCTTAATCTATTCTTTAGAAACAAGTTACTAAGTATAGCCCACTTTCTGTTTCTACGAGGTGCTCAGGTTCATCTTGTATTTGCCCTTTCCCAGGGCTAGAATCAGTGACTTCTCCAAGGAACCTTGGTCCCCTATTTAGAAACCAAGAGCTGGGTGGTGAGCATGCTCACAGCTGCTGAGGTGTCATTGCCTTTAGGCCTTCTCAATGGACACAGCTGGGTAACATATGTGTGTATATTAACCTAAGCATATATACATACTTATGATTGTGTCTGTGTCTAATCATCTGAATATACATTAGGCTTAACATGAGTTCATACTAAATGCTCTGACTCTCATCCTGTTCGTGTACTTATAATTCCTCTCTTTGTTGATTTACTTAAAGCATGTGCAGGCATTGGCACTGCAGAAACTAAATGTTTTACAAATTATGTACAGTATTCATCGATATTTACATACTCAACATTTGATATGGTAGCAATACTTTAATCCATCCCTACCACTAATCCCAATTAATCATAAGGAAACTGAAGAATAAGGAAAATAGGTAAAATATCCCAGTTAAACATGAATTAGGACAGATATGTGAGATGTCTTAATAATAGTGTGTTTGCAGTTTTCTCAATATGGAGAAAACTTCCCATATCGGCTTTATTTCAAGAGCATTCATGTGAGGCGACAACAAAGACAGAAGAAAGAGAAGTGGATAGTGATATAAAAGTGATATAAAATATACTTATGTTACTTAAAACAATAAATATAGATATGAGTTGCATTAAATATTTATATGTTAATCCCTTATTACCTAATGTTAATACATTAGGTTTAAATCTTTCTAAGCAGCATCAACGCCTTAGGAAAGATTTATGGTAATGAAGTTTGACAGTTATGTGAAACTGCTTGTGTATATGTTAGCTGACATTAGCATAAGTAAATTGCTTCTGTTCCGGAATTCACCTTGAAGCCATTTTTGAATTTGATAATTCCCTGTTCTCTAATATTCAAATCATATTTAAATAAAAACTGAGAAGAAAACTGTGCCTATTACCCCTGTATGCTCATAGATTTCTAAGTATAGCACGTGGTACTAATTGCTATTACGCAACCAATGTGTGTAATATTCTACGTTACTTAAAACAGAGATCTCGATGATCCACTAAAAAAGATGACTGACTTTAACAATTGATTTCTTACTATATTTGGTTTATTTCAATCAGACTATTGTTTTGGGAACAAGAGAGCAGCTGAAATCCTCCGCTAATGATATCCAGGCTGGCCGGTCACGAACACATCTTCTGTGTTTTGTTTGTTTATTTGTTTTGTTTTTAACAAGTTTGAGTATGGAGAGAAAATAAACTTGAAGTTCTTCTATCAAGTCTTTTTTTCACTCAGAAAAAATGTCTCTTAATTATATCTTAAACTTTGCCATATCAGTGATATTGAGACTCCTAGGAAAGTAAGAAAATTGCTTCACAAAACTTACAGATGTTTTAGAAAATAATCAGCAATATAAGTTCAAGGATAAAGGACATAAAATCTAATTCTTTTCTTCTATGACTCTTAGCTGGTTGAAACAAAGAGATATCAACTGTAAGTTTTTTTCTTTTTCTTGAAGACGTACACTTTATTAAACTGGTCTCAAGTCAGTACACAGGTTAGCCCTGGCTGCCTCTGTGCCTCAACCTCACTTCCATGAGACCCAAAGCCTTCATAAGTCTCAAGCTGGGGGCACAGAGGGGCTATAATGGCAGACGTTTCAAAATAAAACAAAAAGAACAAGTATTAAGGTAGAGATTTAAAAAAAATTGGATTACATAATTTGGGTGAGGACTGGCCTTTATCCTCAGAGAGAAATGGGGTGGCTTTTGGGAAGGCAAAGAATTTCCGGTAACACTGCATCTCATGATAATTGGAACAGCTATGAAAAAAAAAAAGAACAATGGACATTCAAAGTGGTTGGCCACAGTGGAGATCTTTAGGGATGCTCATTCCACCAACTGCTGTCAGCTAATTCACCACATTCCAGTTTTGAAATCCTGAGTCAACCGTAAGCAATTCTTTAAAAAAAAGGATTCAGTACTATAATCCAGTTGTAGAAATATTTAATAATAAAGGATTCCAGTATAATGATTTAGGAATTTTCTAGTCAAATTTAAGTGATAACATTTTATTTTATGTAAGGAGTATGCTGAAATGCTGTGTAGCAGACTATTTTATTTTCTTTTTATCCTCTAAGTTTTTATTTTCTATATTTTGAAATGTTATAATTGCCTCACATATTCTAAGTAGCAAGAGTTCTGTTTCTTCTTAGTTTCTTAGATATCTGAGAGCTTTTTTTCTTATTTGAGAAACACTCCGGGCATGCAGGACATTTAAAAGTTATTTTCCATTATCTCCAAATTTTTGTTTGAATTAGATGACTTTCAAATTATAACATCGGATTCTTCCAAATATTAACACAATTTTACACACGCATGCAGAGCATGGAGGTTCTTGATTCTCTCTCTCTGCCTCTGCCTTTCTCTCAGCTTGTGTACCTCCTCTCTCTCTAAAATTAAAAAAAAATAAAAAGTCATATGTATTAATATCGCCATCAGTCTTATCAGAAAAGCCTTTTAAGTATTAAGAAGCTATCAAGCTCAAGGTAGCAGATAACAAGTTTCCAAAAATTTTAGTTTTGCTCTAAAGCACAATTTTTATTATTGGCAAAAATACTTGTATGTGTTTTCTTTAAAGTGACTGACTGACTTCAGTCACATTCAAGAAAATGTTTGTCCAGTACTCAAATCTAAGTAAACATAATCTGTCTGTCAGTTGTTTCTTCAAGTGAAAATACTTTTCCATGAGAAAAAAATTACTTTAACTCTCAACTCAAAGGAATTTTTGTCTGTTTATACAACATCCTATGTCGGTATACAGCAAAAAAAATAAAAAAAATAAAAGGCTTTTATTTGTACTTCAGGTTTCTTCATACATTTTTTAATGTTCATGTATGTATGTATGTATGTATTTAGAGAACGAGAGAGAAAGAGAACATGTGCAAGTGGGGGAGGCGTAGAGAGAGAGGGAGAGAATCCTCAGTGTGGAGCTTGAGGCAAGGCTCCACGTGGGGCTACCTCTTGGGGTTCTTGAGATCATGACCCGAGCCGAAACCAAGAGTCAGATGTTTAACCCACTGAGCCACTCAGGCTCTCTTTACAAAATATTTTTAAAGCATGTACTTAAGATCACACTTATATAAGGGCACCTGTGTGGCTCAGTTGATTAAGCATCTGACTTTGGCTCAGGTCATGATCTCATGGTGAGTGAGTTCAAGCCCTACGTTGGGTTCTGTGCCAACAGCTCAGAGCCTGGAGCCTGCTTCAGTTTCTGTGTCTCCTCTCTCTGCTCCTCCCTTACTTGCACTCTCTCTCTCTCTCAAAATAATAAATAAACATTAATTTTTTTTAAAAAATCACACTTATATAAAATTAAAATGAACACATTTTACTGGTATCTGAAGGACAATCTTCAGTGAAACTTGTTTTTCTCCTCTGAGGGCATTTTGGGGAAAATAAGACAACCATTTAAATAGGTGTCATTGGCTTGATTTATGTTAAGGCAACAGGGGTTTTAATCATCAATGCAAATGACAACACAATTATAACTGAACAAACCTTGAGATTTAAATTGGTTATTCAACTCTTTGAATATTTTAGTATCAGTTCTGTTCATTTCCAAGCATTTCTATAAAACAATTTCTTCGATGATTCGGTGGTACTGGTATCCAATGAAAAAGTGCAAAATAATGTCTACCAAGTATCTATACATGCATCCATTTGTAAGGCATAATTAATATTCTGCAGATAAGATTAGCATCGGTTCATGCTTACAGCCGCATCATTATTATGACAAGCTATAGCATTGTTGGAAAATAACAGGGCTATGATTTTGATTACTGACTTTTCATCAAGCAGCCATCAGCAATGTCAATTCCATGAAGCTTTATTAGTCATTCTGCTGCCATATGCATTTCTCAAACCAATATAATACGATGGCTTACCCTGTTACGATGCGTCAATGGCTTTTTTCATTTTCAATTTGAAAACTTATAAAATAAAATTTAGGGCTCCTAAAGAGCTCATCAAGTCTACATTTACAATATTTAATTCGGATTTCTTTAAAGTCTAAGCAAATGGTCTCAAAACGATACTATAATTTAACTGTCAGCATAAGATTATGAGAAAATATTTTGTTGTATAAGATGTAATAAGATAATTTTCTAACATCTGGAAAGCCTAAAGAATAAAAGCATTTGCCATAGCTCTGTTCACTATTTATACCATTTGTCCATTTTCACTCGGGTCAATTTCTCTTTCATGGGTCAAAAACCTATGATGTGTTTGTTTCATCTTTTTCAGCATCATTAGACATAGATGATGTGCACTGAAAAAGCAAGTCTTCCAGTTTCCCCCTTTTAAGCTCATAATGCACTTTGAAATATTAGAGACATAAAGAACAAATACGTTTTATCTTGAAATGAACTAATACCATGGTCTGGCATTTATTGGACATAAGCGAGATTGTAGAGGTTATAACAGATATAACTGAAGATAGCTAGGAAGAACACAGAAGTGCCCAGGAAGGTAAGGTATTATGTTGGAACATGTACATATTTATATCCTAAACCCACTAACTTAGAAATTTTTAGAAAACCAACACACAATTACACTCTCAATTATTCAAAAGAGAGCTGATATTGCTATACAGCATATAATTTCTAGAAAACAAAAATACTTCTTTATACACTCAAGAGTATGAGAGTAAAGATATCAGAGAATGATTTAGTATTATTATGAACACACTTGAATATGGCTAATTCCCCAAAACGTCTTCTTTTAGTGTTGCAAAAACAAAATAAAAATATAAAAATGTATTATACATACAAGGATAGACGGTTGACCTCGAACAATGTGAGGTTAGGGATGTTCTCACCCCTTCATAGTTGAAAATAAATGTATAACTTTTGACTCCCCAAAACATTAGCTACTAATAGCCTACTGTTAACTGGAAGCCTTATCAATTACATAAATAGTTATTTAACACATAGTTTGTATATTATATGTATTATATATTAAACTCTTACAATAAAGGAAGCCAGAGAAAAGAAAATGTCATTAAGAACACTATAAGGAAAAGAAAATGCATTTATAGTGCTGTACTGTATTTATTTTTAAAAATGCATATGAGTTCGGTTTGATTCTGTGTTGTTCAAAAGTCAATTGTCTGTTGTTTTTTAAGATGTATTTTCATGGATATATGCATATGTGTATACCTATCTCTATTGTAAAATGGATTTCTCACTCTCCATTGCGATGAAAACAGTGTTCTAATGCAGGAGCTGAAACCTCTGCAAAGAAAGCAGAGGAAATAAAGGAAGAGAATGAAGTTGGACTGTGGCCAGTGAGGTCATTCAGAAGAGGGGGCCTGGTGGGTATAGACTTCTTTGTTTTTCAGAAATTTAACTTTCTATAGGAAACATTTGCCTATGGAAATTTCAGCAACTAATAACTTTTATGAAACTCTTTTCCCCTCTTCCTCGAATACATCATTCTACAAATACATTTTGCATCTTGGTAGTTTTCCAAAATAATTTAAAAGTCCTGTCTGGCTCTCATGCTTCTCATACTCCAAATCATTTCCTCAACCACCCTTTAATGAAAGCATTGGTTAAGGGCTCCTTCTCACTCTCTTCTTCCATTTCTATTCACTCTTTGAACCATTCCAATTTGACTTCCTCCATCATCACTATATTTAACCTGCTTTTATAAAAGTTACCAATAAATTTCATGCTCAACACTTTAATACACACTTCTAATTTTACTACATTTTTCTGAAATATTATGAATTTTGTCCATTTTCTCATGAAATAATTTTTCTTGCCTCATTCCTATTATCCTAAATACCTAGCTATTCTTTTAATCAGACAGGCCACCCTTTCTTGGTTTCCTCTGCCTGTTCCTGTTTCTAAATGTCAGAGTGTCCCCATCTTGGGTCCCACAAAATTAGCAACACCTTCTTTCTTCGGTACAGTTCTTACAGTAATCATTTTGATCTCAATGAGATGAAAATTAAGGACAATAAAAAGCCAGGTAGGTTAATTAACATGATTTACCATTACCTTATTTCTTATCATGTAAAATTCCAAGCCTTACCCACTCTGGTTTGGGACTAAACGATTCCTCAATGTAAAATTTCTGGACCTACGACCAGACAATCCTCATGCGTGCAGGTGTGTTTATCATTACAATTGCAAACGTAGAACAGAGAAGTTTCTCACACAGCCTACCTGAAAACCTTGAAGACAACTAGGCTATGTTTTTTTTCCCTAGGGACATAATTGTGGACTCAGAGTAGCACAGTACAATTTTGTTTTATCTTACTTCCAATGCAAATAAATCTGTTTTCTCCCAGTTTAACTGTAGGGGTATATATGCCAAGGTAATAAACAGGCAGACTTTCTAAATTAAGACTATTAAAGCAGGGAAGTTTCAAGTTTCAAAAAATGTAAACTCTTTGCAGACTATGCAGATTAAAGATGGCTGCAGAATCTCTGGCACTCCTACTAATGAAAAGGCAGGTCTGTTTTCATATTCCTTTTGATATGATCTGGCCTGTGACTGCTTGAATTGGTAAAGTACAGAGCACAGGACACTCTGCCTTCAGGCTTTCTGCACTTCTAGCACTCCTGGGGAGCCCAAGATGCCATGTAGCAGATCCAACTGTACTGTGAAAAGACCACGTGAGGAAGCCTTGAGACTAAATGGAGAGAGAAAGGAATGAGATGATCCTTTTCTTCCTCCTACTCCCAGCAAGTCATAAGATCAAAACGTTGTGACTCCAGTCAATGCCACATGGACAAGAAGCCAACAGCAAAGTCATGCCCAATTCCCTGACTCCAAAATTATGAAATACAATTAAATTGTTATTATTTAAAACCACTAAATATTGAGTTAGTTTGTTAGGTAGCAAGAGATAGCCACAATAAAATTTGGTAACTGGCAGTAATGCGCTACCATAATAGAAATTCAAAACATGTGGCATTGGCTTTAAAACTAGGTTGGAGGGGCACCTGGTTGGTTCAGTCGGTTAAGTATCCGGCTTCTGCTCAGGTCGTGATCTTGCAGTCTGTGAGTTTGAGCCCTCAGGCTCTGTGCTGACAGCTCAGAGCCTGCAGCCTGCTTCAGATTCTGTGTCTCCCTCTCTCTCTGCCCCTCCCCCACTCATGCTCTATCTCTCTCTGTCTCAAAAATAAATAAACATTAAAAAAAACACTCATATACACACACATCAAAACAAAACATAACAAAAAATATATTTTTTTTATCCTAGTCTCTTCCAGCAAAGTATTATCGAGGTAAAAAAATAGCCTCAGTGGGAGGTAGAGGGTAGGGAAAATTGGTGAAGGAGGTAAAAATCTATAAACTTCTGGTTAAAAGATAAATAAATTCTGGAGATATAAAGTACAGTATGGTGACTATAGTTAAAAATACTAAATTATATACTTGAAAGTTGCTAAGAGACTAGATGTTAATGTGCTCATCACAAGAAATATGCAAAATGATGGGTGTTAATTAAACTTACAGTGGCCATCATTTTGCAAAATGAATATATATGTATCAAATGACTATGTTGTACACCTTAGACTTATACAATATTTTTTTGTCAATTTTATCCCTATAAAGCAGAAAAAAAGACAAATAGCCTCAAGGCAAATACCACACCTGGATCACCAATATGTATGTAAAAATACTAAGATATCAGATCCCAGATCTTTCCAGTTATACAAAAGGCCTTTTAAGGAGCTCAAAACTATGTCTTGAAGTCTTGCTCTTTTCAGTAAATGAATCTCTAAGAATCCTAAGCACTTCATGTTACAACAGTCTCATACTATCCAAGACAGCAAAAAGTATCTTTCAAAAAGGCAGAGCATAAGTTTAGCCATTTATCTGATGTAGTAAACAGAAATTCTTGAAAAACCCACACAGTTTTTGCTATAATGGTAAAAAAAAAAAAAATGAAAAAAAGACTTTTGATCCTCAAATATACAATTGGAAGAAGGCACAAAAACCTGCTCAGTTACCTAGGCTATTTCTTTTGAAAAAGGAAGGATATTTCAGAGAGTGGTGCCAAGAACTCAGAAAGTAAAGAATATTCAAGAAGACAATGGCCTGGAGACATAGCCCCTGAGAGCAGAACCAGGCCCTAATCCAGGAACATTCTCTGCCCCCAGATTAAGAGGCCTTGAAATATTTGCTCTGTAAGATTTCATGATTTTTTATGGACCAATGACTACTACTGGCCTCCCCTTACCCTCTTTGAAAAACAGTGTCTATTAAGCCTATCCGTTCTCGCCCCCATTATTTGTTGGATTATGGATGCCATGTAACTAATCTTTTAGTTTATAAGTCTGTGTATTGGAGCAGCCACGCTCAAGGGGCTTCCAGTGCTCTTAGACTTGACTTAAATCATAAGCTCCTGAACCTCAAATTTGAACCTCAAACTTGTTGCCATCATTCACAGAAGACTTTTGAGACCTAAAATTGGGGTCCGCATCATTTGCATGTTTGAAGAATGTAAAAAATAATTTGCAGCCAACAAGGTAGACTCGAGAAAATTATAACCTTATATACACTCGTCCATATGAGCAGACTTTGCATCTGCTCCCGTTAAGAAATGGATTCTATTTCTCCATCCCTGAACTCTGGCCGTGTGTGTTGCTTTGGCCAATAGGGTGATATCAAGCATGTTTCAAGCAGAGACTTAAAAGGCTTTTATCAACTGAGACATGCCCTCCATTGGTGTATTTGAAAGTAGAGAGCACCAGGTAAACAAGTGTAGGGCTCTGGCAAACTGAGGGAGGAACAAGAAGAGGAACTGAGATGCTATGATGGATATCTAGCATTCTACAACGTATGAAGAAAGCTAGCCTGATCATCGAGCCACCATCCAACTCTCAAAATAATACAGTAAATGGGAGAACCCAAATCAAGATGAGCAGAACCATCCCGGCTAGAAAAACTGCTCAGCAGATCCTGAAAAATGAACAAAATAGAAAGGTTTTTTGTTTTTTTTTAAGCTCCTGAGGTTTGGCGTGGTTTGTCATGCACCCCAAGTTTACTGATGCAACCATCTTAGCCTACATCCTCGCTATTACAGAGAAATGGCATAAGAGGGGTGCCTGGATGGCTCAGTTGGTTAAGTGGCTGACTTCAGCCCAGGTCATGATATCATGGTTCATGAGTTCGAGCCCCGTGTCGGGCTCTGTCCTGACAGCTCGGAGCCTGGAGCCTGCTTCGGATTCTGCGTCTCCCTCTCTCTGCCCCCCCGCCCTGCTCATGCTATGTCTGTCTGTCTCTCTCTCTCAAAAATAATAAAAATTAAACATTAAAAAAATAGTTGAAAAAAAAAGAAAGTAAGGTGCTGTCATAAAAATTGCCTATATTTATATCAGTCATATTATAGGCAGCCAGGGTAAATGCAGAGCAGAGGAGAAAGCTAATGATGTATGTTACGCCATGGCAAACATCAGTAGAGCTGTCATCTGAAATACCTTGGAAGTTAAACTACACGCCAGCGCAGCCTATAATTTTGCATAATTGGTTGCTTTTAGGATGTGCGTGCTTCAACTATTATTCAAAACATGTTCCATTAAAACCAGGAAGATACTCTACAAACCCTTTACTATCGAGAAGGCTTTCAACATCTCCATTCCCCATTCCTATTCAAAGAGAACTCCATACCCAATATCCTGTCGGTAACGAAACTGATTTTTTTTTTCCTAATATAGTGTAGAAAAATCAAGTGGAGCTAACCTCCTCTGGAAGACCAAAAGTACATTGTTGTACTCAAAAGGGCATTCTTGTTTGATACATAGGTTTGTGGAAGCCAGTCTCCGAGATGGCCTCCCATGATCTTCACCTCCTGGTACTTATGGCCATAGGCTTTATGAACAGAGGGATCGTGCAGAAGTGACAGTATGTAATTTCTGAGGCTAGATCATAAAAGGCATCATGACTTCTGCTTTTGTGACTTGGATCTTTCAAATTGGGGAATCCAGCTCCCATGACATATACTTAAGCAGTCGTCTGGAAAGAACTAGAGGGAATTAGGTGGAGGATTGAGGCTTCCTGACTACATCCAGCTGGCCACATGAAGGAGCCACATTGGAAGTGAACCTTTCAGCTCTAAGTCAAGCCTGCAGATGACTGAATACCTGGCTGAGAGATCATGAGAGACTCCATGGCAGAACTGCTCAGCTAAGGGGCTGTCAAATTTCTGATTCACCCAAACTACACGAAATAAAAATGTTCCTTGTTATTTTAAGGCAGTTAGTATGGCAGCAATAAAAAATTAATGTGAACTATAAACATTTTATGTTTTAAATTTTATTTGAAAGCCAAATTTCTTTTTATTTAAATGTACTGACTTCCAGGGCGCCTGAATGCCTCAGTCGGTTAAGCGTCCGACTTGGGCTCAAGTCGTGATCTCACGGCTAGTGGGTTCGAGCCCCACGCCGGGTTCTGTGCAGACAGCTCAGAATCTGCTTCGGATTCTGTGTCTCCCTCTCTCTCTGCCCCTCCCCCACTCGCACTCCAGCTCTCTCTCTCTCCCTCAACAATAAACATTAAATTTTTTTTTTTAAAGTACTGATTTAGGATACAACCCTTGGATTTGCCACTTACCTACTCTGTGACTGTGGGCAAGAATCTGCATATACTCATTACTATGCAAACTGGAATAATAATAGTAATTATGTGGTTGAGATATGGTAATTTAAATTAAGTGATATACATACAGTGATTAGAAAGGTACTTGACACATAGTACCGCACCTCTACCAAGAGTCATTTTTGTGGAAGGGTTCATGTTTAAAGTTTGAGAATATATACAGTATACCGCATCTGACTGTATTCTAATATTTCAGGCTTGTTTCTTAAAATAATATACTGAATATGACTGTTACTAGTTTTTTCATAGACTTGTTTCTAAAAGTTCCTTTCACTTCTACATTTTTTTGTTTCATAGAATTATAATGTAGTTTATACTTCTGCTACACACAAACTAAGCCTTATAAAGATAGGCATGGCAGTTTCTAATAAATGAAATAGTCATCCTAAGGCATAGCATGGAAGATAGATATCACTCCAAGGTCTGGATACAGAGTGGAGACTTCTATTAATATTAAGTATGCACTTCTCCAATTTTAGACTCATATCCTTTATCTGAGCTTCACACTCCTTGGGAGACATATCAAATTGTAATTCTTGCCCTTTTGATGTTTACTACAGCAAATAACTTCTTTCCGATGGTGCTATTCATTTTACTCTCATAAATAAAACATTCTTTCATCTATTGTATATTTTATTTGCTACCGAAAGCAAATTCTAAGACTAGCATCGGGATTTTATTTCTTTGGTTTGGCCATTTTTATTGTTCCTTTAAGCTGCTGTATGTTGGGAATACTTATGTATTACATGCTATGAATATTAGAAGCCTTCGCTTTGTATAACTTGTGTCTGCTTTCAACTTCCCAAATGACTAATTCTTCCCTAAATAATGCTTCCTTTTCAAACAGAGTTATTTCTCACACATATGATGAAAAGTCATGCCCCTAAAGAATAATAAGGGTAAAATTCACTAGCTGAAGTCTATTTTTAATTTTCAAAAATTTTACTTCGATAAATTGGATTATTGAATCATCCATAAGAAAACAAAATAAAAAATGATTACCTAAGGTGACTACTGATGTGATAATTTTATTGAGATGCTGATTTCTAAATGGAGCTATTTATTAGTTTAACGTGAGTTTAAATTACGGGGAAATGACGGTAGAGTTTTCCATTATATTTATTACATTGGTGTAATGAACTAAGAAGAACAATCCGAATATGTTACATGGGAAGAAATAGGGAAAGTTATCACATTAGCATTAGTTTTAGTTTTGATCTGGCTATCACCAACATGAAGGACACACCTTCCCTGAGCTTTGTTTGCAGAACTGTGTGTTTGTGTGTAGCAGAAGTACAAACTGCATTATAATTGTAAACTGCACATACGGGTAACTAGCTTCTAGTGGCTGAGATGGAACTTAAAAAAGACTATTTAGGTGACATTTAAAATATTACTACCAAACGAGTCAATTTGCAAAAGGTAATGTTACAGTTTTTAACCTTTGTTCGAAATTATTTTTCTCATGCCGACTATGTACCACACACAGCACAAAGATGTAGATACAGTGGCCATTAGTCTCTTGTACTTTGTTTAACACTCAGAAGAGAGAATGAGAAAAAAAAAAAGGCTCACTTTATGTTTCTCCCGAATCTTATCTATTCGATAAAGATAGAACCTGTAGCTGTGGGGGGGGAAGTTACATCATACAGATACTCAACAGGAAGAGCATTGTATATTCCTATAATTAGATATAAATATATATCAGTACACCCACCACACGCCCATGCACACACACACACACACTCATACTGGATTCCTTCTCATTCTACGGTTCTACACAGATTCTGCAGAGACTCCAGAGGGATTGTCCCCACCCTGAACATAAACTATTAACAGTTTATATGTCCTTCTAAATGATCTGAGCCACTGGGGAAAAAATAAACTGATTTCTTTTTCCAAGTCAGAAGACATGAGTTTTAAGAATTAACTGGTGTAAAATTTTTTAAGCGTGTATAATCTACAACAAGATTTACCATAATATTTTCTTCTAATTGTACATGAACACTTTCTTACTGTCAGGGCTAAGCTGTATAGGCAAAGGTATGCCCTATGTCCAAAGGGGAAACAGGAAATACATTTTGTATGTATAGTAAGTATTCAAATATAAACAATGATAAAACACAATTAGACAGGATGGTTTAAGCCCAAGAAAGAAAGAGAGGGACACTTGGGTGACTCAGTGAGTTAAGTGTTCGACTTTGGCTCAGGTCATGATCTCATGGCTCATGAGTTCAAGCCCCATGTCTGACTGTGCTGACAGCTGAGAGCCCGAAGCCTGCTTTGGATTCTGTGTTTCCCTCTCTTTCTGCCCCTCCCCTGCTCATGCTCTGTCTCTCTCTGTCTCTCAAAAATAAATAAAATCATTAAAAAATTTTTAAAAAGAAAGAAAAACAGAAAAAAAGAAGGAAGGAAAGAAGGCAGGCAGAAAGGGCGGGAAAGAGGAAGGAATGAAATCATGCAACATTTCATTTTTCCTCAAAAATACCACATTTACACAAAGATATCACTGTATTTTCTGCTTTCCACCTGAAGTAGAAGAGGAGTAACAATGACCGCTGAGTCTAGAAACTCTGCCGGTGACTAGAAGACAGTGAATGTAAAGGAGAGGGGGATTTGTAGCCAGGCACACTTGCTTTTGAGTCTCAAATCTATCACTTACTACAGCTTGCTCACTGATTTAAGCTCAGCCAGTATTTAAAATAAGAATAAGAAAAATTATATTCCGGCATTTTTGAGAGATAATTAAAGGAAATGGTGTAATCTAATAATCTTGACACTGACCAGTTTTTTAAATGTACGCACCTATTGGCACAATGAGTTACCGCCATGAGAGATCAGGGCTGAACCTCTGCTAACCGCCCACAGTGGGGTTTATCCATGCAGCGATAATAAAGAAATGTATCTTCATATATCTTCATATGTATATATATGTGTGTGTATATATTTTATATATAATTATATATATTTTATATGTGTGTATATACATGTATATAATTTATATGTATTTAATATACATATATATTACATATGTATATACATATATAATTTATATATTTTAATTATATATACTTTTGATTATATGCATATATACATATATATGTATTTTAATTATATACATATATATTTAATTATATACATATATAATTATGTATTTATATGTATATATTATATGTATATGTATATGTATGCATATATAATTATGTATAAAATATATATGTATATAATTGAAAGAGACACTGCAGATCTTCATATGTTTATCAGATGAATGGCCTGGCCTAGTTGGAATTTGACAGTTAGAAATCTAAGATAAACCAACTCATAATCAGAAGAACAAAGGTACAAACCCCAAATTACAAATGCTCTTTGAAATGAGATTAAGAAAATAAATAGGAATTTCTCTAAATTCTAAAGTAAGCTACATAGTACCAAAATTTGGTTCAGAACCGCTGAGAAACCAATTAAAATCTTTCCTTAAGTCTTTCTGTTCAAACGTAACCTTTTATTTAGATATCTAAGGGAAACTAACTGGGAAATCATAGACAAAGTACAATATTTGCTACACTCGAGCAATCCTGGAGAAACTGCAATGTTTAATTTTTTTTTCTATTAGCTCATAGTATAAAATATTTCTAGCATTACCTGTACATAACTTATATCAAGTTTCCACAAAGTAGAAACATGATTGAAATATATTTAGGGCCTTTTCATTTTATAGGATGCAAAGTAGGACCAAAGTAAAATTGGAGGAAAGATTAGTATTTTTTCCTTATTCAAGTTCTAGGTTGATAATTAGATAATTATTGATCTGGTCAATCATAGTCAATTCCTCCAAAATTTTGAAGAATCATTTCTTTCTAAAAATGATAAGAAAAAGAAAATATTGCCAAAGGAGAGTAATAATTTATTGCCTTAAACACCTTATAATATTTAAAAGTTTGAGATACTGGGCAGCTCAGAAGGCTTCTTGACCGTGGTAACTTAGCTCCCCGTTTGGTATCCTCTTAGAATTAAAAATTGTATCAAAATAGATTTTTATAGTTCAGTTACAGAAAGATACATAGAAGGAGTGATGAAGGAGCCCAGCTTTGCTGTTCCAGAAAAATTAGAAGGAAAATAAAGGGTACATTAGAGCTATTACTTTGTTGTTGTTTTCCATGTGTGTGCTATTAAATTCGCCAGAAGTCATAATGTAATATGAAATAATAATCTTGGTACAAGTATCCTGTCTAGCTCCTGCTTTTAATTAAAATGGTTTTAATATTTCATCAGGATATTTGCAGTGATTTCTAGTCAATAGTTTTTATTATATGTAGAATGTTTACTTTAATTATTTTGTCTTTAGAATTTCTATTAGAAATAGTAACTGAGTCCTATGAAATGCTTTTTTCAGAGTCTGTTGTTATAATACATTTGTTTGTTGCCTTTTCTTATTGATACAATGGGTTAGACTAATAAATAGGGCAGCAGACAACCTTATATTTCTGGGATAAATGCAAACATCTGTTGAAATTCATTCACTTAAAATCTTTTTTAAGGAAAGAGCTATTGAACTCAGTAATATACTTTTAGTATATCTAATTAATCATTCCTTGATTTCATCTATTATCTTTTTATTTGTTTTCCTACTTTTATTATTTTCATATAATTTTTATTTTTTAAAATTTATTTATTTATTTTGAGAAAGAGAAAGAATGTGAGTGGGGGAGGGGCAGAGAGCGAGGTCGAGAGAGACTCTCAAGCAGGCTCTGCACTGTCAGCAGGGCCCTTTATGGGGCCCGAGCTCAAGAACCATGAGATCATGACCTGAGCTGAGATTAAGAGCTAGAGACTTGGAGCAAATGGGTGGCTCAGTCGGTTAAGCCTCCAACCTTGCCTCGGGTCATGATCTCACGGTTTGTGAGTTCAAGTCCCATGTCAGGCTCTGTGTTGGCAGCTCAGAGCCTGGAACCTGCTTTGGATTCTCTCTCTCTCTCTCTCTCTCTCTCTCTCTGCCCTTCTCTCTCTCTCTCTCTCTGCCCTTCCCCTGTTCATGCTCTGTCTCTCTCTCTCAAAAATAAATAAACACTAAAAAAAAAAAAAAAAAAGAGTCAGAGGCTTAACTGAGCCACACAAGCACCCACTTTCAAATAATTTTTAAATATAAGTGTGACTTACAATTTTCAGGTCTGCATGTAAGGAGCTTGGCAGTCACCACTCAGTCCTAAAACAGCAAAAAACTTGAACAGACTGAAAAGTCAACAACTCTTCTTGGCTCTAGACAGGGGATCAGCCCCAAGAATGGAAAGACAGACAGGCAAGTAGAAGGATATGTGTTTTACTGGAGCAAAGACTCACAAGTGGAAACCATCGAGGCAAGCAGCGTCAAGGTAGAAAAACCTGAAGTGCAATTGACAGTTTGCTGGAGGCTTGGTGTGGACAACTCTGAGTGTCAAACACTCCAGGGGATCCTGTCATAGATGGGTACCCACCACACGGTGAGATTTGTCTCCAGCAGCTCAACCAGATTGCCACAGTAAAGAGAGGAGAAAAATCCCCCTGGGCTTTAAGCAGAAGTAGGGGAAGAAGAGCCATTTTGAAATGTCAGAGTACTCCATTCTTCTTAACGAGGCCTTCCTTCAGGGGAAACTAGTTAACCTGAGCCTAATCGGCTGTGCTGTCGTATTATCAAACCCTAACCTGACTGGTGGGGCACCTGGGTGGCTCAGTCGGTGAAACTTCCAACTCTTGGTTTCTCCTCAGGTCCTGATCTCAGTTTCGTGAGTTTGAGCCCCTCATCTGACTCTGTGCTGCTTGGAGTTCTCTCTCTCTCTCCCTCTCTCTCTGCTCCTCCCTCACTTGTGCTGTCTCCGTCTCTCTTAAATTAAATAAATAAACTTCAAAATAAAACAAAACTAACTGACCCGTGAAAAGAGAGTATCTAATTCCAGCCAGCTTTAGGTTGGGAGAAGAGAAAGACACAAATCCAGTTTTCTTTAGCCATTTCCCCCCACCTAATTGGAGACAAAACAAACAAACAAGCAAACGAAAGCCTTAAAAAAATGATTATGAAGTTTACATACCACAACAAGCATAGACTCAGTAGAAGACTGAGCTCTAACCATAGAATTATAGGATGGATAGGATTTCCTCTCCTCCACACCTCAGCAGCACATTGATAAAGTCCTGTTCACAGCAGTTCTTTTTACCCAGTAATTCACATCTGGCTATCGAGAAAACACTATAATGCATTCCAAAAGGGAAAAAACCCAATTTGAAGAGACAAAGCATAGCATCAGAATCAGACACGGCAGCATGTTGGAATTACCAGACTGGGAATTTAAAACAACTAGAATTAATATGCTAAGGGCTCTAGTGAATAAAATAGACACCGTGCAAAAGCAGATGGGCCATTTAAGCAGAGAGATGAAAATCCTAAGAAAGACCCAAAAACAAAGTGTTAAAGATCAAAAACAATGTAATAAAAATGAAGAAGGCCTTCGATGGACTTATTGGTAGACTAGACAGGAATGAGAAAAGAGTCTCTGATTTAGAGGGTAGCTTCCTTCATGAGATCACTCATAAAACCACAAAGGCACCTCTAAATATCTGGATTTATCCTGGCTTATGTAATTTTCTAAACAGATAACTTATGCACAAATCACAAAGGACTTGGGGCATTATTTGTTCAACATCCGTAGCTTTGAAATAAAAGGTTTAGGCTTACAGATCCCATTTGCAAAAACACATAATACACTTACATATGTACATACATGCATGTATAAAATCTCTGGCTTCTGATTCAAACCAACAAGGAAAACACTACCTTCAAAAATTAGTATCAATTTTTATCAAATTATTTCAAACCAAACAAGTGACATACTTTTTTCTTTCCTTGGAGCAGTTAAAAGATGAATTTGGGAAAACATGGTCAAAACTTAGGAACCAAAGTGAGGAGATTTTTGTTGTTTGGTTGGTTCATTCACTTTGTTTTCAATGAGATCTTTTGATAAAAAGTCCTGGGGGCGCCCGGGTGGCTCAGTTGGTGAGCATCCAGCTCTTGATTCTGGTTCAGGTCATGATCCCAGGGTTGTGAGATGGTGTCCTGCTTAGGCCTATGTGCTGAGGGTGGAGATTCCTTAAGATTCTCTCTCTCCCTGTCCCCTGCCCCTCTCACCTGCTCTCTCTCTCTCTCTACAAATAATAATAATAATACTGATAACATTCCTGCTAAAATGACATCAATTAATTTACAATAGAACAACATTAATTCAAAAAACCAAAGATGGGAAAAGATTGTAATATGACATATTTAAATGTGATTTTTATAGTACTGTGCATGTTTAGGGGGAAATAGAGGGCTTTCGTCTTTTATCTTTCTTTTTCTAGAGTTTCTGGTCACTATTTTCAATAATATTTGATATATGATATTTCAATCCCTATCGTGCTTCATAGAATATATTTCAAATTAGAATAGATCTTAGTATTATAATAATAATACATCGTTCAGTAGAACTGGACATCTAGCCTCAGTTTGTAGGTTCATTAAAACTTCTAAATATCTGTAGAATAAATTGATACAAATATGGCACCAGAGTTCTGATTTTTTTAGTGAAAGATTAAATTTAATTTTTTGAATAATTACATTATTAAACAAATTAATACTTCCCTGTTACCTCAAATAGTAACATCAACTTCCTTAGGTGCCCCACAACATTCTAGCATTCTAGTGATATTAGATCTAGTCTACTATTGAAATTGTTTTGTAAATTTTTCTTTTATTTGTTCATATTTTAACTTGCTCAGGTTTTTATAATTAAAATATTTTAATGAGGAAATGCAAACCTATAGGATTAATGGAAAGACCAAATTTTCCCCTACATACAGAGAATAGTTTTTCATTATTCGTTCATTCAAATTTCATTTAGTTATTAAATCATTCCACATTTACTCATTATTTCCTATTTTTTAGAGATTCTTGGTAGGTTTTTATATTGGTCCAAAACTGAAGGACCTTCCCTGATTTTAAGAAGTTTGGCCAGTAATTGTAGATACGTTGTCTCTAGCAGGCAAAGAGTCTTTAAAAACACATTGTTACTTGAAAAGAATAGGTTATGACTGAAGAATTCCAATCAGAGTTCAGAGGCCTCAGTGGTAACAGAGATTTTTGCTAACCAACCTCAAGGAAAAGTAGAATATTTCACTTAGAAAATATTTGTGTAAAATTCCACTCAGGGGGCAAGTTGCAAATAGAGAATAAAGAACCCCAAAAATTGGCTAGGGAGGAAACTAACATGAATTAAGGATGGACACTCTCAAAAATTTGCCTCTTTTCTGTTTCATTATGTCCATGGTTACAGGACACAGTTGAAGCTGTGTCTTAAGCTGTGAAATGTTCTATGCATATTTACATGTCTTCTCTCTGATAGTGCTTAACACATATGCCCAGCGAATATTTGATTAATGAGTAAAATAAAATAAAATTTTTGTAAAATGAGAAAGACTCAGAAAATAACAAGTATGAGTTTTAAAGACCAAAAATATCGATAGGCTTAATAAAGCCCAATATTCCCCAAAACACTTATTAATACTCTTATGCTAGAGAGTATACTTTTAAAATACTCTCTAAGACCTACAACATTTTTAAAAGCATAAAGTTTTATTATTCTAGTCTAACATCAATTGTAAGCTATAAGTACTTGTAACAAATCAATTTATTTAAAAGCTCTGTTTTGTGTTATGACCCCTTATGATAACAGAATATTCCCAATACCTTTGAAATTTTTCAAAATTCCCTGATGTATAATTCCTCCATTGCAACTGACCTTGTGTCAAAACTTTCTGTCTCTGAAGCACCTGCCTGGCTCTGTTGGAAAAGCATAAAACTCTTGACCTAGGGGGTCCTGAGTTTGAGACCCACATTGGGTATAGAGATTACTAAAACAAACAAACAAACAAACAAACAGACTTAAAAGAAAACTTTCTGTCTCAAATCAGTGTATTTAATATCTCTATTTCATCATCGGTCTCTTTATTACCAGAAAAAATTACATGTTTGCAACAGATGGCAAGTAACTTCAAGATCAAAATAACAAAGTAATATATTTAAAAATAAATTAGTTAAACGAAAACCTCTCATATTAAGACTTGTACAAAATATTCAGTACATAATGCTTTATTTAGAATAGCAAAAATTGATAAACAACTAAAATGTCTATGAGCACTCAATAAAATGGAACCAACTACTATGCTATAACAAACAGCAAATTACCAATACACATAATATACATGAATCCCAAATGCATTATGCTACATGAAGGATGTCCATAACAATCAACTTGATATTGGATGATTGCATTTTTTTTTTTTAAGTTCTAAGAGAGACAAAGTATAGTGATCTGTGGTTGCCAGGAGATGGGAATGAGAAAAGGAGACCAACACAAAAGAACACAGGAAGCAGATGGCTTGAAACTGTTGGAACATATAGAGAAGAAAAACCAAACTCAAACAAAAAAGGTGGCTACAGAGTTAGCCATCACTTTCACAACAGAGTCAAAGCTCAGAGTGAACCAATGAAATGAGCAATGTGTCTATTAATTTTCAGGTCATGGATAATGCAAAGGAGGACAAAGAAGGGTGACATATGTCTCCAGGTACCACTCAGTAGTAACTTATAGAGCTCCAGACCAAATTATCACAAAGGCAGCAAGGAAAGAAAATGTGCAAGAAACATGTTTATCCCTTCCAAGCATTGTTTACTCTGGCGAAACCACTGAATAAGAGTTCAGTGGTTTTCAAACAGTTGTCCAGGGCTTTTTTTGTAATAATAAAAATTCTTCATATAATTGCTATCTTTTTCAAGTTCATTCTCTCACTCTGTAGAGTGGAAAACATCCCAGAGACTGGAAAATGTGGTGACATCATTGCTCTGAAGGTTAATAGAATGGGGGGTTGCATAGCTTTGGGTTTCAACTGTTTTTTGGGTTTAATTATTAACATGGTAAGCATTAGAAGAGATAACTCACATAAATAAAACTGTGGAAATGAGTCCTAAGACCAGAAAGTTTGAGAATTACTAGCATAGTTAAATAAATAATGGACCACCAACCAAGATTGGGTCTGGAACCACCCCTCCCTCTAGTATAATAAACAGTGTTTACTTCCAGGTTCAAGCTGTGAGAATTACTTTCTAACCACAGCAAAATATTTGCAAAGGGAGCTCATATGGTTTTAAAGCAGAACATAGGCAAATTCACTACAGACCTCTATAGGGGACACAGATGAAAAGGACAAAGTCTAAATGTCCCTCCATTCAACAATGTGACATTAGCCTCAGGTATTCCAACTTAGGGGCCATGCTTATTTTCGTCTGCTTACGGCAGCCATGTGCTCAGAGGATGCCCAGAGGATGCTAATTCAGAAGAATAAAGAGACTAGCACAACTACAAGGAAAATCTATTACTTCTAATAGCACTACTCTCAAATATAAAAGCATAATAAAAGACAAATAAATATGTGAGAAATGTAAATGATATTAAAGAAAAAGTTTGCCTGGGGGTGCCTGGGTAGCTCGGTCAATTGAACATCAGGCTCTTGATTTTCTCTCAGGTCCTGATCCCAGGGTCATGAGATGGAGCCTCACATCAGCCTCCACGCTGGGCATGGAACCTGTTTAAGATTCTTTCTCTCCCTCTCCTCCTCCCCTCATTCACATCTGTGTTCTCTCTCTCAAAAAAAGAAAAAATTTGCTATGAACAATGAGAACAATTGGTATAGTCAAAAACTAGATCTACGAATCTTAGGCTAATCAGATAATCATAGAATCAAAAGCATGTTATATACAAATTTATGAACTTCTCAGAACTTCTAATCAAAAAAACAAGAAATAACCACAACCTACAATGTGATTTCTAAAGACATTCAATAGAATAGGATAGAATAGAGAATGTAGGTATGAGTGACTGGCAATATAAAGTTAGAAAATCTCCCATAAATTTCAAAAATAAGTAAGAGAAATATAAAATGTGATTTTAAAGTTTAGAGTTTCAGAGGACAAAGCCAGAAGTTCAAACAGCCGTAGAAATAGGAGTGTTGACAGGAGAAAACGAGAGAATTTACAGCAGTAAATGATAGCTGAGAATATGCCTTCTCACTTCAATTCATCTCACAGAGAGTTCACCATTGATAAGCAGAAAATGAAATATAAATATATCTAGACATATACTTGTGATTTTTAACAAGATTAAAAAACTAAATTTTTATTATTAATAATAATAACATCAACAACTTTACCTCTAACTTAGAATAAGACTGGCATGAATTATCTCATTAGTTATGTCTAATGCCAATTGACAGACAAAGTAGCAAGTCCCTTGTCTTCCATGTTTTGACTATTATTGATCCTTGAATTATATATAACAAAACTAGTCAAATATGAGGGCAATATAAAAGTATTTTCACACATATAATGACCAGAAAAGCTTATCTAGCTGATAATCTTTCTAAAAAACCTCCGTTTTCTCAACAATAAAATGAGTTTCTAAGATCTTTCATTTTCCCAATCAACAAAATTCTAGATGGTTCCAAATGAGCCATTTCTGTTTGATGTCTGCTAACAACGCTGACTAAATATCAGTTGTGAAAACAAAAAGAACCTGATGAAGGGCACCAGAAAATATAAAAGAGGAAGATAGTATCTAAATCTAATCCATGTGTGTTGTGAACAAACGTTTCATTAGACAGGAGCAGCAGGCCCGACAGTATACAGGTCCAAATTATGTGAGGAGAATATTCGAGAACTTCTTGTGAAGTGACTAGAAATGACTCATGACTCTGTATCTTGGCTGAATAATTGATGAGGCCTATGCCTAAAATTTTATATTCAATCATTTGCCTTCCAGGGCAGATCTATGAAGCAAGCAAACCTACGTGTATCCATCAGGAGAGTTGGTCATATGCTAAAACTACCCTACATCTGCAGCAGCTGAGAAAACCAACATTAGTATATCACATGGCAAAGGTCCATCATGGGTCAGTGGGGGGCACTCCTCTACTTTGTCTTCACCCAAGGGCCCATGCTAAATAGACTCCATTTGGGGCTGCCATGTTTGCTAAGCCGATAGGAGTGCACATGATGAACTGTGTCTAACATTTTTATCTGGAAGTATACAAATTGGATGTTTTCATCCATGTTTTATTCACCAAAGCACAGCCAGCTTCAGGGGCAATGAATTGAAATCAATCTTGTGTTTGGCGAAGAAATAGCCACAGGTTTTTGCTAAATAGTATTTATGACTCCCATATTTCATAAAATTATTACCTACCGCTCTATTTTATCACAATATCATTTTTGATACATAAGGATTACATTTATTCCTGAAAAAGGGAGGCAGTGATACATTTAGCACACACAGGTTTAGGTCTAGTTTTGTCCTCCCATTACCAAAGGCTCCTTGTGTAACTGGGGCAAATCACCCTATCTCAGATCTATTTCTTCAGGTATAGAGTCAGTCTAAGTTGTTCAATTTCCTTATGGTTTTAAAGAGAATTTCCCTGCTGGAGAGCCCTGCTGGCTTGACATTTGCTTCTACATTATAGACAAGAGAGTAAGAAATTTAATGCACAGAGAAGTTAGGTGACTTAAAGAATTTCACAGGACACGTTGGTAATCAATTTGAAATCCATTTCATCATTTATATCTAAGGTTACATATATTTTATATCGCATGCATGCAGTGAATTCCCCAAAACAAAAGCAAAGACATAGTAATCATAATCGCCAAATAATCTTAACAAATCCAAATGATCTATTTTCTTTTGCAAATCCCCATTTGCATATCATGTGCTGGGCTCTTAAAGGTTAATAACGGTTATGGAATAGAAAAAAAAAAAATGAGACAAATGTGGAAGGCAACTGAAAAATATGTCATGTCATAGTCCAGACAGTATCTAAGATGTATTGCATAAAATATTTGTCAGCAAATGCACTTCAATCTCTGTAGGATTCTTTACACTTGAAAGAACAGATGTTCATTGTGTTTGATGAGCTACAAACCATCGCCTGCATCGAAAACTAAAGGAAAAAAGTGGCATTGACAATGACATGTGGCAAAAGCAGTCACTTCACAGCAAAGTTGTGTTCAATCATTTAAACCTTCCTTGAATATCTGGAAGATTCTAGTAACAAAATATCAAGAAAATAGTTATTTATTTTGCTTGATTTCAAATTACAGATTTGTTGATTTCATTTTCTTCTCAAGGTAGGGGCCAGAATATTAAATATCTGCAACAAATGTTTTTTTTTTTCCCAGCAAAAGAAGTAATATAAAAAAAAATTCACTCTCCTTATAAAAATGTGAGGCTTGTAATGATAAATGAGTCACTAATTAAAATGGTCTTTCTTATTCTCCTTCATCTCCCATTATCAGTTACTGGTTTCAGGGTTTTCGTGTATATTTACAAGCAATAATATCTGATAATAAGACTGCATATAAAGTTTATACAGATAAACATTGTGCGTAAGTGTAAATGTGTATGTTCCGTATGTCATATTTGAGCTATAAATAAAGCTGTAGTCTGTTTATATTTGTGCACTTTGGATTGTTCTCCAAATATGAAGATCACGCTCGATCTTCTTAAAGTTTAATACTGATATTCTGATATGATCATGGCAGTTTCTAAAATGTGGAAATAATTCCATACTTGTATAGTTAGTAGCATTGCCCCAGGCAATGCCCATTTTCTTCCCCCAGCTAACTTCCCTCTCTGTAAGGCGTCCCATGACCCAGCAACTACAAAGTGAACACTTAGCCAGGAAGAAGGCCTTCAGATCTTCACCAGCGCCCTAGATAGTCGGCAACTCCTCGAATGGCCAAAGGACTTAATTATTGTCAATATCACCCCTGGATATAGATCAAAATATAATTTGTCATTTTGCCATAAGTAAATTTTTATTTTTAAAATAACTCACTTTCTTTTTGTTTTGTTTTTGGTTTGCTTTTGTTTTTTATTTTTTATTTGAGAGAGAGAGAGAGAGAGAGAGAGAAGCATGAGCAAGGGAGCGAGGAAGGGGGGAGCGGAGAGAGAATCTTAAGCAGGCTCAGTACGGAACCTGACGAGGAGCTCAATCCCACGCCCCTTAGATCATGACCTGAGCTAAAATCAAGCGTCAAAAGTTCAATGTTCAGACCGAGCTCCCCAAGCTCCCCTCTCCCACTTTCTTATATACCTTCTCCTCATAACACGTTTTACCTTCTAACAAATATAAAATGCAATTAGCAGGGGCGCCTGGGTGGCTCAGTCGGTTAGGCGTCTGGCTTCAGCTCAGGGCGTGATCTCACAGTTTGTGAGTTTGAGCCCCGCATTGGGGCTCTGTGCTGACAGCTCAGAGCCTGGAGTCTGTTTCGGATTCTGTGTCTCCCCCTTTCTCTGCCCCTCCCCCACTCATGCTCTGTCTCTCTCTCAAAAATAAATAAAAATTAAAGAAAAAAAGTTTAAAATAATGCAATTATCATTTATTTAACTCGATGAGGGTGGGGTTTTTTTCTGTTATTTACTGCTATATTCCAAGTGCCAGGCATATGGTAGTGTCAGTGAACATTTATTGAATTAGAGTCTTGTGCTCTTACCAACATTGAAAAATCTTTATAGTTTTGGCTAGTAAAATCAATTGAAAATTTCATGTTGCTTTGTCAATTAACATTTCCAGGTTGCAACTGAGATTGAGCATTGTATTTCAAATGATTATTGTTCATATAAATATTTACATTCTATAAATTGTCAGATTATATGTCAGCCTAATGTTAACAGATTTGTATACCTCATATGGTTTTTCAATAAATTTGTTTAAATCCTTATACTTTTTCTGAGGGCCACTTTGCTCCTGATGCAATTATTGATTAATTCTTCCACTTTTTAGGTTTAATTTGCAGATATAATTTGATTTCTTTATAATTCCAGGGCAGAATATTTAAAATTTCTGTTATTTAAAATTTTTACTCTCTTGTTCCTGGTTATCTATGTTATTTCACTGTAGTAAGAAAAAGGGGCTTGCTTGATTTAAACAAAAAATTTTTTTAATGTTTATTCATTTTTGAGAGAGAGAAACAGAGCATGAGCAGGGGAGGGGCAGAGAGAGAGGGAGACACAGAATCCGAAGCAGGCTCCAGGTTCTGAGCTGTCAGCACAGAGTCCGATGCGGGGCTCGAACTCACAGACGTAAGATCATGACCTGAGCCGAAGTCGGACACTTAACCGACTGAGCCTGATTTTTTATTTCGAAAATATATTTTTAAAATTTCAGCAGAAGTTAGTTACAGAAGACAGGCCAAGCATTTTTGTAGTCTTGTATTATACAACCCAGGGCCTTGGGAAACTATTATGTAAATGTTCTTTCTCACACTTCTTGTTCCACCTGGGGGCATGTGAGGGCTCAATTCCACACAGTCACTCAACACGCAGGCTTTTGGAGGCTCTAAGACACATAGCTGTACCACAGGTAACCTGCAATCTTCTTAAAATTGGGGAAGAAATATGGGGCGCCTGGGTGGCTCAGTCGGTTAAGCGGCCGACTTCGGCTCAGGTCATGATCTCACTGTCTATGAGTTCGAGCCCCGCGTCAGGCTCTGTGCTGACGGTTCAGAGCCTGGAGCCTGCTTCAGATTCTGTATCTCCCTCTCTCTCTGCCCTTCCCCTGCTCATGCTCTGTCTCTATGTCTCTCAAAAATAAAATAAACATTAAAAAAATTTAAAAAAAATTGGGAAAGAGATAGCGTCAGTGCCTGACCTGTACCATTCTTCTGCACACAGGTCATCTGTCAGAACTGGTCACATGGCCATGCTTCCCTATGAGGGAGCTGGGAGCAGAGAATGAACACATGAAGAGGTGGTCAGTGTGTCCCTTTACCAATGTTTTCCCCTAGTTCCCAAATATCCCTTTGCCCTTTTCTTTTCCTTAAATGAAACATAATCAAATCCTTCCTAAGGGAACAAAACACTACATCATTCCAAAACTGTCTCCTCTTGGTCCAGAGGACCTGATAAATCACGTCTCTGTCCCCTCATATATTTGTACAATGACACCACTGGGATAGCCCAATTACAATGAATTTCTCCTGGTGGAAAGACAAAGCAGCTTACAACATTTCTAAAATTGTGAGGGTTGATGTTGTGAGGGTGCTTTTCCTGGGAGTAATGAATGTTTCTTAATTAGGCATTGATTTTGCTTTTAGCAGAGACTACTTTGTTCATTTTTCTCTGTGGTCCCTGACTCTGCACTCTTGGAGGCTGTTATGGATTGAATGCTTGTTGGTTCCCCAAATTCATAAGTTGAAGTCCTAGCCCCCAGTGTGGCCATATTTGGAGAAGGAGAATTTAGGAAGTAAATGAAGTTCAATGAAGTCATAAAGATGGGATCCTGATCCAACAGGATCAGTGTCTTTCAAGAAAAGACACCAGCATGCCTGCGCTGTCCCTCTGTCTCTCTCTCTGCACAAAGGCCATGAGAGGGCATGATATTTTGTTCATGGCAGCTGAGTTAACTGATAGAGGGACATTCCCCTTGCTCTCAGCCTCAGTGGCCAATCTTCAGTGGCTGCTGAGGAATATGCCCAGCCTCAAGTCTCCATCCTTGGGTGTGGGGAGCCCAAGGGCTTATTTTCATAGAATCACAACAATTTGTAAATTTTACTTTTCTTTTTTTTTTTTTTTTAATTTGATAGAGAGAGAGAGAGCACAGAGGGAGGGGCAGAAGGATGGAGAGAGAAAATCCCAAGCAGGCTCCACACTGAGCATGGAGCCCAATGTGGGGCTGGATCCCATGACACTGGGATCATGACCCTGGGATCTGGACCCAAGCTGAAATCAAGAGACGAACAGTCAACTGACTGAGCCACCCAGGCGCCCCGAGTCGCAGGAATTTTAAATTCTAGACTCATAATTTGTTTAGCAGCACTGTAGTCTCTATCCTTATCTGTTTGAATCCAGTCAATTCCGTGTGCCAGTGATTTTTGAAGAATAGTTTTTAGTTCTACCATTTTTCTTTACTTTTTTGCCAAATGTCCCTTTCACAGATTATGCTCTCAGACTTCTCTGGCACAGCCAGATTTGTATCCTGAATCATATTATGCACTGACATGTGTTACGAGTTGTCATACCATTATACCGAAATATTTTCCTGAATTATCTTAATCAGGTAAGAAGTTCAACAATAAGGAAAAAGCCTATACCCTTAATCTGATTTTTGCTTCAAGGCTGAATTTCAAAGGCCTTTGTTGCTCACATATTTTCATGGTTTTATCTGCTATGGTAAAGGTTAAAAGCGACTTACCGCTTCAATATTTGTACACCTAGAAATTCCAGATTTCTTTATTACCTTCTATTTTGGCTTGAAAACAATCTGATTATTTTCTCAGCTTATTGTTTTCATGTAATACCTGGTCAAATCCAGTCAATACTAACCAATAAATTATAATTCAAGTTAGGTGTGATGAGTTTTACTAAATGCTTTGTTATTGCATGACATAGGATACCATCTTTCCATTCTCAGGGATTAGTTATGCCAGCTATTTTGGACATCTGTTATGGTAACCTCACTTCCAACGACTGTCACTGAGGATAGGATAGGTCGTGCTATCATAGCAACACCGAAATTTCAAGGCCTTAAAATAGCATACTATTTCTAATTCTGAGGGCATGTATGATGTAAGCTGGCAGAGGTTTCTCCTCTATCAGGGAGGGGGATCTATTCCTCCACCCTTTGAATTTGGACTCAGTCTGTAACCGGATTTTACCAATGGGGTGGCAGCAAATGTAATGCAAGTGGAGACTTGAAATGACTGGGGCATGGAAGTTGGCTCTTGTTTGGTACGCTGGAAACCACAAGAGAACCATATGCAGGAGCCCATAGTAGTGTGCTAGAAGTTGGGAGCATTCATAGAAAAAAATGCGATCCCCCTTTGTCACAGTTTACTTCCAGAGATATGAGGTAGGCCATTTTCAGTCATCTACCCTACCAGTCAGTTAGCCGCATGCATACGACAGAGTCCAGCAGAAATCGTTCAAACACCCTCAGACCAGAAAAACTGCCTATTACCTACGCACGAATAAAATCATGAGTGAAATGAAATAGCTGTTTAAGTCAATACATTTATTAAGCCAAATGCATTTTTTAAGTTGTTAAGTTCTCGATTTTCTTTGTTATGCAGCAAAACTTAAATGATAAATGAACTACTGTCTAGAAATGGGGTGCTGCTGTAACAAAAAGCTAAAATACATTGCGTTCGTTTTGGGCCCAGGGTTGGTGAAGACTGGAAAAGCAGCAAGGACACCGTGGAATTTGGAAAACTGGCAAGGAAACTGCTAGATCGGCCTGGAAAAATGGCAAGCTGTATTCTACAGTGGTGGAAAAAACTGTTAAGACTGTTGCCTATGGTAGCTCGCAATATAGAAATGCACCCAAGGAACCTGAGGATTTGGCTAAATACACTGCCAGAATTTAAAATAGAAAATTCACAAATATTTATGTCTGAATAAGTAATGCTACCAATCTTCTCAGACACTCCGTCTGGGTATACCTTCTACCGTCCTCCTCTCCAGGAGCCCAGACAGTATGGACAACAATTCAGAGGCTACTTTATTCCCCGACTTGTACTGGGTTCGGAAATTTAGAGGCACTGGCATAGAACAGGGGAAGGAGAGGACAGTGAAATTAGTGTATTTAATGGCATGGCTATTTTTCTGTCAAAATCACAGACTGATAGTGATGGAACTCTGCGCCCAAAGGTTATTCTTCCTGTCCCTCTTAAGCTACAGCTGCCTCCACAGTTTCCCTCTCCATTCCCCACCCCCTCCTTCTAGCTTCTGAAGAGGCAACAGAATCCCATTGCTGATGGCCCAAGAGTGCTTTACATCCCTGATGAATTTTTTTTAAACCTGAACCACCCAGACGCTGATCAACCTTCCGGTATTTTCTAATTGGATCCTGAATGATATTATTATTAATATTATTTTTAAATAAAAAGATGAGTTAGAATAGAAAGGTCTTAAAAATGATGGATTACCTTTATAGGTCTTAGTTTTTAAGACTGGCTCATATCAGCATTATAAAGACAGATTTATGGTATTCGAGACTATTTATATTTTGTAGCTGAAGGGAAGAAGGCAATAGTTCCTCTCCACATTGCAATGACATTTTTTGTGAACAGTTAGCAGAACCTGAAGATTTTCAAAGTGGAGCGCTGGGATTTTACTAATTAGCACAGGGAGAAAAAACACTGGCCTGAGAAACGTAACTAAGATTATGTGGAAAAATAATTATTAACAGATGCCCAGAATATGGGCATATTCTGTTGTTCATTTATGTAACCCAAGTACAAATTTTGAAAGAAAAATAAATATTGTTTTAACAAAATATTCACTTGTGTAAAAAACAAGCCAGCAAATAAAAAAAAAAGCCCACAAAATAAAACAGGAAAAGCCAGGGACTGAAACAACGACAACAAAAAATCAGATTAGTTACCTCTGTTGGAGGTAGGTGATGTGACTGGGAAGAAGTACACATTTACACATTTGAATATGTGTTTATGAATAAGAAAAACGGATGTAATCAGTGCTATACGAGAATAGTGGGAACTGTTAAATAAGTATTACCATATATCAACTTCACAACTCATACCGAACACACCGAGCTGAAATATTACAAAACACGTCTGAATTTAACATGGTCTGAATCTTTTTTAAAGGAAATGTAGGTGGGATTACAGTTTTTAAAGGTAAAATTCTAACTACACATAAATAATTGTAATGCTATTGTGTAAAAAAAAAATTAAAAACCAAAGTTTCCAACTAGGATTTGAAAAGCATGTATACTATAATGGAAAATGCCACATATGTTATCTAAGAAGAAGCTATAGCAAGAAGATTGTGTGTCTGATGATGTTAACAAACCTTTTACCCTTTTATGTTTGAGCCAACCAAAAATTTTAGAAACTGACAAGTAAGAGAGTTTCAGCAAGTAACTTGAATACTATATGCACCAGTCAATACAGAATTGACTTGACTCAAATATATTTACTATTTTCTTACTAAACATAATAATGCATCTTTGATTTCATATTTTCACTTTCTTTTCAATCAAAACATAGGTTGGCAATAGCCTCATCTTCTTTTAAAAATGTTACTTGGGTGCCTACGTGGCTCAGTCGGTACAGTGTCCAGATTTGGCTCAGGTCATGATCTCGCATTCATGGATTCAAGCCCTGCGTTGGGCTCTGTGCTGACAGCTCGGAGCCTGGAGACTGCTTTGGATTCTCTGTCTCCCTCTCTCTCTCTCTGTCCCTTCCCTATTCTCACTTTGTCTTTCTCTGTCTCTCAAAACCTAAAATAAAATATTAAAAATAAAAAATAAAAATATTACTAAAGAACTACTAGACAAATGTACTCAACAACAGCAACAACAAAAGAACTAAAGAAAGAAAATTTAAAAGGTAAAAGAATAAAGAAACAGGAAGTAGAATGGAGAAATCATGTTTTTAATTTGATTTATGCCAAAAACCATCACTAAACTTTATCTGGACATCAAGAATACACATGACCAAACATCTATCATTCTTTAAATATACTTGCTACTGGATTACATATTTTGAGCACAATTAAAAATAATAATTTTGAGAACGATTTCATATAGTGTTAATATTTATATTTGTTCACAAAGTTGGTATGCCCCAGGCTCAGTCCCTAACCACCCTCTTGGTCTAGACTCACTCGGTGATCTCATCCCATGTTCCTGGCTTTAAATATCACCATAACCTCAATGATGCAGACTTTATATTTCCATGAAACAATTTTCTCTCACACTCTAAACCTGAACATCCAATTCTCTACTTGCTATTTCTACCCACATCCCCAACAAATATCAAGACTCAACTTGTCCAAAGCTGACGTCCTGATCCTCCCACCTCCCAAAGTGCTCTAGGCACAGCCTTTCATATAACATTTGATAGGAAATTCAATCTTTTATTTGCTCAGATGAGAAAGTTTGGAGACATTTTTGATTTTCTCATATCCCCCAACCAATTCATCAGGAAATCTTGTTGGCTGTACTTTCAAAGTATATCCAGGAACTGACCAATTTTCCCTATCACCACTACCATGATTCTGATCTGAGTCACTATCATTCTGTCCTGGACCACTGTGATACCCTCCTAGCTAGTCTCTGTTTCCATCCTGTATCAGCTGTCCACTTCAACATGTATATCAAATCATGTCTCCCCTCTGTCCAAAACTCTACAGTAGCTCCTCATTGCACTAGGAAGAAAAGCCAAACTTTCTTTGCTTCTCTTTCTGTTCAATCCACAAGGCTCTTCTTGCTGCTACTTGGTCAGGCCAGGTACATTCCTAGCTTAGGATATTTTCCCACACTGGAATGCTCTCCGCTCAGATGTTTGCCTTGCCAATTTCTATACCTTTCCGAGTCTGCTCAAATGTCACCATCACACTAAGGCCTACTCTGTCCAAATTGCAACATGGTCACTGCTTTCCTTCTATCCACCCCCTGAGCTCCCTTATACTCCTGGGTACGTATGTATGTATGTATGTTGTGTGTGTGTGTGTGTGTGTGTATAATATAAACATGCACATACATGGTTGCATGTATTTAGGTGTTTTCAATAGCATTTTTATAATGTCTGGTATGTAAAATATGCTCAACAAATGTTTAAGTAAGTGGAAAAATGAATGTGAGTGAATGAACACTTATAACTAATGACTTAGAAAACTAGCTAGGATAAAAATATAGCAAAGCCTAATTGGTAAACACTGTAATGTAATTTCTAATTTCAGAGGATTAAGTCATTTCAGATCATCCTCTTTAGTAGTACTTAATTATTAGACGTACATTTAGCTCCCTAATTTCTCGGGCAAATCCCATTCATTTATATTTTAAATGCCAATTTAATTTTCCAGTTCTTCCTAGCATATTCGCAAAGAAAATTTAAATTAAAAATTTGCATAACCATAACATAAACCCTGTTAATGGGATTGTTCTAGATCATTTACATGAATTTAAATATAGATAAGGTTTTGTATAAACTGCCATCTTGCTATTTCATTTTATATTTATGCCATGTGTTCTTTGTTCTTTTTCTTCCCAACAGCTATATTTTTATATTTATGAAAAGATATAATTTTGTCATTACACAATAGGTGAAAATGTTTTCTGATTACATATAGGACCAACACAATAGAACCATGATACAGAATCCAATTCAGGTTAGAAAGATGTTTGTCTTATAGACAGAAGAGCAATGGAAATTTAATTCAGAATCCAACCAGTTTTGATTTTATGTTCGCGGTTAGGATTTCCTTTGCTATATTAAGCTCACAAAATTTAGTACATTTAAAAGTTATAAAATTAACCTTTCATATCGAACCAGTATGTCATTTGACAATATTGCGATTATTTAGTAATTAGGAAAAAGAACCACTTACAACATTGAGCACAAGATATGATAACTGAAGATGGTCTCTCTCTCTCTCCTGCTCACTTAGCTTGAGAATTTGGGGATGCAGAGAAAGTATAAATTCTTCATACATGAACACCATTGAGACATAAATGGTTGTCAATAGTCACATGGAAGTAGGAAAAACAAGAGTCAGAAAGACCAAACTTTCACATATGGATGTATCCGAAACCAACAGAGAAGGGTGGAATTTCAAATACTGAAAAATACACAGAAACTTTACAAGCTTTTGAAATTAAACCTAACTCACAATGTCCATCTTTTCACTTTTCCTGAATGAGATATATTTTTTTATCTTTTAAGTAAAGAAAATAAAACTGAGATTATAACGGATAACAAAGTATCACATTTCAAGAATACGTGCTTTTGTTTTTACTATGCACAAAATTTTCACCACTCTGATAGCTGCAGACAAGTTTTACAGTTATTTCTATATGATATGGTTCAATAATAAGAGACTGTCATTGAAATGTTGTATTTTATTCACCAGTTGGCACTAAGGCCCAGGCTATGATAAGTATTGTTCTTAAAATACGTATGTAGGTAAGAAGAAAAAGAAATAGATAGATGGATAAATAGATAAATTGATAGGCCCTTGAAATTTAATCGCAGACAATATATATATAAAATATAAGTAAATTTCTGTAAGTCAATAGAGAAAAGTACAGCCGTACTGTACTCGTCTGATCCTTTATAGGATTCTCAGGAGGGAGGCAGACTGTTCCAATGAGTTAGGTCTTCTTTTCAAGCTTAATTAATCTTTCATTCTAGAAGAGCTAATTTACCTGTTTCACATGAGCCTAGAATATAAAGAATACAATTGAAACACAGGTTTGAGGATGTGTGGGAAAGCCGGCCCCTCCCCACACCAAAACACACCCTTTGCAAAAGGTTTTCGTCTATTTCTCATTACTAAAAGCCCTTTTAACTATTTTTTTCCCTCCACCAAGGCTGAAAGTGCTCTCCGCATGCCTGTGGGAACACCGTTTTGACTGCCCCATATTTAATGTAAACAGCCAAATTGTTCACAAATATTTCAGAAACAGTATTCGAGTCGCTGAAGTGGATAATTTCCTTTGAGAACCAAAAACAACGCATCATAAAAAGGAGCTAACCACCTCCAGGTGTCATTTACAGAGTTGAATTTTCAAAATTCCCTAAGTATCCTTTTCCCTTTAGAGCGCTGTTCCCTGTGTCTCCCATGTTATACCTTCCACATGGTGAATGTTGTCGTGATGAAAATCTTATAAATAACATATAAGATAAATTTGCTTCTGAGTACACAAAGGCATGAAGATTAGCAGAGAAAGAAGAAGGCCATTTTTCTGTATGGATCACCTATAGTGACACCTTGCTAAGCAAAGAGAGACAAAAAAAAATTGATGGCTCAAGAAAATTATAGAAGTCTTGGAGTTCCAGCTAGGTATTAATTACCAAAATTTGTAATACAGTAGAAATAATTAGAGTTAGTTACTCATTGCATTGATTTTCTTGGTTTATATGGGTTCAACTGCTGTATATAAATTGTTTTATCTATCACCTAAACAGTCATTTCACTAGTGGACAAATGAAACCAAATAGATGCATTAAAAAAGTCTCGATAATTGTTATCGTTGGATTTATCCTGATTCTAGCATTCTTTGTTATAATCTGTCTTCATTTGGAAAATAAAAAAAAAATACTGATGTTCACATCATATATTATAATTAATAGTACATTCATTTGGGTTAGCCTCTATACTTGCTGCCAGTTACTAAAACAAAACAATTAACAGGGGAAGTCTAATGAAGAGGTTGGCTTGCCATATAGTTTTATTCTATTTACAAAAAAATTAAAAATAGATAACATACTATATGCCAGTCACAGGTATTTTATTATCTTTTAAATTAATTCTGAGAGTACAATCTAATTTATCTTCATTTTATAAATTAGGTAATTGGGACTTAAAGAGGTAAAGCATTTTGTCTAAAGTTAATCATTTAAAAAAACTATAGAAAAGAAATTGAACCTAAGTTTTTCTAGCAACAAATGTTATACTCTTTTATTTTACCTTTTTATTATACCAATTTGAACTGGAATGGACTTTTAAAACGTTAAAACATTAGGATTAGAATACAGGAAGAAAGATTTTTCTTACTTGGCTTAAGTAAGAATTTGGACTAATTTTTAAATAATCATGCCCAAACTGTATATGGATATATCAATTACAAAATTCTACCATATCAGGAGATTCACTATTTTAGTTCTCCTATATTTCATATAATATTTATGGATTTTTATATCACCATTTATAGCAACCTCTGGTGACTGTCTCCTAAAATAACTTTACCTTCTCCTTTGCTTACAGACACCAATTTATTCCCCTTTAATGGAAGATACCTCTATTCCCGTATCAGGGAGTATATATCTGAGTTTGTGTGAAAGTCAATGGCAACAATTGCATTCTTCTTTCCAGTGAATAGTTCATGGGCATGGGACTCAATTCTGGTCAATAAGATGTGAAAAAAATGTCTTCAGGGACTTTTAGGGAAAAAATGCCCATTACTTAAAAGGAACCGTGAGGGTGAAATACTCTTTCTTCTACGTGATGTTGTGTCTGAATGAAATGCACAGAATGGTCATTGACTTAAGAGGTAGTTTCTAACACACTGATTTTGGCAGATCAGAAAAAGGAAAATACTGGAGTTTTTGATTAAATAATAAAACCTGGCAACCCTGAACCAATAAATTTCAGGTTATCTCTGATAATGAACTTCCTATGCTATAGTTGAGCTTTCCTATTATTTGTTGCTGAAAGCAGCCTACTTATCACCCTGTGAATAGTGGTATATTTCTATTTCTAATCATTATGCAACCCAACTTCCCTGTGGTTTAGTCTAAATGCAAAGTTATTCAGATGAAATCAAAGGGTCAGTCCGGAGCAGACGTACTTGTGATGCACTCTCTCTTCATTTTTCTCTCTGTACCAGCTATCTCTTTTCAATTTTTAAAATATATATATATATTTTTAAGTAGGCTTCCAGCCCAGTGTGGAGCCCAACATGAGACTTGAACTAATGACCTTGAGATCAAAACCCAAGTTGAGATTAAGAGTTGGATGCTTAAATGACTGAGCCACCCAGGTGCCCCCCAGCTATGTTTTTAATAATGTAAGGTGAAATTCATACAATGAATTTAGCACATGTACAATTTAGCACATGCACACTGTTGTGAAACCATCACCTCATCTACTTGCAAAATATTTCCAGCACTTCAGAGTACAGAGGGCCATCTGAGTCTATGAGCAACTTGAGAGCAAGGCATGTTTAGAATTTGTCTTTGTATATTCAGAATATAACAATTCCTGGCACAGAGTAGGTATTCAAAATAAGATCTTCAAAAATATGAGAGTTTTTTCTCTACTACTGAACTTTTTTTATAAACATAAATCTAAACTAAGATCCTATAACACAGTTTTAAAAAATCATTTATTATTGAGAATCAGGTAAGTTAATATTATAGAACTTGCCGTTTTTAACTAACCTGACCATTAAATAAAAGATTATAGAAAAATGTATATTTTGAGAGAAAAATATTTACAGGTATTTTGGTGCATTACAGAGACACAATCTATCACTTCAAGCATAGGAACATTTATCACTGCATTAGTATAAGTAAATATTTATGTATTATAATGTAAAGTACCCTATGCTTAATATAAATTAGTGTAAACACATAGTAGTTATAAATTATGTTATTTTATATTTATATTTAACATTACAAACATATTTAACAAAATAATATAACACATTGGTGTACATATGTGTGTATATAGATTCATACATATATATGCATAAATTTGGAAAAGTTAAAACCAAACTCAAACTTTATAGATTGCAAAACTTTAAAAAGGTGAAATGTGGTAGAAAAACATGTTTTCCTGTTGTGTATGGACTAAGTCTGGCGTAAACTGATAATGTAAGAAATATAGTATTACATTTCTTAAAATCATCACTGAATTACAGTTGTTATTCAAGTATGGATATTTTCTTACATTCACATTTATTTTTACTTTTTGTTACTGGTGGGCAATGTTTACATTTCAAAAGATGATTCCAAAGACAAAGATGTGGAAATAGACAACCTTGCCTCAGTAGTCGGAATACTCAGACACTACCACAAAGAAGTTAGGAAACTCTCACCCTGCAAAGGAGGGCTGAGAAACACATCTGCAAACTAGCATTTCAAAAACGCAAACAGAAGGCACAGCACATTTTAATGGGCTTTTGGTTATTTCAGTAATGTCACATGTTTGATAATTAGACCCTACATTCGATCTTTGTTTAATCGAGACTTTTCAAAGGCAGTTGCAATAACCAGTCTTTTCATGTTGCTCAGTGGGTTAAGGTCAGAGACTCGATACCAACACTGGCTGGGTGGTTTAGCCTAGGAACTATTTGACTTCCTGGTGAGGAGTCCAGTGGCCTCTCCCAAGAAGGCCTCAGTGAAGGTGCTAATGTCTCAGCAAGAATCTATCACAAACAGACTGGAATGTTGGGACAGACTGGAAAGAATAACATCTTTCTGTCCCAAAGCTAATAAAGCTAACATTTGTCATTTTACTTAGTGTCAAGGGATCCTTTAAAAAGAGGAATCATAATTAACTCACTTCAACAAATGAGTCCTACCTACCCACGGTCATCTCCAACAAACACGTTTACTCATTTGCTACAATTACCAGCTGCATCTGTTACTATTTTTTCTCTGTGTGTGGGTGTTTGTGTATAGGTTTAATCCTTGAGTATGAGTTATTGCTACCTACATTTTACAGATAAATATGTATCTATGTCTACCCATGCTAACAAAATTTGTATCTGAAAATTGTCGATTTTCTGTGAAGGTGAAAATAAAAACTCCTGCAGTATATAGTCACCTGAAAGTCATATTGTTTCCATTTTCTGCCAACAAAATAACAAAGAAGTTTACTTACTAAACTTGTAGGGCTTGGTACCTTTGTTGTGTGGGGAATTACCTTGATGCACTAGTAAAGTATGTGTATAGTGGCAAGAAAACTTTCCCAATAGTCATGCAACATAAAAGTTCACAAACCAAATTAAGAGGTTCAAATCATAAGGTTTATTAATTACACTTAATACATATAGCATAAGACAAGGGGAAACTAAACGGAATGAGTTAACACTTTAGGATGGGGTGCAAGTGTCCCAGAAGGACTGTATCACCTATGTCTGTGGGACACAATATTCAATTGTGCTATCGCTTTGCATTTCCTGTCATGACATGGTTACTGGAACAATAGCTGAAGTTCAAGCAAGAAAACCCAACTGAGGAAGATGGCCAGGGCAAATTGCACACTGTTGCTTTATCAGAGAGACACAGGACAAGGTGGCCTGGCTGATAGCTATACATTGCCTATTAGCTTGCTGAACAGTCATGGGTTCCATGCGAGTTTCTTGGGGATTAGAATTGTCAGGGCCAAAGTGGGTGTCACCAGTGGGTGGCCGAATTAAGATCTTATGAATAATGAGTGCTTCATATGTTTCATATATATTTAATGCATCCTGTTATTTAGTGCTTCTGGGACCTCGTGCACATTTAATACCTCATGAATAATCTGTGCTCTTAGACCTTCCATCCTCTCTATGGTTAACTCATACATGCTCTCCTTACTAACCTCTTTCCTATACTTAGAGCAGCTTATGAGTTTTATCCATACTTTCCTTTCTAGATTCAAATATTCTCAAATAATGCAAGAAATAACTATCTCTTAGCTATTGAACTTGAAGCTGCTTAAAACCAGCTCCAATAATCAGAATTTTCAAAACTTAGGGAAAAGAGTATATGTATGATACATTTTCATGGACGTGTGTGTGCCTGCGTATGTGTATAGGTAGATGGATAGATTGATAATAGAGGATTGTATTCATATACAAGGATGAGCAACTGACTTAAATACAGGAGTCATTTTAATTTGGATACATGGGAGTCACAAGGTACAGAATTATGAGAAAAATCTTAAATTCTGTTTTTGAAAATTAACTTAATTCAATTAATTGATAAGTTATTTCAAAGCAATTATTCTTTTTTTAATTTTTAAAAACATTTTTATTTACTATTGAGAGACAGAGAGAGAGAACATGAGCATGGGAGGGAGAGAGAGGAGGAGACAGAGAATCTGAAGGAGGCTCCAGGCTCTGAGCTGTCAGCCCAGAGCCCAATGCAGGGCTCAAACTCACAAACTGCAAGATCATGACCTGAGCCGAAGTCGGACGCTTAACCGACCAAGCCACCCAGTGTGCCCCTCAAAGCAATTACTCTTTAAAAGAGCTGAATTACCAGAAGCACCAAATTATTTTATAGAATTAAATGTACAAATGTGTGTTAAAATGTTTATCTTTATTTCTTGGAATAAAAATATACTGTTAAATATCATGAATTTATTTATACAGTATTATTGATGAAAATAACACTTTAAAATAATTGTGGCAGGTGCTGTGTGCCAGTCCAACTGACTTAGGCAAAGATATTAAATCTGCAAGTAATATAGTGTACAGTGTGTCTAGTCTATACTACTCTTAAGTATTACCTAAATTACTGGACAGGTGCATCTCATTCAATGTATGTCAGTGTTGATACATTCAATCTGCATAGCATACTGTTCTGTAGTTTCATCTGGTAAAAATATGTTAATTTTAGGTTATGAACCAGTGTGCTGATTTGTGTGTGCCTCTATGTTGGCGATAAAGGTAGTGATGATGGTATCAGCTTCTCTCTGACCCAGATGCCTGCATGGAAGAGAGAAGGTGATGCAAAGAGAAAGGGAGCAAACAACCATGATACAGATGTGAATTTTGAATTGTTAGAATAATACACACGCGAGGCTCTTTGTTTTAAACAGTAGAGCCATGTTTATTTTTCTATGTTAAATTTACTTTGTTTTGTTCCTTCTGTCATTGGAATAAAATGAGACCTGTTACAAAGGAATTTAATTTGTTTGTGGAGTGTTGAATTTTGGAGTGAATAGTCCTAGCCTTGCTCTACATATGTAAGTTTCAAATTATACAAAGAAAACTAAATATTAACTTTACACCAGTTGGAGATAAATCTTCAGTCCCAATAATTGTAAGTGTATTAGTTCAAAGTTATCATCATTAACTATCCAACTGGATGCACTTAGCCATGCTTCAGTCTAAAATATGCCGAAGTGTTGGGGCTCCTGGGCGGTTCAGTTGGTTAAGCTTCTGACTTCAGCTCAGGTCATGACCTCATAGTTCATGGGTTTGAGCCCTGCGTTGGATCTGTGCTGACAACTCAGAGCCTGGAGCCTGCTTTGGATTTTGTGTCTCCCTTATCTCTATCTCTGTCTCTGTCTCTCTCAAAAGTAAATAAACATTAAAAATTTTTAAAAAATGTCAAAGCCTGAAGGCATGCTTGGGTGTATATTAGAAAAGTTAAACCACCCCGAAGTTGTTAATCTGGCACTACCATGAGCCAAGAAGAAAAAAGGATAGTTGCCTTCTTGTTTATCAACTTATATTGTTAAATTCTGTCTCATAAGTGAGCACTTACTGCTCCTTTGACTAATAGATTTTAAAATACCTTTACTTAGACTCTTGATCTCGGGGTCATGGGTTCAAGCTCCACGTGGGGTGTGTGGAGATTACTTAAAAAATAATAATAAATAAAATAAAATATTCTACTTAATTTTCAAGTACTTGAGAATTATCTAGATAACTTTTGTTGCAGATTATTAATTCAATTCTGGCATCGACATATTCTGTAAAGGGTTTGAAATTTATTGATATTTTTCTTCTGTCCCAGCATAATTTCCATCCATGTACATTCAAAAAGAATGTGTTTTCTGCAGTTGTTGGAATGAGTGTTTTAGAAATTATTTTAATGTTTATTTTTGTTTTTGAGAGAGAGAGAGCACAAACAGGGAGAAACAGAGAGAGAGGGAGACATCGAATCCGAAGCAGGCTCCAGGGTCTGAGCTGTCAGCAAAGAGGCCAATGTGGGACTTGAACCCATGGACCGTCACATCCTGAGCCAAAGTCGGATGCTTAACTGACTGAGCCAACCAGCTGTCCCTGGATTGAGTGTTTTAAAATGTCTATTAACTCTAGTTGTTTTACTAAGTAGTGAGTGGATGTTAAAATCTCCAATTGTCAGTATAGATTTGCATACTCCTCCCTGAATTTTTATCAGTTTTGCTTAATGTGCTTTGAAGTTCTACTATTAAAAATTTCCTCTATGATGAATTGACATTTTATCATTATAAAATATCCCTCTGTATCTAGACTTATGTCAGCTTTGTGTGATATTAATGTAGTCACTCCAACTTTCCTATACTTGGTATTTGCATTTACATATAAAGTTAATCCCATAAATAGCCTATAATCAGGTCTTGCTTTTTCTAATTAATCGTGGCAATGCTTGCCTTTAATTTGATGTGTTTAAATCTATTTATTTTAAATGTGATTATGTATATAGTTATATTTAAGACTATCTTCTTGCCATTTTTATAAGTATTTCCTTCTTTTTTCTTCTTTTGATTCAGTTTTCCTGCCTTCTCTGAGACTAAAATATCATTATATAATATTCGAATGTATTTATTTTAATTTTTTTAATGTTTATTTTTGAGAGAGACAAGACAGAGACAGAGACAGAGTATGAGCAGGGAAAGGACAGAAAGAGAGGGAGACACAGAGTCTGAAGCAGACACCAGCTGTCAGCACAGAGCCCGATGTGGGGCTCAAAGCCACAAACTGTGAGATCATGACCTGAGCTGAAGGTGGATGCTTAACTGACTGAGCCACTCAGGCGCCCCTATTGTATTTCTTGACATATTCTCTTGTATCTCTTTTTTTAAGTTGTTACTCTAAGGGATACATTATAATCTTTAATTTCTATTCCTCATCACTTACTTACCATTTCAATATTTTCTGTAAATGGAAACTTTCAACTGGCCTCATCCTAATGAATTTCATTTGGCATTTCTTACAGTGCTAGTTAATCTGCTGGCAACACACCCTTATCTTTAACTGAACAGAAAATATAATTTGGAGTATTTTAACTGGACATAGAATTCTGGCAATACTTTTGTGAGTACTTTAAAAATGTCACCCCATTGTCTCCTATTTTGTATTTATTGCCGATGTGAAGTCAGCAATGTCATTATTGTAATTGGTCTCTTTCATTTGTGTGGGTTTTTTTATTGACCGATTTTAGCATTTTCGCAATGTACTCAGCCATTGGACTTTCATGTGCTTAGGTTTGGCTTTCTGAGCTACTTGTGTTTATTAATTGATCGTTTTAATTAACTTTGAAAAAAATTTCCTCCATTATTTCTTTAATTTTTTTTTTCTACTCCATCCTTCATCTTTTCCTTCTAAGGCTCCAAACAGCTTCGTTAACTTATTGGATATTACCTCATGTCATCATTGTTTTTCTTCTATTGTGCTTCATTTTGTATCCTTTCAATAGATATTTTTTCAATTCAAGGATTCATTCTTTTACACTAGTATTTACTTTGTAGTTTGTACTTTTTAGTTCAGGAAGCATTTTTCAACTCAAGAATATATTGTTTTAAAAAGTTCTAATTTTATGGGTGAGATTTCCTGCCTTTTCTCTCATTCTCTCCATCTTTCCTATGAATTCTTGATCATACATGCATAATGATTAAAGTCCTTTTATTCTAGTTCCAATATCTAGGTTATTGGAGGAATTAATTTTTGCTAACTTTTCCCACATTATGCATTCTGTTTCTTACTTCTTAAAATGTATTGTTATTTTTAATTAGATATTGATTATTGTGCATAAAATAGTAGGATTGTCTGAACAACACTATTTTTGTGTTTCATTTTGTTTTTCTCAGAGAGTACAAGTTATTTTTTAGGACTAGGGGCTAAGTGAAGAGTTGATCTTCAGATTTGTGTCAATAATTAACTTCTTCTCTGCCTAAGCAACAGAGTTAAGGACACTTATCTCGGGTTTATTGGGATTTGTCACAAATATAATATTTGTTTATGCATTCTTCGATAATATATAGTTTTACTATAATTCCACTATTTAAATATAAACTAAGATATGTAGTAAGCTAAAGTAGCTTCACAATAGCAGAACACTAATAATTCTTTAACATCAATGCATGTATATAGTATGTCTGACTCATATATTCTCAAATGTATGGTTTTAATTATATAACATGAAGAAACATTCCCCAAACAGCAGATGAATGTACGGTTAAGGAGATAAATCTGATAACAGAATCTAGTGGTATCCAGTATTAATAGTTCTTTGAAAATAAAGAAAATTATATTGTGTTTCTTTCGAAAATGTTTCAATATGAAACAAAAGGGTGTGTGTGTGTGTGTGTGTGTGTGTGTGTGTGTGTATGCATACCAAAAAATCTAAGTATAATTCATTGGCCAACAACAACAAAATACTACTGCCAAAGTGGTACTGAAAAAAATGTTAATGAGCTGAAAAATTAAGAATATACAGGGTATAAATCATGCATGTTTTACAATGACCTGAATTTATACATCTTTCTGAAATTGTCAAAATGAGAGAAAATGAAAAGAATCATTTTAAATGCTACTGGAATTAGTACAACAGACCATTACTTTCTTAGAAATTGCTTTATAGATGCTCATGGGAGCAAACTATAAATATGAGAAATTGCAGAAGAGAGGATAAATATTAGATCATTTTTCTATAAAATAATACTTGGAGCAGGGTATCATTATGCTTATATTGTTTATATTAACTACCTGTTTACTTGTGGTCTCAGCTTGATACGAGAATACTGCCAGTCTTTAAAGCCTGCGTACAAAGTTCTCTCTCTGTTTCAAATTCAGAAGTACTAAAGAAAATATCACCAAAAACATAGAAAGAAAGAATGAGATGGAGTTAGGAATACGTGACATGATAAGGAAGTGAAACATAACAACTGACAGATGTATCTCTTTCTTATATATTTATTAGAATTCCCCCAATGATGCAGCCGGAGCTTTCCTTACAGGAATTTTTTAACCACAAATGTAATACTTTTTAACAGAAATAGGACTATTTCACTTACCTATTTTCTACTTCAATGATCTCGAGGAGTTTGTGGCATTTAAGTAATTTATCTATTTCACTTAAATCACCACATTTATTGGCAAAAGTTCATAAATTCACCTGTTATCCTAGCAATCTCTGTAAAATCGGTAGTAATATCTTCTCTCTCATTATCCTGTCATTCATATATCACCTTCCTCATTTCGTTACCTGATACAGGTAAGGTGTCATATCTCTCTTTTTTTCTGATCAATTTTGTTAGTCTTAGTGATTTTATCTCTTGCGCCAAAGAAACAGCTTTGAGATTCATGGGTTTTCTCTATTGTGTTTTTTTCTATTTTCTATATCATTTTCTTCTCTGCCATGTATGATTCCCTCTCACCTGCTTCCATTTGTTATTTTTTTTCTAATGTCCAAGCGCAGACACTAATGTCATTGAATTGGGAGCTTTCTTATTTTCTGACACAGACATTTCTATAATTTCTCTGCGTGCACTACTCTGGGAACAATTTTGATATATTGTATTTTTATTTTTATTCTATTCAAAAAACTTTACAATTTTCTTTCGCCTACGTACGTTTACATAGGCAATGTTATTTAGTGCACCAATGTTTGGAGATTTTTCAGATATCTTTCTATCATCCATCACGATAAATGTTCATTTGAAATTCCAGAGGGGCAGAAAGAAATTTAAAAAAGCACAGCTGTGTTTTCAACTTACGGGGAAGTGTTCAATCCGGAGTCAGCATTTTTATGTGTATAAGTAGATGCTTACATATGGATTATGTGGTAGTCGTAGAAAAAAATCATTAACTATCCCCTAGATTTTATTAAAACTCAATATAAATATTTTTATTAATAAAAACTTTTCCAAGTTTGAAAAAGGAGGAAAGTAAGATGAAAGACATTACAGGTATAACAAAAAGCTAGTTCAAAGACGCAAAGCCTAAAATAAATAAAATTGCCTAATATTTTGAGGTCATGGCAAGAAAATTGGTATCCTAGCGATTAGTAATATGTTGTTATGTACACAGGAGTTGGAATGGATAGCAGGGGTGAATTGCTAGTGGGAGAGACTTATGCCACATATGGAAGTGTATGACAAGCCGAAGACTTAGGAATGACGGAAACAGTTAACTCTCTATACTTAGTATGTCACAGCTGGGCAGTGAGAAATCTGGCTGATTAACTGTGTGTTTTTTTTTTTTTTTCCTCACACTACTTAATTCACAAAAATATTCTCCAATGGATACTTTAGAAACTGATATAAGTGCAATCCAATAGGAAACTTAGTCCGGATTTCGAACCAAAATCAGAAAGAAGTCAAATTTTCATATACAGACTAAGTACTTTCTTTCATGGTTATTTTGCCAGTTCTGCTTTTATTTTCTTGTTTTTAAGTTAATGAAAGGCTAGGATAAAAGGCATCAAAGTAAGTGATATGAAATTGGTTCCTGTAAAATTTCAAACTATGGTAACAAATAAGAGAACTCAGAAACCTACCAGATCTTTCAACAGATATGCATTTTGAGGCTCACCAAATCCTTCTGACAAAGTGTTATTACACTTTATACCTCATATGTTTTTAATGATGCATACTAATTCCATCTGTTTTACTGGAAGCATCATATCTCTTCGTGATCATGCTGTTTCATATGTATTACCAGAGGATTCAGTTAACATATTTCAAATACATGTCATTAGTCAAACAATCATAACCTTTTTTTTGGGGGGGGGCGTGGCAGGTGAAGAAATGAGGCATGCTTTATTTTGTATATTCTAAAATTTACATTTTATATTCTATATATTATATATATATGTATTTTGTATATCCTAAAACCTACATTTTCGAGGGAGTAATTATCACTTATCGGCAAAAGAATATTTGCTTCAGCTCTTTTTGGATCCTCTTAAGTTTTAGCATTTGGAAAGTAAAACAAAAGAAGTGAAAGAAATGATCTACTTGTAATCAACATTTTTTGAAAGTACGGCCATCCATTTTCAAATTAAGGCGAAGGAAGATAAATCATTTGTTTGTTTTTCTTCCTAATATAGAAGATAGATTAGGCCATTTTCTTATGTTACACATGGATTACCTTGAAGAATTTGGGCACAGCTGGGTAGGAAGCAGTTGCCCTATTTTAAAAGATATAATAGAAAGTTATAGATTAAGGATACATGAATTTTCTTTATATTTCCCCCAGTTATGTTCATCATTGTGAATAGACATGCATGTTATTGAAATAAATATTATGTAAGATTTAATATCTTTCTCATACATTATTGAAGAATTAATTGCTGTAGGAATTGGTCTCTCATTATAAGTAAGTACACAACCAAGCAAAACATATGAAACAACTGTTTTCAGATGGGACGATAGTGGCGTCTGGGTGACTCAGTCGGTTAAGTCTGAAAGTCTTGATTTTTGGTCAGGTCATGATTTCAGGGTTCATGAGATCAAGCCCCTCAAAGGTCTCTGTGCTGACTGCATGAAGCCTGCTTGGGATTCTCTCTTTCCCTCTCTCTCTGACCTACCCTCACTCTTTCTCTCTAAATAAATAAATAAATAAATAAATAAATAAATAAATAAATATTTTAAAAATACTTTATGAAACTGGAAACTAGATGGAAACAACTTCGCAAAGAGGCCAAAGAGTGACTTGGCATGATTGCCAGAGGTATTAAACCCATCCCCTACCTATAATTGCCGGACAGATCAGAGCATCGACTATGGGGAGGAGATTTCAAAGGGTGTGTGGCTTAAAGGAACAGACGCTATTTAAAAGAAAGAAAACACAATGTAAACACAGGCATGGTTTAAGGAACAGGTGCATATAAAGGAGGTTTTGGAATGCATGGCTTCTGATGGAGAAATGGGACAATAGCTAGCATAGGGCTTAGATCTTGAGAGAAGGAAACAAACAAGGATAGTGACCCATTTTACATCCTGGAGGCAAATTCAGGCTGTAGCGCAGGAAGGGTAACAGAAACACAGTCTAGCAGTTAAGGAGACAGAGATCTAAGTTGACAGGGTTATATGACCTAGTTATACACAGTGCATTAGGCACGGACCTCGGAATGATGTCACCCTACTAGAAGTGGCCGAATAACCATAGACTAATCAAACAAGCTTTTCAAGTTTCAAACCTATCCCAGATAGCTTGCCTGTGTGAAAGAACAAAGTTGCATATTATTTGAAGAAATACAACAAAATCTCGCACTTAGTAATGTATATAATTAATAATATTTGGAAACGGACAAAATTCTCTCCATGACCAAACTTTAAACAGGCTCATCTGAGCTCCCATTCAAATCAAGGGCTTCTGTGTCCTTCTTTGTACAGTCTAGTGCTAGCAAGAATCATGCCAAGTCTATCTAGGAAGACTGTCCACCCTCCCTCACTATCTGATCAAATTCTGTCTCCCACAGCCTGGGTAGCTCATCACTCTGGCTTATAATCAGCAGGAATCATGTCAAGTCAGTTTTGTCAAAATCCTCCTCACCCCTGACTTTTCCTTCAGTAATTTTCCATCTACCGATACCCACTTTTCCTTATTATATTGAGAATTGAGTTTGGTTCTATACTGAGGTCTCTTTCTCCCTATCACAATAGACATTTTTTTTAAACAAAATTTATTTTCACTGCTTCAACTTCAGTCTGCTCTGGTTTTCTTTGATTCCAAGCCAATAAAACGCTCTCAGACCTAGGCGTAGCTGAGGATAAAGGCAGCAGCATAGCTATCTACATCCCTAAGTTTCCCCTCCTAAAAGGCAAGAAAATAAGAAGGAATAAGTAGGTTCTATACGAAATCATCCCCTCGGCATAACCGAAAGCAGAAAAGAGAAAAATCACCAATCCCAGCTCATGCTGGGAATTTCTCACGCTACCGCCTTAGCCTTAACCAGACACCAGACTATGTGGAGAGCAAAGCCATAATGAGACAAGGTGTGAGGAAGATAGAAGATGGAAACTAGTAAAGGGGCCAAAGGGTGACTTGACATGATCACCAGAAACATTAAATTCGTCCCCAACCAATAATTGCCAGAAACATTTTTAGACAGATCAGAGCGTCGACTACGGGGAAGAGATTTCAAAGTGAGTGTGGTTTAAAGGAGTAAGTGCTATTAAAAAAAAAAAAGACACAATATAAGGACAGGCATGGTTTAAGGAACAGGCATATAAAGGAGGTTTTGAAATGCGCAGCTTCCGGTGGAGAAAAATGAACATAAAGAGGAGAAAAGTGTTTGGCAATTGGGTGGTGAAAGTAAAAAGAAACGAAAATCATCTTAGGGCCCTACAAGGCAAAGAGAACCATAAAACAGGATTCACAGACCCTTTCTCACCATCAAAACACACAAGCAAACAAACCCACGTTGTCTCGATCTATTTTGCAAATACGATCTGCTATTTACCAGCTGTCCTATGACTTTCTGTGGTGCTATTTGCTATGCAAAGGTGTTTTTATTTTTATGTAGCAAAATTTATCAATTATATCCTTCAATACCCTCTGAATTTGATTCACAGTTAGAAAGCCTTCCTCAACATCTGGGTTAAAACACAATTGGCCCATGACTTCTTCTAGCACTTGCATGATCTCAATTTTATACTTAGGTCTCCAATCAGTCTGGAATTTATTAATATGTTTACTAGGATCTATCATGCAGAGATCTAGTTTCAGCTTTTTCCCCCTAGGTTTCTACCATTTCCAATAGGACAATGATAAAAAGATGTGAACCATCATATATGTGTATGTATGTATGTGCATAAACACTCGTATGTGTGTAAAGATTCAATCATTTTCATAGCTAAAGAGGTGCAATTAAATTATAAAAACACTGATACACCACTTCTCATCTATCAGATTAGGGAATTTACAAAATAAGATAAATTCTGTTGGCAAACAATCACTCTCATACAATGTAAGTGGAAACACAAATTAGTATAACTGTACTGGAGGGGAATTTGTCAATAACTCACAACTCTACATCTGTGCTTATTATTTGACTCAGCAATCCCATTTCTAAGGCTCTACCCTAAAATGCCCCTAAGAATACATATATATATATATATGGATCAATGTATTTCACATTGCTTATAATTTCAAAATATTAGACACAGTATAGCCTAAATCCCTTACATCAGAGAATATTGAAAAAAAGTATGCTATATCTACATAATGTGAGTATACATAGACATAAAAAGAATCAGAAATATCTTTATGCACTGATTTGTAGTGATTTCCAGAAAATATTGCTAAATGAAACAACTAATGTGCACAAAAAAATCTATAGCATGTTATACTTCATGTAAAAATATAAGGGACAGAGAAAACAGATATATCTGCTCATTGGTAGTAAAGAATTACAGAAGAGATTATTTACAAACTAAGGAGATTATTTGCCTACTAGGAAATAGGTTGATAAGGTTGGCATGAAGAAATATGGTGGCAAGGAAAAGAAAAAAGCAATATTTCTCTGAGTTTAATAGTGTTGATTCCATGAACTATGGCATAGCTTCACATAACTAAAATACAAATTAATAATTAAAATCACTGAGGTACGAAGGAAATCAAAATGGAATACATTTAGTGTATTAGTTGGCACTCTCCACAGACGGAGAACAAAAGAACTAACTTATGTAACTTTGGAAAACAGCATTTTCTCTAAGACTAAAGATAGGATGTGTATATTAGTTAGTAAATCAGTTTCCCATGGGTGCATGGGGGAGCAATTCAAATGTTGCTGCATTTGTAGGATTATTTAAATAAATAAATGTATTATAGACAGTAAGAGTGAGGTTTTCTTGCCACCAAAGAAAGCATTACGGTAAGAACAGAGAGAAGGTTAGCATAAGCCTGTAGTATTATTAGATTTGACAAATCAGGTTGAACTTGTTAAGAGAGACAGAAATAAACATAATTATGTAAGCACTCTTGAGTCAGAACACACACACACAGACACACACACATCTTATCTGTTGAGAGAACCTAGAAACAATGACATCCCAATAGCAATGAACATACTTAGTCTCAGAGGTTGGCTTCTAAATTCCATTCTCCAATAAAAGAAACCAAAATTCTTTGGAGAAATAGCTAATTACTAGTATGCAGACAGAAAAAACACAAGGTAAGCCTGGAATATGTTGTAGTGGCAGACAATAACAAAGCTCCTGAAAAAAACAATGGGGGGAGGATGGCAAAAGAACACAGGATCCAAAACCAAAACAATTTGGGCATATAAAGAAACAAACAAACAAATAAATAACTGTAACATTGGATTATGACACCAAAAATAAAATCAATATCATGAGCCCATTCTGATATGACTGTATCTTTAAATGACTAAATGACTAAATGACTCAATAAATAAATAAATAATAAATGATAGATTTGCTCATAGAAGAATTCCTATTAATAAATGTTGGAGAAATGAAGGAAATGGCAGAGTGCCTTGAGACAAGCGGTAGTAATTTTTGCAGTTTGCCAAGAATCAGTGTGTAAAAATTTGGGAGCAATAGTATATAAGCAGAGTCACAAAGTATCCTCCTTATGGTATTTTTCAATTACAAAGGGAAAATAGTAAAACTGCAATGAAGAAACTCAGCAGATAGATCCAACCTTAAGCGAGTGAAAGACAAGTACGAGGAGGTATATAGCAAATTTACTCCTAATAATTAGCCAAACCCTTGAAACAATCCAAATTGTTTCCAACAATGTGGATGGATATACAAAATGTAGTACACTCAGAATTGAACACTAGTTACCAATACAAAGGAAAAAAAGTGACTGATACATGTAGAAACACAGACGAATTTTAAATGTATTTTTTTGAGTGAAGAGAGCTAGACACAAAAGACTGTTTTATGCCATTCCCAACAAAGCAAACCTTTGTTGAAGGGTCAAGGAGATAGAGGAGAAGAAAGGACTGATATGAATTACGATGAGGAATTTGGCAGTGATACTAATACTCTGTGCCTTGATTTGGATGGTAGTCCCAAAATTAGATGTGCTTCTCAAAATTCATAAAATTGAACTCTTAAAATGGATGAAGTTTTTGTAGATAAATTTTATCCCAAAAGGCAGAATTTTATTTTTTTTAATTTTTTTAATGTTTATTTATTTTTGAGACACAGAGAGACAGAGCACGAACAGAAGAGGAGCGGAGAGAGAGGGAGACACAGAATCCAAAGCAGACTCCAAGCTCTGAGCGGTCAGCACAGAGCCTGATGCTGGGCTTGAACTCACAAACCGTGAGATCATGACCTGAGCTGAAGTCAGACATGTAACCGACTGAGTCGCTGAGGCGTCCCCCAAAAGGCGGAATTTTAAAACGTGTGTACATTCCATTGACCCTGCATCGTCAAATGATGCCAAATAAAACCACTTTCCAAAAGAAATTGGCGGCAAGTCCATTGACATTGATTAGGCAAATCTGAGTTTCCCTGGAATTTTAATTATTTCCTTGAGCCAAATGAGACCTTAAGTTTCAGGCCTGAGAGTAGGAGGCCTCCAGAAGAATGAGTCCTTGACTCACAGAGTCTTTGACTCTGGAGATGTACCGAGTTTGGACTATGGGAAGGCTACTTGCTGAAGCACTGCCTTTAAGAACAAAGTAGGAGGGGAGTAAGGCAATGAAGTCAAAACTGCATTATCAGGACAATAATAGTAAGAATTTCATATTATTTCTCAAAACTTAGTAACTTGAACATATTTGTACCTTGAGTTCTTTTTCTTTTACAGAACAGATTTCATAAGACTTGGTAACCACTGAATTAGGAGAAGGCAGAAAGAGGAGAGACAAATATAAATCCAAAGCATTTAATATAGGTGGCACTCAAATTACAGAACTTGGTTCGGGATAGTAAGTTATTAAAAGGTTTAGTCTGGTATACATGAAAACATCTAGGTAGTTAAGTCCAACAGGAAGAGAAAAAATGAGAGCTTTAATCTTCAGGGTGATGCTGGGATCAAAGGTACAGCTATGGGCACAAGATGAGAAAAATCAAAGCGATGAAAGCTATCATAATCTAGAAAAAAAGATTCAGATAGAGAAAAGCAAAGCACAGAGAAAAGAATTTTGGAAATTCTTAGATGTGGAGTATGAGAGGAAGTAGCCAAATCAGTAAGCAAAACAGAGAAAGTGTTGAAAAAGAAGCAAGAGAAATAGGCAATCATAAAGTCCCAGATACCCAGTGTGAGCCTCCATCCTTTACTCTTCCCTTCTTTATACTATTTAGCTGTAAAATGTATTCTGAGAATCTCTTTACATTCTATCTTCAGGTTCTCTTTCTTTTCCATATATTTATGTACTCTACCTATAATCCATTCGACACACCTACCTTACCTTGAAGAAAATTAAAATTGGATAGTGACTGGAAAATAGGAAGAGAGTAATTTATTATTTTATGCTAGGTTATGTTACAAGTTCAATAAAATGTGTTTTAAAAGTCACTACATATTAATGGTAGTTGGTAATTTTGTACTGCTAAAATGTCTAAGGCAACGACAGAACTCTTGCTATAATTAACAGTCCATTATGCACACCTGTAATATTTACTGGGTGAATTATTAGAGATTAATGAATATTGGTCATTCACAAGTGAATCATGTCATAAAGAACTTATAATTTTAAAGTGAAAACAATTGTGTAATTATTTTTAACAAATGGCAGACAATATAGACTACAATATGAATATCAGATTTAACCAGTGTATTTATTTGCGGATTTTCCCCTAATTTAGAGATATTGAACCATCAGTATATCTGTCCAAAAATGGAGCTTCTCATGGTTATAAGTAGAGAAATAACTAGGGCATTTACTATATGCTACGTAGTCCTAAGCACATTAGGATTTTTTATATATACCTCAAGCACAGGTTATTTTAGATATTAAGTCAACAAGGACTCTGGATTATCAACTTTGTACCTAATTATGTCAAAACAGATCACATTATACTTTAATCTATTGGAAAATTGTCAACCTATATGGACCTTTGCAAAACAAAACACGTTTTTATCATCTATCAGGAAACTATAAAATTGTCTTGGGAATCAATAAATTTAATATATATGTATGTATATATATATGCCTCTTCATGTACAGGCTCAAAACAATAAAGATGGCCATGACGCAATATTGGAGGCAGTATTGTAGCATCATTAGACAAGGTACACCATTAATTTTTTTTAATGTTTATTTTGAAAGAGAGAGAGAGAGTGCGTGCATGTGCAAGACTGTACGTGGGGGAGCGGCAGAGAGTGGGGACAGAGGATCCAAAGTGGGCTCTGTGCTGATACCAGAGAGCCGCATGCAGGGCTCCAACTCAGTTGTTTAACCATGTGAGCCACCCAGGAGACAACATACACCTTTAAACCGTAGGTGACAGCACAGTCACTTCCTCGGGGATAAAGCCTGACATTTTATAGAAACATTTATACTGTGAACTAGGCGACAAAGTCGGCCTTTGTCCCATCCATCCGTGGATATTTTGTCCAGGGTTTTAATCACTATTTCCTGCCCTTTCATACCACTCAAATGGTCTATCCAGCTAAAGCAATTTGATTATGTAATTTTAAATAAAATGAAGAATATGGTGGAAGGTTTAGAGAGTTATGTCTCCACAAATTTCCTGGCCTTCATATGTTATCATCCTTCACTCCTCTTCCAGGCAATGATCAAGCACTAAATGACAATAATTGTATTTGCTGAGAAGAAAAAAACCGTCTGCATTCCTGAGCACTTACATTGCGTGGAATTTTTCTGAGAACATCCCATACCACTCACTGGTGACAATATTAGTATAGTCATATTAGTATTAGAGTCATTCTCCCAAAAGAATATGATAAAATGATATTTTTTCCCTAAAGAAAGCTGAATGATAGAACTGGAAAGAATATTGGAAAGTTATTTAGTGTAATGCCAAGTTTATAGGGAGAAAACTGAGGTTCTGAGATATCAAGGGGTTGGCATATAGGCATCCCAGATCAACAGAACTGTCAATGAAAATCATGGATATTGAATCAATCAATCTACTAATTATATTTCAACCTCTTTTCTACTAACTAAAATGTAGAAAATCTTTTTGCAGCGCTCCAGAATGATGGTATAAAAAGTCTTAAGACAATCTTGTAAATTGGGCTTTCAAAATTAATATTCACTTTTATCCTTTGCAGTTTTATAGAAGGTAATCAAAATAGTTTGCATGTTAAATCACATGTAAAATAAACTATCTTTTTAGCAGGGAGATTTGCATTAAAATTCACTTCTGCTGATGAATTTATCAATGAGATCTTGGTCTGCTAATGACCAAATGTTATGATCCATTTCAATCTTTTGAGCTAGTATATTAAGCAATATTGTATAGAGAAAACTTTAAGATTTGCTTACTTTCAACCACTATTAAGCACATTTAGCCACTTTCAAATTTCCCAAAATTATTTTATACTACGTGTTTTATAGCCATTACGAGGTAAATCTGAAAGGCACAAAGGATCATACTTTTTGCTTAAAATTTTGTTCATAAGATCACCCTGAAAGGCTTATCCTTTGGATATCAGATTTTTATATAACTCACAGGTATAAGGGACTTCTAAGGCCATCTATGATAGAATTTCAAGAGCATATAAGCAGATTGATCTCAGAAATACTTGTAGGTTAAATGAAAAACTCAGTAGGAGTTGAAATGAATACAGGAGTAATTTCAGAATGTGGCTTGCCTATTTTCAACTCCATAGGCAACTATACTTGGATTAAGGGGGGAAATGCAAATGAGTTAGCACGCACAGATATCAACAGAACTGTTCATGAAACCCATCTTTAGTACTAATCAATCTACTAATTATATTTTACCTTCTACTGTCTTTTATAGACAACTATGCAATAAAAGTTCATATAAAGGAATAGTCAGAACCTCAGATTCTACAAGTGACATTTTCAATTAGAAAGACACGGAAGGTACATAACAAGACATCTACACTTCCGTGAATAAAATCTGGCATTTAGCTGTTGATATATGTTTAAAAGAATTTTCTATTCAGTGAGAGAAAGGCAGAGTAACTTAATGACATAAAATTATATTCTTTAAGAGATAGTGGTAAATGTTTCTTAGCATACTAAAGAGTTAGAGTATTTCTTTCCTAACATCTTACTTACTTGAAGTTTTTACTTTTGTAACTATTTTTCATGTAAATTATACAGACATCCTCATGAATCCAAAGATTGATCTCTCGTGAAACACCTGTCATCTTCATATTTTGTCACAGTTGTTTTCTTGGGTGGACTTTAGAAATGTCAAGAGTCAAACTATAGAGGAAGATCTTATTATAATTAATAATGCTCTTCTTTTAACCTCTCAGATGAACTTGAACATATAAGCTCCGTATAAAGGCCACAGGTCCTGATAACTGTAAAGTTTCTCTCCCACAGGAATTCTTTTGTGTCTACTGGTCATGATGTGTTTCTTAAGTTGGTGCCACTTGTATAAAGACTTTTCTCCTGTGTGGCTTCTCCACTAAATATGAAGACCTAAACTCTAGATGAAGTTATTACCACACCTGTCAGATTGATGGGCTTTCTTTTCTTTGTAGATATCTTCATAAGTTTAAAGATCAGATCTTTGAGAGGAGCATTTGTTATTCAGAAGACAATTGTAGACAAATTCCCTTTTCTGATTTTTTTGATGAATGATCAGCTGTTATTTTCATTATAAAAAGTCCTCATACTATGTAGAATCACAGGTTTGTTATTTCATAAAATCTCTTATTTGGCCTCGGCAAATGAAGGTCTTGATGTTGTGGAGAAAATGGACAGTGAACTAAGGTATTCTCTATAGTTCTTCTTTGGAGGTTTCTTCCAGTAAATGCTCTTCTGTCAGTGTCATTCTTGATTATAAAATGGCATTTGCTTTTAAGGTAATTCTAATTCATTCATTGAATCATTGTATTTTAGGTCCTGAGGGAATACCATTTCAAGAAATTTCCAAGTCCACCCTTTGTGTTCTTTTTTAAACCTTATTTATTTATTTTGAGAGAGAGAGAGAGAGCACTCATGAGTAGGGAAGGGGCAGAAAGAGAGGGAGAGAGAAAATCCCAAGCAACACTGCACTGCCAGCACAGAGTCCAACACGGGGCTCCATCTCAGAAACCACGAGATCACAACCTGAGCCAAAACTCAAGTCTGACACTCAACTGACTGAGCCACCCAGACACCCCCACCTTTTGTGTTTTTTAAACATGGTTTAAACAGTTCCATATTATTTATTTTTAAAATTCTTACTTCCTTTGTTCTTGAACTCTGATAATGCTCCTTGAAAAGTCACTAAGAACTTTCTGATTTTCTCACATTTGTAATCCACTTTCTTTGAAGTTTTTAGGAAAAGAAATACTTGAAAATTGATGCATCTATTAAATTTAGAAATAGACATTCTCTATACCCCAGCAATTCTACTTTTTTTTTTTACATCATCTACTCTTGGAACACACTTATATATGTGGGTCATTTATATCATTATGTTCATAAGTATTTAAAAGGATCGTTTTGTAATAACACAAAATTTTTAAACAAACAACGTCCACCTATAGGGACGTATCTAGGTTATGATACGTATATGCAATGGGGTTGCATGAAACATTCTGAAAGAACGATAAAGTTTCATATATATTAACAGGAAAGTTCTTCAGGAGAGATGGTTAAATAGGAATGAGATCTTGCCATTTGCAATGACACGGATGGAGCTAGGGTGCATTATGCTAAGCGAAATAAGTCAGTTCAGAGAAAGACAGATATATGATTTCACTCATATGTGGAATTGGAAAGGGATGGGAAAAAAACAGGAAGGGAGGCAAACTATAAGAGACTTTTAAATACAGAGACCAAACTGAGGATTGATGGGAGTGTCAGTGGGGGAGGTAAGTGAAATGGGTGATGGGCATTAAGGAGGGCACTTTTCAGGATGCTCACTGGGTGTCGTATGTAAGAGATGAATCACTGGGTTCCACTCCCGAAGCCAAGACTACACTGTACATTAACTAACTTGAAAAATAAAAGGAGATATGGTTAAATGAAGAAAAGGTAATGGTATAAGCATACATAGAGTATATTACCTTTTATGTATTTAAAATTGTTACATATTTTTCTGCATTTTAAACCATAGTTTTGGACTATCGTATACCAACCTAATAATAGTAGTTATATTTGCCTAAGGAGTACAAGAGAAGAGCTTTAGAAGTGAAGAGGCAAAGGAGACTCTGCCTTCTTGGTAATGCTTTTTTTTTTTTATTTCAAGGACTTATGTGTTTGAAGAAACCTGGTGGAAATCTAATTCTTAAGATCTACCTTATACCCCCTCCAGAAATGCAAAATCAAAAAGAAAAAGTAACATCATAGCCAACAACTTCAGCATTACCAGAAGAGAACATCACCATCTTTAATTGACATGTAAAAATAGCAAAATAAATTCCAGCATACCCTGAGCCCCCTTGCCTGCTCTTTGCTGTAACCCTGTGAATGCAGACAGCAAGGGAGAGGAGTTTTTTTCAAACACTCAGTGACATGGAGCAGAAAAGAAGAACTTACAGAAAGCATACACACAACTAGCCCAATATGAGATGGCATCTTACTGCATGCAGAGGAAGATTTGTAGTTCACAAAACGGGCTAAAGAAAAGGAGTGTGAACGTGGGCAGGACTGGAGATGGCAGTCTCAGGGAGGGAGTGCTTCTGGGAAAGAATGAGATGTAGACAGATGAATACAAAACCCACTATGCTTCTTAATGAAGCAATAAAGGTAAAGACGCAAACAAGAGGAGGAAATTAAAGATCCTACAGAAATGAAAGAAAACCAAATACTCCAACTGGTTTTTATCCTCATGCCCTACTGTCAGTATCACTCTCCACAAAGAATCTGTACAGAAGAGCCTCAAGCTGATAGAAATGAACACTCTCACATCAGAAAAGCTGACCTCGAAATGAATAGACACAGGAAAAAAAAAGGAGACCACATCCATTAATAGACAATACTCCAAAACAGCAGTAAATATGAATAAAAATATTCTGTGGATGAAGAACCTTGGCAAAATGCCACCAATGAGCTGAAGATAACTGTAGCACCACATTCCAGAATGAAATGACTATCTCAATAAGATTTTGAGAACACCTAAGAAAATTCGAGAACGTGAAAATATGAAAAACAACTTTAAGTTAGAAATATGAAAATTAAGAAAAGAAATAAACAAAAACCAGAAACAATTGAAATAAGAATTAAATGAACTTAAGAAAGTAATATAAGAAATAGGCAAAATCCTATCAGAATTGAAGATAATAAGATTCTCAAGGGGGAGTAGATTCAAGAAAACTTAGTTAAAAAAAAAAAAAACAATGCTTGGAAGAAGAACTGGAATCAGACAAGAAATGAAAATGAGATTAAAAAAAGAAGCAGCAGCAAAACAATCCTAAGACAAAAAGGCTGGAGATGAACAGATGAGGTTGAGCACACGAAAAATGGTGACTATGAAGAAGAAAGTCAAAACACTAAATAGAAAAAAAAAAAAAAAAACCTCAAAAGAGTAATTCAAGAAAAATTCTCAGAAACAAAAGAAAATGTGAATCTCCACTTTGGAGGAGCCTATGGAGAAAACTGACCAAGAACAAACAACTCTAACACTTATTCTAGTGAAATGGTAAGACTCTAAAGGGAAAGAAAAAGTCCAGAGGGCCTCAGGCAAAAAGATAAAATAGATCTCAAATGCAAAAGAATCAGAATGACATCAAATTCCTCTTTCAAAAATATGTAATAAAAGGAAAAATAGGGCAGAGTTTTCAAGAAGCTTAAGGAAATAAAGTAAAAGCCAAACAACTTAAAGAAGTGTAGGAAAAGCTACCCAAGTTTCAAGGGCACAAGAAACCAGGCTTGACTATGGCAGAACTCAGAGAACACTTTACAAATGTTTCCAGAAAGTCTATTCAGGGAAGAGCGTCGACCAAAAGATAATGGAATCCGTAATATAAAAGGGCTGGCAGGTAACATTTCACATATTTAATTAGAGAGCTATGATTAAAACAAGGGTGGATTCGTGGATTAAAAGTCTGTCGATAGCAATAGCACTTCTAGTTTACTTTGGCAAAGATGAAATAATAGAGCTAATAAAATGAGAGAAGAAAAGGTAAAGTAGAATAGTAGAAATTGACTGTAGTAAATGAGAATGGATGGGATTCAAAGGATATCATTTAGTGTTTTCAGAAAGGAAAAAGGGTTTAAGAATCTGCAAACGGTAGTATTCATACAAAAATAATGACCCGAACGAAAGGCAAACCTTCCTAAAAGCCCAAAGGAATCAGAGGGGGTCAGTGGGAAACAGCAATAGCAACAAAAACTAATAACCCAGAAAACCAAATGGATAAAGAAACACAGCGCTCAGAACATAAGATGGTACCAAGTCAGACTAGGAAATACAAATACCATATGGTTTCACTCATATGTGGAATCTAAAAATACAAATGAGTAAACAAACAATAAGCAGAATCGGACCTAAAAATACAGAGGACAGAGGATGATGGTTGCTGGAGGAAGGGGCTGGGGAATGGGCAAAATGGGTGAAGGGGAATGGGAGACACTGGCTTCTAGTTATAAAATGGGTGAGTCGCAGACATAACAGGCACAGCATAGGGAACATAGCCGGTGCTATTGTAATAACGTTGTATAGTGACAGATGGTAGCTATAATTGTGGTGAGCGCAGCATAACATACAGAGAAGTTGAACCACTACGTCATACACCTGAGACTAATGTAACATCATGTGTCAACCATACTCAAATTTAAAAAGTTAAAAATAAATAAATACAAAAAAGAACATAAGATGAAATGACAGAATTGAGACCAAATATAAGAATCATATTGACAAATAGGAATGGGCTTAACTTGGCTATTTAAAGAAAAATATTTTAAAATCGGCTTATAAAACGAAATCTAACTGTATGCTAGGTGCAAGAGACGCACTTAAAATGCAGCAATTCAAATGGGCTGAAAATTCAAATGGCATAAAGATTTATCAGACAAAAAGAAAACAGAGCTTGGAGATCTGATAGCAAAGTAGACTTTAAGCCAAAAAACATTAAACAAGACCAAAGAAGAGAGATGTTAGAATACTAAAAGCCATAGTCTAAAATGAGGATAGCAGATTAACTTAATAAACATAAGCAGTTAGCAAATAATAATAAACTATCTGTGACGATTCATTTTATGTGTCAATTTGAGAGGGCCCGGCAACGCCCAGGTTAAACATTATTTCTCAGTGTGTCTATAAGGGTGATTCTGGCTGATAGTAGTATTAGAATCAGTAGAATCGGTATAGTAGATTGGCCTCAGTAATGCAAGTGGGTATCATCCAATTCATTAAGAAGCTGATTAGAACAAAAAAGAATGTATCCCCTTTTTGCCTGCCTATCTGAGCAGGGTCTTCAGCGTTCTCTTGCTCTTGGACTGGGACTTACATCATCAGCTGATATACACCAGCCCCCCAAGCCTTTGGACTCAGACTGGAATTACACTACCAGCTTTCCTGGGTCTCCAGCCTGCAGAGGGCAGATGATGGGACTGCTTAGTCTCTGCAATCATGTGAACCAGTCCCCTCTCTCTCCCGGAGACTGGGGAGTCCAAGATCAAGGCATCGGATTTGGTGTCTCGTAAATGCCTGCGTCCTCACTGGCAGTCATCTTCTCACTGGGCACTCTCATGACAGAAGGGCCAGGGAGCTCTTGGGGCCCCTTTTATAACAACGCCAATCCCAAACGTGAGGATGGCCCAATCACTGCCTCAAGGCTTCACCTCCTAATAATACCACCTTGGGGATTAAGATTGCAACATATAAATGTTAGGGGGGCTGGGATATTTGGAGGGGCAAGCATTCAGACCATAGCACTCATTTTATTCATTATTATTATTAAAACCTAAAATTGTATCAAAACATAATTATAGCAATACCTTGTTGATCCCACTCATGAGTATAGTATTAAACCCACTTAGTCCCATCATCTTCCTCTTTATCTTCCATGCTCCAGGAATTTCTGTTATTTGTATCTCCCTTGCCCTTTAGAATCACTATAGCCAACCAAAAGTATTACATCAAAAGTTATAAACGAGAGGGGCCCCTGGGTGGCTCTGTTATCTAAATGTCTGACTCTTGATTTTCGCTCAGGTCGTGGTCTCACAGTTCGTGGGCTGGAGCCCTGCACTGAGCTCCATGCTGACGGCATGGAGCCTGCTTGGGATTCTCTCTCTCCCTCTCTCTCTGCTCCTCCCTGGTTCATGCACATTTGTGCATGCACACTCTCTCTCTCTCTCTCTCTCTTTCTCTCTCTCTCAAAATGCATAAATAAACTTTACACAAATTATAAATGAGAAAGGCAATACTATTGACTCAGGTTATTAACAAAATTCAAATGAATGTGTTTACACACACTTTCACACGCACACGCATTCACACACTAAAACATTCACATACTGAGAGCCGTGAGGAGAGTTGAACGAAAAGCCATTTCCTTTAAGGCAATTCGGCTTTCCCAGATGATATGCTAATGAAGCAAGTGAGCAGTTCTAAGCCATTGATATCGCACCATTCAGCACACAGTTTCCAAAAACAAGTTAACGAACCAGTTTTTAAAAATCATTTAGAATAAGCACAGTTTGACACATACCAGTGAAGCCAGTTCATTTGCTTGCTGAAATACACTCTATCTTGGGTCCTTTCTAAACTAAAGCAAGCTTGACGTCGGCTGTCATCATAAATGGTGCAAAAATAAAAAAGAGCAAGTGTCCCCCGAGACTGTTGATAGAAGTACTATTTTCTCTACTGGCGTAACTATATTCAAACCACGATAACACCATAAGAACTAATTACCTGATGAAAATGTTATTACAAATAGCTCGTATCTCCAGAGAACCCTTCTTGCTAGATTTAAAAATATTACAAGGAGAAACTCTTGACACTAAACACATATTTCTCATTTAGTGAAACACCCTTCAAGTAATTATTCAAAAAGCTTGAATAAAAAGAAGACAGGTTTCCTCATTCTGAGGTGCTTGTGTGTCCTTTGGTTTCCTCTGTGCCTGTATGTGTCCTTGTCTGTGACTCTGGTGGCTTGTGTTTGTGCAAGGACAGACCAACTTGGATTCTTTCAGTCTATTGTTTCACACGTCCATTCTCTAAGACAAATATCCATGTGTATTTTATTGCTCTTGGAAATGCTTCAGTTCAGAGTTTCTACTTGAAGTATTTTTAGATAAATCTAGCAAGAAGGGTTCTCTGGAGATATGAACTATTTATAACAACATTCTTCTATGGTCCAGCATGAAATGTCCTTTTCTTCACACTTTCAGGCCCCTTTACTGTCTATAACCATTTTTGTTAATCCAATCGATCCCTGTTGGCTTATTGAGGGTCTTTCATTCATCTGTAGGAACATCTGAGGAGGGTTCAGAGCTTTTTCTGAAAAAAACATCAAGGCTTCCCCCGACACCTAGTTCTATGTGGAGGAAAACGTTTCCTCCAAAATCCTCTTACCTACTGACTCTTTAGTCTCCCAAGATTATATATCACAGTCTGATGCTTTAATGTCTATTGTCATCTTTTATGCCATTACTTTTGGTATTAAAATTTCCACTTCTTTGACGATCTTGATGTCTAGTACTATGCATTCATGACTACCGACTCCTCATTTTGCCTCACTGCCCTTTCACCGAGGAAGTGTGTGAAGAATTTAAAACTTTCCACTTCATTCCAATTTCTGCCATTACCATAAAAGAAATACATGTGCATGCGCGCGCACACACACACACACACACACACACACCTGCCAACATGTATGCCTTATCCAGCGAATCAATCTCAAATTATTTCGCTTCTCTCCTCCAACAATCATCAGCTATGGTGTGTATCAATATACAATAATCAAGAGCATAACAGAATTCATCACAAAACAAGATCCTACGTCTGAAATAAAAAACATGGCATGCTCTGACCACCAGCTCCTTCCTCTACCTCTCCGACTTTACACATATTATTTCCACTCTTTAAAAATTGTTTCCACTATTTTGAAATTTATTTTCGAGACCGGGAGAGTGTGAGTGGGGGAGGGGCAGAGAGAGAGGGAAACAGAGGATCCTCCAAGCGCTCTGAACCCTGAGATCATGACCTGAGCTGAAGTTGGACACTCAACCGACTCAGCCACTCAGGTGCCCCTTCACTTTTAATTTTGCTCAGATAAAATCACCCACGACCTGTCCTCCTGTGCCATTCCCCTTCTCTCAGTCTAGCGGGAGACACAGGGGGAAAAGAATTATATTACAGTGTGATTCAGGGCTGCGATAGGCCAGCACTTTCTCAGATGCCACGGATTTTATTTACTTAATATCTCCCAGATTCATCCACTTATTTTCCATGTTAACTGCATGTTTTTAAGAATTGACCACAGTCATCTCTTGCCTGGATGACTCTGTCACTCCCTTAAGGAACATTTCTGACTCCTGGATTAGGTGTGTTCAATCCATTTCTCATGGTGAAGCCTGAGTGATCTTTCTAAAATGAGCATTTTATATTCCTTCCTTGTTTAAAATATTTCCGTGGCCATCACGTCGCTAGGGGAGTAAAAACCAAATTCTTTAACGGAGTTTATAAGATACCATACTTACATAATGTATATTTGTAAGGGACATTATATTTATACGATATATATTACTAAGGTACGTTTCCTCTGCTGTCGTCTCTCCTCGCTCTCACCGCATGTCCTCGCATGTAATCTACAGTTCAGCCCTAATATATTGTTTTGGACAAATTATGCTTCTTCACACTCAGTAACTAGGCCCAAGCCATTTCTCTGATGGCTACTCACTGCTAGACTCACGTTTCCCAACTTGCAGTTAACTTCTGTTTTCTCTAGCTCAGGCTTTCTGGGCACTGGTGAAGAGGGTGATTTTTTTTTTTTTATTGTTTTTACCGCACTTTTCAGCCAGGTAGGAGGCTAGGACTGAATACAACCTAAATTATGCATCGATTTATGCCTTGAAATAAAAAGTGCTATGAATTAATAATGCCCGTGCCTCTAAATAAAAGGTGCCATGATTAGCAAGAGGCATTAGGTTTGCTGTCTAAATTTATACTTTCCTTCCTGTTGTTTTGAACTCTTTCACTGCCATGCCAGGGAACTGCACGGTGGGATTCATGTCACTGACACACGGCTAAATACTCGCAGTGTGCTACATGGATCTTAGTTGTCTCTGAACGTGTTAATCATATAAGCTCTTTCCTTGGGTTTAGATTTCAGACACCTAGACTCTGACCATCACGTATGAAGCTAGAGTTTAAGAAAGAAAACGTGAGAAAAAAACAGGGGTCCTAATTATGAAGGAAACATAATTCCTTCTTGGATACACTAAAACAAAACAAAACAAAACAAAACAAAAAAAACCAACTTCTTGAATTTATTGCAAACCAAAGGTGAGGAAGAGAATTGGAAACACATGTGCTTGGTAGACTACATTTCCATAAATCAGATTTTCATATGAAATCAAAGAATAACTGAATGTTCTTTAAAGACATGCTCCTTTACTTTTATATTTGACACAGGAGAAGTGTGGGTATGAGAGAATTCTAAAGGAAAACAAACTTGTTAAACCGGAAGAAGAGAGGGAATTCCTTAGGAGAATGTTTGAAATCTTAGAGAACAGAATAGATGGGTATGAAAAAGGAGTGAACCTGAGCCTAGTGGCTTTGGAAGAGAAGATTTCAAAAGAAAGATGTTTTAGGTGTTAACAAAGCCAAGAGAATAATTATTATCCAAAAGGAAAACACAGAGAGTCAGGGTGGAGCGATTCGTCCAGAGGGATACCAAATCCAATACAGTGTTGGGAGTCCTATTGTTAATGTAGAGAGTGGCTAAGGACAGCAACTGGAGAACAAGCCCTTGAAGACTGAGACAACTTTGCAAAGTGTTTATTTTACACAACAGATGAACAGATATAAGAGGCAAAACTACGAATGTCAAAGTATTAAAATATTATTAGGAGAGTTTCACATGGCAAAATCCCTGTGGTTGGAGACGCAGGTACTGTCTGTGATCTATACTGACTATAGAATATGAGGTATACTGAATCGGCTCTTGGTAGGATTATGGTAGATTGAATGATTTCTTGAATTAATTTGTTAGCCTAATTAGAAAACATCTCCTGTATGTTATTGTCTGATTCAGAGAAGTAAAGGTAGAAAAGATTGTTTTAACTACATTTTTAATGTTTACTTATTTATTTCTGAGAAAGAGAGAGAGAGAGAGAGAGAGCCAGAATCCCAAGAAGACTTTGTGCTGTCAGTGTAGACACAGGGCTCGAACTCACGAACCATGAGATCGTGAACTGAGCCCAAATAAAGAGTCAGATGCTTAACCAACTGAGTCGCTCAGGTGCCCCAAGATTTTCTTTTTTAAATAACAGATATGTTTTCCTCACTTAGAAGTGATTGAATTCATATTTCTTACTCAGAGTGAAGCTGAAGAAAAAAAAATCTAGCGGCTATGTCAGAAAATGTTTGAACCCAAAATATTTGAGCCTGAAAGCAAAAGCAAAGATAAAGGAGGGAGGGGATACTGCTGCCTAACAGTAGACACCTGGAAGCAAAAAGACCATCTTAACAACCAGCTTATGCAATACAAATGCAGACGTATGCCTTCTTAAAAGGAATGCATCAAAGGAACATTCTACCTCATTGCATATCTCACAACTGCAGAAGATGTAGCAGAAGAATGATTAGCACACTTCAGACAGTCGACAAACTTCTTCTTTCAAGAGTCCTTTTTCCCTAAAACATGGCACTGATATATGAACTAGAAAGGGAGAAAATAGGAAGAGATTTCCAGTTCAAAAGTAATGACAATCTATATTAGTTGTCTATTGTTGTCTATCGCAATGTACTTGCTGAAAATGGCATAAATTAATTTTCTTTTTTCTTGTTCGTTAAAAGTCTAACACAAGTCTCACTGGCCTAAAATCAAGGCATGGGGAATGTTATCTTTCTGAATCTTCTACACGGAAATCTATTTCCTTGTCTTTTCCAAATTTCTTGAAACTGCCTGATAGCCTTGATTCATAACCCGTCTCGCAGTTTCAAATCCATCAACAGTGACAGGAGTCCTTCCCACTTCACACCGCTCGGAACTTCCCTTCTGTTTTCTTTCATCCATCTTCAAGGACCCTTAGATTACACTGGGCACACTCAGAAATTTTAGGATAATTTCCCTATTGTAAGATGAGCTGATTAGCAACCTTAATAACCTCTGCAACTTTAATTCCCCTTTGCCACATATTATAGCATACTAACACTTTCTGCAGATTAGGACATAGACATCTTTGGTGGGCCATTATTTTGACAGCTGTCCCAGTCAGTTCTGGCTGCTATAACAAAATACCCTAGACTGGTCAAACAACAAATATTTATTTCTCACATTTTTGGAGGCTGGACATCGAGTGTGCCAGCATGGTTGGTTTCTCAGGAAGGGCCCTCTTTCTAATTTACGGAAAGCTTTCTTCTTCCTGTATCCTTCCATGACATAAAGAGATCATCTCTCTTGTGTCCCTACTTATAAAGAAACTAATACCATCAAAAGGGGTCTGCTCTCATGGCTTAACCACCTCCCAAAGCCCCCACCTCCAGATATCATCACATTTGGGATCACAGCTTCAACGTATGACTTAGGAGAGCACAAAAACATCCAGTCCATAGCACCTATCACACCATCTGTATGCAACAGCAATGGAACAAATAAATGAGCAGGGCTGAATCAATGGGCCTGAAGACAATGGTGACCTGGGAGTTTGGCTTTTGAAGGATATCAGGGGCTAAATGGTTTTGTTAGACATAATAGACAATATCTGTAACTAAAACAATATAATGAGTGATGCTAGGACACCCGGATACTTGTAAAGGAAGCAAGATAAATAGATTCACTCTTTACCAGATGCCAGGATCAATTTCTAAAATCTGTATGTAAAATATAAATCGTACAAGTATTACGGAAAAATACGGATGATGGACAAATCGTTCTATGACTCAAAAGGTAGACAAACTGACAATCTGAAGGAAAAGACAGTTAACTTGACTTTTAAAGAAAAAAGGAAAAAAGAGATTTTTGTGGGCTAGCTTTATGAAAGTGGAAATAAGGCCTTCTTAATATATTGCTCATCTCTTTCCCCCAAAAGAGGCAGTGACCTTCCTGGATGACTACAGAAGTAAAGGTCAAAGAAACCCAACTGGCTAATAGGAAAACAAGCAAACAAAGGAACCCAGGGAACCTTAGAAAATGATTTCTATTCTTCTGATCTCATTTCCTGGAACTCGAGATTTTTTTAACTGATTGGAGCTAACCCATTAAACTAGTAAGAGTGGGAATTCTTTATTTATTTCAGTTAAGTTGGTCACAAATATCATCTCTCACTTGTCTTGTCTTTTTACAACCCTTAAAGTGCCTTTGGTGAAGTTTCAAATATTAAGCTGAATGCATCAGTCTGTTCCTTTACATTGAGTATGCTGTGTATTGTTTGGGAAGTCCTTCCCTACCCTTACATCAAGAGGATGTGCTTCAACATTCTCTTCTAAAAATTTAATAGTGTTGCTTTTCACATTTAGTTTTTGATGCCACTTGGATAAAAAAGAAGATAGAATAACCTTAAAACGCTGGCAAAAACTCAAGAAAGCAGGTCCCAAACAGGACGATCCAAACAGCTAACAACCATATGACATGGTGCTCAGCCTCCTTAGTACTCACAGAACTGCAAACTAAAATGACAAGGAAACACCTCTAAAGACACACGGATTGGCTAAAGTGCTTAAGGTTTGACAGTTCCGAGTGTCCGTGATGATGAGACATGAGAAATGTTAACACTGATGATGGGAGCGCTAAGTCTGATGCACATGTACCAGAGTATAACTCATTTGGAAAAACAGGCATTATTTGATAAGTGGAAGGTAGAAACACCCCAAGTCCACTGGAAGGAATACATCCTAGAGAAACTTGTCACGTATGTACCAGCGTGTATACAGTAGTTGATGACACCACCTTTCATAATAGTATACACTAGAAATAGCCCATGTGTTCATTCAAAACAGAGGGATATATATTTTATACTGTACTGATATAAGAGTATACAACAACAAACACAAAATACAACAACAAACACAAAATACATCAACAAAATTAGCTACTGCTACACGCAACCACAAGGTTGTGTCTCACAACATATTGTTGAGACAAAGAAGCCAGATCCCAAAGAATACATTCATTATGATCTCGTGTACCAATGAGATCCAAAACAGATGAAATCAAATAATACTATTTAGGGATCCATTCATGGGTAATAAAAAATGAGTTAAAACAAAGATGTTATTATTATAAAAATAATGCAGTAACTAGCTGAGGTGGGAAGGACAATGCCTGAGAACAGGGGTAGACTTCTGAGGTGTTTCTTTTGCTTGATGGGGGCTGCAGTTAAAGAGCATTTATAAATATCTTTAAACTATGCATGTATATTTGCACTTAAATAATCTAATATATCTTACACTAAAACGTGGGCCTCCCACAACATATAATCTTGTGGAAAACAGAAAACACATGACTTCCACAGTACAACCACTTTAGAAAGCAATTGTCAGTATCTGACAAGGTTGAATATGGGTCTATCCTATGTTGAATTTATTCCACGTCTGGAATGCAAGAATGTTCCACAAAGCATAATTTGTAATTTCATGAAGCTGCTACAACAGAGGGTGTCAAGCTCTCCCGCACTGTCTAGCACAATAGAGAACAATGTTGGGTGTTACACCTCCTATATAGTCTCAGTGTTTTATCACAGTCACCAGGCCTTGACATGAAGTAGAATGAGGATAAGAATCTGAGTCCCCCATTCTCCATATCAGGTTTATCAGTGGTAAAGCTGGTATTGATCCACACCCGTCTGGTTGTGGTGCATTACCCGTCAATTGGATCGAAACTCAGAAGAGGGAAAAAAAGTAGTTTTATTTCCATCTCCTCCAAGCTAATAAAGATAGGATATACAGACTCCTTTACTTGTGTCTCCTTAACTCTCTAGACTTATTTCCCACTTTTCTTTCCTTCCACATCTCTGCCTTCCTGGTAGCTAGTCCTGGATATGACTTTAACTTCTCCAGATAAACCACGTAGCCCTGTGTCTCATTTCCTTACCTCAGCTTGATTCTTTTGCCTGAAATATTTTTCTCTTTCTTTGTAAGGCTAGCATAAAACCTTTACTTGTATTATTTATGTTCAGATCAAGCACTAAATATTTTTTAGAGCTTCATTATTAAGTCTTCTTCCACCTACAGAAGGGCAGGTTTTTCCACACTTTCTTCTGTGCCCCATCCAGACTATATCTGGTCCATTTTTACATGGTCATCTTGAACCTCTAGACTACAGACATAAATGTTTTGAATCCCATAGAGAGTAGAGTTTCTAGCACACAGAATTTTTAAGATTTAAATAAACTAATATCCTCTAGAGCAGAGGACTTTTTTCCAAGAAGTAAGTTGTTATCTAGGAGTTGATGTCAACTGATAAGTTGACTCCTGAGAGCAGAAAGGGAAAGGCACCATGGGCAGTAGAATTGATGAGTGCTACAGAAGAAAACACATTGTGATTGGCTTAAAAGCACTTATTCTGACTTTCTAGGAAAGCCTGGTAAATGACAGAGGTGGATGCTTGGAATAATGGCAGCAGCATCGTAGAGAAAGTTGTCCTCTCAGATAGATAAATGACAGAGGGAATGTCACTTGCTCCATACATCAGGTATGTGGCTTAAGAGTTAGGACACAGGGAGGTGTTCAGCTTCCCATTCACTTCTCGGCTGACTAGTCTTGAGCAGAGGATCCCAGCAGAAAAGTTTAATCTCTGAAATGAATTTGGTCATCAAGAAGCACTAAGGTGTTATTTTTGCCTTGAGTTCCTCTGATGATTCTTGATTGCTCGGAGTGGTTGCCAACTACTTAGCCCGTCAAACAGGGCCTTGCCTAGACACGCCTCTCTTCACCCTGAGCTTTTGACAGTTCCACCACTGAGGAGTGCATAATTGTTGTCCCAGACACCCTATACCTGCTAGTCTCCGTGGTGCCCTTCTGCCTGAGAAATGTCCAGCTCTTATACTACCTAGTTCCAGGTCAGCCATTGAGTATCCCTTGAGGCTAAATATTCCCAGAGAAACTTTCTCCGTCCAATCTATATGGATCAGACGCTCTTTGTATAATTGCCAGGGGAACTTATTTCGCTTTATCCTAACATTGTTCAAGTTATACTGTAACAATTTTTTGTTTCTTTGAATAACCCCTTTTTAATTTTAACAGATTCTGCTAAAATCCCAATCTCATTGGACTAGTGTCCTAGTGCTGTTTTAAGAAAGAACCAAAAAACTAGGTGGCTTAAAATATCAGAAATTGAGTGTCTTACATTTGTGGAGGTTACATGTTTAAAACCTAGGGACCAGTGGTGTTGACTTCTCTCTGGAAGGGTTCATAGGAGAACCATTTGCCTTGTCTAGTTTCTGGTGTTTGCCAGCAATCTTTGGCATTGCTTGGCTTACAAATGCATCATTCCAGGGGCATGGCCAACTTCTCACTGTGTGTTTTCATGTTATCTTCCCTCCAGACATGTCTGTTTCTGGGTCGAAATTTCTCCTTTTTATAAGGACTCAAGTCATATTGAATTAGACCTAACGATCTCATTTTTACTTGATTAACTCCGTAAAGATTTCCCATATCCAAATAAGGCCATATTCTGAAGTACTGAGGGTTAATATTTACCGAGGGGATATATTCTGGGGTACACCATTTAATCCATAAATATCCCCAAATTTTGATATCATTCCTCTACTCCAATGCAATCAGAAAAGAGCAAGTCCCATTATTTTAATTTGTATTTGTCAAAATAATAGGATTGAGTTTAGCTTGTTCACATTTGCTCTTCACTGAAAAAAAAAGAACCATCCTCACTGTTCATTTTTTTGTGTTTCAGTTTTGATGATTTCTTTTTTTACCTTCCTACAAGAGCATGAGTTTTCATTGTTTTTTCACTAGTATATCTCAAGTGTTTTCACAGTCCCTAACACACAACCAATAAATATTTGATGAATGAGTAAGTAAAGATGTAACCAGTACAAGGGTGCTGTGTTCACTTCAGGACAGGCCAGTAAGTCAAGAGGCAAGATGTCGGGGTAAGGAAAACAAGTTTATTCAGAAAGCCAACAAACTGAGGAGGGGTGGACTACTGTCCTAAAGAACCCCCTTCTTCACACACACACACACACACACACACACAGAAACTAGAGCTTTTTTTATGTTAGCAGGTTAGCAGGGGAAGCAGGAGGAGATTAAAGTCAAAAGGAGACTGATGTCGGCAAACATCCGAGGAAGGTCATGGAACTTCTTTGCCCTTGGTCAGTTGAAATTTGCATACAGGAACCTACTCATGTCGTTTCTGTAAATCTTAAACATGACATGGTCCTTTCTGAATGTACTTCCTTCCATCTTTGGGTGAGGTAAATTTCCGGTAAACAGCGGGCTTTGCAAATCTCAGCTGTAAGCAAAATTCCTTCGGTGATTAACATGCCTATCTGCAGGGCTAAGCAGAAGTTTCTAAGCTGTAGGTCACAGCAGCAAGGACAACAGAAGCAATATGGAATTGGACTTGCTGAGTTTCTCCCCGTTACAAAGGTATCTATCTTTTTAAGCTTTTGTGCCTTGTCCTCTTTAAATCACCTGTTTATGTTCCTGACTCGTATTTACTACACTGATAATCTTTTTCGTATTTACTTGGAGATTTCCCTTTTTACTTTTTAAAATAATCGCATAATTTGATACAAACATGGCCACTAGTCTTCCCTGTCCTTTAACTGGTTTGATAGTGGCTTTGATTTTTTATTTATTTATTTTTTGTCATATAAAATTGTCAACCTAAACATAAAGATCCGCAAAAAGAGTCAAACAAATGTTTATTTGGGATCAAAGAATTGCAATCTGAGGAGCAGAGATTCAGGCAGAAACCCGGATACTGTTCTGCTTGTAGGGCAAAGGCAGGGTGTTTGATGAGAAAAAGGAAGGGGTGAGTTGAAGGAGAGAAAAAGTTTTCTATGGGTGTTTTAACAAGCTAAACTACTCTGCATTATATATTAGTTAACGGCTGATTTTATCTCAGAAATGCATAATCATCATTCTTGTGATCAGGATGTCCATTCTCCTGCTGATTTCTCAAACATTTGCAGGAAACAGTTGCTATTTCACCCAGTCCAGAGGTTTGGGCCCAGTTCATACATAGGCAAGGAAGGCAATTTCTCTCCAATGGCCACTCATTCTAACTCCATTTTAGAACGACTCCAACCACACCCTTTTCAACAAAATATTTTAACGTTCATATAATGAAACTTATCAAGTTTTTAATTTATGACGTTGACTTTTTTGAATCTTTATCTCAAAATTAAATACTTTCTCTTTTTTATTTTTTGGTATTTGTATACATTGTGTGGTCTGCCTCTTTGTATCTCAGTGTTCAGTACAGAGTAGCCATTTAAGGGTACTTCATGTATGAATAACTGAATGAATATTACGGAGAAGGATAGTAGCGAAACCACCAACAGAACTAAGTCTTAAGGGTGCGTAGCCCATTTAAAGATTATTGGAGAAAACACCAGGAAGGGACTTGGAATATGCTTTCCTTAAGATAATGAAAATGTAGCCTAAGGGAATGAGAAATGAAACAGCCTGCACAGTCATCAAAGTCACGAGGTGTACGGCTCCTGCTTGTGCTAACAAAGATAGCATCGCTAACACACATCGGCGAAACCAGATGGACCTGCACCAGTGAGTGAACCTTGAAGTTTACCCAAACCCTGACCAATCAGAAGAACCCATGACCCTAAACTCCATACCCTTAATTTTTGCCCTTAAAAGCCTTCATTTGCAAGCCATTAGGGAACTCAGGACTTTTCAGCATTAGATCTCCATTCTCCTGGGTGTCACCACACCAACAAATAAGCCTATCTTTCTTCACTGCAAAAGCTCAAGGTTTTTACTGGCTTGCTGTGTATCAGGGGCAGACAAATTCTTCTTTGGTTCAGTTGCAGTAGCAAAGCTGAAAACCCTACTCTCTGCTATGATCAGGGTGTTCTCTGGCCTGGGAGATAGAGATATAAATTAAAGTAACTGGGGAAGGAGAGGACATTCAGCTGAATCAAAGCTGTCAGTTCCCACAGGTGAAGAAAGAGCACAATTCCTAGACACGAAAAATGCTATAAGTCAAGTGGACAGCAGAGTGGTGGCTTTGGATATCCTATTCAGTTCGGAGGAAGATTCTACTCATGGCTTGGGTTTAGGTCAGCATCCGTCCTGGGAAATGATACCGTGATGACTCAAGCAGCACTCTGAGAGAGCCAGAGAGCCAAAAATAAAATTGGGAAATACTCGGTTATAGAACTGGAGCAAACACAGCCCTGGTTGTAGAAAAGATGAGTAGGTATGCAAGTAGGCACACGCAGTTCAGCCGAGCAGTTCAACAAAGCCACACGTGTGAGAGAGACAGAACAGCGGCACTAAGTATAGGCCCCCCAAACGGTGGTGGGGCATCAAGGGACCCCTGGAAGGAAAAGGAAAGTGCCCTTAAAGTTAAAGTTATTAGAATGAAAATTATTATGATGATGAAAGGAGGTAAAACGCCACCACTGTACTCAAAAAAGGCTGAGGAGAACAGTTACCTGGTAATTAATCTTTAGCAAACTCATCTTTGGGGGAGCTATCCAGTCCATAATTATATATTCAGCAATTCTTTTTCTGGTCTTAACATGCTATGATTTAGAAGCATGATAAACAGCTAAAAGCCAAGGGCACTAGCACGAGGAAAATACGGATGGCAAATAAATGGATAAATTAAAGTTATCTTGGTTGCTAATAATGATCATTGAAAGCACCTAGCCTTCCTTCAAACCTGCTCAAAACTGCATTTCTTGGGAGGATGGGATTTAATTTCTGAGCAACAAATCTGTTGCAGCCAAAACACGTTTCTTTTTTCTTCAATGTAAGGAAGAGGGAAATAACTTTTAAGACATCGAGTCCTTTCAGAGTCACATTTGTGATTAAATCGAGCAATTTCAGCCCACTGTTTTTTTAAAAAAAGACTCTATAATGCAAAAATTATGCATGGAGTGTATAATACAAGATGTGACTGGGGAGATTAAAAGTTAAGCAAACCTGCAGAAATCACAGCATGACAGCAAATTCCAGATGGCTGCAAAATCCCCAGGGTCCTTGAGGAGCTTTGAAAGGGCAGGTTGCGTGTCATCTAACAGATTTTCATCCCCGTAAGCCTATAAAGGAAGAAAGAAACGTTCCTGAAAATACGCAACTTCAAAGAATGATTGTTTTGAACTCGGTGTGGAGGCTTGGCCTAGTTCGTGACCCAGTCAGTACCCAAGGCATCCCAAGCCCGAAGGATCAGAGTGACTCTGACAAGACTTTTCCCCTCTGCCCTCGGGGCTATTCATTTGTTTTGCACGTGTATCCAAAGATAGTTCTGAAATCGGGTCTTGCCTTTTTGTGAACGTTTGAATGGAGGTAATAGGAAAAAAGCGACCTTGGGTAATGAAGGCCAGATTTGGGGGCCCCCAAGCGGGACTGGTGTTCCTGATTTATGGGAGACCCTGGGGGTTAGAAGAGACCATGCCTCTAGAAGCTTTAACTTTTGTCTTTATGGAAAATCATAATGTAGCATGAAATAGGTGAAAGGCACATAGGCTCTGGAGGAAAATAGACCAGGTTTTGAATCCGGCGTCTGCTACTTTTCTGGTTTGATGCTCCTTAACTACCGTTTTCTTGGGCTTTTTAGAGAGGGAGTAACAATGCCCATTCTAGGCATGTTGCCAGCGTTAAATGAAACACGCGACTCGTGAAGCGGCTGGCACATTGTAAGCGCTCAATAAATACATGGATGTCAATTCATCTCCTTTTCTATAAAACTGTGTGTACCTGTGCTTCTTCGCATTTAGGCTCTAAAGTTTTACTCTGGTGCAAAACAGTCTCATATGCGATTGAAAATACAATGCCACATACACGCAATATGCAATATCCCTACTCATAACGCATGAAGCCTGTACACATACACTTAGACGCAAATAACACAGCTGTTCACTGTTCACGCGCTCAATAGCCACCTGCGGCCAGCAGCTACTCCATTGCAAAGGTAGCTCTAGAGTATTAAGGACACAAATTTAAATTTATCTGGGAAACCAGTGTTCTGTTAATGTTACCTCAGAAAAATATCCCTAATTCCTGATATCCTGATATCCTTCCAGTAATACTACCCTATGCTGCTAGCAAATTCACACCCTCTCCTACAAACTATGCCTTTCCCGTTTCTTCTTGCTTTTACCACTAACACTCTCTTCTCCCCACCCCCAGTCAGCTAATGACTTTGCTTAGAAATTCACAGAAAGAAGATAATCAATGCGTTACCTTTTCCATCTTCCCACTATCAAGAAGCACATGCATATATGCATTCTGCCTTCTCTTCAATTAAAACAGATGAACTGCCTGGGCCATTTTTTAAGATAAACCACTGATTTTGTTAATAGGCTCTATCTCTACCTACCCTACTGAAGAATTCAACTCTTAGAATTATCTCCCCTCTCTCCTTCAAATTAATTTTTTCTCCTCTGTACAGAGTCAGTCTCACCAGCTGCCAAACATGTTTAATAGCTTTCTTCTTCTTCTTTTTCTTAATGTTTATTTATTTTGAGAGATGGGGGGAGAGGTGCAGAGAGAGAGAGAGAGAGAATCCCAAGCAAGCTTCACCTGTCAGGGCTGAGCCCAATGGCTGGGTTTAATCTCACAAACTATGAGATCATGACTTGAGCTGAAATCATAAGTCAGATGCTTAACCAACTGAGCCACCCAGGCACCACTTAATAGCTTTCTTCAAAATAAAATAGAACAGAACAAAATAAATAGAATAGAAAAATAAAATAATAAATACCATGGTCCAATGGCCTCTAACAGGCACGGCTATATTTTTCTGCTCCCTTTTACAGCCAAACTCCTTTGATACTTCCTATATTTTCTCTCATGTCTCACATTTAATTCATAATAAAATTCTATCAGCTCCAACTAAAACATATACCATGAATCCAACAACTTCTCACTTCTTAACTTTTCCAGTATTAGCACCCTAGGCTAGCCGCCATCACTCCTCTCTCCACAGTCATGATAGCCTCTTGGCCAGTAACTTTGCTTCCACTCTGGCCCCTGGATGCTCTCTTCCACACAGCTGTTCACCTAAACACTTCACTGGATCATACGACTTCTCTGCCATCAACCATTCAAAGGCTTTCCATCACGCTTGGAATAGTATAGAAAATCTTGATAAAGCCAGACATACTGCTCTTCCTGTCTTTGTCTCTGAAATCATCCATCACTGCTGCAGTGTCATTGGTTTCCTCGCTTCTCCTTGCCTACAACACTGTTTCCCTCTCAGCAGGGTTGTACTTGCCTTTCCCTCTGTCTCCAAGACAGAACCATCTGCTAGGAGAAAGGATACCCTCGTGCCCCAGAGAGGTCTTTACTGAAACACCAGGGAGGACTTCCTTCACCACACCACCACGAACAGTATTCCCTCCCCAACCCAGGGGTCATGTTGGCAAACACTTTCTGTAAAGGGCAAGGTAGTAAATATTTTAGGTACCATAGGCCACATATAGTCTCTTTTGCATATTTGTTTTTTTGTTTTTTTTTTTTAATTTGTATAACACTTTTAAAATAGAAAGAACATTCTTAGCTTGTAGCTGTACAAAGTCAGGCCATGGGTAACATCGACCCACTGGCTGTAATTTGGTCACATTTGCTCCAGTCCAGTCCGTTTCCTGGCTGTCGTTTTCTTCACATCGCATATCACCTACATATATCATTCTGTCGGCTATTTCTTTTCCACTGGAATAGAAGCCCATGAGGGCAGGGACTCTGGTAACCTACCTCAGTATTACATTCCCAGCATCTAGGGCAGTGCTTTGCAAATAGTGGGTGGAAGAGGAAGAAAGTCAGTAAATATTTAAATCCTCGGCTTTGTTGGATTTGACTCCTACCCACCCATTTCTCATTGGTAGCCTCATTTCTCTCCACCAGTACTTGCCTCCCTCCAGTTTCCCGTCTCAGGAGCTTTCTCACTGGTAGCTTCCTCGGCACGGAATGCTCTTTCTGGCCCTTTAATTCTTTATACTCCTTCAGTTTTGTGTTTAAATACAACTTCCCAAACTTAAAATATCTCCCTGCCCCACCTGGGTGGCTCAGTCAGTTGAGCAACTGACTCTTGATTTTGGCTTAGGTCATGATCCCAGGATTCTGAGATCAAGCCCCATGTTGGGCTCCACACTGAGTGTGGAGACTGCCTGGGATTTTTCGTTCTCTTTCTCCCTCTCTCTCTGTCCCTCCCTGGCTCACACTCACATGTACGAGCATGTGCTCTCTCTCTCTCAGAAAGAAAGAAAGAAAGAAAGAAAGAAAGAAAGAAAGAAAGAAAGAAAGAAAGAAAGAAAGAAAGAAAGAAAGAAAGAAAGAAAGAAAGAAAGAAATTATAGATAGATTAAAATAAATAAAATATCTCCCTGCCCACCATCTTTACTTAAAATGTACTGTTATGTTTTCCCCATAACCCTTATGAAAATTGTGACTCTACTGTCATTTGCATGATTATTTATGACACATATTCCTTCCTTATTAAACTGAAATCTTCGTGAAGGCAGGGATCATGGTTTTGTTTCATTTCGTTTCATTTTTTTTTATCTCTGTATTCCTAACATCTAGGATCATGCTGGCTATTTCATAAGTACTCAATATTACCCTAACAAGATCTGTGCTCCCTTATGGTTGGTCACAAAATGGTGACACATTCAAAAACAATGCTAAAAGTAATTAATGCTATAAAGTAATTTAAATGTTTACTGAAGTCTCTGGAAGAGGTACCATAAGGACAATTCCATTTCAGGAACACACGTTCGTCCCCTAGATCATCATCGTAGTCACTTTCAATGTCACCTCTCTGTTTCTCTGTCATCTGTCATTTACCTATCATCTGTCTATCTGTCTAATCTATCATTTATCTATCTTCTATTCATCTTAGGACTTAGCTCCTCGATTAAAGGATACATTTAATTCTTTGGGATCATTTAAAACATTTCAATATTTTAATTATCATAAATAATCCCCCCAAAGCTTTCAGATTGAAAAAAAAAATCTTTACCAATCCGCAGGCAAGCGGATGTTTCAGTACTTATATGCATTTGTCCCTCTCATAAACGGATGAACAAATGATTGAACCATGTTCTGCCCATGACTCTGACTGTAGTGGACAAGCAGACTTCACATCAGCCTGTCTTGGCTCAGATCGTTCATGTAGCACTGATTTATTAGACGCTGATTGAAAGGCTGATTAACCTCTCTAAAACTCATTGTTCTGGCTTGTCAAATGACTGTAAGAATACCACCTGTGGAGGATTCCCAGCGGTACATAAAAGGAACTAGTCCAACACCAGCTGATTCGGCTTAAGTGCGTAGCAGAAACGTAACAATTACACTCGGCCTCCTCTTTAAAAAGGTAACTAACTCCATAACAGTGTGTGCGCTTTCCCACTTAGCACTGAGTGCTATTTCAATGTTTAGAATTCTTTGTAGAGAATATCTCACATTAGCCTAGAATGCAATCCCAGGGAAACTGCATTTTCCGTGTCTCGAAGGGAAGATGAGAATCATCAGATATTTTCCACCACTGATCACAAATCAGTTAGCATCTTTTTATCAAACACCAAAAAAATCACGATGTAAGTGTTATAAAATTCCTGGGGATGATCCTTTTTTTTACTTAATTATATTCTAACACATGGCCTGTGTAAGCAGATACTTTCTGTGATTTGGTGGAAGAAGCATTGTTATTCTTTTCCTGTTCTCCCATTTATTCCTTAGCATCTGAGGGAAAAAGATACTATGAAATACCCAAGTTATGTCTTTCCCTGCAGTTGAGAACAGCTGGGCTCTGAGAGATGGTTAGTACCTCTAGCAGGCTCAACACCACAATTCAGAGCCTCCTTTGAACCTGAACTAAGTACTGATAGTGCTATTTATTCTGTATCTGAGTTGACAACTGATGGCTAATATTTTTCCATAGAAAAACACATCCTTAAGAAATACACTTTGCATGTGAGTGAACTGTGGTATAGCAACCATAAAGACCCATCCCATTCTTAAAATTTCAGCAACCAAACTAGATGAAAGATATGATGTCATAAAGTGTATATTATAATATTTGTTACAATGATAGAAGGTGAACTACATGTCATTGTAAAAGAAAATCCAATTTACTGCCTGCTGCCTTCAATTTTGATTTGACAAATGCTCAGTCGTAGGCTGTATTTCAACTCTCTTCATTATCTTTTGGAGCATGTGCTGTAATATCTCCTTAACGCAAGTAAAACAATGTTTCCACTTAATTTAATAAGCATGCTCATATATATTTGGGTTTACTAGGTGCAAATATATGAAAATCTATTTCTGTCGTTAAAGATCTCTTTGACAGTGTGAAATCCATCTTGACTTTATTGTTTAGGTTTGAAACCACTGATTGCATCCTTGTTTGTGTGACAAGAAGCGTGCATCAAAACTATTTCTATTTTCCACACGTGTACGTCATATAATTTAGTGGGCTGTATAAAATTTAATTAAACAATTTCATCAAGTCAAAACGTTTAATTATTGAGCTTAAATATTTTAGTTGGGTGTGAAAATAAAAGTTTTCTATGGGTCTTATTTTACAATTTGCATAGAAAACCAAGAGAAGTATCTCAACATTGTAACATACTAGCATGTTTTCATTCATGTTCTAGACAATTATTCTAGAAAAATGAAAAATATTATGTGAAGGATATGTTGGACACTAAATCTCAAAGTTTTAAAATAATCACGAAGTTTTCCAGGTAAACATTTGTTAATCGCCTCTCTCCAAAAAATCCAACAAAAAAGGTAATAAATAAACAAAAGGCATATAATCTCAAACACATAGGGAACATAAAGGAAAAGAAAGCAGGTAAAATATATTAACAATATTTTAGGAGGACGCAAAGTATATGGATGAATGACTTCCAGAGTAGAAAAAGTTGAAATCGGTCTAGTAACCAGGAGAGGGGAAATCTATTAAAACTCAATTCAATGTATAGCAAAAATACTCAATAAGAGAAAAGGAATTGAAGACAAAAGTGACTCTGATAGAGTTGCCACAAAAAACAGAAGACACTCAGTTAAATTTGAATATTAAATATTTCTTGGCACAGGTATGTTCCAAATATTTCATGAAACATACTTATTATTAAAAAAAAAGTCAGTTTCTCTGAAATTCAAATATAACTAAGCATCCTCTGATTTTAGACACTAAACCCTTTGCCTGCCTGGAGAGTGGTGTGGGAAGTGATGCTTACAGCTGGATACAAAGTAGTTGAAAGTAGGTACAAGAAGCCTTGTAATCTCTAGGTCTGGTCTCTCACCCCACACAGGCAAGAGAACTCCCCTTCAGCTCCCAGCAGGCAATGGGCTCCACTCCCTAAAGAAACTGAACCAGAAACTGGATTTAGGGACAGGTACTCTCTAGAGCAAAGCAGGTGAGACACCATCATGAAAACACTGGGATTAAGTGAGAGTCTAGATAAGGAAGAGGGTGCGATCGTCTAGTATCCTTCCCCACTCAGGTTAAGGCTTCTAGAAGGCAGCATTACCTATCCTCACTCCCATCAAGCTGGAGATTAGAGAACCCTTCTAGGCACAAGACCAAGAGAAAAGGTCCATAGATACTAATATTTGAGGGTCATCAAACCAAATGGTCCAGCTCTCACCCTGTGGCCTCTCCACTTAAAACTGAGATGTTACCAAGGTCACCCTATGCCTATAGAAATTCTAATTTCTAGGTTTTTCTAATTCTAATTCTAGATTTTTATAATCTCCTTTTTAAGTAAGAAAGACTGACAAATATTCATATACCCATTCATTCAGTCAATCAACAAATATTTGTAGACCAACTGCTGTTCTAAAAAATGAGACATCTCGGGGCACCTGGGTGGCTTAGTCAGTTAAGCATCTGACCTTGGCTTTGGTCATGATCTTGCAGTTCATGAGTTCGAGCCCTATGTCGGGCTCTCAGCTATCAGTGCAGAGCCTACTTCAGAACCTCTTTCTTCCCCTCTCTGCCCCTCCCCCTGGTTGCTCTCCCTCTCTCAAAAGTAAATAAACATTAAAACAAACAAACAAACAAAAAAAAACTTCTCTTTGGCCCCAGTCCATGGCCTAAATCGCCTTCCATAAAAAAAGAGAGAGAGAGAGAGACACCTGAGTAAACAAAACTTCTTAACCTGAGAAGTAACCAAAACAAGTGAAAAAAAAAAAAAGAGCAAACAATAAGAAATAATCTATAGTTAATATACTCATAGATGTAAGAAGATATTTTGTCCCTTACACATGACCAGTTTATTATTAAAAAGACAAAAGAGAACATTTCAATAATAACAAAAAGCCTTTGGAAATTAAAAAAAAATTACAGACTCTAAAACCACTAAACAGATCAGAAACTTGAGAAAATATCATGAATAGAAAAATAAAAATCAGACAGAATAACAGAGAAATTATAGGAAAGCTACTTAATACAGTCAATCTAACCAACATGAGTTACAGAAAGGGAAAAAAAAGGATGAAAATGGAGTTGAAGAAATTATTTTTAAATTACGTAAAAAAGCAAAATTGCAGAACTAATGTATATGAGTTTTCACATGAAAGATGTGGAAAATGCTCAGCACAATAAAAAATCCCCCCCCAACACACTCAAAGGCACATCATTTGTGAGATTGCAAACCAATAAAGATAAAAAGAATAATGCTAAAAGCTTCCAAAGTGAGGGGAGAAAGTTGAGGTCTTTGTGTGAAGGACCAAAATGAGAATGATAATGGACCTCTCGATAGCACAAGAAGGGAGAAGAGCAAGCAATCCCACCTTAAAAATTCTAAGGAAATTTTACTCGAGACTGAGAATCTAAACCCGTACAATCTACCAATCGAACGTGAAGGTAAAATGAGCAGTTTTCAGATTTGCAAGATCTCAAACGCCTGTCTCCAATGCATCTTTTCTCACCAATATATTTAAGAGCATTTATCTCTTCAGTAGTAGCAGACGATAGGAAACGTAGGTAGGAAAACAATAGCAGGGTAAACCTATTATTTGGTAACTGCTATGTTTATATCAGAACAGATAAAGATTTGTAAGTGTTTTCCTCTGGAGCTTGGAAAATGAGTGAGTTGTGTTGAGGGCAGGGAATTGTGTTTTTGGTTTGGGCCTCAGAGTCCTCGGCCTTTTTAAACTATGTGCAGACAATATATATCAAACTAAAGTAAAACAAAATAAATTCTACAGAGGACTACAAGATCCAGTTACCCCTCTTACCACAATAAGAAACTCTAGTAAACATAATATAAATTGGAGCCATAGAATTCCAGTCATCTTTTGGAATTGATTCCTGTGGTTTGGATAAAACATTTGTTACTGTGACTTTAATTACTTGAACAAAATAATGCTCACAAAGCAATATAAGAAAATCCCAAAGATTCATATTCTCTGTAAAGCACAAAGTCAATAAAACAAATTTCCTAAAGGTATACAACTTACCACACTTCTTAGGGACACTCCATAGTCATTTAGTGTCATGAATACTGAGATGACATGTTACTTGACACTCTTCACGGAACTGAGTTCTTTGGTTCCAAATATGGTGCTCCTTGGTGATAAAAAATTAATCATAGGCTTACTGATTAAAGCAGAGGTGACTTCTAGAGCAACAAGGAAAATGTAATTATTAATAGGACTACTGAGGAAATCAGGCAGGAAATTGCTCAGTCTTTTTAATGAGAAGAGCGAGACAAACTCAGTAACAACTAGGCCACGTGTATACCGAGTTAGTACCTCCAAGCGGTAATTATTTGGAAAGACACATCAACCTAGAGTGAACTCCGATTGGCATGAGCAACAGATGGCTTCTTTCCCTCTTCAAAAATTGTCACTTGACTCATTGACAGAATGACAGGTCATGCTCAGAATGAGCACTTTTATTTATACCAAATATTTCTGGTTATGTCAGAAACCATGACACCTGATAAAATAGGTCTTTGGCTAGCTTCTTCAGTGAAGCCTTGGCCAGATCCCTTATCCTTTTTCCATTCGGTCCACATGTTCCATTTACCCTGTGGGTAATATGATTACAGTGTATACACCCCTCTAGAACATTGGGGGAATTTTTCAAAAGCTAGAACCCTACAAGTTTCTTACTGTACAAGAGAGCCAGGGTGATAAAACTTGTAGTGCAAACAGCCCTGTGACTGCAGGGTGTCTATATCCAAACCAGAAAGTATAAAGAAATGGAGTTTTCTGACACTATACAGGAGTTAAACAAGAGGGCAACTTGGGTGGTTGGTAGTGGGAGGAGTAGAAAACACAGGCAAAAACAAGGATGAAGCCATCTCCTTCACATAGTGTTAATTGTTTGATCGTATTTTAAAAATAATAATAAATCGTGACTTCCATGCAAACATTTAGCATCTACGAGAAAATTCTTGCTGTCCTGGAAGATACTCCTAGATTTTCTTATTCAGTCGTTCAAATATATTCACTGAGAAGTATTCTTTCAAAAATACTTACTGAACTCTCACTACGTACCAGGCATTTTTAGAAGTGCTAAGAACAAAACTGTATACCAAGTAAGAGATAATATTTTTTGCTCCAGTGAAACTTACATTCTAACGGGGCTACATGGAGGCTGCCAGTAAATTAAATAAATAAGTGAAATACATATCATGCAAGAGGAAGGCAAGTGTGAGAACAGGATTAAAAAGAACAAAATGTGTTAATAGTTTTAGAGAAAAAGAAAATTTCATATTCAGAAGGAAAAATCCAGTCGTCAGAATGAACGTCCACACCTAGAGTTCTGGACTTTTTGCTGTTGATTCACTACTACCGTTACTACACACACACGAATTCTCAAAAGTTTTATATTTCATATTATACAGAGGCGATTAGGTAGAGTATAATCGTATTATAAAAATATGCAAGGATAAATTTGCCCACTTAGAAACACGCCTTGATGAGTTTTAAAAACTTAATTGGTCTCATTGTTTTGAAATATTTAATATGGTCCTTCCATATGCATTTTCACATTTATAAAGGGGCCGGTGCTTTATCTTGCCTAATGAAAATACCGTAAAATTGCTTTTCGAAATAAATGAAGTCTTACCCTGACTTCTAATTTAAGTTCATCAGAGCCTTAAAAGTCATTATTAATGCAATCTTTATTGTTATCTGGAGACACAAAGACAAGCCCTCCTTAGGAGGTCTGTGGGCGCACACACAGAGACATGCACACACACGGTTTCGAGCAGATTATTGAGAATGCAATCTTTCTGGCACAGAAGATACGTTTATAGCAAACTAAGAGGCCCTTAAGAGCAATAATAGGTGTTTCTGAAACTCTCGTGGACAACACAGTGGCTGCCATAAACGCAGACTTAGCATTCAATGAACATTTGATGATGAATGAATATTCATGAATTCGGATCCATGTTCTTGACTGAAAACTGAAGTGACCTTTTCACCATGTGCTTGAATAAAAAGATGTTTAATTCCAACCGTTACTTCCATAGTTTTGAGACTCGAAAATACAATAACCAGATCAATCTATCACCACACCGCTTTTCATGATCCAGCATTATTTGTTCAGGATTGAGAACTAATGGCTTCTTCCAGCATAGACCTTCAGATTCAAAAATAATCTATTTACAGGCATCAGCCTGACATCCAATTTCAGTTCCTATAGAAACACATTAGAGAAAATGGGTGTTTTTTAAGAATTGTTTTCCCTGACATGTGTTGCAGTGTGATATTTGCACTGCTGTCTGTGCTCATTATGGATTGCATTGATTATACAGCAGGAGTGTCAACGTAACCGAGTGGTTTATTCTGCCATGGGATGGTAGCACAAACGAGGTAGTCCAACTTGCCTCAGTGTGTCCTTACCGCTTGAGAAAAATTTTCACAAATAAAATCCAATCAACTTTTCTGTCTCTGATTTAACCACACACATTCCCAAGACAAACAAAGGTCACTAACAGGGACTTTTATTAATTAACTGTAGACATCGAAAATTAAGGGAATCCTATATTGCTGTCAAGCACTGGACTCGGAGAAGTCCATTTTGTGCAAAATCAGGAAATCCAAAGTTATACTGGTTAGTGACTTCAGGCTCTAAATCCCCTGTATGTTTAAAGACTTTCTTAAATAGAATGATCAAACAAAAAGATTTTTGTAATTTTTATATAAAAAGACTTTTATGATCTTTGGTAGGAATATTTTCTGATCCTAAGGGAAACATTGGGTATATGTGACTATGTTTATAACATCAAAAAACATCATTCAGAGATAGAAGACATAAGCTACAGAGTGGGAGAAGATATTAGCTATTAGCCTCACATACAACGGACCTTATATTTAGTTTATATTCCAATTGATAAGAAAAATAGGAAGATGGATTATCAGTTTTCATACATGAGGCCAGCAAGGCTAGCTGAGTGACCAATAAGTGTTAAGGGCATGCGATGTATATTATAGCAACAAGATAGTCCCATTATTATCCAAAGCATGGCTAAAAGGTAGAAGATTGCCAAGAGGGCATGGCAAGGATTTAGACCAAGGGAAGCTCTTATATATTTCTGGAAGCAGAGGAAATGAATACATTCACTTTGTAAAAAGTTTGGCACCATCTACTAAAGGAACAGGCACAACCGCTCCTACTTGGTAACCCCACACCTAGGTATATAATCAACAAAAGTATATGTGTGTGCATATGCACAGAGCGGTGTTTACAAGAGTAATCGTAGTTCCTTTATTTTTAATAGTCAAGACTGGGAAATATTACGATATACCATCAACAGTAGAAATGGAAAAAAAAAAGGTGTCTGTATATACAGTGAAATGGACAAAAAATATAGTATTACATAACATGGATGAATTCTACAAATACAACAATTATGAAAGAAGCTTAAATATAAAAGATTACACACTATGTAACCCCAATTTGCTGAGTTCCATTAAAAAAATAACAAATAGAAAAAAATGGATCACCACAGGAGTCAGATTAGCTGTTATTCTTAGGTGGTAGGGAGGAAGTTGTGGCAGATAATTTTTGGAGGACTGATGATTCCTCATTCTTGACCTGATTGATGGTTATCTGAGTCTTCAGTTTATAATAATTTCTTAAACTTTAAAATTGTTTCACGAACTTCCTTGTTTATGCATTATTTCACAACAAAAAATTAAAACATACAAATATCTAATGTATGTATTTTAGGACTTCAACTTCATTAGGTCATCATAAGAATACTAAATAAGTAAAGCATCAACTTCGTATTTAATTTGCTCAAAATAAATTATACATAGTACTGGAAATTGTGTGATGCTATCAATATTACCAAATACTGTTAGTGAATATACTGATTAAAAAAATTCTGGAAGGGCTACCTGAGTGACTAAGTTGGGTGACTGTCCAACTCTTGGTTTTTGCTCAGGTCATGACCTCATGTTTCATGAGTTTGAGCCCCATGTCGGGCTCTGCGCTGACGATGTAGAGTCTACTTGGGATTCTCTCTCTCTCCCTTTCTCTCTGCCCCTCTCCCACTCTCTCTCTCTATCCCTCTCTCTCTCAAAATAGATAAACATTTTTTAAAAATTCTGGAAAATGATTTGACAATCTATAGTAAGTGCTTTTGTATATTTGTCCCAATCTAATTCTAGAAATCTCTCTAGAAATCTCAAGGAATTAACCTAAAATGAGAGAAAACGTATATATAATAGATTAATCATTGTATAAATGATTTTTTAGAAGCAGCATTGGAAAACCAAAGGGCCAACAAAAGGGAATATTTTAATTCATTAAATTGACAATTGGGTTTATAAATATATTTTTGACCATTATGTATGGAAAACTGCCATCATACACACAATCACACAATACTGAATATGCAGGAAATAATTTTCTTAGAAATATGAAATACGCTCAATGTGGTCTCAACGTTTGGTCCTTCCAAAATTCATATGTTGGCATCCTAAAGCCCAATTTGATGATGTTAGGAGGTGAGGCCTTTGGGATTTGATTATATCATGAGGTGGAGCTTTCATGAATGGGATTAATGTTCTTATTGAAGAGATCCTACAGAGGTGTCTTGGCCCTACCTATACGTGAAGTTACAGAGAGCACCCTCTAACCCAGAAGAGGGTCACCAACTACATGGGCATTCATATCTAAGGTTGCCACCCTCCAGAATTATGAAAAATAAATTTCCGTTATTATAAACTACTCAATCTATGGTATTTTGTTATAGCAGCCCAAACAGACTAAGATGATGCCAAAATGTTCACTTTGGCATATTCTGGCAGTGTAAATACGGACTGTTTTTCTTCACCAATTTTTTTGCTCTTCCGTATTTTATGTACTAAACATAAATTATTCCCATAATCTGAAACAATGAACAAAAACATGCAGATATGACTCCTCTGACAATTTTATTTCGCCTTTTATTTCTTTATTTCCAATTGGAATGCATTTTCTTTTCTATTTTCTTTTTTCCTTTTGGCTGATTACACTGGCTATAACCTCCAGTACAGAGCTGAAGAGAAGTGGCAAGAATAAACATCTTTGACTTCTTCCCATCTAAGAAGAAAGCATTCAAGCTTTCACCATTAAGTAAGTTTGATGCAGGTTTTTCCATGGTCCTTTGTCAAGGTTAGAAATTCTCCTTCCGTTCCAAGTTTATTGTGAGGTTTTATCATAAACACATGCTGGATTTTATCAAATGCTTTGTTCTCTATATTTAGAAAATCATGTGTTATTTGTCCTTTATTCCATTAACTTCGTATATTGAGTTAATCAAATTTCAAATGTTAAGCAAATTTAAATTCCTGGGATAAATCCCACTTAGCCATGATATATAATCCTAGTTATGTTGCTGGATTTAGTATGCTAATATTTTGTTGATGATGTTTGTGTCAATATTAATAAGGGATTTTGATCTGTTTTTGCCTTTCATCTGATATCTTTACCTGGCTTCAGTGTCAAAGTAATATTGGTCTTACAGAATGAATTGTGAAGTATCCCTTCCTTTCCTATTTTCTGGAAAAGTATGTAGCATTGGAAAGGAAAATTCTCAAAACTACTATGCAAGAGTTGTGGTGAGGTTGACCTGGATACAAAGAGTATGGGGTGAATCACTCAAGCTAAAGATTTATTAGATCCTGTACTCCACGCTACACAATCCTCCTCTGGAGGGAGACAGCATTTTCTCTAAGTAGACATAATCAAATCCTGAAGCGATAGCAGCTTTTCTTTCTATTGTTACCAAAAAGTAAATTAAGGGAGAACTGTAGTCCCCCATTCCCGACGTTTTACACAGGGCCTACCACATTCACCGAGGTTGCAAAAAAGAAATTTGACTCATAATTAGCTTTTCCATGCACTTACTTTTGTGCTCACCTTACCTCAGAGTGGTCATATATCATCAACGTGCCACGGTCACCTAACATTTTTCATAGACATTTTCTATGCTGAAATGACAGGTAGATTTGGTCTCAAGATTAGACCATGCCTCTTTTCAAAATTTACTTTTAGGAATACACGTTTGAATGTTCAATGCTAATACGCGCACACGTTCACATGAATGCTGCTCTGTGTACATATACGCTACATGCACACATTATTTCCGTATACATAGACATATATACATACATAAACATACATACTACTTACATCTATATATTTGGATGAAACTATTTTTCATTTTGTTCCAGTAAATAACCTCCTAGGACACATTAAGTATCTGCTGATTTTTCTCTTTACGGCGAACTAGGAAATTGTGCAGTAAGGAGGATGTAGCTTATTTTTTTCTCATTCCCCAAAGGTAGTTATCTCATGCCCTAAGCTGCAGATTTAATTATCTACATCTTTACCATGCTTACTTTGCAAAATAGAGCTATTTTTAGCAATCATTTAATCTTCTCTTGAATCCAGTGACAGTATTTCCATATCCTCTTGGAATTGCAAAATCTACAATGTCATCACATAATGTACTCGGGACAGGGGGATATTTATTCTAAAATTACTTTAAGTTTTATCTAGATTAATTAGTTCTGTCAAATAAAACTATTATTTCATGTAATGCCTTAGCTTATGCATTTTCCTCCCATAGAGATAAAAACAGGCAAAAGAGCATTAAGCTCTTTAATAAATACTAGAGAAGAATGTTCTTATCGGGATAAAAGGGTTATAAGTGCAAATTTTGAATTCATATTAACTCTTCCATTTTTCCCCTTGATAACATTCAGCTCATTTAAAAGGAATTCTGATCAAATCTGTGTGTGGTTTTTTTTACCAGTGGAAAATAATTTTTCATAGTAACTTTCACTAACTTTGGTGAGAGACAATTCTGTCTCAAAGTAAATGGCGTGAATTTGTTGTAGTAAACTTGAACAGAGTATCCACTCTGTGTGAGGAGGCACCTGTACTCATGATAAGTAAACATTGGATGCTAGTTGAAAATTAATGAATGCAAAGCAATTTTCTCCGTCTAGTGTTCAATACCCCATTACAATGCCATATTATCTCTGAGGAAGTTATCCATCCAATAATTTTAAAGAAACACTATGCCTAGGTTAAACTTTGCCACACATTTCATCTGAACATAAGTAATGATAATATGGCATTGTTCTCAACTCTTTACAGATATTATTTTTTGAAGTTGATTTACCTATTTTGAGAGAGAGACAGACAGAGCGAGTGTGCGTGACAAGGGGAGGGGAAGAGAGAGAGGGAGAGAGAGAATCCCAAGCAGGTTCTGTGCTGTGTGCTGTCTCTGCAGAACTGGACGGTGGGGCCCAATCTCAGGAACCATAAGATCATGACGTGAGCCAAAATCAAGAGTCAGACACTCAACCAACTGAGCCACCAATACACCCCTCTTATATTAAATTATTTTACATTAAATCCTCTAAAATAGTTTTTTAATTACTCAGATTACTATTGTGAAGCAACTGAGTCATGAAGACACTAAAGTAAATTTCCTTATAGATCCTTTAAAAATTTAACCTTTAACCTTTAAAAATTAAAACCTGGGTACCGTGACTCCAGAATCCACACTCTTCAGCCCATGAACTTCTCTTTGCCTTTGAACATGATAAATCTTCGTGTTTATTAGCTTGCAGTTTAATAGTGGATACTATCTTGTTATGTCTACCTGGTTCAAAAAGTCAAGAATGCTCTGCTTAAAAATTATAATATTATCCTCTTGAAAGCTAAAGTTTCCAAGATATGAAGTGATGCAGCATTTTAGAATCAGTAAAAGTTAATTAGATAATTTTTTTAAATTCAAAACTTTGGTTAGTCACAAGGTAGGAATATATCTTTTTAAAGCGCAGTTTGGAGAAACAACAATTTAATCATTGTATTGCCCTTCGTTTATAATGAAAAATATAAAAATGTTATATGACTTGCAAAAGTGAAGATATATAAAGTAGATTCATTTTGATTAAATAATCTCTAACTTCTTTTGAAACTCTAAAATCTAGGATAATAAATTTATTAGCCTCAGGAGCAAACATGTATTATTATGCTTTGAGGAGAAATAATCTCTGGTCATTAGAAATCTGCAATGGCAATTTATAACATATCATAATGCAAATATAAACACAATTAAGTAAAAGTTTTATTTGAATTAATTTACCCCTAACACTGTGATCACTAATTCCAAAAATATTAAGCACAATCAAAAGCAACAGCTACTTAAATTCACGTTTTTCTTAAAATCTGTATCATCTTGCAGGGCTGCAATAAAATATCATAGACGCAGTGGCTTAAACAGCAAACAACTATTTTCTCCCAGTTCTAGAGGTTAGAAGACTAAGATCAGGGTGTTTCAGCAGGTCTGATTTCTTCTGAGGCCTCTCTCCTTGGCTTATAAATGGTCACCTTCGTGCTGTGTCCTCAAATAGTCTTTCCTCTGTGTATGACCTCCCTGCTGTCTCTTTGTGCATCTAAATTTCCTGATCTTATGAGAGCGCAAGTCAGATTGGATTAGGACCCAATGGTATGGCCTCAATTGAAATTACTCACATCTATCATAGCTATCTCCAAGTCAGTGACATTCTGAGGTAGTGGGTATCAGGGCTCCAACATAAATTGGGCCAAGTGGACACAATTCAGCCGATAACACTGACTTTTATTAATATTATAAAGAGAGGACTGGTATAGCACATTGAGTTAGTTTGTATGAATCAAGACTGCAAAACTCTCAAAGGTGGTGAAAATGGATGATGAAGTACTCTTTTTGAATCATGATTCTAGAGTTCTTTAGTAAATAAATTTACTGATCCGGTATCCTTTTCTCATGACACTGACAGTACAAATTGTATTGGCTCAGATGGTTGTCAGTTTGTTCTATAGGGGCAGCTTACGCTGCCTACTTCTACACAAAGATGGGTTCTCCGTATCTTGCAAAGACTTTATATGTATTTGATTTCCTCAAATGTAGCCCATACATAAAAGCAAATACAAACCCGGGCCACATGGGTGGCTCAGTTGGTTAAGCCTCTGACTTCGGTTCAAGTCATGATCTCACAGTTCGTGAGTTTGAGCCCCATGTCAGGCTCTGTGCTGACAGTACGGAGCCCTGGATCCTCCTTCAGATTCTGTATCCCCCTCTCTCTCTGCCCCTCCCGGGTCGGTCTCGCTCTATCTCAAAAATAAATAAAACATTGAAATTTTTTTTTAAAAAGAGCATATACAAAACTATTTACTATATGTGTTTCTGGGTCTTAGAAATTTTAACATGCTAGTATCACCCCTGCCAAGAAAGAGAAAGAGAAATTTAGGGAACAATTACATTAGGGAGAGGTAGAGTTACATCTTCACAGAGATGATAACAACTTAATTCAATTAGATTTTTTTTAGCTTTCGAATCACTCATAATATTAATCTGTGATCAAACTTTTTTGAAGGCAATTTACCAATATCTATTAAAATCTAATATCTAATGATATTCTTTTACATTAGTCTGGCTACCTTACATCTGTAAGTCTAATAGATAGAATTTTGAGTGTTAAATGTGCATTTCATGCTTGTCTGTATTTTCTTATTTTCCTATAATGAATTTATATTTGCCAAGAAATATTTCAAATTATTGGTTACCTGAAACATTCTGGGCTTCAGAATTTTTTCTAAGTTTGCAAACGCACTGGAAAGTTAGAGGCAGTGATTACAATTACCATTAGAAAATAAGGTTCAAGACATCAGACATTTAAGAGAAAGCAAGTAGAGGGGCGCCTGGGTGGCTCAGTGGGCTAAGCATCTGACTTTGGTTCATGTCATGATCTCACAGTTCGTGAGTTTGAGCCCACACATTGAGCTCTGTGCTGACAGCTCAGAGCCTGGAGCCTGCTTCAGATTCTGTCTCCCTTTCTCTCTACCCCTTCCACACTTGTACTGTCTCTCTCTCTCTCTCTCTCTCTCTCTTCAAAAATAAATAAACATTAAAAAAATTAACAAAGAAAAAGAGAACAAAGTTGAATCCTTATAGGTACTCTTCCTCACATATAGTAGACGCTAAATAAAGGGTTCTTGAACTGATGAATGAATGAATGCATGCATGCATATCATAATATGCCAATATACCCCTGCCGCTGTCTTCATAAATTTATGTTTAGTGGTCATACATTAAGTATGTTTAATTCATATATTGAGTAAATTCAACTTATAAAGAGGTAACCATATATACCCAGTGTCTGGAACTTGTGTGCGGCCATATATTGCCATGGGTAAACCTTGAACTATTATATCTTTATATTATATATTTTTATTATATCTTTATTTTATGTCTTGATATTGATCATTCCCTTAAGCCTCCAAATGCGCTCTACTTAAAAAGCAAACAAACCCAACTCTTTCCTAGAACGCAAATCACTTCCAGCCACCATCACCTTTCTGTAGATGCTACTCTTTGTGGCCATTTTTAAGAATGTCTTCACTTTCTTATGTTTTATAAGCTTATATAAAATTATATTTTACATATTTTACTTTGAAATATTTACTTTTAAAAGCTGCAAACATAAAATAGGGTGAAATAATAGAAGCAATCTTCCCCTTCATCAGCCCATTTCTCAATTCTATTCTTCCCCAGAGGGCACCACAGTTTTCATTTTGATATGCATTCTTCATTAATATCTTTCTATGCATTTACATATATTTGTGCATTTTAAATCTGCCATATTATTTAATACTTTTAAAAAATAAACAGGGTCATATTATACATATTTTATGCTATTTTGATTCTTTTTTTAATATAAAAATATTATTGGGCATTAGTCCATGCCAATCATATATCTACATCATTTACATTAGGAACTGCATGGTTTTACATACTATGGACACGACAGTTTGTTTGATTACACTTATGTAGATAGATGATTAAGTGCTTTCAATTTATTGGTATTGTTAACAACATGGTAACAAAATATTTTTATAGACCTGATTATCTAAATAGGAAAAATTTTACTCGAATAGTTAAGCCTGGAATTAATATTCATTAATAATGAAACATTTTATAAGTTTAGTTATAAGAAATTTTTTCAAAGACTTCCGTGTATCTGCATTGGGTTGTTTGGTGACCCCCCAAAAGATATGTCCCAATCCTAACTCCACTGTGAATATGACCTTATTTATAAAAAGGTTCTTTGCAAGTTGAGGATATTGAGAAGAGATTGTTTTGTATATAGAGTGGGCCATAATTCAATGACATGTATCCCTATAAGAGGAAAAGCAGGGATATTTAATTGGGAGAGACATGCAGGGGAGAAGGTATCTAAAGACGGAGGCAGAGACTCAAGCTACGCAGCCCCAAGCCAAGGAACACATGGAGGCACCAAAAGCCCCAAGATGAAAGAAGGGATTCTCCTCTAGAACTCTGGAGGTTGTATGGCTTTAAAGACACCTTGACTTTGAACTTCAAGCCTCCACAACTATGAGAGAATATTTCTGCTGTTTTAGGCCATATAGTTTTGGTAATTTGATATACTACTAGGAAAATTAGATATTACAATAGTAACTTTCACATGTATTATTCATTTGTAATGGGGATATATTTTCAAAAAAATTGTTAAAATCACCAGATTGAGAAAACAAGTAATGTAAATACTACTGTTCAATCCACTTTCAACATTTTAATGTTGAAATATTTTAAACCTACACAAAAGTTGTAAAGGATAATGCAATAAATTACATACACCCTTTATCTAGATTCACCAATTGTCACTTTTTTGACACATTTTCTTTATTTCTCTCTCTAATTTATTTTTTTCCTGAATCATTGGGGAGTAGTTTGCAGACATAATGAAACTTCACCTTTAAATAATTCAGTGTGTTTCCGAAGAATAATGACATTGACATTTTGTACAGGATAGTTGTTTTATAGAATGGCCCTTAGTTTAGGTTTCTCTGATTATTTCTTCTAATTAAGTAAAGGCTATGGGGTTTGTCTGGAGTAATGAATTTATATTATGTCCTTCTCAGTATACCACATCATAAGGTATCAAGTACCCCATACTATGGAGATCCTAAAAATAATTAGGGATATGACATTCCATTTTGGCTTACTAAGGGGTCGACCATACTAGCTGTTGTTATTAGTGTCATCATTCCAGGGGCCCACTCCTGATATTTGCTATTGCTAGCTCCAATTAGCAGAGAAATACTTATTCCAACCTCTAGTCAGGTGAATGGTGCACCACAAGGAAATCATTCTCAGAGACTAGACCCACAAGGAGAATAAATGGACATTTAATTCCCTGGTTGGACTTCTGCCCTGCAGCACGCTGGCTGCAATTCCTCCTGGACCAGCACAAAAAGACAAATACAAGAGGAAGTCTATGGAGGAAATGGAGATGCAGTGAACCAGCTGATACACTCAGGTGTAGAGAGTATCTACACCACGATCTCCCAAGGGTTAAGTGGTTGTCAAGGAAGGTGGCCAACTCAAAGTAACTTCTTGGCATCAAAAATGATGACTTGTAAGTGTAGAGACTCCAGAAGCCGAAGTCAATGTTTGTGTCAGATGGAGACTGACTCTTCGCTAGAGTAGCCTCTCACATGGTCCCCATTTAGTATAGACACACTTTACGGTAGGACCAACATTTGGTCACCTGCTCACAGGTGTCATTAATGGTCATCATTATGGCCATAGAAATATCTCCCACAGAAGAATAAAATTATATACCCAGGTAATCAAAATCAACAACAACAACAACTAGTGCCTGATTTCCTAAATCCCTCTTCCCTGACAAATAACAGAAAATATAACAGAAGATTGATGAGTGGAAGAGAAGCAAAGAGATTATAAACTCCTCAACTTCAAGTAGCTTGTTCTGAAACCTAATCTGTGGAGGGAAATGGGGAGGGCTTAAGCATATGCTGGATATGGATAGAAGTTTCAGATAGGACAGCCTTAGTAATACGGAAGGTGTAATCAAAAAAATTAGATTTCCTTAATATGTTAAGGGGCACCCAGGGAAATTTAACAGAGAGATCTTCACAGCTATGATCAGATACAATAAGCCTGTTTTATGTATCTACTCCACTGAGTTAAGATCATTCAATGAAATGGTTGCATTTGTAATTAAGACCCATTTTCAGCTTTTTTAAAACTTTTATTTATTCATTTATTTATTATTTTAGAGAAAGAGAGAGTGCACAAGTAGGGGAGAAGGGCAGAGGGAGAGAGGGAGGGAGGCAGGGCTTGGGAGAGAGAGAGAGGCAGAGAGAATCTTAGCCAGGGTCCACACTCAGTGCAGAACCCATGGGGGCTTAATCCCACCACCTTGAGCCAAAATCAAAAGTGTGATTCAACTCTCAGGCATCCCCTCCACTTCAGATTTCCAATATGGTTCCTTCTATCTACTTTATGATGTGTCTGATGATGAGAAGGAAATCACAAAGAAGGTAAGGGTAAAATATGAAACAACTCATCTTTGATATTTGAGAATACCTGTTGTTCCTAGGTAAAACTCTCTCTAGCCCTACCATGTCTATCTGATGATGGTTCTTGTCTTTGAAGCAAGACTGTCTACTTGTCATAGTTCAATTTAGAAAAAAAAAAGTGGAAAATAGGGAGTAAGCAGGAAGTTGATGTACATGTGGGGTGGAGTGGGTTGTGACTCACGGAGGTGGTGATTACTATTCCACAAGCAATCACCAGTTCCACTGCTCCAGGAATCACCAGTTCTTTGCATCATCTCCCTTTGAGTCTGATGCACTGCATAACCATTTCTGGCATTTCCGAAAGCCATTCCTGCTGAATTTTGGATTGAGATTTCCTGATGTCAGGCTAACACCATTTTGTAGAGATCCCTCAAAACTGGTTCTACTCTTGGTATTTCTTCTCCCTACTTTGGGGTACTATAGGGTTAACCGTTCCTAATATATGAATGTAGAAAATATATATGTTCCTAAATACACACAACATCAAGAGTAAATTTTCAGTTGAATCATGTCACTGACCTGCCTGTTAAGTCTACTAATACTTCTTCACCGTACTTGGGAAAATATCCAGTTGTCTTACTTAGGACCAATAGAGCCAAACAGCATGACTTCTGTCTATTCCTCCAGCCTCATCTCATTCCGCATGCCCCATCCTCTGGAGAACACAGACTAAATCAGTACTATGACTCAGAAGTACTGGAGTGGACCTAGTTGGTTAGAAGAAGAATTAGAACCATGTTGCTGGTCCACTCCATCCCCTAAGGGAGTTTTTTGACCCGCATAAGAATATATTGTAAGAAAAGGAGGATATGGAGGAAAATGAGTATCTGAAAAACTAATTATCTATCTGAGAAACTATAGTTCTCAGAAAACAATAACTGAAAGCAAAGGAAAACTATGTCATAAATTATCTGAAAGATATGAAGAAAATGCTAAAGGTGGAATAGAGCAACACAAGTTAGAATTATAAAAATATTTAAATGAGATAGGTAGACAACAAAAACACCTAGAAATAAATGTTATAGGTCACAGAAAGTAAATAGAAATAATATCTTTAAAAGTTCAGATATGAAGGCTAAGCTGAAAGGAAAATAACAGATGGTCCCTGACTTAACAATGATTGAACTTAAAATTTTTGACTTTATGATGATGCAAAGATAACACATGTTCAGTAGAAACCATACTTGGAATTTTGAATTTTGATCTTTTCCTGGGCTAGTGATAGGCTGTAGCTGTTCTCTCTTGGTTCTGGGCAAGTGCAGCAGCAGCCATAACTCCAAGGCAGCCATACTATTGTGAGAGTGAACCACCAATGAATGTACTTATGACCTTCTGTGAACACAGTTATGCTGTTTTCACTTTCAGTACAGTTTGCAATAAATAACATGAGACAAACCTTGAGAGACTCTTAAATAGAGAGAAAAAACTGAGGTTGCTCGAAGGGAGGTGGGTAGTGGGACAAGCTAAATGGGTGATGGGCATTAGGAGGGCACTTTTTGGGATGAGCACTGGTTGTTAGATGTAAGAGATGAATCACTGGGTTCTACTCCTGAAACCATTATTACACTGTATGTTAACTAACTTGGGTTTAAATAAAATTAAGATAGATAGATAGATGATAGATAGATAGATAGATAGATAGATAGATAGATAGATAGATAGATAGATAGAAAATAGGTGATATCCAACATTTTATTATAAAATAGCTTCTGTTAGATGGTTTTGCACAACTATAGGCTAATGTAAGTGTTCTGAGCACATTTAAGGTAAGCTGAGCTAAGTTACAGTGTTGATAGGTGAATGTATTAAATGCATTTTCAACTTACAATATTCAATTTATGATCGGTTTATCAGGATGTAACCACATCATAAGGTGAGGATGATCTGTCAGAGCAAATGGCATCAGGAAAAGTTGTGATATTAATTCTTCTTATAATGTTTAGAGAAAGGATATTCATTGTGGGCAAACATCTACCAAAGCAATTAAACAGACATATAAATTACCATGCCAAAGGAAGCAAAGTACTCTGTCCAGTGAATGGAACATTTTGCTGATAATGACTGATAATTGGAGGTCCTGTAATTAAGCAACAATTTAATGGCAAATAATTTGCTGGTCTTACTTTGTGAGGACAGTGAAATGAATGTTTTGGGGTTAGTTGTCAATCCAGCATCTGACAATAGAAGAGACATTACGTCAGATAATTAAAGACCCAGACATTACCCTTTGTTTCTCTTCTTGGTGCAGAATGCTGGCCTAGGCTATACTGGACTGGATTTTAGCAATTTCATTGTGATTTCTCATGCTCCCCCTAATTTCTAGTAAAAACTCTCTTGTGAAAAACTTACTTTGGCAGGGTGTCTGCTAAGACATTATTTTCAAGCTTTAAGGAAATTCAGCAGGAACCAGAATGAAGCAAATTCTCCCCGACTTCAGTTCTCCAAGCACCAAAAATAGTAATAAACCCATAACAATGTATTGACCACTTACAACTCACCAAGTATTCTGCTAATCATCTTACATAAGGCAATTTATTATGAGGTGAGGTGCTAATTTTATTTTTATCATTGTGAAGATAAAAGCATTAATAGTCAAGTCAGGCAACTCATAGGAAGCAAGTGATTAAAACTGGTTGAAACCTATCTTCACCCATTTCCCAAATCTAGGCTCTTACCTATTAAGCCACGCTGCTATCGGTAAATTCCATAATTGTCTTTTCCTTATCATTCTCGTTTTGGATCTTTTATACTAAGCCCTAAATTTACACATCAAGGATGTAATAGTGGTGGGATTCCCTTGTTTTCAGGTACCTCATTAATTTTTTTCACTGAAATATAAAAATCATGTCATGTTATGAAACAGAAGTATAAAATGCTGAAGTACTAGAAAGTAATTTTGCTAAATATACACATAGGTCTGACGAGGACTACAAATAACTAAATGCATAGAGTCACCAAATTATATCACTACCCGAATAGTTCTGTGACAAATTGAAATAACTGCAAGTGAGATGAAACATTATTTGGAATTAAAAGTTAAGGTTTACATATTTTTTTCTGAATTTCAGGAACATCTTGATGTTATATTTAGTGTTAATTTATAATAGTAAAGTCAGTGGATACCTTGCAATATGACTTACTAGGGTATGTTTAAAATGCATATTATGTAATATATACTGGAATATGGGATTCTATATAGAATAACAGTTAATTGTTAAAGGAAAAATAAGAGTCCATATTTTATTTATTTTGCCCCCTTGAGAATACATACTCTAGGGATGTGAAGCATTCCTTCTAATTCTTAAAATTTCAGGTCTATGCAATTTTTCTTCTGTGAGACAAGAACTTAGTAAGAAAAAGAAAAATAACTTGGTTTATTATAACTATATTGACAGTGAATAGCTAACTTTAGAAATTAAACATTAATTCACTATAATAATACATAAGAATCATATTCCCTGGATACACATGAAATATTGGTAAAATATGAAAAGAAGCAGAATCATGGATATTTATTTTTTTAAAAAAGATTTTTTAATGTTTATTTTATTTTTGAAAGAGAGAGAGACAGAGCATGAACAGGGGAGCTGCAGAGAGAGAGGGAGACATAGGACCTGAGCTGTCAGCACAGAGCCCTATGTGGGGCTCAAACCTGTACACCGTGAGATCATGACCTGAGCTGAAGTCGGAGCTCAAATTACTGAGCCACCCAGGCACCCCAGAGTCATATAACTGACATTTGAAATTACTCAATCCAAGCCCCTGGCTTTATAAAAGAGAAAACTGAGATTCTTTCAAATTAAATATTTGCTTATGGTCGAAAACTAATTAACAGCAAAAGCAGGACTAAAACCTAGGTTTCTTGGATCAGACTACTGGTGAAAATGAGTACAGAACTACAAAAGCCAGGCTAAGGGATAAGGATTTTTAAAATTCTGAATATAGGGGCATCAGGCTGGCTCAGTTGGTTAAGCAAGCGACTCTTGATATCAGCTCAGGTCTTGATCTCATAGTTATGAGTTCGAGCCCCAAGTTGGGCTCCACACCATGCTGGGCATGAAGCCTACTAAATTAATTAATTAATTTATTTATTAATTTATTAAATTCCTGATTATAAATGCCACTTCAAAATAAAAATATTTTGATGGAAGATAATATAATTCTTCACGCAGAGGTCTGTTGCCAATAAATATCAACCTGCCATAGGTTTAGATTTAGTTGCTTGGTTCCTTTGGTTGCACAGCCGGAAAGGAAAGTCATGTATTCCTAAACAATCAAGATTCCTAAACAATCCTTTTCCTTACAGGACCAATTTTAATCATCTCATTTTTTAGTGTCTTAGATGGTAGCGTAACTTTTCAGTTTCCACCAGAGACCTATCACTGAGCTGGTGGGAAAAAGCACTGCAACTTATTTATTTATTTTAAACACAGATTTTAAACTCAATAGTCTTACAGGCAGCTGACAAAGTCACACAGAGTATAAGAAAGTGAACATTAATGTGTGAAAATCAGAAAGGAACATATAAGTTGGGGGAGAGATTACATCGTAGATAATATATTTCATATTTTCCTGTAGTCCTTGGCAGACATAAAGGAAAAATTAAGATCAGAGCTTCATAATAGCTACACATACAACGAAAGTACTATGATCAGCCGTACAACTCAATGATTCCATGGAATAAATACAATTTGTTCCGGAAAAGATATTAAAGAGAATTGAATAAAAAGGTGGTACTGGTTATCACAAAGTCGAGTAAAAGACAAAATAGTAGAAGGAAATTTTTCTTCTAACTAGAAAACACAGTTATATCTAGAGGGTGTCCCCAAATCATAGGGCAGTTTTGAGCCTCGGTAACTTCAGAAGCATAATGGCACAAATTTATAAAAGAAGCATTTGAAAGTTTAATTACTCAAATTTTCTCTGACTTAGTTCCTGTTCAGTTTTGGATTTCATATATAATTTAAATCACTTTAAGTAGGCAAATAAAGAGTAATACTGGTCAAATATAAGAAAAATTACATAATGACCAACACTTGTGGCATCATCAAAGACGGGACAACTGAGTCTGAAATTTACATAAGCCTTGAGAGTATCTGACTTAAATAGAGTCCCTTTAGTCACTTTTATGCTATCATCTACTTGTCTTCACTAAGGAAATCTTATTAATTTCAAGAAATAGGTGTAAAGCCTATAGGATTAGAATAAAATATTACCTGGCTCAATTCAAATATTCATATTTCTTTGAACTATTATTGCTCAAATTATTTTTAAATGACAATGCTAAAGTTAAAAATTTAACAGTTGAGACTCCAGATTTAATGTTTTATTATTTAATCCAATTAAATTTTGTAAAAAAAATAAATAAAGCATTCCTACACTGAATCTAAGTTAATCACTGAAAGATATATCAGTTGTAAATGAATCTAGAATCAAACACTACCTTCTGGAGAACAGAATTAACAGATTTTGAAGAATTTAGTAAAATTAAACGTCTACATGGTCAAACAAACAAAGAACCCTTGAATTCCTTAGTCTATGCAATCTTTTTATTTTTAATTTTTTTAACGTTTATTTATTTTTTGAGAGACAGAGAGACAGAGGGTGAGCAAGGGAAAGGCAGAGAGAGAGGCAGACACATAATCCGAAGCAGACTTCAGGCTCTGAGCCATCAGCACAGAGCCCAATGCAGGGCTTGAACTCACAGACCGTGAGATCATGACCTGAGCCGAAGTCAGCCACTTACCCGACTGAGCTACCCAGGCACCCCTATACAATCTTTTTAAAGAGCCAAAAAAACCAGTTCTGATATATTTTTATATTTTTTTCACTAAATAATTCAGTTACTTAAGTTTAAATGTACAATGCCTGGAAGTTAGGGCAGCTGATCCAGGTTGAATATAAGCTTCTGTTATTTTTTGGCTGAACGATCTTTATGAAGTTATTTAAACACTCTAACATGTAAGGAATTCATCTTGTTTTTCAGGGTCAAGAATGGAGATTAAAATTAAATTTAAAGAGTTATATACAAAAACTGAACTTTAGAAGAATATGGAGAATTGTCAACACTATTTTGAACGACAGCAGTTAAAACTACACTGCTTTTAGTTTGTGATCGACAATTATTTCTGTGCAACTTTTCTTCCATTGGTGTAGCATTGGAAATTCTATTTCAGATTCATAGTGATAAACTTATGATGGTATAAAAATGAAGGATTATTTGAAGATATATAGGAAAAAACTGATGGTTGAGTCAACACTAAGAGGTCAATAGGAAAATTCACTGTATCAAATGATTTTTATCTTGCTCCAGCAAAACTATAGCTATTCAGGAGAGTTAGCTGGTTTAGAGTCTTCACAGGAATCATCATGTAACAAAATTTTGCAGGATGAAATGTGACACCAGCACATTCATAAGAGAGATTGAAGATCTAATTGCCTTAGGAATAATAAAGTAAACTATTTCATTCTAATGTGGTATCTTTCATTAGGGAAATAACTATGTATTAGGAAGCATGCATTCCTCTGGAAAAGGCTGTTGTGCTGGACAGAATTCACCATGATATTTAGGGCTGTAATATTATGCCAATTTTATTGAAGGAAATAAAAAACAAATAAAAATTACCACGTGAGCTTAGAAAAGAAGAGAAAAGAGAACATGTTAAAATATTCATGCATTTCTGTTTTTTTCTTAATAGGTTGAGGAGCTATGGATATTTTAAAATTCTTTTTGTCCCTATTTTTCTAAATTCTCTTTAACAAGCATAAGCTTTTAATAAAACTAGTTGCTAAATATAAACTGGACGTATAAAATGAACGTTTTTATAATATATTACACAATTATAAAGAATTTATAATTTGAAATCGCACTTAATTACAGGCATAAATATTTACCAAACCTGCCCTACTATTTCTTGCTTATTACCTCATAATCGATTGTACATGTATGCAGTTACTTTTATTTCAATTCACTATAATATACCCTTCCCTATATTTCCAATCACAAAAATATCTCAACCCTTTTCCAGCTACTATTATTCATGCCCTGTTCCATATAGAATGTCATTATATAATCTTAATCCACACACCTTAAACTAAAAAAATAAAATAAAATAAAATGATTCTCATTCAATTTAATGCATTCTTCATAAAAAAAAAACACTTGTCAACAATGCCATCAAAGTGAATGATTAGGCACATTTATCTTGTATACTAAAATGAAATAGGTTGATAATTATAAAAGGACCGTGGTTTACACTGGTAATATAAGCTAAACGGCTGAATGGTTTCATTTTAGTGTGGTTCACGAAGCAAGGATTTATCATTCTTTTCCTTGCTTCTCCTTGTCATTGGCAAGTACAGAACAAGAGATTTAAGTTCATTTCAACTACCTTTATTATTTTTAAAAAACTATAAAGCAATAAAGATATTAAATAATTTAAATTACTGGCTTTGTTCTAGTTTTTTATATGAAACACTTTTTAGTTGTAGAAAAGAGAGCAAAGAAATTAGAGAGCATAAAATCTAGTCGGCCAGCTACCCTATGCTCTTTCCACTGAGAGATTATTAGTTTCTTATTAAGTAATACGCTAATATTATATACCTTAAGGTATTACATGTCATTGATTAACCCATTCATCCTCGCGTTTACATTATCATGTTATACCCTGGGTCATATGACCCACTACACAGAAATATGTACCTAATATGTTGCCCCAATCCCTTGAATTAACAACTTTAATTTCAAAAGTATATAAAATTAACAGTGTGAAGTGCGGAATAAAAACCACGAGGAATTCGTAAAGTACAGGATTCAGAAACTACAGGGCTGATAGGAGAAAAGATAAGAGTAAACCATGGCTAAAAATATGCAAGGGAGAGAATTGTTCTGGAGGTAGAAGAAAGCTGTTACTCAGTCAAGAAGGAATGGAAAGCAAAAGGCAGAGGGGACCCTGGGGCAGTCATGACGTGATCAGCTGGGCTTTGCATTACGGAGCCTGAGCCAAGGAGCCCATACCATCCATGCCTTGATTAGGCAGCAGTCAACAGTGGCATTTACCTAGAGGCTAAAGCAGTGAGTGTGGGCACTGAGACCTGAAAAGACAGGATCTGCTCCCAAAAGCTAGCAAATTCTGGAGGACTAGAGGTAAGCCTCCCATAAAGTTGAATTATGGAGGATATTCGCTAGCTATGCAGCTCTCTCGTCCTGCTATCACTGGTGGCGAACACTCAGCCCTGAAATATCAAAACCAGCACCCCTTGCCAGTCAAAAGAGAACTCATCAAAAATCAGTTAGCAACCATGCGGTAGCATAACTGTAATCTGGGATATACTGGTAAATGTTTAAGAACTGACTTGGCAAGAAAAGAAAGAAAGAAAGAAAAAAGTCCTGATTTGAGGCACTTACTGATTCGCCATGGTGGAAATATTTCTCCCATGACCTGCCTCAAGCTAACAACGCGAAGTCAGTCACTGATGGACAGCTGGGGAGAGATCCACACGGTGGGCTGCCCGAGTCAGTCTGTCCTGCTGCCAGCACACTGCTGACTGGTTCACAGCGGCTCATTAATTTTCATTCACTTAGAAAATGTTTATCAAGCTCCTCTGTACCAAGTACTGTTTAAAGATATGCGGTAAACATTGCAGAAATGGTCCCTATTTACATGAAATTTACATTCTATTTGGGGCAGGCAGACAACAAAAGTTTAAAAATGGACAAGATAATACCAGATTTTTTATAAGTTCTGTGGATCAATCAAACAGAGCGACTGGGTGTTTGGGATTAATTTAGAAAGAATTAGGGAAGACCTTGCATTCAAACAGAGTCCTGAGCAATAAAAAGGAAATAGTAGGAAAACGTTTTGGGCTGAGCGTTTCAAGCAGAGAGCAGAGCATTGGCAGGAACTAGTCTGGCGTGCCAAGTACAGAAAGGAGGTCGGATGGGGAGAGGTGGGAGTGAGGATGAAAGCTGGGGGAGAGGAGACCAGAAAAACAGCAGCAGTCAGATTACAAAAGGCCTTGAGACAATGATGAGGAGGTTGGATGTTATTCTAAGTCAAAGTGAATATTTTTGAGGCAAAAGACCAACCTGAATCTCAAATTATTAATAATTTGAGAATATGAAAGAGTAAAGCAAGAAGACCAGTTAAGAGTCTACCACACCACAGGCTAATAGAAAATATTTGCCACACTTATGTCAGAGGAAAGACTCTGTCAACAAGTCAAGAAATCTCACAACACCCAAACCTATTTAAAAATGGGCAAAAAGTGTGCACAAATATAGTAACCGGGGATCTGTGAATGACAAATAAACATATGAAAAGGTGCTCAACATAATTAGTCCATACACTACACACTACTCATAATGGCTCCGATGAAGACTTTATCAAATGCTGACATTCAGCAAAGAGAAGAGAAAACCTGAATCCGTATAAACATTGTATACAAATGTTCATGGTAGGTTTAATTGTAATAACCAACACCTAAGAAACAATCAAATACCATCACCAAGTGAATGGAGAAGCAAATTTAGTATATCCATACAATGAAATATTTGTAGGCAATAAATGATGAATTTCAAAATATTTACACTCAGTGAAAGAGCCAGAAAAAGAAAGAATAGACAAGGTATGACTTTATATAAAGAAAACTCAAACTTTCAGTGTCATGAAGCAAACCTCCCTGCCTGGGGATGGAGAGAAAGGAGAGATGATTCCAAAGGTGCATGAGAACACTTTGGGGGGTGATGAACACATTCGTCGTCTTGATCGAAGTCATGGTTCCACAGTTGTGTACTTATGTCCAAACCTACCCAATTCTACACGTTAAACATGCACAGTTCCCTCTACTTGAAATATGTCTTAATATAAACGGGAGGGGAAAAATAGCATTGATTGCAGATCCAAGCAAGAAATTATGATGGCTTTGTCTGCAAAGATAACAGTTTCAGATAAAGGGAAGTGTCAGATTGAAAATATATTTTGAACTTGAGCCTGACAGGAGCTTTAGGTGGCTCACAGGAGAAGAGCGGGGACAGAGAGGAGTGCTCGCCAATTTCAAGGCCGGTCAACCCAGAGGTTGGTGGTTCACTTTGTAATCTTTCACCTCCTTCATTATCCTTCTTACCTACTGGGATAAAGGTGTTCTGATCTTTAATCACAAAATATTTCTGGTTCATCTTCACCACATGCATCTTTGCTAATTTAAGTACCAGCCTCCAAAACATGTTTAAAATAATAATTTCTTGGGGCGCCTGAGTGGCTCAGTTGGTTAAGGGTCCAACTTTGGCTCAGGTCATGATCTCGTGGTTCATGAGTTCGAGCCCCGCGACAGGCTCTGTGCTGACAGCCCAGAGCCTAGAGCCTGCTTCAGATTCTGTGTCTCCCTCTCTCTCTCTGTCCCTTCCCTGCTCATACTCTGTCTCTCTCTCTCTCAAAAATAATAAATAAACACTAAAAAATTGTTTAAATAAAATAATAATTTCTTTAATCAGATTCTTTCTCTGACTTATGTCAAAATTTTATTGCCCTTGCATTACAGATAGAGAAGCAGAATTTCTGAATTTTTGAAATATTAGTTGCATGTTTGGCTATAAATGGATGCATCAACATATTACCCACAAGGACTATTAGTCAGAGTCAAGGCAGAGAAGAAAAATCCATTATATGTCCAAGATATAGAAATTAATGTAGAAACACAGCAAAAGTGGTATTACTTGTGTTAAGATTCAACAGAATAATTGTTAAGTAAGTGAACCACCTAATGTTTACATTTGTTAGTATTCAGACCACTTTAGGATTAGATGGTTGAATTTTGGAGAATTTACATGACATCCAGGAGCAGTCATACAACTGGCATTGGATGGTTTTCGAATAAACTCGAGTGCTTTAATTCTTTCTATCAAACCATCCCTTTCTGATACATTTATTACAATCCTAGACTATAATTTTAAACATTTACCTTTGAATACTTTAATTTCCGTGTACTTTCTTCTTCTCTAGCACCAGCACTAACTTTAATTTTCTTAGCATTAAAAACTTATCAGAGATTAAGCTATCAGGATTGAGCTAGATTCTTATTTTTTATCCCAAGTGAAAAGAAAAGAACAAAAGGAATACCCCCTTCCTCATCCTACCAGGATAACAATAACTAATGAACAATGTAGTACCTTTTTTTATCACCAAAATGTGTAGGTCCAGGAACACAGGAGTGGGAATTGGAATGTCAGTTGTTTGGTCCATTTTGGAAATTCTGTTTCATTTTTAGGCTTTTGAATTCTGCTGGGTGGGAAGTCTTAGCATCAGAAAAGTGAGGATAGGATACATTATGCTATGATATAAAATTAAGTCTTTTTGGCATGACATGACTCTTTCACTTTCACTCATTATATTCCAATGCACACCAGGCAGTATCTCCCATCTATTAACTACAACTAGAACATGTGGTAACCAACCCCATTGCTGAAGGGAAGAGGTTATAATGGGAACCTTTTAAAGACCATATCTGGAAACAGCTGTTACTTCCTACAGCAATGTTACAGTAACCAAACACCAGTCACATGGCCCAAACCAAACCAAAAAAAAGATAAGAGTTTTCCTCTGAGGCTTGAAAGAGAAAGACATGAGGTAAACACATAGCAGGGTTTCTGTCACAGAACTCTAGAAAGGATTATCTCTACATAATGAGAGAGACATTGATTCCATTGAATTGGAAGCCAAAATTGCTATTAAAACAAAAAAAAAAGCTAGCCAGTAATGGACACATTAAAAAAAAAAGTTATAATGCTGACTGGACAGATTGACCTGATTATCTTATGAAGTGTAAATGGTTGCTGAGAGATGTATGTTTGGAATTTAGGGTATTCTTTAGGATCTGTGAGTGATTTCACGGAGATATTAAGAAAAGACTACAGCAAACTTCGACGGGCAAGATCACCGAGCCATCTATTTAATCTAGGATTAAAGTTTGAGCTGTGGTGCCAGGTAAAAGTTCTGAACAAGCTGAAATTCTGGCTGCAGGCAAGGGGAATGTAGAGATAAGTTCAAATAGAGACTATGATCTTGGATCATTTGCAATAACGAGGATTCTACCATCTAAACATACATCTATTCTAACATCGTACATACTGTTATATATATGATATATATAATGTATTATTATATTATAACATTTTAACTGATTATTCATATCCTTTTAACATTTTCTGTGGTATTTTATATAAGGTAAAGTTCTGGAGATTTATTTGTATATTACTATCAGGGTACAGAATATCAAGATGGGTTTTTGCAGAGGTAGGTTGGAGGCGGACATTGCCTAGATATCTTGGACTAGGGACAGTATGAACTGACTACTGGAAATACTGTTTTCAACTTTTTCAGGTGGCAATAATATTGTTTTGTTATTGTTGTTTTGTTTTGTTTTAAGATTTTTTTTATTTTTAAGTAATCTCTATGCCCATCATGGGGCTTGAATTTACAACCCCAAGATCAAGAGTCCCATGCTCTACCAACTGAGCCACCCAGGTGCCTCTCTTGTTTCTTTATTTACAGAGAAGTCACATCGACTTGCATGGGATCACTTTTCTGTATGAAAATTTAGGAATGGAAAAGGTTACATATTGACATTGAAGAGACGACACTGTATATTTATTGAATTTTGTGGTCACCTAGCATTTTTGAACACTCCTCCATCCTATATTAAGATATTTATATTACATCTTATGTGACATGGAAGAAGCTAGAACTCCTTTCCTAAGCTTTCTTGAAAACAGGGCACAGCTATGTAACCAAGGCTGTACAATGGAACGGAATTGTTTAAGTCCCTGATTTGGAAAAGTTGTGTGAGGAAGAAGCGTCCTGAAGGAACTATTATCTGATCAAGAGGTAAAGGCTGTGTCATGCTTTAAGTTGCCTCCATGGTGGAGATTTTGGCTTGTGGTGCATGGCATCGCTGGTGAGCGCTGTGTTTTCGATGCCTTGTGGAAGCAGCGATGTGGGCTTTCCTACGACAGCAAATGCAGTACGAAAGGAACATTTGTCCTTGCTCCACAGTCTCCGGATCTGATTCCCTGATCCTCCTGAGTGTAGATTGATTGTCTAATATAGTTTCATTATTTTTTTTTCTTCTCTAACTCATACAAGTCATTTCATTGCATGAATTTAAGAATCCGGGCTGGGACAATGTAGCTTAAGTCGAGAGAAGCAAACGAACTCGCCCACAGTCACTCCACGGTGGATGGAAGGGTCAGAATGCGTCTAATTCTTCTAACTGCAAAAAGTATTCCACTCCTATGACTTTCGGTCTTCCTCTGGCACTATTTCATGTTTTTATGTTTGACTTTGGATGGGTCTTATTTCACGTCCTCCTGCCTTTCCCCACTCACTGCTAAATTAAATCTAATTTTCTAAGCAGCAAAAGGTGCTTGGCTTTTATGTCACCTGGGAATTTCGGGGCTGCTATTTATTCTAAATTTGCTTCCCCATCTTCAGAAATAAAAAGAGGAAAGAATAATGCAATAAGCAAGATGGGAGAAAAAACTCACAATATGGAGATGAATGAGCAAATTACCAATTAACTAATTACCAACGGTTATAATTTGTCTTCATTGAAGTACTGAGACAAGTGTGATTGGCAAATTGCATGTGAAGGGGAAAGCATCCCATCCAGCGACTTAGTAGAATAGGCAGGTCCAGACTTACGAATGGGATTAACTATGCATTTAAACTGTTTTATTTTCCATTATTTCCCTCCAGAAACATTTTGAGAAGAGTAAGAGTTCCTTTTTTCCAAATATGGAAATAGACACATTTTTTTTTTCAATTTAGGAGTTAAACTTTGCTGAGCAAAGTTCGGCTCATTTGCTAATGGAAGGTGGAAGGCGTCTCCTAAAAAACTGCCAAAGAATCATGTAAACTGAATCAAAATAGAGACTGTGTTTCCCAAAGCCTATTCATCAGGACCTACATAAATCTGGTTATGAGCATGTTTTCCTAGACAGTATCAAAGATACTTTTAATTCTATTGAACGTGAGTGTGTGTGTGTGTGTGTGTGTGTGTGTGTGTGTGTGTATGTTTCAAAAGACAGGTGTAGAAGGCAAAAAGACAAAATGGCAAGCCTAAAAACATTCATGCAGAAGGAATCAAATCAAATCCGCAACGACATTATAGTGGTGTGAGCAGACCTGGATTGGTCCCGGTCCAAACAGAAAGTTATTATCTCAGAGTATGTATTATGTATTTATATTTTATATCGGTAGATGCTGGTACTCTTGAGCGGGTTGTTCTGCAAAATAACAACAAAAAACCTCCGGTTAAAATGTGTGAACAACAAACTCAATCTTGTCAAAACAAAAATTAGCAAGTATTGGTCTGCTTTCAGTATTGTTCTTTTACTAACAAAAATATGGAAAATGTGCTTATATGCCAAGAATTGTGCTTGTACTCAGAAATGAAAAAAATAAGTAATCCAATTAGCTCTGATAATTACAGATGTGTCACAATTCATTTGCTTAAACTACTAGAGGAGAACACACTTCGCAGAGTAAATAATGACAGCCATAAAAACACAATAAAGATTTGACATTCTAGTTCCTCATTCTGTCCTTCGCTTCACCTTGGCATGCTGTAGGTAATGGTAATTTTTCCAGTGTGTGAACTGGGACCATTCAGAGAATAGTGGCCCAGCAAGTACATTGATAATTTAAAGGGTTTTACAACTCTTTTTTTGTTGCGTATTTAATATGGACTGGACCCAGATCCAGAGACTCTTGTCTATATCTCCCATGCTGCTCAGGGCTTCTCTGTTACTCTTTTTCCTGGAACAGATACTAAGTACTTCGTAAAGTAATATAGTATGAATTTTCATGAATGTGAGAGTTGAAAACATCTATCTTCAAATAAAACTTACTTTCTCTCAAAAAACTGCTATCGAATGGTGAAGATAGGGGGTAGGTGTAACGACACCTGAAGTTTTATGGTTTAACAAATATCTCACTCTTTTTTGTTGCGTTTTAAGTTTAGATTGATTAAATAGACATTAGACATAAACAGTCTTTGTCCAGTTAATTCAGATTAGCGTTTACTAAATATAGTCGTTTAAAGAACAGATGACTTGTTATTTTAACAACAAAATTCAGCTAAGTAAATAAAGCAGGCAGTCATAGTTATTCACTAACAGTGTTTAAGCTTTAAGTTCTTCCAAGTAATGTCATTAAAGAGAATGTACTTTATATCATGTTGGAAGTAATTACTTACTTTAATTAAACGCGACATACTGTTTTCTTATTTAATTTTATGCTTTGAATGCCCAAAATTTTGTGATTACTAAGAAAACCGTTGATCAAAATGAGGCTGTAAAGCAGCCAAAGGATTTATTTGGGCTCTTAGGGATTGTAACTTGAGAGACACAGAGTGGACTGAAATTAAAAGTGTGCTCCAGTACCAAGTGGGGAATACATATTTGTAGATATTCCTTACCGACCTTAGGTGATTTCTCTCTATTCCTAAGTTGTTAATAGCTTTTTTTTTTCTTTTCATGATGAGTGGGTGTTGAATTTTGTTGAATGCTTTTTCTGCATCAAGTTATAGGATCATATAATTTTTCTTCCTTTCCTGTTTTTTAATAGAGTACATTGATTGTTTTTTGAATATAGAACCAGACTTGCAGACCTTGGTCATGATTGGTGTGACAATATTTTGTTGAGGGCTTTTGCATCAAAGTTTATGAGAAAAATTGATCTGAATTATTTTTTATTGTATTTTGGGGGAGTATAGGGGTAATAGTGGATTCATAAAATGCATTGGAACATATGAAAATCAATTGATTTGAGACCTTACCTATTTTCTAATGTATACGCTTAACGCTGTGAATTTTCCTCACAGAATTGCTTTCATCGTATGTAACATATTTTGATATATTGTATTTTAATTAAGTTTTCTGTATTTTTAAATTTCTTTTGAGACTTACTCTTTGATATGTATTTTTTAGAAGTGTCTTGGTTAAATTCCACAGGTTTAGACATTTTCCTTTTGTCCTTCTGTTATTGATTTTTAGTTTGGTCCCATGGCATTCAGAGAACACTTTTATTATATTCAAGCTATAATTTTTGTTTAAATCATCAAATATAATTTGTAAAAATATACGTGGAAAAGGATAGTCTATTCTAGGCACCCCTATCTCCACTTTGTCTTTTCTTCCTCCTTCCTTCCTGATGCTCCATGAGTATTTCTTTTATCATTTCCTCTCTCTTCAAAATTTCCTTTGGACAGTTTGTAGTGGTAGGTCTGCTAGTGACAAATCCTTTTTTGTTTTCCTTTGTATCTCAAGCTTATCCTCTCTTGGTGTTCGTTCAGCTTCCTGAATCTATCAGTTTGCGTGTTCGACAACATTTGCGAAGTTCGTAGCATTACTTCTGTCCCACTCTCATTTTCCTTTACTCTGGGGCTCTGATGATATGAATATTGAATTTTTTGTTATTAGCTCACAAGCCCTTGAAGATCTGTTGTTCCTCCCCTCCACAGACACTCTATTTTACTCTCAGGCACACAGGGACAAAGGTTTTCAAGGTTGGGGGGTTTGCTGTGATGGGAGGTTACACACTAGCATCACCCATAACCATGGTATTATCGTATCTCTTGAAATACAGTTTTTAATTTTGATAATACTGTTTTTTATCATCATGGGCGGAGTGTGGGTATATGGGTGTGCAATTATTTTACTTTATGCTTAGAACTTCATGTGTCCTACAACATATTTAGATGTTCCTTATCAGATTGAGGGACTTGTATTTGGTTCTTAGTTCATTCCGTTTTTAATAACGAATGGGTGAGTGCTGAATTTAGCCAAAATTTTTATTGCTATTTAATGAAGTGATTAGCTAGATTATCTAGTTATCTAGCCCACTTGCCAACTTAATTTATGTAGAGATATATAGTACAAATTTCCTTGAATAATTAGTACTTTTCCACTCAAATCAACCAGTTAACTCCCTTTTGCTTTTTCTGCTTATCAAAAACACATTAAAAACCTTTAAAAATGAAAGCATTCCTAATAAACTGTCTCGGTCTTCAAAAATAAAGGGCACGGCATTTTTCATGTGGCAAAGATGACACGACGATGTTTATTCATATATCTTTACGCTTTAAACTTAGTCAGACTTCAATGAATTTAATTACTGTAATCACTGTAGTATAAAATCTGTAATGTAAAGCAATCTACTGCTTAGTGATATAAAAAAATAAGTGGCAATACAAGATACCAAGAAATATTAACTTTTGACAGTGTCGCGTCATTAATAAATCCATTATAGGCCTATTTGTAATTTTAGACCTGTGACCTTATTGTATTAAATACGTGTATTAGAAAAGTGACATTTAGCATTTTATATTTCTCAGGAGGACTGACTCGATTATCTTAAGATTTAACCATATGTCTGATTAAAATTGAGGTCACTTAGTTCCAAATAAGTTTAGATAATGTTTTCTATCCCTACAAGAATAAACCTAAATATGCCAAATCAGAGGGTCTCAAATCCATTAGCCAATTCCCATAAACTTTCAAAAAAAAAAAAAAAAAGATGTCTTTTACTTGCTATTTTTCAAGAAAATATTTAGACTTTTTTAATGTTTATTTTTGAGAGACAAGACAGAATGTGAGTGGTGGAGGGGCAGAGAGAGAGGGAGACATAGAACCCAAAGCAGGCTCCAGGCTCTCAGCTGTCAGCACCAAGCCCAACGTGGGGCTCAAACTCATGAACCATGAGATCAAGACCTGAGTCAGACACTTAAACTGACTGAGCCACACAGGTGCCACCATTAGACATTATTTATGCCTATATGTCTCAAGAAAATTCACAGAAACTCTTTTGAGGATGATTGACTTTCCCATGTAATAAAACTGACCGTCAGTTCTACTCATGTATATAGTTCCATTACATGCTACAATTTCTCTATCAGCACAAAAAGAGAGCAGCAGTTATCTACCCAAATTGATAACTAGAAAAGACAGGAATTCCACAATGAGTGTGGTACATGCTGTGGTATGCCCCCCAGACCTGGGACTGCCCAATTCTGGAGCTTCAGAAAATCTCCCAAGGCATCTGCTCCAAGGACATTAGGGATGGACTCTTCCCTCTGCCCAGTCCTGCTTCCTCCTTTAGTGACAGGTTGTTCCCAAGAGCTGTCCTCAGTAAACCCTGCAGCAAATCTCTAACTCAGAATCTGTTTACCATGGAAATCAACCTAAGATAATGAGCCACAATGACTTATTTTACAAGAGCACTTTACACCTAGAAAGCTTTGTATTTTTTTTTTAATTTATAAATACTCCCTTTTATCCTGTATTCACCATTTAGATTTCTTATGTCCTACTAAATATTTTCATACCAGTTGAGAAATAGTTTCTCAGTCCATGAGAAGGAACTGTTCCTTCTTTTGTGTTACCATACCACTCTGTTCATGGCTGTTTTCCAGCATGTATACTATATTAGAAGGTAGTGAATTACTATTCAATAAGATGGATAAAAGGGCATTTATCCAGATATTGGAGGGGTTTAGACTGACAGAACTATCTGGAGTACTGGAGAAGGGGAAGTAGTGTAACAGTATTGTTCTCAATGAGAAAAGAAAGCAGAGTAGAGAACAGGAATACCCAGTCTAGGGGGCTCCATGTGGCAGGTGAATAATTAGAAGGGAGTGGGTGGGCTTTAGAAGGCAGAGAATATCAGGATCGATGGTACCGATGTGGCTGAAGCTACGCAGGGGCTCTATGATTCTACACTGTACAGTGGGAGTCAAGAGTACAGCAGTAACACCCAAACATGTCATGTGTGATTGTGCCTCTTACAGAAAATAGTAAAGGAGGTTAAGGTTCATTCAGGTTTGATGTGAACAGAGCTAATACATAGTACAAGAGCTCAGAGTAAGAAGCATAAGGAGGTATGTAAGGCACTCACCTGTAGCAATGGCATCCATGACATTCCAAAGAAGACTCTTAGGAGTCTATGGCTTCTTCCCTGGAGGTATTTGTAGCTTATGGGTGACCTATGTCAGTCTTCCTCATTCTCACCACTGTCCCTTTGGTAAACTAGAGTAGTGTGATAGGGTTTCAGTGTTTCATCATAATGGAAATGTTTGATCATGACTGTATGTCAGACACCTCTCTGGACAACCTCAAGTGTTTAAAGTATTGTTCCAACTCGAATCCTTTATAGCAAAACCAGCTTTTCACTAATCTTTTCTCCTCCTTATAAGGCCATTATATCAGAAGCAAGAGTGTACCTATCTCTGAGTTACATCCTCCTAAGACTAAACAAAGCAGCGAGAACTATTATTATATCTGACCATTATTTCTTATGAAAAATACAAAATATATCCTTAATGCATATCAAAATATTTACCAAAGTATTCTCAACTGGCAGAGGAGTATTTCTTACATGAAGACATGATTTTTATAAATTAAAAAGCATACAAATCATTATTTTCTGTTTCAGTGTATTTTGTTCTTATATAAAGAGTAAAAATCTTGATTCATGTAGTTGACTCTCCTCGTTAAAAATTCCAGTTTCCGAATATAAGTAGAATTTTTGCTGGAAATAAAGATAATTCCCTACAGTGAAAAGGAACTCAAGCCATTTGGGAAGAAAGAAAGCAACGAAACAAACAGTAGCCATAAGAGGTCTCTATCTGAAGAAGCATACTATAAAATGACATTGGTCAGGCACACAAATACAGTGCTGTGAATGTACATGTAATGCATAGAACTGATAAAGTGATGTGCCTGGAATTATGGCCCTCGTATGTTGTATAAATATCTTGTAGCCATTTTTATAAAAGACAGCAAGAATTGTAAAGAAAAATGTAGCGGAAATACTTGATTTCAAGAAACAAAGTCATAAAAATGATAGAGGCAGACTTAGCAATATCTATACAATCTCTGAGAATGATAGAGTTTAAAGGTCTTCTATAAACCCCATCCTTCACTTTGGGTATTTTGATAGAGCCCTCAGAACTGAAAATACAGCAATCCATGGCCTCTTAGCCAGACACTGGCTGCTTATCACAACTTAACAGAAAGTGAGATGAAGCTTGTCAAGAAAAAAATTATGGAGCATTTTAGTGGAAAATCCACTAAGACTAGGCTGCATACAATTATTTGATAAATTTAAAATAGCCCCGATTGTCAGAATTATTTCCCAGCAAAGACATTGCTGAATGACACACAATTGATGTGTTAGAGAAATAGCAGATAAGGGACTAGACTGCAGCCAACACTAATCAAATTCTAGACTCTAATAGCCCAAGGGAGTTCAAACTCTTCAAGCCAGGGACACAGACTACAGCCAATTCCATCAGAGTCATTATAGCAATATGCTTATACGGGTAAGCATGTCTGCCCTCAGTTATTACAAACATCGATGATAAATGCCAACCTTCTCTCTTTCATAGCCTCTTTTAAACACCCACAGGGTTTTCAAAGCTGGGCCAAAAGCAACCTGTCCACAATTATTAAAACCTGTCCAGAATACCAGAGAAGTCCTATCTTGTTCTTGATATTTGAGGATGTAACCAATCTGATTTACTCTTCTAGTTATGTCCCATTAGAATAAACTGGGAAATGACTGGATATATTTGGACTGCTCTTATGAGGCAGTCTTAGATCAGATTCTCCAGAAGAAGATCCTGAAATGAGCATTTGGGTAAATGATATTAAAAACATACTCCCAGAGAACAAACTGGAAAGGAAGGACAGCCAACCAAGTTGCCATCTCAGGCAAGAGAAGAGCCTGAGTCCAAGGGGAAATGGCAACGTGAACTACTTCTGGGTTGTCCCGAGCAGGGGAGCTGGACTTCCACATTGTGGCTACAGTTTGGTCATCACTAATGACCTTGTATCTTCCGGCCAGCAGGCCCCAGTAGGCCAAGAGCACTCCTCTGGTAAAGAGCTACAGGTTGTGGTTGCTGGAAGAAAATGCACGAAGGAGGTGCAAGTAGTAGAAGAAGTGAGGGCAGAGCCAGTAGGAGGGATCCAAGGATATCTGAGGAGAACATCGACATTTTTCCCTCCAGGGGCCATCCCTTAAGAAGGGTGGTCCAGCATAGCCAGGCTACTTTGTTTACAACTTGTAGGAGTGTATTGACTCCAGCCATAAGAGGGAATGGAAGCGAAAAGCCAAAGACAGGAGCACCAATTTCCAGTTGAGGCACAGCTCAGGCAGGAAAAGTCATGTGACAAAGGGGGCATTTGAAAAAGGCTTTGAAGGATGAATGTGCTTTTTCAAAAGAGCATATATCATACAACATTCTAGGAATAAAAGCAAGATGAACAAAACTGTAGAGCTAAATATACATAGGATAATTCTGGGACATCATGAATAAAGGTTAGCTATCAGAGACAGAGACTAATACACTTCTAAAAGTAAATAAGAACACATTAGGAAGCCTTTATAATCATAAGCATCGGCCATTAATTTGTCAGCAATAGGGAGTCATTAGGGCTCTAAGATCTAAAATGTTGTGATTACATTTATGGATTAGGAGGATAATCTAGCAATACTATGGAATTTCCAGTTGTTTGCTGGAAAACCGTTCCACTCAGAACCCTGAATTCTTGAATTTGGGCCCCAGAAAAGAGAACGAAAATGAGGAAACATAGCAGAACTACAATCTACACAATCTGACACCTTCCAAAATAGAGAATTAAATGGGGGTATGACTTTTTTAATCTGGGTAACAACAACAACAAAATTCCCATATTTAATTGCCGATGAAAATCAGTAGCTATTTGGGAAGGATGATAATTCAGTCGTTTTGTTTATTTGTTTGTTTTTACACACCCTAATCATTTGCAACTCTGATTTGAGGAAATTACAATGCTAGAAATGAAAAAAATTATAAAAATAAGTCTGAGTGCTTTAAAAAAAGGGAATAAACGACTTGCACCAAAACATTGAAACAGAAAACAAAGACGGTTTTTAAACATGTGATATTAACTCCAGCTGGTGCCTATTAAAACCACTGGTAAATGTTTCCTTGCATATTTTTGATCACTAAACATTACATGGTTAGCACATGCCCAGAAGAAGCAAACTAGCTCTAGGGTCATCATCGGGACAGACCATGAAGATGTCAAATAGGGAAGACTAGAAGGGCAAACACTGCACAAATCGTGTTTCGGTCCACGAGGAGTGGAACGTACATACCCAGTTTGGGCATAGAAATAGGCTGCATTATCGGGCTCCTTGGGGAATAAAATTACTCCAGAAAGATACCTTGTTAGGATGAAAACAGAGGAAAACTTTGTAAGTACGTAAATATAAAAATAAATATTTGGTGTAAGTATGTAAATATAAAAATATATATTTGAGAACTTGTGGGATAATAGCACACTTGTCGCCTATCCCACCACAGGTGGTCAAAGCAATCGATACATCTATGGTCCGAAAACCACATAGCAATACATGCATAAGTTGGACTTTAAAAGTCAAAAATGTTTAGTAATCAAAAAATCACCTAAAAAGTCTGTAAAGGCAAGGCGTGGTTTGGGATCAGATGTTTGCAACACATGATTAACAGAGACTTAGGATCCAAAATACATAAAGAACTTCTCTAAACAATAAAGAAAAAGACAGATAATTGAATAGAAAAATGAACAAAATGCTTATGTAGACACTTTACAAAAGAAGGTATCCAAAAACCCAGTAAATATGAAAATATGCTTCCATGCTCAACCTCATTAGAAGGCAAGAAAATGCCAATTTAAAATATAACACTAACTTACTCTGAAATACTAGTACACCTGCATCAGAATGCCTAAAATGAAAAAGACCAATAAATAAACTATTGGCAAGACTCTAAAGCAAGCAACTAGAACTTTCATACACTCTTCATGAGAATAAAAAAATAGTTTTATCACTTTGGAAATTAGCATAGTGATATCACCCCAGATTGAATACACATATATCCAAAGACTATGCTATTTCACCTATAGGTATATATCCAAGAAAAACATAAACATATTCTCCAAGAGACAAGTAATTGATTATTCCAAACAACACTTTGTAAAATATTCTCAAGCTGAAAACAACCAGAATGTTCATGAACTACAGAATAGATTTTTAAAAACTGTGGTTATTCTATCAATGAAATACGATACAGTGATGAAAATGAATTATCTACACTTCACACAATAAAATGTATTCATTTCATGCACAGAGCCTTGTTATATCATTCAATTTGTATAAAGTTCTGAATAGATCAAACTAAAAGCAGTCTTTTAAGTGAGAAGAGTGGTTACTTTTGGAAGGGAGGGAGCAGAAGAGGTTTGGAGATGGCATGAGTTTCTTGAACACAAGTAATATTGTATTTTTATCTTTCATGCCTCATGTGTTCACTTTGCATTATTTTATTGAACTCTGTACGTGTGATTTTTATACCTTCTTAATAAGTGTTTTATATTTCTGTAAGTAGTTTTAAAAAGTAGACACTGAATACGAAAATATAGGAAGACCATGATTAATTTATTTCACATATATTTTCCTTTGATATGTGTGTGGTAGTTAGAATAATGGCACCAAAAATTCACGTTCTAATTCCCAATATTTGTGAATATGTTGTCTTGCATGCGAAAAACAGAACTTTACAGATGTGACTAAATTAAGGATTTTGAGACAGGAAGATTATCCATTTGGACTCAGTGTGATCACTCCCAAAAGTCCTCATAAGAGAGAGGCAGGAGGATCCGAGTCAGAAAGGGATACAATGACAGAGCAGATATGATCACTGGGAAGAGCTGGGGGGCAGGGAAGAAGAAGAAGAAAAGGGAGAGGGAGGAAGACAGGAAGGATTAGAGGGAAGAAGGGAGAGGAGAGAAATTTGAAGATGCTCTTCTATTGGCTTTGAGGATGGAGGAATGGTATAAACCAAAAAATGTAGGCGGCCTCTAGAAGTTGGAAAAGGCAAGGAAATGGATTCTCCCCAGAACTCCTAAAGAAACACAGCTCTGCTCACCCATTTTGTACTCCTGACTTTCAGATTTGTTAAGATAAATCTGTGTTATTTTAAACAATTAAGTTTGTGGTAACAAAAAGTTTGTGTTAGAGCAACAATGGTAAATTAATACAATAGGCTACATGGTGGTGACTTATGAAGGGGTTCAGAACACACCACCCAAAAATATGGTACTACGTGCTATTGACTATTTTGAGTTAAAGGCAATTAAAAAACAGCAGATGCAAGAAGGATACTTTGACCTTCCTTTTTTTTGTTGTCGTTTGTTTTGTTTTGTTTTCCCAAAAGCAGGGGATAAAATTCTCCTGGAAAAGATGTCCTGATATCCTTCCCATACCAGGAGGAAAGACATATTCTTTTATTTTCTGTTTTTTTTAATGTCTATTTATTTATTTTGAGAGAGAGAGAGAGAGAGTGAAAGAGAGAGAGTGAAAGAGAGAGAGAGAGAGAACATGAACAGAGGAGGGGCAGAGAGAGAGGGAGAGAAAGAGAATCCCAAGCATGCTCTGTGCTCAGCCCAGAACCCACTGTGGGTCTCAAACTCACGAACCATGAGATCATGACCTGAGCAGAAATCAAGGTCTGGACCCTTACCCGCTTAACGGACTGAGCCATCCAGGCCCCCCAAGAAAGAAACATTCCTATCACCAGCGATAAGAGTCAAGAAATCTGTACAAATGAACCTTGTGAAACTAATTCTTATTTTTCTAATCACTTTTTCATAATTGCCCTAGCCCAACCCCCTTTGCCTTGCCACATTTTCATAATTTAATACTCTTTGTCCAACCTAATATATTGAGATTTTAACTGATCCTTTGGGTCTTCATTATTTTGTGAAGGCTCTGATGTACATGCATAAAAAAACCCACTAAAATATGTATGCTTTTTTCTTGTCAATCTGTCCTACACAAGGAATTGAGAGCATAGCCTGAGAGAATCGCTAGAAAAACAGCAGAAATGCTGGATGTAAAAATCTGTGTCACTTCTTCCAGATCAGAATACCTGGATACCATTTGAAGTGCAATTGCCATTTCGCCCATGACTGGAATAAATCTAGAACACAGGGAGATGCTAAAGTGCTTTGAATCACAGTAAGACACGGCAAAAAAACCAGCTTCGGTTAAATCAGTTCTAAAAAAGTTTCCGTTTTAAAAGATAACAGTTTAGATAAATGTCTAAGGGACCTCTTACAATGTAGAATACGGTTAAATGTGTGTCTCTTTCCTTCAAAAGATGGCAAATCGGTCAACCTGTTGTTGTACCACGTTTAAGGTAACTCGTCTTTACTCAACAAATTAATGCAATCTTATTATTTTACTTTCTAATCACATTTGCCACCAATTTTTAAGGCCATGGCTAAATAGGAAATAGCTTATTATTTTAATACTTCAGAATATTAAAAAGCTAATACTTAGGATTTATTTCCCACAGCTATAAACACAAAGGATAGCTACGTAACATTCCCTAAAATAAAAATTTTATAAAAATTTTACGATAACTGCATTTTCATGCTAATAGTAATGCCAATTCTTAGTAAGTGACTTAACCAATCCACCGATCATAGACACTTAGAAAACCATCGAATTTTGAAAATCTAAAAAATTATCATTCTCCAAGTCTTGACTCATCTGACTTTAGTATATTATAAATTGTTTATTTAATAATATACTCATTCCCAGCAAAACTTTTTAATAGAAGTTTATAAAGAAAATTACCCAGCTGTGAAATTGGAAGCAATACTGTTGCAGCTCAACTGAATTTTATTTTTTCCTATTTTGCCAACAGTAATCTGCACTTGCTTTTATAGTGCCTCCAACTAAAAAGGATTATCTAGTCAGAATATATCAGTACATAATAAATGTGCTTCATTTCTTCCAAGTTCTTTTAGCTGACAGCCAAAATGAATGTTTGTCTCAGTGCTGGCACCAGGGGTACTTCTGCAGAGACTATTTCATGGTCCATTGAACCCTAAAGGACATTGTTTTTAAAGGCATATTATCAGAAATGGAGAAGCAAGCCATCGGAGAGGCTATTACAGGTACTACTGAAACTGGAGTACGTACTTCTGGCATAGTTGGTATTTTGAAGACACCACTATCCCAAGTATATCAGCTCTAAATTGTGCAGTTCTCAAGACCTTTATAATTTTATACACCTGATAAATAAGACATTTCTATGTATGTATTTGGAAAGGTTGGCAAGGTAAGCATGCAAGTTGCGATGTTTTAAATTGTAAATACAGAGGTAAGACCTTTACTTTTCGTCATCCGAAAGTTTCAACAGATAGGCCTCCTTCCTTGAATCTTCACCTGGCCTTCCAATCACTGGAAAGAACTGTACACTTGGTAACCTTGTACTTCTCCTCTGCGCTGCTGCTGTAATGTGTTTAAGACATTTATTGATGCCCTGATCACCAAGCATTGTGTTGTTTGTTTATATGCGCCTTCCATACAAGATTGAATTACTTGAGGGCACAGTCCAAGGGTTTTCATCCTTACATCTAATGTCAAGCACATTGAGTGACAACACTGAAGGGGTCTGATTTTTTTAATATAGAGCGGCTATCAAAATAAATGAGACTAGCTATATCTTGAATGTTATAGAAGGTCACACACCTTTATGTTTTATATTTGGCAATTGCATAATTTCCTAATGTATTTTTGTTTAAGCCTTATTCTCATAACTTACTGAATATTTTCACACACGCGCGCGCGCACACACACACACACACACACAAACATACACCTTCTTGTATTGTTACAATAAAAATAAGGCAATTCAGCCAAATCCAAACCACTTGGTAAGCAGGGACTATCTTATTCTATTCATAAACAATAAACACATACAGTTTGCTTTTATTTTATCCTAAGCTTTTTCCTAAAGCATCTATTTAACTTGATGATTTATAAAATTATTGAATTTTTGAATTAAAAAACACTATAAAGATTATCAAATTATTTTGCTTTGGAGATTAAATAAACGGGTAAGACTGCAATTCCCTGATACAAACTGAAGTACACAGGTGTGATTTTTCAACATAATTAATGGTCGGCTCTATTAGCAAAACTAATTATTTCTAATTGCCACAACAAACAAACTTTTAAAACTCAGAGCCTACTGACAGCAGTGGGCTGTTTCTGATTTAAAAAGCAAACATACTATGTCCACAAAACACCTGTACCTGGATTCTTATATCAACTTTATCCATAATCACCAAAACTTGGAATCAAGATCTCCTTCATTAGGTGAATGGATAAATAAACTGGTAAACTCAGGCAATGGGATATTATTCAATGCTGAAAAGAAATGAGTTATCAAATATAAAGTAATAGAGAGATTTAATTCAATCCTTATCAAAATACCAATAGCGTTTATCACAGAACTAGAACAAACAATCCTAAAATTTGTATAGAACCATGAAAGACCTCAAATAGCCAAAGCAATCTTAAAAAAAAAATAAAATAAAGTAAAATAAACTGGAGGTACCACACTTCCAGATTTCAAGTTATATTACAACCCTGTAGTAATTAAAACAGTATGGCACCTGTATAAAAATAGACGCAGAAATAAATAATGGATCAATGGAATAGAACAGAAAAACCAGAAATAAACCCAGAATTCGACGGTCAATCAATTTTCAGCAAAGAGGAGTGACTATACAGTGGGAAAAAGACAGTCTCTTCAACAAACGGTGTTGGAAAAACTGGACAGCAGCATGCAAAAGCATGCAACTGGACCACTTTCTTTCGCCATGCACAAAAATTACTCAAAATGGATTGGAGACCTAAATGTGAGACCTGAAACCATAATCCTTGAAGAGAGCATAGGAAGTAATTCCTTTGACATTGGCCATAGTAACATTTTTCTAGATACATCTCCTGAGGCAAAACATATAAAAACAAAAATAAAATACTGAGACTACATCAAAATAAAAAATTTCTGCAGAGCAAAGGAAACAATCAACAAAACTAAAACACAACCTACTAAATGGGAGAAGATATTTGTAAATGACATATCCAATAAAGGGTTAGTATCCAATATATATACAGAATTTATACAAATTAGCATTCAGAAAACAAATAATCCACTTAAAAAAAAGGGCAGAAGACATGAGCAGCCATATCTCTAAGGAAGGCATCAGATGGCCAAAAGACACATGAAAAAAATGCTCAACATCACTCATCAGCAGGGAAATGCAAATCAAAACCATAATGAGATATTATTTCATACCTGTCAGAATGGCTAAAATTAACAACATAAGAAAAAGCAAGTGTTGGCGAGGATATAGAGAAAAAGGAACCTTCTTGCACTATTGGTAGGAGTGAAACCTGGTGCAGCCCTGTGGAAAACAGTATGAAGTTTCCTCAAAAAATTAAATATAGAACTACCCTATGATCCTGTAATCACACTACTAGGTATCTACTCAAAATATAAAAGAACCAATTCAAAGGGACACACACACCTCTTATGTTTATTGCAGCATTATTTACGATAGTCGAATTATGGGAGAAGCCCAGTTGTCCATCAATAGATGAAAGGATAAAGAAGATATGGTATATATAAATAATGGAATATTATTCAGCCATAAACAGGAAAGAAATTTTGGCATTTGCAATGACATGGATAGAGCTAGAGAGTATTATGCTAAGCAAAATAAGTCAGTCAGAGAAAGACGGATTCCATATGATTTCAAAGAAAGAAAACAAGGGAAAAGAGAAAAAAAATGAGAGAGGGAAGCAAGCCAAGAAATAGACTCTTAATCATAAAGAACAAACTGATGGTTACCAGAGGAGAAGTGGGTGGGGATGGGTGAAATAAGTGATAGGGATTAGAGAGTATACTTGTCATAATGAAAAAAAAATGATACAAATAAAATAATAAAAAAAGAAAAGATATGGAGGACACTTAAATGCCTATTACTCACATTACTAAGTGAAAGAAACTAAAGTATAGGATTCCAACTATATAACATTCTGGAAAAGGCAAAACTATGGAGACAGTAAAAAGATCAGTCATGCCAGGGGTTATGAGGGAGGTAGGGAGAGCAGAGAGAATGTTTAGGGCAGGGAAACTGTTCTGGATGACACTCCAATGGTGGATTCATCTGATTGTATCGTCAAAACCCAGAGATTGTACACCACCAAGAGTGAACTTTAATGTAAACTATAGTCTTTGGATGCTAATGACGTGTCAATGCAGATTCATCGATTGTAACGAATGTACCATTTTGGTGGGGTTGTTGATAGTAGGGACGGTGAGGCATCTGTGGAGATAGGGGATATCTGGGAATTCTCTACACCTTCTGTTCAATTTTTTGTTGAATCTAAAACTGTTCTAAAAAACAAAGTCCAGTTATAAGGAGGGGAAGAAAACTGAATACAGGTTAGAAATCTCTACTCCATCTTGGAGCAAGTCAGTGGGACAATCTGGAACAAACCCTCTGTTCCAGTACACTGAGCTACTTACTTCAACTCTGTGTATGTTCCACATTCACACATTTCGTATACACTGCTCTCACCGCCTGAGATACACGCTTTCTTCTACTGCTCCTCGATGAAGTATTTGCAAATTGTTTTCCAAAACAAAGGCCAGGCAGAATTAGAATCTTAGATCCCATTTTTTTTCTGGAACAAATCATTTAAGCTATACTATCACCAATGAAATCTAACCTGTCAATTAACTTTTTTTTACGTGGAAATTTTAGAGGTCTCCATCTGCCTTCCTGCCCATTCAGAGATGGGAGTCTGTGTAGGATTCTTACACATACCAAAATGAGTCACCCGCATCAAGGATAAGAAATCAACACATTTGTGAAGGAAATCTAAACCAGCTACAAATATCATAGTCATAGAGTCATAAAGAAAATAAGGCCATCTTAACACCAGACACTTGAAGAAAGCAAACAACATGAAAATGATAGACAAATCTGAATTAGAAAAATAAGTACAATTGGAAGAGTCTATTGATGAAAGTAAGCAAAGTTTTAATGTATCCATTCATATCAAGAGACAGAAGATAAGAAAAAAAAAGGAGCGACAATGAGAAGGTAGAGCCATTGATGAGTAGACATTAAATAGCATAGGATTATAGTTTTGTCTTTCTGGAGTTAATAACAGCATTTTAGAGTAAATAATTTGTTTTATGGTAAACGATTTTTATACAACCTGAATGTTCTAAGTGCACTTATGTTTTCCACTTTTTAGAATCAACCTATCGATAAAATGTAGGAGGCCCTCATATTTATAGTTTACAACGGTTATAAACCTGAACTATGCAAATAAAACTGTAGCAAATAGAAATGGGAAGGGAGAGACTTGCAGGAAATGTTCAGGAAAAAAGACAAATAACAAATAGTCATATAGTCATTAGCTTGGAAGCCGAACATTTTGTATTTAGTCAACCAATAATCAGCCTTGTTGTAATGGTATTATATAGAGAAATATTAGATTATAACACGGATTCATTATGTAAATTATAAATATATCTTATATTAATATACATCATATAGAAGTATAAAATATATAGATTATATAAATAATATAAATGAAAAAATATCTACAACATATTAAGTGAAAGAGAAATTAGAGAAACCACAAGAATGTCAGTACTGAGGGGCTCCCGGGGGGCTCAGTCTGTTAAGACTCTGACTCTTGACTTTGGCTCAGTTCATGATCTTACAGTTCAGGGGATGGAGTCCCACATGGGGCTCTGTGCTGACAGCGTGGAGCCTGCATGAGATTCTCTCTCTCCCTCTCTCTCTCTGTCCCTCCCGTGCTCGCTCTCCTTTACTCTCTCTCTCTCAAAAATAAATAAATAAACCTAAAAATATATATTAGGGGCACCTGGATGGCTCAGTCAGTTAAGCATCTTACTTTGGCTCAGGTGATGATCTTGCGGTTTGAGGGTTGAAGCCGGCATGGGGCTCTGTGTTGGCAGCTCAGAGCCTGGAGTTTGCTCAGGTTCTATGTCTCTCTCTCTCTCTCTCTCTCTCTCTCTCTCTCTCACTCTGCCCCTCCCCTGTTCACAGTGTCTCTGTCAAAAATAAACTTAAATTTTTTTTAACATATTTTAAAAATGTAAGTGTTGAAATTAAGAAAGTAGCGGGAAAGAGAAAGGCGAATGAAACTCAGTGATAGCTAAGAGATCCTGTTTGAAACGAATATACCCGTATACGAAGTATAAACTGATAAAGACATATTTATAATTCACTCATTTGAAGAACTAAACCCAGGAGAAACACAGGCGATGTTTTCCTCAGGAGAGCCAGCTTTGGAAAGGATCTCATGAGGAAAAGAAAAGTTTTACTTCCTTCACCTGCAGTTATTTTAAGCAGTCCGCATGGGGCGCCTGGGTGGCTCAGTCGGTTAAGCATCCACCTTTATCTCAGGTCATGATCTCCCAGTTCATGGGTTTGAGCCCCACCACGGGCTCTGTGCTGACAGGTCAGAAAAAAGTGGGATGCACAAATTATCTCACAATTATGCTGATAATAGCTAAAAATAATAATAGTAGTAAAAACACACAAACTCTTCTGATCTTCAACAATAAGTTGTACATAAAAAATTGGGTCGGGGCACCTGGATGGCTCAGTCAGTTGATCATTCGATTTCAGCTCAGGTTGTGATCCTGCAGTCTGTGAGTTCAAGCCCCAGGTTGGGCTCTGTGCTGACAGCTCAGAGCCTGGAGCCTACTTCAGATTCTGTGCGTGTCTCTCTCTCTGCCCCTCCTCCACTCATGCTCTGTCTCCCTCTCTCTCTCTTTCTCTCTCAAAATTAAGTAAACATTAAATTTTTTTTAAAACCTGGTCCTTTATAAAGCCGGTACTAATTTAAATGGTCAAAGAGTCTCTAAGCTTTTATTAAAATTAAAAAAAAAAAACTTATAGTCTCCCATTTTATTTTACTTCCGTACATGCAGAAGGGGGAACATGCTTAAGGACTTATATTAACCTGACAAAAATCAAAATACAACTGCGTATATCTTCTAAAAACAGTGATATCCATTTAAATGCAATATTAAATCATAATTATTATCAGAGGTTGAAGATCATTTTCACAGGGACCAAAATTTTCCCTACATCCAACTATTCTATAAAATGCCTTCATCAGAAATAATGTTTTCAAAAACAGTTATGAAGTGGAAAAGTATTTGCTTTCATATGGCTGCATGGAAGGAATAAACTATTTTGAAATCTTTATTTCATTGACTATGACACTGAGAAGTGTCGTAAGTTATCTTTGTAAAGAGAAAACCTGGACTGACAGGGTTTGAAACTTACAACGTGGGAGAAAATGACAGAATGAATTTCGACAAATGGATATGACATTTGTAGTGATTTGCATCTATATGTGGGTAAATGATTTAGTATGCGTGTTATAACTTAATTCTCATAAGCACCATTTGGGGGGAAAATGTAGCTGAACTTCTTCCTTTATGAAGTAAAAAGGTTTCAGGTCTTGAATTTGAGAAAATAAATAGGACCATTCTTCTAAAAGTAGTACGTTTCCACAGTCCCATTCATATGCTCTAATTTTTAATTACAATCAAGAACTGGCATTAAAAGAATGTTTTTTTTTAAATTATGAGTTCCCTACAGTACTAAGAAAGCCAAACAGCTTTTGTTTTTTCTTGTATAATCTGAGGAAATGGAGCAGGAAGTATTTGGCAATTATGTTCTTTTAAAAACTGTACTGTGCAATTTTTAAAAATTATTTTACAATATGTTCTGTGAAGTGTTAATAAATATCCAAGCTTTATAAAAAGATTTTTAGGCATACAGAGATTCCTTAGGATGCTAATTCCAGAACAATGCCACATACGATTTCTATTATTTATTCCTATTTCCACAGATTTCAATGTAACATTTTCAATGTGTATTTATTGAAAAATAGTAGCCACTAGTAAGCTTATAATGTACGTTGTGAATGAGGATGATGGACAGGTTAGTCAAGCATGAAGAGAAAAAACCAATGAAGTGGGAAAAGAAAAATGCCAGAAAATTAAAGGAAGAAAAAATAAACAAACAACAGCAATAATGCTATAGCAAGCATACTTTTATTTCCTGCTTCTTATCCTCTCCAGTTTGCTTTTGTGAATACACCCCAGTACAGTGGAGGTCTATACATACTTGGAGCGAGTCTCCTTTTAGGCACTGTGCTCCTTTTATTTAAGTTCACTGCAGGCAGGGAGTCTGTCCAATTACTCCAATATTTACAGTGTGGTTTAGTGGGACCATTCTTCTGGGTTTGCCAGAGACTGTCGCAAATCATACCTTTCGGTCCTGTGTAAATAGCTCCCCTTTTTACTCAAAAAAGAATGCCGACTTAGGTGATACATGATCACTCTACATACTGAAGATTTAACTAAGAAAAGCTTAATACTCAGTCACATCAGAAAGAATCATAACATAACTTTTTGCTGTAAGGTAGAAACGAGATTTAAAAAAACTGATTTAAGAAATTTTTTTAAATGGCTGACGAAACTGAAAAACTTAGAGGTCTTTTGGCTTTATATATGACTGCAGTCTGGAACCTTAAAAATGTCATCAGGTCTTTGAGTGTGTGTGTGTGTGTGTCTGTGTGTGAGTGTGCACGTGTGCGCGTGTGCATGTGTTACAGTTTGGCTTTCTTAAGTGGTTGGTTTCATTCTTAAAGCAGGTCCATGAACTGAGGTGGTAAAATGCCTCTCCAGAACCACACAATCATATCTTTATGCCTCAAGTTCAACATAGAAAAAAGACCTTTTCTCTCCTTTGGGCTTAACCCTCCTTGGCTTAAACTGGACCCCATGCCTATCCTCCAATGAATCCTTGTGGCTAGGGATAATAGAATGATTGACATAAGCCCGACGCAGGGCCTACCACAAGAGTCAGTAGTGAGGTCTAGATCACACAGACACGCACCGAGAGTGAGGAAGAGCTACTGCTATCTAAATCTAAGAAAATAAAGATCGGTCATCAGAATGAGAAATGGATATCAGCCCTTCAAACAACAAATGCTCATCTAAGCAGGTCCAAACCCACCTGACTGAAACTTCAAAGTTCACTTAGAATCGAAGGCCAATTTAGGGACAACTTATTCTAGAGCGACAGTTTATTGAACTTCTTATTATCCCTCCACCATTAATACGACCTAGTTACCCTCTTACTCTCTTTTTCACAATTTTCTTTCCAAACCTCCTGCTACCAAGTGATATACTTAGTTACTCCACAATTCCCAGAATATTGTCCCACTCGGTTCAGTTCAGTAAGTACTAATAATTTCATTATTAAGGGGTCATTAAGAAAAAAAACCAATTTAATCAGAAAACTACCTCTGGCAACAGTCTTGAACAGGAACAGTAAGTGGAGCCATATCCCTAGAAGGAGAAGTAGGTAGACAGAGAAATATTTCAATTTAGACACAAAAATACATAGATTATACAGATGGTTATAATTCTTTACATATTAACATAGTATATCAAAATGTCAGGAAAGCTACATGTCAAGATATCAACTTTTGGAGAGAAATCTGAAATTGAGGATAGTAGTCAGTCATCAGTTGCAAGATTAAAACTTAATTCTCTATCCTTGTGTTATATTAAACATAAATGATGATCATTGGAAACATTGTACAGGTGAGGAAAACAGGAAAGACAAGTTATGTCCAAGGGAATTTGCATTGGTTAATTGTCTTTACTGGCAACTTCAACTTCAGAAGAGAAAGCTGGAAAGGGGTAATGGAAACCAATGAAAGATTCTCTAAACCTTACTCATCTTAAATTAAGGAATATGAATAACGCTATCTCTCAGGCCACTTCGGAATCACTGATCCATTATTCTATGATATTTCCTTTATCAATGCACATTTCTCTTTGTTATTACAAATACCATCATGAAAGCTACTGCTGTCTACACTTTATTCTTACACCATATGTACACACACATACTGGCAGTCACCATCCATATTTTCCATTCTTTTTTGGTTCCACATGTCAATTATCTTTAACCCATCATTTTATATCTTGTACCTTTAAACTGCTCATAGATATTATTTTTTTTAATCTTCCTCCATTTGTTTATCTTCCCATTTGTGATAGGCAGAAAAGTAGTCTCATGAATAGTCCATGATTAGTCGACTGAGGAAAAGAAAACACGGACCGTGCTTACAGATGGTTCTGTGCAACAGGCACCATCTGCAAGTGGAAGGCTATAGCCCTACAACCCATTTCAGGGACTGCACTGAAGGATAGGACAGAGAGAGCAATACACCCAATTGTTCATTTTACCTGGAGGAGAAATAAATAGAGGTACAATTCTCTTCGGGTTCATAGGCTGTGCCCAAAGTTTTGGGTAGATGGTTCAGGAACTTAGAAGGAAAATGAGTTGAAAGTTGGTGAAAAGGAGGTCTGGGGATGAGTAGGGATATATCTCTTTAAGGGAAAAAAATATAAGGATATTTGGCTCCCACGTGAAGACGCACCAAGAATCACCTCAGCTCAGAAGGATTTTAATAATCAAATGACTAGGATGACCTATCTGTGGATGCCAGTCAGCTCCTTTCCAGCCACACTTGTCATTGCTCAATGGGCTAATGACCAAAGCAGCCATGGTGCAATGGATGGAGGTTATATATGGGCTTACCAATATGAACTTCCATTCATCAAGACTGATTTGGCTAAAGCCACTGTTAACTGCCTAATCTGTCAGCAGCACAGGCCAACACAGAGTTCCCAATATGGCACCATTTCCTGGGGCAATATACCACCATTACCAGGTATCTGGTGACAGGTTGATCATGTTAGATGGCTTCGATCACAGAGAGGGTAGGATTTTATTATTATTATTATTTCTGAAATAGATGCTTACTCTATATGGATCTGTCTTATCTCAATGCAAACTTTATGCTAAAACTACCATGGACTTACAGAATGTCTAGTTTACCATTGTGGCACTCAATGTCATTCCTTTTTGTCAAGGAGCTCATTTAATAGTAAATATTACAATAGGCCTCTGCTCAGGTAATTCACTGGTCTTACCATTTTCAGGTTACATCTCCCTGAAGCATCTACACTTATAGAATGATAACATGATATTTGAAGACTCGGTTACATTGCAAGCTAGGGTAATATTCTCCAAGACGCCCTGTGTGTAAAAATTAGCAGTCGACACATGTTGTTTTTCTCATAACCAGAATTCATGATCAGGAATCAAGAGCCGGAGACGGTAATGAATCTAGTCATTATTGTCTACTAATGATCCGCTGGCTAGTGGTGATTCACTAGCAAAAATGTTTGCTTCTTGAGGCCCCTCCTGTTAGCCCAGAGGGACAGAAAGAACTGGGGTGATCCGGAACTCCGTGCCCTTAGTCCTTCAGGTGGAACAGCTTGTGACATGGGAAAGAAAACCAAGCGGACAGATGACAGTTCTTCTTCAGAGGATGAGGAGGAGTATGTCTTGGAGAAGGTGCTAGACAGGTGTGTAGTTAAGGGGCAAGTGGAATATCTACTGAAGTGGAAAGGCTTTTCTGAGGAGCACAGTACTTGGGAACCTGAGAAAAATTTGGATTGCCCTGAGCTAATTTCTGAGTTTGTGAAAAAGTATAAGAAGATGAAGGAGGGTGAAAATAACAAACCCGGGAGAAGTCAGAAAGTAACAAGAGGAAATCCAATTTCTTGCACAATGCTGATGATATCAATTCCAAAAAAAAAGAGAGAGAGCAGAGCAATGATATCGCTCGGAGCTTTGAGAGAGGACTGGAATCAGAAAAGATCATTGGGGCGACAGATTCCTGTGGCGATTTAATGTTCCTCATGAAATGGAAAGACACAGATGAAGCAGACCTGGTTCTTGCCAAAGAAGTTAATGTAAAATGTCCACAGATTGTGATAGCATTTTATGAAGAGAGACTGACATGGCATGCCTATCCCGAGACGTGGAAAACAAAGAGAAAGAAACAGCAAAGAGCTAAAGGAGGGGGTCATCTCTGTCATTTCTCTTTGTATATAATACATTCACCTCCCTGCCTCCTCTCCCCTCTGCCCACCCTGTTCTATCCTAAACACATCCATAAAAAATGTGCTTATCAAAAAAAAAAATGTTTGCTTCTCATCTGGTCACTTGAGGTTCTGCTAGTCTAGAGAACTTGGTTTCAAATGAATGAATGCTTCCACTGGGAGAAACAATGATTTCACTGGGCTGGAAGCTAAAGCTGCCACCAGGCCAATTTGGACACTTTATGCTTTTTAATTCAGAGGCAAAGAAGGGGATTAATGTATTGTTGAGGTGATTGATTCTGACTACCAAGGGGAAACTGGACTGCTCCTTAAGAGCAGAGGTGAGAGTACGTCCGAAATGCAGGAGATCCCTAGGACATCACTTAGTACTATCGTCCTGTGAGGAGACAATGGAAAACTTGAATAACTCGATTTGGACAGGGCTACAAAGTCCCACACCCTTTCACAAATAAAGGTTTGGTCAAACTATCAGACAAAGAACCACAACCCACTGAGGTGCTTTTGGAAGACAAATGGAATACGGAATAGATAGTGAAAGAAGGGAGTTATAAATACCAGCTATAATCACATGACAGATGCGGAAATGAGAACTAGCACGGTTACATTTCCCCACATATTATGTATAAATATAAATATATATAAATATATTAACACATATAAATAGATATAATTATCCTAAATAACTTATGTGGCCTGATTCAATCAGTTGAAATGTCTTGAGAGCAGAACTGAGGTCTACCTGAAGAAGAAAAAATTTCTCTCGTAAACAGCAGCTTCGGCCCATACCTAAAATTCCAGACTGCCCTTTCTGACAGCCTACTCTACAAATTTCAGACTTTCCTAGCCCTCACAATCACATAAGCCAAGTCTTTGAAAAATACCTCGTAATGTGTATCCCCGACTGGTTCTGCTTCTCTATGTGAGTCTGAATTGATACACTATTTTTTCTTAAATGTAGAAAAATACACTAAAATCCACCACTTCATACTGTAAGCTGAGCTAAAGCTCTCTGTCAGTCCTCGTTCTGAATAGTCTTATCAACAGAGCTTGAATCGTGGATATACTTTGCATATTTGCTTTGAGAAAAATGAGTGTTATTACAGAGTATAAACTAGAGATGTGTAGAAACAGCATCCTTAAAGAGAGCAAACCAAGAAATAAAAACATAATTGAACAAAATATTATCTTAATAGTCATGTGTTTTACAGGAAACTATGAGGGATTTTTTTCCATTTAAAAAAATCACAGGAAAAATTGATAAGCAGGACTTTGTTAAAATTATAAACTTCTGCTCTGTGAATGACTGACAAGAGAATGAGGAAACAAACCACAGACTAGGAAAAAATATTTACAAAGAACATATCTGATAAAGGACTAGTACCCAAAATACACAAGGTACATTTAAAATTCAACAATAAGAAAATGAACAATCTGATTTAAAAATGGCTGAAAGACCTGAACAGACACGTCACCAAAGAAGATATATAGATGGCACATAAACGTAAGAAAAGATGTTCAAAATCATATGTCCGTAGGGAATTGCAAATTAAAACAGTAAGATAGCAATATACACCTGTTAGAATAGCCAAAGTCCAAAACACTTACAACAAATAATGGCAAAGATATAGAGCAAGAGAAATGTGCATTCATTGCTGGTGAAAATTCAAAATGGTACAGTCACTCTGGAAGAGATTTGGGCAGTTTTTCACAAAATTAAACATACATTTACTCTATGATACAGCAATCATGACTCTGGGTAGTTAGCCAAAGTCATTGACCGTGAGTCCACACAGAATCCTGTATGCGCGTGTTTATTGCAGCTTTACTTATAATTGCCAAAACTGGGAAGCAATCAGTGTGTCCTTGAGTAAGTGAATGGAAAATCAACGTTGTACATCCAGAAAATGCAGCATTATTCCACACTCAAAGGAAACAAGCTATCAAGACATGAAAAGACATGGAAGAATTTTAAATACATATTCCTAAGTGAAAGAAACCAAATTGAATGGTTATATACTGTATGATTCCAACTATATGACATTCTGGAAAAGGAAAAGTTATGGAGAGACAAAGTATCAGTGGTAACCAGAGTCCAGGAAAGAGGCAGAGATGAGTAGATGGAGCAGAGAGGATTGTGGGGCAATGATACTACTCTGTATGATACTGTAATGGTGGATACGTCATTATATACTTATCAAACTAATAGAATGCTCTCAAAAGAGAACTAACATGAACTATGGACTTTGGGTGATAAGGATGTGTCAGTGTTGGTTCATGACTGCTAAAAATCTATCACTCTGGTGGGCAATGTTTATAATGAGGAAGATATGAATGTGTTGGGACAGAAATATATACAAGAAATCTCTGTACCCCCTGTTCAATTTTTCTTTGTACCTAAAACTGCTCTAAAAAACAAGTCTATTCATTTTAATTAGCTTAATGAGTCTTTTAAAAAAAAATCTCTCTGAGATTTTGCCACTGCCACTAAAAGGTATTCTAAATGTATAAAAAAATTAACCATTATCAAGTCATTAAAGGTGGGATGGATGGGTGAAGTTCTATTCCTAATTATAGATCCTCCTTAATTAAATGACCAGCAAAATACAAATTCATCTAAATTTGAACCACCTGAGATTTCATTATGAATTCCTGAGTTTTGTTATCATGTGGTATTGAATTAACCATTTCGGCAAACTTGAGATGGAAAAAAAATCAAAATATCCACTAGGCAATCACAAAATCCACTTTAAAATCACCATGACCAACATAATATACATGAGCTTCATTAAAAATATATTATGCTGTGAACTCATATTAAATTACCACAATGAGATTGTCTAATTAACATAAGATGACACTTATATATAACACATATATTTAGATGTCAGAAAGATCCGAAAAACAAAAAATTATTTTTAAAGTATCCGCCTTATTTTCAGGAATCATATTTCAGTATAAAACTTAACTTCACTAAACTTAGTGGAGTTTGCAATGCTGTAAGAAAGTGACATTTATAATAAAATGAATCTTTGCTTGGATAGAGAGAGTATATTGAATGTTTTGGTTTAATAACCACAGTGTCAAAAAACTGATTATTAAAAAAATAAAAGAACCTACCCGTAGCAAAGATGTCAGCAACGAACATTAACACAGCACATGGGAGACAGCTCCTTGTAACTTTACGCGAAACATGAGTAAAAGAGTCTATTACTTTTTTACACTTCTAGGATTTTAATCAATCCCAAAGTAAACCATACCATAATTCACTGCATCGAGGACCTCTAACCCACATATTTACCTTATTGGAATCGATTTCATTCTTGACAGTGTGTGACTAGGTCTTGTGGATCTCCGATTTTAACTTCTACCTGTTCAAATGTCAGCAACCTATCCAAGTCCTAAGACTCACAAACCTGCCTGAACTAGTAAGGAAACAATGACATCAGCCTCTACTTAACACCTTCCTGTGCTCCTATAAATCATGTATACAGTGGCTTCCATGACTTTTATTGCACAATAATGAGTTCCTAACTATGACAGAATAGGAAAGGAAAATTAAAATATCCTTGAAATCAGAACTCCTTGAACAGAGGTAAATAAGCCCAGTCCCACAATGACTATGATATATAATTTTTCTTTAAAGCCTCTCAGGGCTGTTTACAAAGATTGTATATTCATCTTTGATATCTCTGGTCTTCACTACAAGCTACTAGAGTAACTCAACCCTGTATGTCCAATCCATCCTTTTCCCTCAGATAACCACATACACAAATCTCTCCTTTATATTAAAAAAAAAAATCCCTTCTGTTTTCCAATTCGCCTACTTCCATAGGGAAAAACAATAGGTTATAAAACATTATATATATAACATTATATATATTATAACATTATATATCTTATATATATTATAACATTATATTATATATATTTATAACATTATATATATATATGTTATATATATATAACAGTTTGAAATATTAGTCTTTATATTTCAATAGAATAACACTATATTAATCCAAGAAATAACATAATGGGTAGATTCCTGGGCAGAATGACAGCTGGGTCAAAGTAATAATTTTGTATAGAGTGACTTCCATCATGCAAGACAGCAGCTCATGTTTTATAATCTTGACAGAAGAAAGTATCCTTTTTAATTGTATAAAGCTTATTTATTCATTTGGAAAGAGATAGAGACAGCATGAGCGGAGAAGGGGCAGAGAGAGTGGGAAAGAGAGAATCCGAGGTAGGCAATGCAGAGGCTGACACGGGGCTCAAACCCATGACACTATGAGATCATGAATTGAGTTGAAACCAAGAGTCAGGTGCCCAACCCACTGAGCCACCCAGGTGCCTCTTGACAGGAGAAAGTATTTTCCGTCCTTTTCCCTAACCTCAAATAATTTAGATTTCTCTAGTTAAAACCTAGGTTAATTGTCTTCAAAGTGGTGTGTGAAAGACAATCATTGAAATGTGGAGAAAATACATTAATTTCCTGCCCCAGTGTATCAAGTACTACAGTACAGACTACCTGAAACTTAGCGTTGTAAGACAACAACCATTTGTTTAGCTCATGAACGTGCAATTTAGGCAGAGCTTAATGGAGAGAGCTTGCCTCGGCTACATGGCATTAGCTAGGGATGCTCAAAAGATGGCTGGGAACTAGAATTATCTGAAGGATTCCTCTCTCACATGCATGACAGTTAGTACTAATACTGTCAGCTAGCACTTGGACTGGGGCTGCCAGAAAGAATATCTACATGCTAGCATGGCGAGCGGGATCCTTCGAAAAGAAAGAGAGCTAGGAAGAAGCTAGACTGCCTTGGAAGTCAGTTCCTGAGCACTGGCTTAGTTGATGTAGTCACCAAGTCCTGCCACACTAAGCAGAAAGCGTAGACTACAACTTTTGATGGAGGAATGATAAGATTCTAGGAGGCTATGTAGGGTAGGAAATACTATTGTGGTCATTCTTCAAAACCGGAATTGACCCTTCATACTTATTTTTACCAAAAATAAAGTAGATAATTAATATTACTATTATTTTGTATGACGCTCAGTGTGGTGCCCTCGCTGGGTTCAGCCCTGATGTTAAAGAGGACGTGTTATTTACTATCAGGGAATTATCAGGCAGAAAGTGTGCAAGTTCCAGCACACGGATGCTGAGAGTAGTGCTCTTGTTTTTTCTTCATTTCTAGACAAATATTATGTATTTGTGTCCCTGATTAAGTAGCTTTACATATATTATTACCTGTTTTTAACTAAATTATTCCTTAGAAAATGGACCAGCGATGATCTCTAAGCTGTTCTTGTTTCCACTCTTGCCTTTTCCCAGTCTGCCTTCTACAATAATCTTTATAACACAAATATCTAGTATCTTTTCAATACATTGAATTGAAAAATTCCAGGTGTGCCTGGGTGACTCCGTCAGTTTCTTGGTTTCGGCTCAGGTCATGATCTCACAATTCATGAGATAGAGCCCGTGTTGGGCTTAGGATTCTGTCTCTCTCCCTCTCTCTCTGCCCCTGTCTTGCTCAAATTCTCTCTCTCAAAATAATAAATAAACTTTAAAAAAAGAAATGAAAAATTTCAATGTCTATGGCAAAGTCTATGCCTTTTATGATGAAATTAATACTCATTAGTCTACATATTAAAATTTTCTATCTCGACTTTAGCATCATATCGTTCTTGAGCTTCATTAGCTGTTACTCTTCCCTATTTTCCATCCATATAAACTTCATTTGTATCCTAAATATTTAAAATTTCCCTTCTACGATCTTCTGCATTACCAACTAATTTTTATTCCTTAATGACACCTCAGGGTTGGCTTTTCCTCATTAAAAAAAAATTCTTGGATTTGCAAGAAATAAGTCCATACATTAAAAGTCCTCAATACATGCTAAAAAAGGGTTAATATTAAAGGCCCTCCCTCACTCAAAAAGTAAAAAAGCAAAATCTCTGAACCCTAATGATAATGAATAAATCTTAAAAGATCCCAGTTACCAGAAATCACTTCTGTAAGTTTGGCTAGAGTTGGAGTAGTCTTTGACTTACCAACGGCCACACTAGACACTAGAGGACTGTAGGAGAGAGTCTTAAAAGTTCTGAGGGAAAATAATGTTCCGTATAGATTTCTAAAATCAGTCCTATCTATAACTCACATTTTGAAGTTAAAAGACAGAGATTTTTATACATGGTAGTATTCAAGAGTTCCAAAAATCACAAATTAGTCCTAAAGGAAGATTCTTTAGAATTGGTGTCCATGAGACCACTTTCCTCTAACTTCTAATTGCTTCTTCTCTTTCTTTGAAAGATAATCCTTCTTTAAGTAAACATGAACATAGGCTGTGTGTGCATGTTAATTTTTTAAATCATTTTCAGTTAACAGTCACTCTAAATATTTATCTGTTAATATACATATACATGCAAGAAGGTACTAATGCAAACATATGCTCATATCTAACAAAAAGCTTAAATTCAGGTTTTTAATTTGACACTAGTCGGAAAATAAGATAGTAAAATAAGTGTTAAAAAAAGTCAGGCTTTATTTTGTATTTAATTTTTCATGTGAAATCATATGTCTAACCAAAACCTTTCCCTTTTAAAATCATATGTCAGGAATTAGAAAAGGTAGGAATTGATGGATTCCAATCCCAAAACTAAACTTTGCAAGCAATTAAATTTTTGGAAAGGTTATCAATCTTCTCATATTTTCTCATATTTAATATTTGAATGATCCTAATAAGTACATCATGGACTGATTGGGAAGCTTAAATGCAATTACATGACATAAAATGACTAGATACAATTGGGGCTCTAAAAACATTTGTTATCACTTTAGCTTGCCCTATTTCTTCCCTCCGTCTCAGTATAAATGGAAATTGTGAGTAGAACTTAGGAAATAAATATTCAAAATGGAAGATCCAAGCTAGAAAGAGCGGAAAGCAAAAACTCAAATTTATCTGGAATTTGGGAATGTAGACAGAGTGATTTTATTAACTGTCATGTATATAGAATTTTGGGGGTAGAGAGTAATGCCTAAAAAGTAAATTTTAGGAGCTTTGTTCCATTTTGGTTTCTTTGGTGTTTTTTTTTTTTCTTTTTCAGAGAGAGAGAGAGGGTATGAGCAAGAAAGAGCAGAGAGAGGGAGAGAATCTTAAACAGGCTCCACCCACACCCAGTACAAAACCCAATGCTGGGCTTGATCTCAAGACCATGAGATCATGACCTGAGCTAAAATCAAGACTCAGATGCTTAACTGACTGAGCCACCCAGGTGCCAGCAAAATTTTTTTTTAATGTTCAGTGAAATTTCAGAGTAACCTCTCGTGGAAAGCACCCTAAAGATAGACTAAATCCAACTCTTCATTTTAGACATGAAAAAAAAAAAAAATAAAAAACAAATCTAAATACATGAACTAAATTTTCTAAGGTCACACAGCTAACAACCAGCAAAGGAGGGCTCAGAATCCACCATCTCCTGAATCATCGCTCCATTTGTAATAGAATAAATGAACGCTGTATTTTTTTCTGAACACTCAGAGAGTCATTAAGTAATTTAATTATCTAAAATTAAGTCAATATCACACCTCAATTTTCTTCAGTAACATTTTTTCAATGTAGATCTCTCATTCCTCCACCTTAATCCTTGAGGAAATCTACAAACGCTTGTATGACTTGAAACCCAAGCCTCGTTGCCGAATAAAACCACTGTAGCATAAAGCATAGCTTTTGAGAAGCATTCCCAGACAGAAATAGCCATTGCAGCAAGAGTCACTCTTACTTAAATTTATTCCTGATGTTCAATATAGTTTCCCACAATGATCTCAATTATCATTATAATCTACATCTAAAGAAAATCTCAGTTACGTGACTTCACAAGGGAACTTGTGAAAATCATTAATTTCCCTACTTGCAAAAGTCTGTTAGCTTCACCTCGGGATTCAGTTGGAAAAGTAGTTTGAACTGCTAGCTGTTACAACCCATTGTCATGTTTCCTAGTCACTGAAGCAGAGCTGTCCTAAATGAAGACAAAGTAGAAACATTATTCCTGTCAAATGAAGTTACCGGGATCTGACAGAAGCTGTGATTGCCTTAGCACCAAATTTCAAAGTCTTCTATGCATGATCTGTTTCATTATTGGAACCTACAGTCATGGGATTTTTTTTTTCCCCATAACAGCTAAAAAGTATTTTGTTTTATTCACCTAGGTATAATGATGGGATTAATAGTCTGAATCGAAAAGATGTCATCAACAGTGACATTGCCATCGATGTCAGTGTGGTCAGGACAATAACACCAGCAGCTTTGTCACTGAGGTATCGTTGTCGTAATCTGTAAGAGGATAACCAGACCAGTGAGCATATAAGAAGAAATACCTTACCTTCTATGATTTAGAAAAAATTTTGTGGCTGGAGTAAGTGAAAAGTAAGAGTTATCTGAAAGAGATGACTTGGAGCTTTCATAATGAGTTGTCAAAAATTCTATCTGAAAAGAATGTAATTAAAACGCTGTATGTTATAGCAAGAGCTAAGCATTTCTGAGATATTTTATTTTTCTTTTCAGAAATAATTAAACGGAATGTCAACATTTAAAGTTTAAAAGTCTTATTTTGTGACTCGTATTCTACATCGAAGCAAACATTTGTAGATTTAGTCATAAATCTCTTCACAGTGATTTACTTATTCATAAAAGGCTTTACATTTTAAAATATTCAAAGTTCTCCATATTTTCCTTGTGGTTTTTGCTTTTGATTTCGCGTTTTTAAAAACTAGCCCCATGAGAATATGTAAATATTCATCAATATTTTGTGACAGTATTTTTGACATTGAGTATTATTTTTAATATTTATGTATTTATTTCAACCTTAATTTGTATATATATATATTTTATGATGAGAGCCAGAGATTTTTTTTTTCCAAATAATGAGCCAGGCTACACGAAGACATTTATTGAATAATTCATTCTTTCTCCACTGTCTTAAAATGCTATCTTTATGATGCACTAAAATCATCAGAGTTCTTCTGGGCAAGATTTTGAACTTCTTGTTCTGTGATAGAGTGATCTATGTGATTGATGATGTGCAAATTCCATAACAAATTGTAAGAATATTATGGCATATTTTAAAATATATGATTAGAATTTTTTCTCTCATTACTCTTTTCTTTTTTTAGCTCATTTCTTCTTGGAAGTAAACTTTATAATTCAGTAAGTTTCTTTAAAAATGTATTTTTGCTTATATTGGGATATATTTATTACGTCCAGGACAGAACTGTGTTATGCCTCTCTTACTAAAATCATCGCTTTGTTGTATGGCAGAATTTTGAACATTTTTGTACAGTTCAGCATACTTCTTTAAAAGGTGCTTTCTTCAGGGGCACCTGGGTGGCTCAGTCAGTTAAGCATCCAACTTGGGCTCCATTCATGATCTTGGTGTTCCCAAGTTCGAGCCCCGCATTGGGCTCTGTGCTGACAGTTTGGAGCCTAGAACCTGTTTCAGATTCTGTGTCTCCCTCTCTCTCTCTCTGTCTCTCTCTCTGCTCCTGCCTTGCTTGCACTCTGTCTCTTTCTCTCAAAAATAAACATTAGGGGCACCTGGCCCAGTTGGTTAGTCGGCTGATTTCGGCTCAGGTCATAATCTCACGGTCTGTGAGTTCAAGCCCTGTGACGGGCTCTGTGCTGACGGCTCAGAGCCTGGAGCCTGCTTTGGATTCTGTGTCTCCCTCTCTCTCTGCCCTTTCCTTGCTCACACTCTGTCTCTATGTCTCTCAAAAATAAATAAACGTTAAAAAAATAAAAATAAATAAAAATAAAAATAAAAAAATTTTTAAAAAATAAATAAACATTAATTTTTTTTAATTTTTAAAAAAGTTTCTTTCTTGGTATTTTTTAATTGTTTATTCATTGCTTATTGTTTCATTTATTTGGTATCATATATATATGATTTTTTCACTCATTTTATTTTCAACAGAGTATTCCTCATACAGTAGAAATATATTGATTTTGTATAACTTTTTAACCAGCATACTGAATTCACTTAAACATTTCCGAGTGTTTTAGTGATTCACTTTAATTTCCTTGCTAAACAGCGTATCATCTGCTAATATTTTGAAAATTTCTACAAATTTACAACCAAATTCTTTTTTTATCTTTCTACTTGACCCAAAATTTCTAGAACAATGTTAAATAAGAATGATACAGTAGGAATACATGTCTTTTTCCTGTAAGTTCTTTGAAGATGGAAGGAGATAGATAGTGTAACTGTGTGTTATAAACAAAAGAATCTGTGATCCCCTTCAATAAAAAAGAAGGGCATTTTTAGTCATCTATGACTTTAGAAAACAACATTATGTTTCCTACATAGGAAATGTTTAAAAATGTTTGTTGAATGAATAAGTGACTAAGAAAGGAAAGAAAATTTTAGAAACAAGGACATCATACAGACACTTTATAACAAGTACCTGTTTCACCTTAAGCTACATTTGCTTCTTATACCTTAAGTATTTTTTCAGAGTGTCCTAGTTCCTTTCCTTACTCTTTGTGGGTTTCTTTCTCAGGGTTCTGAGTTCATGAACATTCTCAAATCTGGAAGGCTGAAACTCGGCCGGTCTTCTCTCACACTGAATGCCCACCTGGTCCGTTTTCAGGGTAACATCTGTGGGACACTTTGGTGACATCTGCCTATAACAGAGTGACCTCTTTTCTCTGGGAACTGCCCTCAGTTGATGTACCTGAACTCTTTGTCTCTGGTCAACCTGTCTCTGGATAACAGACCACAGCCAAACAATAGAGACTCCCTTCAGGAATTCAAAGGTGGTACTGAGAACTTGGCATCCTGAGTGGAGAAAATATAAACTTAAAAACTACCTAAAGATTATATTCTATTTGACTTGCGTCATGCAGCAAGAAGCCCCCAAAACGTGTATAAGAATGAAGCACAAAAGAAAATGAGAGGACATAGAAAAGTTTTCCATGATGTCTGGTTTGCTTTTCTTTTTCACCATCTTATTCCTTTACATCCTGTTGCTTCCTTTTTGCTATTAATTTATGTAAAATATTTTTTTGAATTTGTATAGAAAATCCCTCTTTTTGTAACTTAGTAGCTTTTGCTGGTGTCTGTAACTTTCAGTCAAAGCATCTTAAACAAGGACATGATCAATGTGTATCTCTCCCACTTTGAGAAACTCAAGTTGTCTCTCCTAAGAAGACATTTAGGGTTTTATATTTATTAGTTCGGCAATTGCGACTGAGCACAACATCTGGAGCCAGACTGTCTGGGTTTAAAATCCTTTCCCCACCACTTATAAATCCTGAGTCTTTGGACTAGTGGCTTGACTTTTCCATGCCTTATTTCTATCATCTGTAAAATAATGACAATAGTACCTACTTCACACAGTGAAAAGAATTCAAGCGGGTAATATTTGTAAGGCACTTAAACAGTGCTTCGTACGTAGTTTGATAAAACATAAATGTTTGGTAAATAAGAAATGTAGTTTTAGAAACTAACTCACAGGGAAAGGAAAGAAATGAATTCACCGACTTCTGACTGGTGATTGTCTTTACTGTCTTATTTTCCTGCTAGAATAAGATTTCTCTCGGTATATGTGATTACCTCAACTCTGGTTCTATCTACTATTGTTTTTAACAATCATGTTCTCTAGGAAAGGTAAACTAAAAAAATAAACCAAATAAGAGAGAGAAGCAATAGCTGAATGGCAAGGGAAATATGATTCTCAACCATCAAGTTTTCTGTGACCAAGATACAAAGGAGAAGACAGCCTAAAAGTTGAATGGCTTTGAAAAATTCTATTCTAAAACCAGTGTCAACACAGAATAGCATCCTAGAAAGGATATCAATATTCTAATTTGTTTTGGGTTTTTTTATTCTGCCCTAGCCCTCACCTTTCCTTCCTCTTTCCTTCTTTTGTTTCCAATTGACCTATGCATTTGTGTGTGTGTGTGTGTGTGTGTGTGTGTGTGTGTAATTGGATAGAACACAAGCCTGTATCATTCAGAATATCTTGTTGCTACTGTGAGTGTTATTTACTTCTAAGTATATGCTCTACTTTTGTCCTTTAGGCTTCCTTCTTCTACTTCTTGCTTTCTCTCATATTAAATATTTATTTACATTCTTCTATCAGTCAGGGTCTTGTCAGGAAATAAGTGGTGGGAACAGTCAAAAGTAGGGATTGAAGAAAACATAATGAAGGGACCATTTACAGAGGTTTGGATAGAGTTAAGGAAGCTGAAAGGAAAGGCGAAACAGTGAGGAACTAATATCAGCTGGAAGTCGATTGCCCCCTGAGACTGAAGGGCAAAGAGAAAGAGTTAAAACCGGAACCAAGGGGGTAGAAGATGGAAGTAATGAAATGTAGGTGATGCCCCTCGAGAGGTCGAGGAGAGCAACAATGCTTCAAACCATCTCTCCTCCTACTGTCCAGTATTTGCTGGTGCCCTCCTGGCCCACGATAAGAAAAAACCACAGAGTATGCTTGGTCCCATCATCCACCAAAGCCCCACCCCACCGCCCAGACATGGAAAGGCGAAAAATATGATGGAGAGTGCATCTGAAGGGGTATATGGACAGTATCAAGCATGCCTTTTTTAAAACTCCTGTTTAAATATTTTAATATTATTAGCAACTTCTCTAATTTTATTCTTTACATAATTCATAGACTTTGGATTTAATTTCTCCATCTTCTACATTAAACTACTTATGTCATTGCTTCTAGCTTTTAAATCTTTAATATAATTTTTAGGCGGAGTGACATCACCAAGGTGGCAGAAAAGATGGTTCCTAACTTTAGTACCCCTCACAGAAAGACCAACTAGCAGCAGTTGGCTGAGACACCTCAACATAGATGTCACGTAAATGAGACACCATTGTGAAAATCCCACAACCTGGTGAGGAGGCCAAAACACACTCTTTGACATGAGAGAGAGAGAGAGAGAGAGAGAGAAGAAAAAAGAAAAATCACAAAGGAAGGGTAAGGAAAGTCTGCATTGCCCCTCCCCCTCCTGACACAGTACATCATTGACACAGTTCCCTGGACCTGTGGTTTTTTCCAGTGGGATAAAGAGAGCTGCAAATTGGACATCGGCGTCTCCAGAAATATTGGATGCTCTCTAGGAGGCTCTTTTGGTCTTGCCATATAGAGATTACTGGAGGAATAAGTCCTGAGCCTAGATGAGACCATAAGGGATCAGCTAGAAATGGAGAAAGGGTCGTGAGACTCACAGCAACCAGCACAGAGATCTCAGTAGACCACATCTCTTCCAGCGGCTGCACTTGATAAGAGATCCCAGCAGTTCCGCCCATTTGCAGAGCAGATCTGGTGCCCTATCCAGGCAGGGGGCACAGTCAGCAGCTCTACCTGATCTGGATCCCCAGCAAATGGGCTGTACTAGCCACTGAGCTCAGACTGCATGCAGCTTTCCTAGGCAGAGAGGCAAGCCAGCAGCGCTGCTCATTGCAGAGGTAGTCTTTGGTTCTACCTGACAGGGAACCCAATCAACAACCCCAGGAAAGGCTCAGAGACCAGCCTACAATCTTTCCCAGGTGGGATCCAAGCAAATAGCTCCACCCGACCGCTGAGGATAGCCTCTAGTCCCACCCAAAATGAGAGCCCGGCCAGTAACCCTGGGAAGTCAAGAAGCCCTTTCAAGAGCCGTGCTCTGGCAGGAACCAAGCCAATAGCACTTCTCAACTGGTGAGCATTGCCTCCATCCTTACATGACAACGGAGCCCAGCCAGGACCTTTCAGAACAGCAGAGCACGGCAAGCAGCCTGCCCAGTCATAGAGACCACCTTGCAGCTTTCCTCGCCTGCCCAGGCTGACTGCAGAACCCAGGCTGTAGCACTGCCCGGTCATGTCCAACCAGTGACATTGCCCTGCTAGGGAACATAACCTGCACCCGTACCCAACCAGAGGGGATTACAGAGCACAGATAGTAACCCTGCCTGATGGTGGAGCCCAGGGCAGGAGTGCAGCATGACCAAGAGCACAGTTCATAGCCCCACTTGAGGGAGACTGTTAAAAGCTAAGTTGTGTCCCACTACAAACTCAGCATGTTGAAGTCCTAACCCCCAGAATGTCACCTTATTTGGAAATAAAGTCATCTGTGGATATAATTAGCTCAGATGAAATCATACTGGTGTAGGATAGGACAGTGCCCTAATCCACCATAACTGGTATCCATATAAAAAGGGGAAATGTGGACACAGACATGCACATAGGAAGAATGCCATGTGAAGATAAAGGCAGAGTTTGGGGTGATGCGGCAGAAGTCAAGGAACACCAGATTGCTAGCAAACCTGAAGCTAAGAGAGCAGCATGGAATAGACTGTCCAGTGTAGCCCTCAGAAGGAACCACCCCTGCGAAGACCTTCATCTTGGACTTCTAGAATCTACTCTTCCTATAATTCTGCTACTTACAAATATCATATAAATGGAATCATACAGTAGTAGCCTTTGAGAACGGTTTCTTTCACTTTGTATAATGGTTTTAGAATTCACCCATGTTCGTTAATGTATCAGCAGTTCCTTCCTTTTTTTAAAGTTTATTTATTTAATTTTGAGAGAGACAGAGACAGAGAGAGAGAGAGAGAATATGAACAGCAGAGAGACAGAGAGAAAGAGAGAATCCCAAGCAGGCTCTGTTCCTACAGCATGGAGCTGGATGTGAGGCTTGAACTCACGAACCATGACATCCTGACCTGAGCTAAAACCAAGATTGGGATGCTTGACCAACTGAGCCATCCAGGAGCCCCTTTAGTTCAATCTTTTTTATTGAAAAGTACTATTCTGTCACAGAGATTGACTCCACTCTATTTATGGACCAGTCGATTGCCTTCTGAGGTACCTCAGTCTTTGCCAATTATGAATGAAGTGAATATAATGTCTAAACTTGTCTTGGAGAATTAACCTTTGCCCTTCCTTGTAAAGAAGTGAGGACAGACATCATACACAGATGGGGGGGTATATGTCTTGAGTAAGTACCCAGGGAGAAACTGTGTATGTTTAACAAAATGATGCAAAGGTGGCTGTACCACTTTTTATTTCCTCAAGGAATTTAAGAGAGTTCAGGTTGCTCCAGATTTTCTCTAGCATGTGGGGTTGTTAATTTCTTTTGTTAACGTTTTTTTATCTTAGCCATATTAGTGGGTAGGAGATAGTGTCTCAACGTGTTTGTAATTTGCATTCCCCTAATGACTTATGATGTTGAGCATCTTCCTTTACTTATTTGTCATCCAGTTAACCTTTTTTTAAATTCAGTTGGTCCCATAGGAAAGATCATTATTTCCAAAGACCTGGCTCTTAAAATGCATAGATACCCGAAACATTTTGTAAATATACAATTATTGGCAGATTTGTAGGAATTTAACCTAAATGGAAAAGCTCTTACCAAACGGACTTATGCACAATTTTATATAAAATAACTCAAATCTCATAACTTCATGTGAAGTAAGTTATTATAGTTAAGTTTATTTCACAGACGAGGGAAGCGAAGCATGAAGTTATGACAGGTCTTGCAGCCCGTTGGTCAGTCCACCATAGGAACTTTAGTCAGAGCCACCTGACAAAGTGCTCTGATAAACCCAAACTGTAGGGTGCCTGGGTGGCTCAGTCGGTTAAGCATCCAACTCTTGATCTTGGCTCGGATCATGATTTTAAGGTTCGTGAGATCAAGCCCCATATCAGGCTCTGCACTTGGGATTCTCTGTCTCCCTCTCTCTCTCGGCCCCTTCCCCTGCTCTCAAAATAAATAAATAAACTTAAAAAAAAAAACTGAGCTGTAATCTACACCAGGAGGCATCATCTTCCTTAGTGCTCTTATAAAATTAGGTATTTCTGAACTGAGAGGAGCTGAACATTTCCAGTTCAGTTCATCCTTCACAGAGCCTTCAATCAATCCATTTACACAGTAGAAATCATAAGAAACGACTCTATCAAAATTAGCACTGTACCTGTTGACTCATCATTGAGGTACTTACCTACCTCATTACAAAGTATCCCATCTATGAATATCTTCAGAAAGTTTTCTTTGATTTCAACATCATGAATAGCTAGGGTCCCCCTGACTAGCGTGTGTGTGTGTGTAACACTTAATCATAAATGATGTGATTTATTATGTTCCTTTTTTACACTACTTGCTACTATAAAATTTCAAGCCAGATTTGTGACTCGCCTATATATAGAATCTAATAAGATCTTGCAAAAACATTGGGTGACTTTAATTTATTCCTGACTTCACTTCACCAGTTGTTAACCAAACCTTCTTTTCTTTGCCCTGGATTCCTCACCTATTTTTAAGTTAAATTTTATTTTGCTCTATTGTTTGTATTTCTATAAGCCATGCAACGGTTTTTAGAATTCGAAAAGTCATAAATAAAATGACTGAATAAATTAATGAATAAAGAAATACGACAGATATTTGTTATATTTTATGTCTACCCGTTTTGCCTGTTATAGGCAAAGCACTATTCTACATGTTTGGAGTAAATCGCAAATTAAAAAGAGATCTTTGGGGGTACCTGGGTGGTTCAGTTGGTTAAGCGTCCAACTTTGGCTCAGGTCATGATCTCACTGTTTGTGAGATCCCCGCATTGGAGCTCTGTGCTGACAGCGCAGAGCCTGGAACCTGTTTCAGATTCTCTCTCTCTCTCTCTCTCTCTCTCTGCCCTCCTTCCCATGCTCTCTCTCTCTCTCAAAAATAAATAAAATTTAAAAAAATAAAAAAAAATAGATCCTTGCCCTACTGGAGCTTGGAAGGAAGCTGAAGGAGACGGGAGATGGTAGAGAGGGAAACGAAGAAATGAATGAATGGTAATGCGTCTCGAACATGAAATGATTGGCATGCTGAGAGGAGCCAATCATTTCCAATTCAGTTCTGCCTCCAGTTATGCCTCCATTATCTATATTAATGGATGAAATGGCAAAACTCAAGAAAACTGTGGAAGTGCAACCAACCTTACTAACTGGTCCCTCACTTCACCTAATACAATTGCCTCTTATATATCCTTCTTGCCTATATGCTTTGTTTCTCTAAAATATATTCTGAGTAACTTCTCAATATTGCATGCCCACCCTGGTCACTCCTCCACTTAAACCTTTTTAATGTTTCCATGTCACTTTATTGTGGCACTTAAAACTCTCAGAGACAAAGCTTGCCTATAATTCTGCAGCTATATCTACAATTTGCAACCTTGCCATTCCCCTTAGTATCTTTCCTATAAGAACTTAGAACATTAAATATTCCAACGTATATGAGCATCTTATAGACTTTTAAGTTTTGTTTTTTTATTGCCCTAATTGTCTCCCAGAAGATAAGAGAATGAGCTTATTTACTTTCAGGATGTTAGACAAGTTTTCTTCCCAGGATGTTTAAACAGGATACTCGATTGCAAACACATGTGCACAAGGGAAGCGATCAGATCTATTATCCCCAAATGAGGCAAAATCTGCCTTTTGTGTTTAAGTCATACTGGAGGCTGTGCCTAATGGCTTATCTGGATAAATCAATAGGAAGGGAGGGGGAGAGTAAAAGAGTTCATTAGTGCTTTGAATATTGAAATGAAAACACCCCAGCAGTGATGGATTTCCTGGAAATGGAAATACTAGCCTTGCATGTAATGAAAGACAGAACAGACATCCGAGCCAGCCTGGCCTAGCCTCTCCTGGTAGCTGGGTCTTGGTTGAGAATTGCAAAGTGTGTAACAGAAAGGGTTGGGTTCTGAGAGCTTCCAGGAAATCTACCAAGGTTGCATTAAATAAACTGGCACTCTAAAGTGGAGTTGCTTTCAGTGCTGTGTTCTAGCAAAGGCACATAAGTTCCTGGAAATGTATCAGCAGACCTCATACTGTCAGAGTACTCAATCAAAGCAGTATACTTAAAGGTTGAAGGACCAGCTTTCAACACCAGGACAATGAGGCATTAGGGAAAAACCACATCATCGTCATTATCACCAAACACCTGGGGCCTCCTGCTTGGAAAAAGAGGACCAAAGAGATGATCCTCCCATGTAAACTATGTAAACATCAACAACACCCCTACCCCTCTCTCTCTTTCTCTCTCTCTCTCTCTCTCTCTCTCTCTCTCTCACACACACACACACACACACACACACACGCATGCGCCCACTTAATGTTCTTGGAAGATATGGAGGAATTGGGCTAAACCAAGAAGGTATCACTGGACTCCCAGGCAATCTGACAAGTAGTGGCCCAAGCTGATTCTTTTCTGATATATATACTGAGTTGTGGAGCAGTTCCAACTGCTGGTTCCATATACCAGTTGTATATGGTTCCAGATACTAGTTGTATATGAACAAACCAGTGGATGGAATCCTAAGAGGTCCTATTACTCTCCCTTAACTTTAGCTATTTTTATATCCCAACCTATTTTAGGCAGTTGAGACTACATCCACAGTTTAACTTCTAACAAAGAAAAATTCCAGTGTACATTTTATAGCATTAATGTACTTTGGATTTTTTTTCTTTGAGCAAAATCAATTTTTATTTTGCTTCACTACCTACGGAGCAGGAAATACTACATTTTTTTTCTCTCTCATGAAGTAGAGTGACTAAAGCTATTATAAAAAAATATTAGGAAAACTAATCTGTTGGTGTTGTCTTAAAAATTACATTTTTAAGATGAATAAAAGTTCATAAAGACAGCTTTTTTGACAGGTCATTTTTTTCACTTTTAGTCTTTAAACCATTGACATTTTAGTAAGCCCATAAATGTGTCCAAAGTTTACCAAGTTTTATGTCTACAACATCTATAAGAAATTTCAATCAGAGCCATGGTTTACTACCCAGTTTTATAGACTGCCTTAGTCTTAAAGTGTATTGGAAATCTCTTTTTGGATTCAAGAAAACAAGCCAATTAATCACTTAAAACTTACACCATTGACAAAAAAGTTGAATTGGCCTTTAAGCATTTTATAATATGCATTTTCTTTTCCTGATAACATTTATTAACCTAGACCTATCATTTTTGGGGCTTTGCCAGTGAACCATATGACCGGTGAGTTAATTCAATATTTCCTAAAATGAATTCATCAAAACCTAGGGTTGTCCCCTTTCACCCTACTTCTAAGATGTTCTGAGAAAAATGGTGTACATGCTCAAATAAGTTTTGGGATGCTGCATACTTTTGGAAATACACTATGGGAAAATATTAAAAATAATATTTTTTCATATCTAGGCAATTCAGAATTCTTAAGTTTATTTGGCCTTGGAAATCAATATGTAAAGTATATCTATTAATGCGCTTCAAAACTTTTGGTCGGCTGAACATATTTGGTGAAATTCTGAGGACTATGAATCTCCCAGTATGGTTAATTTTTAACTAAAGAACAGCAATCCCGAAGAATCCAGTTTGTGATGTTACGTTTTTTGCCATTCACATTGGCAGAGAGCTTAAGAATCAGACTGCATTGTGAAATTGAAAAGCAATTACTGTATTTCCTCTAACACTAGTCTTCCAGCTTGGCTTAAGTTAGCCTTCCTTTCTAATCACAATTCATTTGGCAGGGAAATGGCGTCATATTTAATTTCACTTGCAACTTGATAATTATAACCATTGCCCTCAAAATAAGAGGCAAGCAATTAAATAGCCTCGCAATAAGCCACCTGGTGGCTTAATTAGCTGTGTATGCAATTTTGGAGGTGAGATTAATTGCAAAAGTAAAACTTACAATTTATAAAATGAAATCTAAAGCTGAAAACTTGGCTCCATAGTCTCTTAATTTTCATTGGCTGATTCAAGCTCCAAACACCTGGATTCCAGATCCTTCCAGTGAGGAATATACAAGTATTGCTAAGCATGGATATATTGTACTTCCCCTGGAAAAAAAAATGAAGCCTAAATAAAATATGTAGCTAAGCAATATCAACCTTTGAAAAGTGATGTTGAGCAGTCAGTATTAACAGTAAAGCACTTATTTAAGAGATTTTTCTCTAGACACCTTAAATATGCCTATGTGAGTAAAAACAAATTTCACTGGGACACCTGTCTGGGTCTTGATTTCGGCTCAGGTCATGATCACACAGTTTGTGAGTTCGTGCCCTGCATCAAGCTCTGTATTGACAATGCAAAACCTGGTTGGGAGTCTCTCTCTCTCCCTTTCTCTCTGCCCCTCCCATGCTTATGCTCTCTCTTGCTCTCAAAGTAAATAAACTTATAATTTTTTTTTACTTAATATATGTATTATTCTTCTCTGATAAACGTCCCCAAAAGATGTCATATGACATGATAGATTTAGACACACAATTAAAAAGAAAACATAATGGGTATAATAATAGTGAATTGTTATTTTTTTCTTTGTATTTACAGGTATTTCATCTTTTTACTCTAAGGTTTTCGTATGTCCTGGGAAGATTAACAGAGAAGGACTGGAGGGGAGTATTTTATATTGTGTTTTATTATATTAATTTTACAAAATGGTTTTCAAGACCAAGCTTTATTAAAAACAGATTGTCTAAATTTAGTTTCCATTGAAGTTATCAAAAGTATTCATAAAGACTCCTATCAGAGGAATTATTTCATGGAGTAGAGTGTGTTTCCCCTTGGCCCATGATGGGTAGGTCATAAAGCCACTTTCCCTAAGGTAGAAAGTTGACGTGGTCTAAAAGAAGTAAAACAATCCAACACACCACTTTTATCCAGGGAGTTTGGGGAGCAAGACACACATAGTTTGAGAAAACAGGGGTCAAATACCTGATTTCAATGATATCCTCTGGACATATTTCCCCAGACAGAAGGCTCAGAGAAAAGATGTGTTTAAGATAAGTTAAAGAGAAATAAAGACAGAATGAATTTGTTACCAGTTGGAGAACAGAATCAAATGGTTGTCCCATTTGAGACTGTGGGTTATACAGCTAAGCAAGATTATCTCACACTAAGAAGAGGTGGTGTCAAACCAAATAACAAGATCAGACATAGAAGAAATCCCTAGTTTTACTCCTAGCCTGTTTGAACTCTTGTCTGTTAAAGAGAATTTTCCAGACTTCTTGGAAGGTGGTGCCACCAGAGGTGAGGATTGCATGGGAGAATATAATGGCAAGACTTAAGGTGAATCACTTAAGGCAAGACTTGGGTAAGGGTCAACAGCAGAGACTCAGAAGGTCTACTGAGCCAGCAGGATTCAAGGCATTATCAGGGATCAAAGACTTGAAGTAAATTTAGGGTATCGTGGGTAAGAGTTATGCCTGAATTGTGTTCTCTCCAAAGTCATATATTGAAGTCCTTAAACCCCATATCTCAGAATATGAATGTATTTGGAGAGAAGCTCTTTAAAGAGTCATTTAAGGTAAAATGAGGTCATCTGTGTCAATGCTACACTAATAGGACTCATTATAAATGAGATTAGGACACAGAGGAAAGACCATGTAAAGTCACAAAGAAAAGGTCATCTGTAAACCAAGGAGAGAGGCCTCAGAAGAAGGCCTTGATCTTGCAGAGCTAGCCTCCAGAACCATGAAAAAATAAATAAAATAAAACCTTCCATCCGTGGTTGTAATGGCAGCCCTAGTAAACTGAAATAGATTTTTGTACCAGGCAGTGAGATGCTGCTGTAACAAATATGTAACACTGTGGAAGTGACTTTGGAACTGGATTATTGATAGAGGCTAGCAGAGTTTTGAGTTTGTGTTAAAAAGAGCTTGGATTGACTTAAAGAGATTGTTGGTTGTTTATATGGACATGGAGACAATCCTGAAGTTTCAGATGGAAATAAGAAACAAAGAAACATGTTCTTGACAACTGGAGAAGAGACGATCCTTGTTATAAAGTGGCAAGGAATTTGGCAGAATTACATTCCAGCATTTTGTAGACAGTAGAATTTGTAAGTAATGAACATGTTTATCTAGCAGAAAAGATTTCTAAGCAAAGTATTAAAAGTGCAGGCTGATTTCTCCTTTTTACTTTATAGTACAATGTAAGCGGAGAGAAAGAAACTGAAAAAGGGATTATTAAGACAAAAGGAATCAGAAAATTGAAGGTTTAGAGGATTCTTAGCCTGGCCATATTGCAAAACACGAGAAAGCATGTTCTGAGGAGTACATCAAGAGTATAGCTGGACAATCGTTTGCTAAAGAGATTTTGGTGTGACACACTGATGAAGTTAGCCATTTCAGTAGAAGCCAGGAATAGAGGTATCCAGGTCCAGGAAAGATCAGTGGCGGGTACCTGGGTGGCTCAGTCGTTTAAGCATCCAACTTTGGCTCAGGTCATGATCTTGCAGTTTGTGAGTTTAAGCCCCGTGTTGGGCTCTGTGCTGACAGCTCAGAGCCTGGAGCCTGCTTTGGATTCTGTGTCTCCTTTCTCTGTTCCTCCTCCACTCGCATTCTGTCTCTATCTCTCTCTCTCTCAAAAATAAAGATAAAAAAAAAAAAAAGAAAGATCAGTGGACAACCCTTTTGTCTGATGGCTGGACCCCCCTGCATTCCATAGGAGGCCCACAAAGGTTTTGAGAACTTTATATCAGCATAAATGCTGCCAGCCTAGACCAAAAGGGACAGAGATGGGACAAAATGAAAGAAAGCTGTCAGATATCTGGGATTTCGTAGGATGGACCAATAAAGCTATCCAGCTGCAAACAAGCTTTCTCATTCAAGAAAATGGAAGAGAAACTGCAAAGGCATCTCAAAGGTCAGCAGGGCTGCCATTGTCACCAAGAATTCTTTGGGTCGAGGGACCTATCTCACCTTCAATTCCAGAGAGTGGAGCTACCTCCTTGGTTTCGGAGAGCCAAGTCACCCATCCCCAGGGAGGAAGACATGGGACCACCACATTAGTGAACCCAGAAAACAAGGCCACCTCCCTGGTAGACTGGAATAACAGAGCATCAAGCCAAGGAGGATAATTCTCAAGACTTAAAATCTAATGAAATTTGCCCTACTAGGTTTAGGACTTGCTTGTAATCCCTTCCTTTTTTCTGATTTCTCCTTTTTGGAATAGAAAATGCCAGTCCCATTATTGTATTTTGGAAGTGGTATTACTACAGTAATATTAGCTATGATATTTAGTAGTAGAACCAAGAAATAAAATTCAAGAATCAGATAAAGCAAACTGCCGGAATCCAGCTCCGGCTGAGTCCAGGGGTCCCCAAAAGATGGACGGTCAGGCAAAAGGAATGAGAGAGCCGCGAGATGTAGTCTGATCACCAAGCAGGCAGTTCTGGCAAATCTGGCATCTCCGCCCTGCTGGTCTCTGTGTCTTTATTTTAAAAGATAGTAGTGACATTACATCAATGAGTGACATTCCATCAGGCAGCATAGTTTGATGTCTTTATCAACAATGCGGTTTTACCAGCAAGGTGACAACTTCCTCAATCTTGTATGTTGGTTTCAGGTTAATTTACAGATAAATTTAGGGCAGGGGGAGAGAATAGAGTGTTTCCTTGAGGCCTTATGTTAATAATCTGTAAACAGGAGAAATCAGGGCGTTGCCTTGAGGCCTATACTTCCAACTACAATGGGGGAGGTGCAACCCATCTGGCAAGGGCTGAACTCTCAATGCTCGTCCTTTGCATATGAATAAGGACATTTACATAGTCTCCTTCAGATGTTATCCATCAGCGCACCACATTCCAAGTTCCCTTTTTTACTTAAGAGCATTACCTCCCTTGAGGTCAATGAGGGCAGCTCAAGAAATCCTGGCCTGAAAGGTTACTTGAAGGAGGCGGTATTGAGCTTTGCTTCGACTGCCTTTCCACACAGGGAGTTGTCTCAACCTGTGAGCCCAAGATGGCTCTCAACAGCAAACATTTCTCAGTAGATCTTGGCCTAAATGCTCCACCAAAACAATACAAGGCCAGGGATTTGTCTCTTTCTCCCAAATATACAAGTTCTCCACCTTTATAGATATTGAAGACATGTTTGTGAAAGAAGTAGACTTTGGTAGGAAACGATTATGGAAGAATTAGCATTTAATAAAAGAAACCATATTAACAAACCCTATGATTGCAAACATTAAAATTTAGCTTTTCTCCTTTAGATAGCAGATTAGAAGCTCATGAAAAAAGTGACACAAGTTATGGCAAGTACCCTACATAGTCTTTACATATATGCCATGTAAGCAGAAATTTTGCCTTAAAAAACTAATATGCATATAGAAACTAATATGCATATACTAAACGTGGCATAAGAGAAGATGAGAAATGAGCTAATTTTAGGAGGAAACTTTAGATAAAAACAGATAGCTAGCTGATCGGAACACAAAAGAAAATATATTACAAGTTAATGGGGTTTATTTTATAAGAGAAAAAATATAACAAATGTTAGGTATGAAAACCAGACTCCTAAAGACTAAGCATTGTAAGCATTTTTTATTTAAAAATAAGCACAGTATGAAGGAAGTATGCAGTTCTACAGCCATTTTTAGTGAGAATTTCTAGCTACAGAGAACACTTAGTTTTTTCCAAAAAGAAAGAACCAAGCCCTTTCAGTGAGGATTATTTCTGGTCCTTGAAGTTATTTTTCTCTTTGAAATCCTCACGGAAACTTTTTCTCAACTCTAAGCAGCTCTACAGTTGGTAAGGTTTTAATGCTTCTGCTTATCCCACTTTTTTTTTTATGTGAAAGGAAAAGTTGTAGGGGGTTCCAAGTAGTTTACATTGTCTTCATATTTACTCTGACTATATTAATAACTTACTTAGCTGAAAATTTTCTGTGACTCCATAGAAAAATTGCATTGCATGTAGACACTGTGTATAAAACAGATGCTAAACAAGAGAAGGTATATTTATATAATATCACAGTTCTTTTTTTAAAAGGGAATTTTATTCTTAGTATACCCTCATCTTAGGTCAATACTACCATCGACTATTCAAACTACAGCAGTAAAATGTGGGTGAGGTGGCAACATGAGCAAATAAGTGCCCTTGGTAGAAATCATAGATTTGTTATGCAATCCGTAATAACAAATTCCACACCAAAAACATTTCTTCATTTTTTGGACTTAGTATAATAGACTCTTACTCTGTCTTTAAATCTGCAGAACCAAAGTTTAAATACAATGATATTTATGATATCATTACATAACAAAATACTTAGAAAAAATTAACAAAAGATATTTAAGAACTCCACACAGAAAACTACAAAATATTACTAAGAGAAATAAAGAAGACCCAAATCAAGATCCATATACACCATGTTGATGGATGGAAATGTTAAGACATTTATTCTTCCCAAACCAGTTTATAGATTCCATATTATCCCATTCAAGTCACAATGGAAATCTTTGTAAAACTGACATATAGATTTTTAAATTAATATCAAAATTCAATGGACCTAGAAGAGCAAAAAGGATCCTGAACAAGATGAACAATTTTGGAGAACTAGTAGCACCTGATCACAAGAGTTATACAAAGCTATAGCAATCCAGAGAGTTTGATGTTGGTGTAAAGATAAATAAACAGATCAATGAAATTGAATAGAAAGTCCAGATAGTGAGCTACTATTTGACATTGAAAATGAAGTAATGATAAATACACTGCAACAACTGTGACATAGTGGGGAGGAGGGAATGGATCTCCACCCTTACTCATTCTACACACAAAAGTTAATTTGAGATCACTTATAGACAAGAACATAAAATCTAAAACCTCAAAGCTTCTAGAATAGTGGATGGCAAACATTCCTAAAGGGCCAATAGTAAATATTTAAAAGTCTGGGGCCATACTCTCTGTCACAACCACTCAACTATGACGTTGTAATGCAAAAATTGCTGTAGACAATAAACAAATGAATGACTTACATGTGTTCCAATAAAACTTTATTTTTCAAAAATAGGCAACAGAACTAAGGACTGTAGTCACCAATCGTTATAAAAGAATATTTTTATGAGCTTGGGGTGGCAAGGATTTCATGGAAAAGTTGCAAAACACACTGAAAATAATAGAAAAAATTGACAAATTGAATATCAAAATTTTAAAAATAATTTGGGTTTATTAAAGGCAGTGGTAGTATATTAACAATGCAAGCCATGTACTGAGTGCGACTTTTTGAAGCAACTATATCTGACTAAAAATTTATGTTCGAAATCTATTTTAAAATCCCTACAAATCAGCCATTATAATAAAACAATTAAAAATGGAAGAATGAACACTGGACAGTAGAATAAGATATGAATGGCCAGTAAGTACATGAAAAGTTGTTCGATGGCATTATTCATACTGGAACTACAAATTAAAACCACTAGAATGTCTATTATTGTAAAGATCAACAATACCAAATACTGACAAGGATGCAGAGCAATAGGAAATCTGATTGCCAGTGGAAGGAGAAGTTGTTACAACCTATTAGGAAAATGTTTCACGGGTTCTTATAAAGTTAAACGTATACTAATGACTCTATGACCCAGCAGTTAAACCTGTATTTTCACAAGAGAAATGAAAACACATATCCACAAAGAGATTTGTACAAGAATAGTCATAAAAGGTATTTTTTTAATAGATAAATATTGGAAGCTACCCAAAGATCCATCAGAAAGAGACTGGAGGGGCGCCTAGGTGGCTCAGTCATTTAAGTGTCCAACTCTTGATTTAAGCTCAGGTCATCATCTTGCAGGTTTTGAGACTGCTGACAGCACAGAGCCTCCTTGTATTGTCTCCCTCTCTGCCCCACTCCTGCCCATGCTCTCTCATGTTCTTGTGTGCTCTCTCTCCCTCTCTCTCAAAATAAATTTCAAAAAAAAAAAAGAGAATGGATTTACTGTATATAATGTGATACTATTCAGAAATCTAAAAAAAAGAATAAGCTATATACACAACATGAATGAATCTTAAAAGCATTATGATGAACAAAACAAGCAAAGAAACCAATGAGAACCTACTGTATGGTTTTATTTATGTGAAATGTTAGAACCAGAAAAGTTGATCTCTGGTTATAGAAATCAAAACACTGACTCCCTAAGGAGGGTTGGGCTTCTGGGGTGACCTAAACAGTCTATATCTTAAGAGTGGAGATACATCATTCAGATACCCATCAAGAGAACCTTCTGCAAGTAGCATAGTTAACTGACAGCCATAGCCTCCACCCCTGGTGGATATGAGAATCATCCAATAAGCAATCTTTGTTCAGAGACTCTTCATCAACTGGGCTGAAACTTTCTCAAAGCCCTGGTATGGTCTGAAAGGTCTCCCCAATCCTTTCTAACCCTCTTCTTTCAAAAACGTCAGGTTGTCCCTGCCTACTCTACTTTCTTCCCCTTTATCCTTCACAGGTATTTCCCTCCAATCTCTTGCATATCTGCTTGGCATCTGCTTCTCAGATAATACAAAGGGGCTAGGTTCCATGATTATGCATTTGTGTAGACTCAGAACCGTACACCGTGCATTTCACAGTATGTGCAATGAGATCTGTGCATTTCACAGTATGTGAACTTTACATTTAAAAATAAAAATCTGCAGAGCCATTCTGTCTTTAAGCCTGCAAGAATTCTCATGGAATACATCAGTACAAAAAAAAAATACTTGACACACTTTACAGGATAATATTTCAGTCACAGACACCCACACAGAAGCATAAACACACACATTCACCATATGGGTTTGTTAGTTGCTTGACTTTAAGAGAGCAGGTGCATTCAAAATGATGACTTGGGAGCAAAGAATCTAGGTTGAAATGCTGTGTGGTAAGCGAGGTTCACTCAGTAGTAGGTAAACTTTCTGAACAGAAGCCCACAATCACACAGTTTATACCTCAGTATGCCTTAGTAAAGCACAAGTCATTACAAATCTTGAAACACCAGAGCAAACAAATGGTAGTCGAGAACCTCTAAATGAATATTCCATAGTATAAGCCTACTAAATACTTCCTTTTTAATTCTTCCTTATTTTTACATAGATATAGAAAGCAATGGATCATTATCTTTTCTGACACTAATTTTTTGCCACTTTTAAGTTTATATTTGCCTCCATATTAGATATCTTTCCTGAGGTTTGATTTCCCAGTACTCTGTATAATTCTCCAGATTAGATTTCTGGCAAAATCTTTCTTTCATGCTTTCTCTAATCTATCACACATCATCATCTTTTGATGTCTCACCCCACCGTCACTAGTTCTTCTCCTACTCATATCCCAACACAACATGACTCTGACATATAATAAGTGACATGTGTAAGGGTTATTTTTCTATATGATGATCTATAAGTCACAGGGATTTTAGCGAATGACTGTAATTGCCATTTTTGTATACAAAGTGAACTTTTCTGTAATCATTTCAGAAGGTATCGATGGATAGGCTGAGCCTGATTCAGAGTGCTAACGAGACACTGGCAGGGAAAAGACGCAGCCTGAATGATCTTCCGCTAGCAAAAGAGAAGCATAAACACAGAGCAAACTCTCACTTAATGATCATCCAATGTCGATCAGTCACCTGCTATGTGTAACCAGGTACTGCACTGAGTATACTTGAGAACATATAAATAAGACATTTTTTCCCCCAACTCTCAAGGAATTCTCAGTCTAAGGAGGTTGACAGACAAACAAGTCAACAGTAACAGTAAAATATGATAAGAGCTCTAACAAATTCACTTACAGAAGCCCAAGTTGTCAGTGTGGAAGAAAAAATGCCCAGGACAAAGAAAGGAGATGACTGTGTTTAAGATATTGACAATCGAGAGAACATTCATTAACGAGGAACCTTTTTAAAAAGATGGAGAAAACCTAGGGTTTCATAAAATCAGGGCATCAAGAAGAAGGATAGAGATAGGTCTTTATAAAATAAGGGAGTCATTGAGGAAGGATGCAGGAAACTGTGAGGGCAGGATGGTCCTTTACAAACAAAAAAGGCTGGGAAGACTTCTCTACCACGCTGCTTTCTGAGAACACAGGCCTCAGAAAAAGTTCATCACTGATACCTTTTCTTGAAGGTACCTTCCACCTTTATCTTCTGATATCTCATCCCTCCCAGAGTAGCAATGTGGACATGCTTGGGGAGAACAGGGATAAAGAGCTTCCCCAGGAGATCAGCCTTGACCTGAAGCTCAAAGGATAAGTAGGAATTACTCAGGTAGGGGTCAAGGACAAGCTGCCCCAAGATGGGCCACTTTGGCATGAGCACTAGGTAAAGCTCTCTTCCTGGTCCTCAGCTACCTAAATTTATAGTGGAAAGGAGAGTCTTTACCAGAAAGAGAGCTATTAACGGAGACTCCTCTTTACTTAAGAAACTTATCTGCGTAATAGATGTTTTTCAAATCATCTCCTTTGTGTTCCTGCTAATGGCCTTCCTCCCGTTTGTAACCTCAGGCCCTGGCCCTCTCCTTAGGTCTTATAAGTTCCTCTTACCTCATTGTCTTCAGAATGTCCTGTTTGTGTGGATTCCCTGTAAGTGAGCGATTAAATTTGATTTTCTCCTTTTAATCTCATGTCGATTTGATTATAAGTCCAGCTAGAAGGACCCTGTATGGTAGAGGAAGGTCTTCCTCCAAATACTCATATATGTAACAAGAAAGGGACATTCCAGGAGGACAAAAACAAAACAAACAGACAAAAGTCAGGTGAGTTTGAGAATGTCAAGCAATTCGAAATGACAGAATTATAGGGTGTTAGTTAAGAGATGGCAGGAATTGACACCTGACACGTATCAAAAAGCAGAATTTAGAAAAAAACATGTAAATAAAAGAAAGAAAAAAAGAAAAAAACATGTAACGGAGTTTGGATTTGAAGATGAAGCCATTGGGAAAGTATTCAATTATTTATTTTTTAGGGTTTATTATTTATTTTTGAGAGAGGGACAGAGCGTGAGTGGGGGAGGGGCAGAGAGAGAGGGAGACACAGAATCTGAAGCAGGCTCCAGACTCTGAGCTGTCAGCACAGAGCCCAATGGGGGGCTTGAACTCAGAGACCATGAGATCATGGCCTGCGTCAAAGTCAGATGTTTAACTGACTGAGCCACTCAGGCACCCCATATTTGATTATTTTTAAGGGAGACATTATGTAATTAGATTTGTATAAAGAAAGATTGTTCAGAAAATGTAGATAGTATATAGAATAGATAATACAAAGTCATACCTAAAGACAGGAAAAATAGAAGACTGCCTTAATAACACGTAGGATGAATGTTGAAAATCTAAACTAAGGTTACATCAGTGAGTCCTCCTGGAAGACAATTACACTTACATGACAGAATCTCTTATGACTTATCATTAATAGGTGACCTGTATACACATATTTTTTGTTCCTTATTTACTTAGAAGAACTCACTATTCGACCACTCCTCCAAAACCAGATATTAAAGTCACGGCGTAGATTTCTTTGGAAACTTGAGTCTATTACTGCACATTTACATTCTTCCTTTGGTCCTTAGCTGTTCTTTTTATTTTCTATTTTAAGTTTATGTATTTATTTGGAGAGAGAAAACATACAGGAGGGGCTGAGAGAGAAGGAGAGAGAGAGCATCCCAAGCGGACCCTGCACTGTCAGTGCGAAGTCCGAGGCGGGGGTCAAACCCACAAACTGGGAGATCATGACCTGAGCCAAAATCAAGAGTCAGGGGCTTAACCTAGTGAGTCACCCAGGCGCCCCGGTCCTTTGTTTTCTATTCTCCTATTTTAGTTCTATATTTATCTGTATCTCTGAACCTCAGCCCCTACAACTCCAGTTGCCAGCTCTTTTAAGGAGAGAGCCATCCTGCAAATTACCGTATGCACCTGGGTCAACATTTTCACCTTTTGTGTACTCAGTAAATGGTTAATTAACAGGCATGCACATACATCATTCTGATTTGTAGCTTTGGGTCAGAAAATCAGTGAATTTTAATAACTGACATTCAGAATCTAACATGTAAATTACCTCAATTTACATTTAAATGTAAATATGTGTTGCATATTTAAATATATTTACATAATGTATATTTAATATATTTACATTGAAATTCAGCTGGGAGTGAAATCAGAATGCATAAATTGCTGACATTTTTATTTTCTCAGCTTCCCCGTGTTTTGAAAAAGCTCAAAGTCAGTGAAAGAGATTGAATCGTAGAAAAACTGGTCATTTCTTGCAAAGGCTGCACCATGCTTCCCGGGAAACGGCTCTGGTTAGGATCACAGCTATAACTTCTTCTTCTTATAAATATGTGCATACTCTAGTAAAGAATAAACAAAATATGATATCAATCATCTTGTAATTCAGCCTGTAGGCACGGGGCTCACAAAATGGTACCTGTAACCTCCAGGGACTTATTCCATCATTAGATTAACAATCGCTGAGGCAACCAGACAGCGTTCCAACAGACAAGTGCTGCCTCGGTGATGCTAGAGCCAGTGGAACAACACGTGGTGTCACTCTATACAGGAGAACCGCAGACAGTCTGTAGATGTGAGAAGCGTGTTTGCTTTGGATAAAATATAATCACCATCCTCCAAAGATAAGATCAAATAAAAGATAAACCAAAGCTATATCGAAGGAATATGTTTTGGTTTCTCGAGTTTGTCTGTACCGATAGCCCAGAATGGAAACTGAACGCATTCAGCTAGTGAGTAGATTTTGCAGAGTCAGTAGGACGACGATGACGATTTTGCACTCATTTAATCTAAACATTACGCTGTTAGGCGCAAAGAGAGCTTGTTTATAAGCCTGATTTCCTTTGCAGAAAGAAATAGACTGGGTTAAATAATTTGGATTGCATGGAGAACCTATTTTTTCCTTCGTCTTATCGCGTTTCTATTTCTAAATAAAGATTGCAAGCACAGATTTTCCATTGCTCTCCCTTATAAACTTAATAAATGAACATTACAAGTCTCTCAGAATTTTTTATAAATGAGTACATTTATCTCTAAAGTACTGAAATATGTGGCCATCCATTGGATCTGCACTGTAGGTAATTATGATGTACATTGTCATGTTATCTGAAGCAGAGCACTTTTTATAAAATATTATTTATTTAAATTCAAGGGAGTTAATATATAGTGTAATATTGGTTTCAGGAGTAGAACCCAGTGATTCATCACTTACATATAACACCCTGTGCTCATCCCAAGTGCCCTGGTTAATGTTCCTCATCCATTTCGCCCATCCCCTCACCCACCTCCCCTCCAGCAACCTTCAAGTTTGTTCTCTGTCTTTAAGAATCTCTAATGGTTTGACTCTCTCTCTGTTTTTATCTTATTTTTCCTTCCCTTCCCCTATGTTCATTTGTTTTGTTTCTTAAATTCCACATATAGTGAAATCATATAATATTTGTTTTTCTCTAACTTATTTTGCTTAGCATCATACATTCTAGTTCCATCCATTTTGTTGCAAATGGCAAGATTTCATTCATTTTTATTTCCGAGTAGTATTCAATTGTGTGTGTGTATGTGTGGGTGTGTATATATATATGTATATACATATATATACTGCATCTTTAGTTATTCGTCAGCCGATGGACATTTGGGCTCTTTCTGTAATTTGGCTATTATTGATAGCACTGCTATAAACATTGGGGTGCATGTGCCCTTTTGAATCAGCATTTTTGTATCCTCTGGATAAATACTTAGTGATGTAATTGCTGGGTTGTGGGTAATTCTATTTTTAATTTTTTGAGGAACCTCCATATTGTTTTCCAGAGTGGCCACACCACCTTGCATTCCCGCCAGCAGTACAAAAGGGTTCCCCTTTCTCCACATCCTTGACAACAACTGTTGTTTCCTGAGTTGTTCATTTTAGCCATTCTGATGGGTGTGAGGTGGTATCTCAACATGGTTTTGAGTTGTATTTCCCTGATGATCAGTGATGTTGAGTGTCTTTTCGTGACTGTGAGCTATCTGAATGTCTTCTTTGTAAAAGTGTCTATTCATGTCTTCTGCCCATTTCTTCACTGGATTACTTGTTTTTTGGATGTCGAATTTCATAAGTTCTTTACAGATTTTGACACTAACCCTTTGTCCAATATGTCATTTGCAAATATCTTCTCCCATTCCATTAATTGTCTTTTAGTTTTATTCATTGTTTCCTTTGCTGTGCAGAAGTTTTTTATATTGATGAGGTCCCAATAGTTCATTTTTGTTTTTATTTCCCTTTCCTCCTGAGACGTGTCAAGTAAGAAGTTGCTGTGCCAAAGGTCAAACAGGTTGCTGCCTGTCTTCTCCTCTAGGATTTTGATGGCTCCCAATCTCACATTTAGGTCTTCCAACTCTTTTGAATTTATTTTCATGTATGGTGTAAAAAAGTGGTCCAGGTTCATTCTTCTGCATATCTCTTTCCAGTTTTCCCATCACCATTTGCTGACTAGATTATCTTTTTTCCATTGGATACTCTTTCCCGTTTTGTCGAACATTAGTTGCCCATACATCTGTGAGTCCATTTCTGGATTCTCTATACTGTTCCATTGATCTACATATCTGTTTCTGTGCCAGTAGCATACTGTCTTGATGATTATTGGTTTGTAATAGAGCTTGAAGTCCAGAACTGTGGGGCCTCCAGCTTTTTCTTTTTCAACATTACTTTGGGTATTTGGGGTCTTTTCTGGTTCTATACAAATTTTAGAATTGTTTGTTCTAGCTCCATGAAGAATGTTGGTGTTATTTTGATAGGGATTGCATTGAATATGTAGATTGTTTTGGGTAGTATCAATATTTTAACAATATTTGTTTTTCCAATGCATGAGCATGGAATTTTTTTTTCCATTTCTTTGTGTCTTCCTCAATTTCTTTCATAAGCTTTCTATAGTTTCCAGTGTACAGATCTTCTATCTCTTTGGTTAGGTTTCTTCCTAATTGTCTTATGGTTTTTGGTGCAATTGTCGATTAGATGAATTCCTTGATTTCTCTTTCTGCTGCTTCATTATTAGTGTATAGAAATGCAACCAATTTCTGTATGTTGATTTACTTCTAACAGTTTTTTGGTAGAGTCTTTTGGGTTTTTCATGTAGAGTATCATATCATCTGTGAAGAGTGAAAGTTTGACTTTTTCTTTGCCAATTTATATACCTTTTATTTCTTTAGTTGTGTGATTGCTGAGGCGAGGACTGCCAGCACTATGTTGAACAGCAGTGGTCCACAGAGTGAACATCACTTCGTGGTCCCAACCTTACGGGGAAAGTTCTCAGTTTTTCCCCATAGAGGATGATATTAGTTGTGGGCCTTTCATATATGGCCTTTATAATGTTGAGGAATGTTCCTTCTATTTCTTTCTTGAGGGTTTTTATCAAGAAAGGATGCTGTATTTTGTCGAATGCTTTTTCTGCATGTATTGAAGGGATCCAGTGGTTTTTATCCTTTCTTTTATTAATGTGGCGTATCACATTGATTGATTTGCAGATATTGAACCAGCTCTGCAGCCCGGGCATAAATTCCACTTGATCACTGCAAACAATTCTTAATGTACTGTTGACTTCAATCTGCTAGAATCTTGTTGAGAATTTTGCATCCAAGTTCATCTGGGATATTAGCCTATAATTCTTCTTCTTAGTGGGGTCTTCGTCTGGTCTTGGAATCAAAGTAATGCTGGCTTCATATATTGAGTTTGGAGTCTTTCCTTCCATTTCTATTTTTTGGAAATAGTTTGAAGAAAATAAGTATTAACTCTTCTTTACATGTCTGGTGGAATTCCCCTGGAAAGCCATCTGGCCCAGAATCTTGTTTATTGGGAAATTTTTGATAAATAATTCAATTTCTTTGGTGGTTATGGGCCTGTTCAAATTTTTTATTTCTTCCTAGTTCACTTTTGGTAGTGTGTAAGTTTCTAGGCATTTTCCATTTCTTTCAGATTGCCCAGTTTGTTGGCATATAATTTTTTATAATATTCTCTTGTAATTGTATTTCTGTTGTGCTTGTTGCAATCTCTCCTCTTCATGATTTTCTCTATTTGGGTCCTCTCTCTTTTCTTCTTGATAGGTCTGACTAGGGGTTTATCAATTTTTTTATTCTTTCAAAAACCCAGCTTTAGTTTCATTGATTTCTTCAACTTTTTTGTTTCTATATTGCTTTTTTCTGCTCTTATCTTTATTATTTCCCTTACTCTTTGGCTTTAGATTTTATTCATTGCTCTTTTTCTAGTTCCTTTAGGTGTAAGGTTAGGTTGTATATTTAGAACCCTTCTTTGAAGCAGAGCACTTCTGATGTAATCAAAACTTTTCACCTCTTAAGGCTATCAAATAACTGACCAATTACAACCCATTTAGAACACTGTGAAATTCTACGCGCATCAAATCAGAAAGCAGGGTCATATTAAGAAAGAAAATATTTCCATTTTCAATTCTCTATTGAAAACTGATATATCACAGCAGATGATTGGATACCAGAAAAAAAAAAATACACATTTTAATCATTCATCTTGGGCAAACAATTTAAATTCTCTGTACCTCAATGTCCTTGTATTTAAAATAGCAATAAAGGGTGCCTGGGTGGCTCAGTCGGTTAAGTGGCCGACTTCGGCTCAGGTCATGATCTCACGGTCTGTGGGTTTGAACCCTGCATCGGGCTCTGTGCTGATGGCTTAGAGCCTGGAGCCTGCTTCTGATTCTGGGTCTCTCTCTCTCTCTCTCTCTGCCCTTCCCCTGCTCACACTCTGTCTCTATGTCTCTCGAAAATAAATAAATGTTTAAAAATAAATAAATAAATAAATAAATAAATAAATAAATAAATAAATGAAATAGCAATAAGAATATTTATCTAACAGAAAAGATGAAATTTGTAAAATTTAATTTTAAGCATTATTGTATTATTAATAAAGATTATTGTATTATAAAGATTTAATGTATAAAAATCACCTAACACAATGTAAATGTTGCCAACTTAATTGCTAATCTTATTGAAGCTGTGTCTAATTTTAGGTGACTGGAAAATATGTCAAAAGTTAGTATTTATATTGGTCAGTAAAAGGGGCACCTAGGTGGCTCAGTCAGTTAAACGTCCGACTTCAGCTCAGGTCATGATCTCATGGTTCACAAGTTCAAGCCCCACATTGGGCTCTGTGCTGACAGTATGGAACCTGGAACCTGCTTCATATTTTGTGTCTCCTCCTCTCTCTCTGCCCTTCCCCCACTTGCACTCTCTCCCTGTCTCTCACTCAAAAATAAGTAAACATTAAAAAAAAATTTATATTGTTCAGTAAAAATTAGACAGATAAGGAACAGTGTAAAGAATTAAAATCTGAAGTTATTGGTCTGCTTTAGTGACTTTCCTAGGTTTTGATGATGCATCTTGATTTTTCTTTTCTTAAATTCCATGGCTTAGATTGTTAGTTATTAGGCCAAAAGTTCAACTAAAAACCTAAAATGGAAATTATATTTGGTCCAGTCTTGATTCCAATCCTTTCCTAATTCGTTTCATATTATTCATATCCTTTTAACAGCAACAACAACAAAAAATTGGACAAGCATTTTGATACTAATCAAATTAATTTAAGATTTTTTTCAAGTGAAATATTAAAGACCAGAAAAATTTATGTTAAGTGGTATTTACATGAAGTAAAGTAGTTTTATTTTCAATCTATATTCAAATTTTCTATACTCTAATTAATATTTTGGGTATTCATTCTAGTTACTATGATCTAACTTTGCAAAATAATGATCCTAATTATATTTTACATTTTGATGGAGAATTCTGAGTACTAATTGCTCCATATTAATGCACTCATTAAATGCATTTTAGCATAGCTACATTTTTGTGCTGTCAAATTCAATTTTGTAAAAAAAGAAGAAATCTAGGGCCAAACACTTAAAATTCACATTCATAATTCTAACTTGGCAAGTTAAAAAAATACTGAAACTTCATATTCAAGTAATATGAAGGGAACATGATTTTGTAAGGCAAATAATATTCAAATTTCAGTTATTTTCTTAAAATCTAAGATTTATATATCATGCCATTTTCCTAAGTAGAGATTTATCAACAAAAAGTTTCTCTTGTGTTTATCCTAACATGGGTAAGAGTTGATAATTGCAGGTTTAATTTTGATATAATTTGATATGATTTCAATTCTCAGCCAAAAAATTCAAAGATCAGAATAGTGAAGTGAAGGTTACACCCAAAATTTAAAAAGTGAAATATTTACTTGTATTAAATGTAGCATTTCAACTTAGTGGCAAAATACATGAAAATTTCTATAGTAGTCTGAATTAAATAGAATGTTCATTTGCCTTAATATCTCGTTAAAACTGTGTTTATTCATGTACCAAGAAGGAATTTTAATAAGATTTTACTTAACAAGTATGTCCATATCTGAAACTAGCTGTTCTTAGTATATAGGACAGTTTATGGTATATTCTGGGTGACATTCAGGACATGCCAACACAAATATTCCTATGCCTTTGGTATATTAATTGTTTTGAGCTGAAGGCATTTGAAAAAACAACTCCAAAAGGAACTCCATAGTTATAAATCCCCTTCCCAACTGTTTCATCAACCAGAGAAGATGACTTTTATCATAGAGAAAACTAGAAGTCCACACCCCAGCCAGACTTCATCACGAACTATCATATCCCCCATTTATTCTTCTAAGGGCCCATTCATCTTTCTTAAAAATCATTTACTCTCTGGGGCACTTGGGTGGTTCAATTGGTTAAGTGTCCAACTCTTGATCTCGGTTCAGGTCAATATCTCATGGTTTGTGAGTTGAAGCCTGGTGTCCAGCTCTGAACTGACAGTGCCGAGCCTGCGTGGGATTCTCTGTTTCTGCTCCTCCCTTGCTCATGCTCTCTCTCTCTCAAAATAAATAAAAAACATTTTTTAAAAATCTTAAAAATCATTTACTCTCTGTTTCTATCTTATTTTATTTTTTCCTTCCCTTCCCCTATATCCATCTGTTTTGTTTCTTAAAGTCACATATGAGTGAAATCATGAATTTTTCTTTCTCTGACTTATTTTGCTAGGCATAATACACTCCAGTTCCATCTACGTTGTTGCAAATGGCAAGATTTCATTGGGGAGGCAAACCATAAGAAACTCTTAACTATAGAGAACAAACTGAAAGGTGCTGGAGGGGAGGTGTGTGAGGGGATGGGCTAAATGGGTGATTGGCATTAAGGAAGGCACTTGTTTAGGATGAGCACTGGGTATTATACATGGTGATGAATCACTAAATTCTACTCCTGAAACCAATACTACACTATATGTTAACTAAGTTGAAGTCAAATAAAATCTTGGAAGAAAAAAAACACATTTACTTTCTCCTTCCCCTCTTAAGAAGGCATATAAGCTCTCAAATTTCATCACTTTTTGAGGTATTCACTTTTTTTTTCTTATGATGCTCTGTGCACACAGAATTAAAAATTGATAAATCTGTATCCCCTTTCACCTGTTAATCTACCTATTGTCAGTTTATTCATAGACTCAGCTTTCAAACCTAGGGGAAGAGAGGAAAGTCTCTGGGGGCAGACTTTATTTTAAGTAAAACAAATACACCCACAAATCAATCAATCAATCAATTAATTAATTAAATGTATACGTGTTATTATATACTTTCTTATTCGTTGTAAATAGTTAATTGGCTCTCAAGATCAATCAGCTATAGTTTCATTTACAAACATCTTTTCTACCTTTGTGTCTTTCATCCTGAGGGATATAGTAGATGATCAATAAATATTGGTAATTGTAAAATATGGAAGGAGTAAATAAGAAAAAAGTTGAAAGGGGGAGATGGGGGGAAATACAGAGTAGTAAAGAGAACAAGGAAAAGGAAGGAAAATTTAATTGAAATAATTGAAAACTTAGTTGAATAATTCTAGTCGAAATCATTAAAATTACATAGTGTATATTGATATTCAGACCTCCTATATTATAATAACTTCCATTTTTATTTTGAAACAAAATAAAATTCAAATACCAAAATAAAATATTATGATACATAAATATTTAAACAATGAAATATAGTTGAAACAAAAAGTCATTCGTGACATGTATTCTTCTGTCATGTTACTTAAGAACCAAAACAAAAAATAAAAATGATAGAATGAAACTGTATCACAGAATCTGCCTTTTCCAACACGTAACAAAATGTATTTTAAAATACCAAAATAAGCTAGTCGAAAATACATCAACAGAATCTAAACCAGGAAAAGCAAATAGTTAAAGGAAGTAAAAAAGAATCTATAATGGCATAGCTTATAATTTTCCCTCCAACCCATTCACATAAGGCAAATAAAGAAAGTAAGTCACGGGGCCCCTGGGTGGTTCAGTCAGTTGGGCGTCCGACTTCGGCTCAAGTCATGATCTCATGGTGTGTGAGTTCAAGCCCCATATCGGGCTCTGTGCTGACAGCTCAGAGTCTGGAGCCTGCTTCGGATTCTGTGTCTCCTTCTTTCTCTGCCCCTCCCCCACTCATGCTCTGTCTCTCTGTCTCAAAAATAAATAAAATATTAAAAAAAAAAAAAAAGAAAGTAAGTCGCAAGCACCTTGAATATTACTCATGGTCACTAAATTTAGAGATTCGCTCCTGGAGAAAGCAATAGACAAAAGGAAGGAGAATGTGATTAGGTGGAGAGTGGGTTTGGGGAGGAAAGAATGGGAATGCAAAATGTCAACTCAATTCTTAAAGAAGTTCAAACGAACCACCCATGCTCGAAATGCTTATTTTAATTGTAGAGAAAGCCAAAAAAGAGGTAGAATAGTTACACTATTAGACTTGATACCTCCCAGCCATCATGATGGATTTGGCAGACACGAGAACCAAAGATAAATAACACTCTTTAAAGGAGCAGAAATCCCAGGGAAAAGTCATACAAGCCCCATTTGCGATCTCCTCTGTGCTACTATCTTGCCCACAGAACCGATTAACACTCTAACCTTGCATTATTCATCGCTTCGTTCCTCTCCCTGCCGATTCTAGGAGGAGAGGGTGGAACTTCTAAGTGCAGAATCTGGCTTGGCTTTCTGATCTCAGCAGGCTTGGACATGCATGCTGAATGGAAGCAATGATCTAATACTCCGGGATATTACCTGAGGAGGGAAGATACGGTTTTCAAACTAAGTGGAATAAATCCTGGTACAGAACATTTAACAGAAGCAGCAGCAGCAACCAAGACCTCATACCAGGCTAAACCTTCTTCCCCACACTGGCCCTGAGGCTACAGAAAATATACCAGAAGGGGATACTTAGTTCACACACTGTAGCTGTGAAATAAGAGAGAAAAAAATGCACATGTCCAACACTGAAACAGTTTAGAAGTTCGGCTGTGTCACAATCTTTCTATGCAACGTTTGCAGTCTAATTTTCTTCCTAAATGTTCTGTCCTTAAATATTACTAATAACTATAAACAATATTTTAGTCAAAACTGTTTCTTTTAAAAATATCTACACTAAAAAGCCCTATATTTATCTTCAATTCATTATTACTCACCTTGATTCCTAGAAATCGACTTCATCTCTCTGTATTTTAATCTTTCAGGTTATTCTCTGACATGGCCTTAATGTCTCTCTTATTAAAAAAAAAAAAAAGTTTAGCTTTAATTTACTAAAAGTCAACTGCCAACATAGAAAATCCTATCACAAGAATTTTTAGGCTGTAAATCACACCTTTTTAATTTACATAATCAGCAGAATTTATGACTAATTTATATAGACCCTATTAGCACCAGCACATTTGATTATTTTAAACATCAAATTATTATCTAAATGCAATTCCATGGTAAAAATAATGGAATAATTTGTTTAAACACTAGAAAGACAAGAGAAAAATATATAATAGAATTATAATATGGTATATAATTATAAGTAATATACAGAAAAAAATAAAACTGGTTAAAAGGAAAGAGGGATCCCTGTCAGGGTGGATTTAGAATTACTGGTGGGGTTGGGGTGGAGGAGTTGGATTTGCAAGGTGTGACTGCGGTGACAGACCAAGGTGAGGAAGACAAAAGCAGTTCCTGACATCAGAGAGTTGGTCTGGCACTAGGTCGTGGTGTTTTCCTGTTGAATGTAATTCGAAAGAACACTAATGTCAGATAAGGCCACTCAGACCATGAAGGATCAAGACAAAAAGATCATTTTGTAAGCATCTCTAAACACAGACAAAACCAAAATTATTCAAACACAAAAATATCCAAACATCTTCCTGTCTTGGATATTATGAGTCTGTGGCTCCTTTACCAACCAGAGCTTTGGTGCGGATTCATTCTTCGTGCCCTATAGATAAGAGGTATTCAGATACCCAATCACAGAATGCCACATCCAAATGCATAGTGAAGTCCTGCTTCTTAAACCCTTCCTAAAATCACATGAGCCCAGTTCCTAATAATTAGTTCTTTGTAACACACTCTTACTCAGATGCCCTTATGGTTTGCATTGTCCCTTGTTGAAATGAACCTTTAATCCGACTTGTTCAACAATAGGTTTATTACTCATGGTGTTTGATAGCTGAAGGACAATGGGAAGCAAGCATCCATGAAAAGATGATAGAACCAATGGACTGAAAGGTCTTAGAGGAGAGAGCTGAAAAGAAATGGAGATCAGAGAGTAAGGTTTTCAAATTGAGATCATGGAGGAGGTACGGTTATTCAAAATATCAGGGTCCAGAGAACCGTCATGGGAATAGAGGAGTGGATGTGGAAGAGAGGATATTGAAAGAGAAGGTACCCAGGAAGTAGGACACCAGAACATCACAAAGATCCTAAGGATAAGAGTACTGTGAGATACAGTGTTCTTGAGCCAACCGCTATTGAGTAGAAATCAGTCTGAATAAGCACAACATCGAAGTATACTACAGACTGGGAACAAAATCTTCAAAGTCAAGGGATTTTAGGGAAAAGAGACAGAAAATGTGTTTGAAAGTAGCGAGGAAGAGCAGAGAAGACCCCTGCTCCACCTACAAGCCATGTGCAGTGTGGAGAAACAGAGGCTATTGCTTGAAAGTACCACAGGGAGGAGGATCCTTAGGAGAAATTCACATTTCAATAGACTGAGAAGGTAAAGAGGACATTTAGGGAAGAGAGGAGGGATGTGGGGGATTTTTAAGTGATGGACCTGAAGCTCAGAAGTCACTATGGAACCAAAGAGGAGACACGGATGAGGAAGATGAGGCAACATATGGAATCATAGGGGATGTGAATCTCTATGATGAGTTCTCGACAAAGCCATGGAAGACAAAGGCATGAGATTTTAAATGTTTTCACCAAACACCTTTCAGGTGTCAAGGAAGGACATGCTGCACATTAACATTATTTAGTTACTAGAACAGTCTGAAATGTCGGAATCGCACTTAGTAGAAAAGAAACTTTGGCCATATCATTTGGTTTAAAAATAGTTCATCTTTATAAGTGCATTCATTGTTTTCAGAATCCAATCATGAAGGATTTGTTATTGAATATTTTATAGTCTTTCAGGTCTGCATCAAATTTTTCAAGTCCATTGTGGTTGAGACAAGGCTTTGAAATATCAAAACCTGAGATTTAATCCACAGTCTTACATGTGTACAATGAAGCAATGAACACTAATTTGTCTCTCCGTTTACTCATCTTAAGGTAGGAAAAACGCAGTATCTTTTAGAACCAGTGTAAGTGTAGAATGCACCAGTTCTAAGAGGTAATGAGTTTTTCCTGCTTTGTGTTTGTCATGTAATTGATTTTCAATAACTCTGCATTTTTCAAGTTACACAAACCCCAAATCTTGGATTTCCTCTTCTCTCTTTCACACCCCACAGCTAATTCTTCTGACAAAATCTACCCACTATATATTCAAAATATATCTAGAATCTTCTCTCCTTCTATTTCCACTGTCTTCACCACGTCACCATCATCTCTTGCTCAGTTTAGTACAATAGATTATTGTTCCGAATAATTTCTGCCTGTTCTTTCAGACCCACTCTCCAGCATCTTTCATACCTCTTTGGGCACTAAGACACTGACCTACGTGGATTCCAAGAGATTTTTGCCCGCTAGCCCAGGAAGATTCTAGAAGGATATCCTAGGTTGTAAAGAAAATGAACTCATAGTATTTATTTGCTTAGCCCATTCCCGGAGTAGGGAGATCACTATACATTGGTTATATCTCTCTACACAAACCACATCTTATTTAAGGCAAATTCATTTTGTTTAAAGCAATCACTAGGGTACAGCAAAATCAAAGAAAATTTCTCTCACCAAACACCATCGATGCCCACTTAACCCCAATTTGTGAAGGTAATTATTTTCTCACACTTAAATGAAATCTTCTGCTAGGACTACTATTTTATTGGCTGCTCTCAGATTATAAAAAACTGTCTCATCGCTTGGAATCAAAACAAAATGAAAAAAAAATGACTTCACTGCAGTAATTAAAAGTTTCGATCCTCTGGTAGGTAGAATGTCTAAAAGCCTCTTAGACACTTGCTATACCAATCCCTGGAACATTTGAATATGATGAGAAATCACTCCTGTGATTGTGTAATGCGATATGCACAGTTGATTTTTAGATCAAGAGACAATTTGGCCTGGCCAAACATAATCACATGAGCTCTTACAAGCAAAGAGTTTTTCTCAGGCTGAAGCAGAAGATGATTCCAGAGAGACTGGAAGTGTGAGAAAGACTCAGCAAGCCTTTAAAGACACAGTAGGTCACATGAAGAGGAAATGAGTGGGGTTTTTTAAAATTTTTTAACGTTTATTTATTTTTGAGAGACAGAGAGACAGAGCATGAGTGGGGGATGAGCAGAGAGAGAGAGAGACACAGAATCCGAAGCAGGCTCCAGGTTCTGAGCTGTCAGCACGGAGCCCAACACGGAGCCCGACGCGGGCCTCGAACTCACGAACGGTGAGATCATGACCTGAGCCAAAGTTGAACGCTTAACCAACTGAGCCACCCAGGCGCCCCCGTTTATTCATTTTTGAGAGACAGAGAGACAGAGCACAAGTGGGGGAGTGGCAGAGAGAGGGGGAGACACAGAATCAGAAGCAGGGTCCAGGCTCTGAGCTGTCAGCACGGAGCCCGATGTTGGGCTCGAACCCATGAACCATGAGATCATGACCTGAGCCAAAGTCCGGACACTGAATTGACTGAGCCACCAAGACGCCCCAGGAATTGAATGTTCTTAAGGAAGGGAGAGATGTCCTTGCTGAGACCTGACAAGGAAATAAATAGCTCAATCCTACAACCTAAAGGAAGTAAACTCTGCCAATAAGAGGCATACTCTTGGAAGAGGACTCCGTGCTCCAGATATGAAAATGCAGCCCTGGTCAACACTTTGATTTTGGCCGTATCAGACCCTCATGAGAGAACGCAGCAAAGTCATCTTGGACTTCTGACCTACAGAGCTGTGAGCTAGCAAATGTGTGTTGTTTTAAACTACTATACGTGTGGTAATTTGTTAGGCAGTAATAGAAAACCAATACAAATCCAACATCATTAAAGTTCCGAACTTCAAGTTCAAGTTGCTCTCTTCTCTGAAGGAGCATCCCCTGGAAACCAATAGGGAAAAGGAAAGAAGAGGTGTGTTGTCAGCATCTTCTCTGCTTTGCTGCCTTGTGCTATTTCTCCTTAGCTCTTGCTAATCATGGTGTCTGACCCCTCTAGGGCAGGAGCAGTGATAGAGCAAGAGGTAAGAAAGGCCTTCCTTGACTAGCACCACCATGATCCGGTAGTAGAGCTCTCCGACCTTGGTGTTATTTAAAACTCAGTGTTTATTGAGCTTCATAAATAATCAGGGATGATATCTCTTTTGGGAGGCATACTTGGGGTTTCTTGGGAGATTTCTAATGACTTTCTCCATTGCCCAGATCCCTGGAATAGGTAGTCTATGCTCCAAGCAACCATGTATATCCTACCCTCCCCCAGGCATATCTCAAAAGGTATAAACCCCAGTGAACCTTACTTCTAGGTTACTTTCCTTTGGAAGGTTGCCGCCTGGGGCAAGGTCTTTTCTAAATGGCTTCAGCTTGGTTAGCTTCTGGAGTATTCATGTGGCCCAAAGAAGGTCACACATCCCTGCAAAGTGAAATGGTGGAAGTGCTTTTGCTCTCTCTGCTGTCCTCTCTCCTCCTCTTAGTCACAGAGAGATAAGGCCAGACTTTTGCCTGGAGGCATTTTCAAGTGTGAGTCCAGTCGGGACTTGGTAAATATCAAGCTCTCAAGTGTTCTCCCTGAAGGAGAGGTGAGGGAGAAGAGGAGTGTCTCTTTCCCATGAGAGATGGTGATGGGTTTCCTAGCATGCACACAGCTATCTTCCAAGGAATTCTGGCATCCCTTTTGACTCTCACGTGAAAATTTCGTTAAAGACTCAAAGGCTTTTGACCACCTCCTTTGAGTGTGCTGCAGTGGTCCCCATTTTTGAATGGGGGAGCACTTGCCTTGTAATGGTTTGTCCTATATGTGTTGGTGCTGAGAGAAAAAGAATCTTGTTTAATACAGTATTAACATTAATTTTGTTTGTTTCTGTATTTTCTACAGTTAGACTCCAATTGTCTTAGAGGCAGAAACTATGTTTTGAAAAATAAAAATAGCCACTATTCATTAATCATCTCTATGTCAGGCGCTCTGCTGAGGAGGAGTCTCCCTGACAACCTGCTGCAGTAGATATCATTATTCCCATTATTCCTACTGGACAGATTAATAAACAAAACAGAACAAACAAACAAATGAGAAGTAGCAACGTTAAGTAAATGCACAAGGTCACCCCGATTTTAAAAATACTAGATCTGAGTTATTTATATCTAATTAACTCTACAGCCCATTTGCTTTCTGTTAGGATAATGGTTTTATAAAGAAAATTTAGGATTAAAGGATCCATCTTCCAAATGTTTCAAGTATGTGTAGTTGCAGCATTTCATCCCATTGTGGTGTCTTGCTATTTTATTCTCATGAGACTCCATATTCATTAACCACAACCCTGATGCAAAATCATGTGTTATGCCCAGAATTCGGGGGGAACCCCAAGAACCACCAGGGAGCCGAGCCCGATGCAAGAACAAAGAGCCTTTATTCGAGCTAGCTCCAGCTCAATCTCCTACCTGCACTGATGCAGCGGTGGGTGGGGAGAGAGAGAGAGAGAGTTCCAAAGGCCCAAGAGTTTTAAAGGAGTAGTGGGAGGGGTGATGGTCATGGCCCTAGCCAGTTGGCTGAGGAAGGGTCAGGGTCCTGTTCCTTTCCAAGGCGGGAAACAGGTGTCTCTATTTGGGGGTTACGGGTGCTCTAAGGATTGGTCCCGGCTGGTCTGGTGAGGGGTGGAACCTGATTGATTGGTCCATCTTCTACTTTCTAGTCTTTTGGAGTCCCGACTTGCCCTAACACATGGAGAGTGTGAATTCCAAAGGACCTGAAACGATGTGTTTGCCTTTTCTGCCGCAGCACAGCAGTGGTGTAGTAATTTACACACCCCCACAGCCCCTTCTCCCGCTTTCTCCACTGTCCCTTTAGTTGCCTGTTCTAGTTTTGTTTTTGTTTTTGTTTTTTTTCAGATGTTAAAGATGCCTAAAAATTTTTCATAGAAATTTCTCTAGGGGCCCCTGGGTGGCTCAGTCAGTTCACCATCCAACTCGGTTCAGGCTCAGGTCATGATCTCATGGTTTGTGGGATCGAACCCTGCATCGGGCTCTGCATTGTCAGCAAATGCTTCGGATTCTCTCTCCCCCTTTCTCTGTGCTTCCCTCACTCGAACACACACACACACACACACACTCGTTCTCTCTCTCCTTCAAAATAAATTTTAAAAAATTTAAAAAAAAAGAAATGTCTCTAATAGTTCACATACTGAAAGAAAATGATTCCCTTTAGATCTACTTCCTAACAAGCCCCAAAAAGGTGGCTTTTTGTGTTCTTTTTTTTCTTCCAGGAACACTACCCCTTTCCCCAAAAACTCTCTCTCTTTATCTCATTTTCTTCTTAGAGAACTCAAGAGATATTCCTGAATGCCTTATTTCAAAACAAGCAATCCAAGTGCACAGATGATACTGGTAAACAAACAAAGAAAAGAAAGGGAGAAAAATATTACTATTCTTACTATGACCACGGTCACCAGATAGTTTAGTCAATGACCACGGAATCTTCTTGAGAAGTGAGAGCTATTTGAAAAAAATGATCCTATGCTTTTAAAATGCATTCAGCTTCTGTTTTCTTTTTCTCAAAGCCTCAGTTTTAAATCAACTCTGTAAAAGTTAAAGATCTTAGCTAAGAGTTCAGACAGTCATAGTTTATATCCCAGCTAGTCCATTTATGAGTTGCTTGATTTAGGCCAAATTACTTAACTTCTCAGTCTTTTCCAATTATAATAATCGAGGATTTAAATTTAAAAATCCCTTAATCCCTTATCTTTTACAAAGAGACTTAAAAGGATAATGTAAGAAAATGGAAAAAATATATACAAAGGACTCAACACTGAAGTTAAAACTAAGCATTTAAAAAATTGTAACTTAATCATCATCACCATCACCATCATCATCACCATCATCATTATCATCATTATCATTATTCTTATTTAAAGAAGTAGGGTGGAGAATAAAATCACATATAGGTTTGGAATCAGAGAAGAAACAGGTTGGAATCCTGACTTTGACAAACTGTAACTTTTGACATGTCCCTAATATTTACAATCTTTGGTGTCTACATCATAAAATGGTTTTGATGATGATACTTATCTTACAAGACTGTCGTGAGGATTAAAGATAATCTATTTTAAGTGCCCAGCATGGCCACTTTGTAAAGGAAAACCTATTACTTCTTTTAGTTCGGTGAAAATCTGTTCAATACCTGGGTACACAAATGCAGGGAAATACCACTCAGAAGCTCAAGAAGGGCTTATTGATGGGTGGTTGCAAGCAATCTATGGTTCTTAGACCCTGACAAAGGATATTATTGATTGCTGTCTCCATGTTTTGAGTATGTTGCTTCAACACCACCTGTAAGGAAATAGCCAAACAAAATTTTATAGTATATTTTGTTGTTAATATACCTATCCTATGTGACCAGAATGTTGTTATGTGCAAACCTGACAGGAGAGGTATTCAACAATGTTCAATTTTTTTTTCTTTTTTTTAATGACAAATGGCTAGCCACTGTTATGATTCTTTAAAAAATCCAGGCTATGTACCCCGGCAATTAAGTGAAAAATATTTATAAATTAAATCTATTAATTAGCTGTTTTTCCTCAACTTTTAAACATGTTTTATTCACTCTTTTTGTCTGCTTTTAACTTTTAAACAAAGTTATAAGATGCCCAGAGAAAGACTGTGGTCCAGTTTTTTACAGAAGGAAGTAGCTATGTCTCTGGGTTAATCTAAAATTTGCAATCTCGGGGGTCCTATAAAATATGAAAAGTACTGTCGTGATAATTCATGTCATAAAAACAATGATAATTCTTGTAAATTCCCACTTCCCACCTATACTTCTATCACCATTTTTAACTTCCTATAGACAGGAAGACCTTGGTCTTTGAGCATAATTCATTCCAGAAACAAGCTTGTAAATTCAAAGCACTTGTCAATCAAAGTGGATTTCCCCATAAGAAATAATGGAAACTCAGACGATTGGTTCCACAACCCAAAAATATTCATATAAAAATGATTACAATACTGAAATACAATACAAAACAGTAAAGAAAATACAAAATGTAAAGAAAAATAAACAAGTTAACCTGCACTTCCCTTTGAAAACCTTCGTGGCTGATATGACAGAGACAAGAGAGAGAGGAGGGTTATTGTGTAGGACGATTTTCACTACCACTAATGGAATTACTGCTATCCATTGGCTCAATGGACTCTTTTTTTTGTGCAGCTTTAACAAGGAACCTATCCAGTGACATTTGCTTTTGCAAATTCCTTTTGAGAATTCGTGGAAATGTGACATTGCATTGTCGTTAAACAGATTCATCACTCACGCTGCCACAGCCTATTTGGGTGCTGCTTTTCTACAAAATTTTGCACTGTTGCCCACATTTTCCACATCTCCCTAATCTCATTAGAAGTGAGGGATTTCCTCCTCCACCTTTCTCTCCACCTCTGCAGATGAGACGCAGACGGAGACTTCTTATATAATCTTGCAATTTCAGCCACTTGCATGCCTGTTCATACTTCTGCATGATTTCCTTCTTAACTTCCACCGTAATCATCTTCTTCTTACCGCCTTTCTTTTCAATCTTTTTCTACAGGGGATCCATTGTATGTGCTAGCACCGATGTTGACTACAGTACAATATTAACAAACTCTTGTCATACTCCATATTTAATGTAACTGGCAATAAGGCAGCAGAGGAAAGAGTCTATATCTGCAGGTAGCCTGACCTAGAACGAAGCAAAGCATTCCTAAGCTTACTCTTGTATGGAAAAGCAAAGGACTGTCCATAGACGCTTTGAAGTAACAAAAAATACACTAGTGTCAGTTGTTTGCACCTTCCAACATTGTGAAAAATCACTGATTTCTGTCAAACACTGCAGCCTGAGACTAAGCATCCAAGCATGGGAGAAGACCACCCACAATTCCGCAGCAAGAGAGAGAGAAGAATCATTGGCTCATTTGTGATTATGTGATTTCGGTGCCACATACTACTCGTATTGCAAGATATTGGTCATTTACCATGTTAAAATTCATTAGAAATGTTTGTTCATCTTGCAGAACATTCACAGAGCAAATTACTCGCAATCCAAGGTTGTACTGTATTTAGTTCTGATGTTCATACTTTAACCAGGAAGTCAGATGAAGTTGAAAGATGTCATTATGAAAAAGAGATAAAAAGAAAATAAAAAATGTTTACCTATTCTCCATATCAATCTACATATAATATTTTATAATTAAATAATGGATGTATTTAAAATGAAAAATAATTCTATGAACACATTTCATTTGTATCGCATACATTGAAATTTCAAGATTTGCTTTATAAAAAATCTTATGTGAAATATTTTGTCAGAAAAGTTATTAAAATTATAGGTAAAAAATAAATCCCCGAAGTTTTGAAAACAATAATATATGCAACAAGTTGTAATAAAAATAAAGGGGAAAGGAGAAAAGTGAAGATTGATTAGAAAATTACTTAAAATTTCAAGACAATCAGACAGGCAAATCTTAAATTATTTTATGGTTGAAGTTACAGGCATTTCCTAATTATTAAACATGTTATACAAGAAAGAAACATGAAATACTTCATTTTAAGCAAAAACCATGTTTTCCTTAATGAAGATAATATCCCATTAATTGACTTTTTTTTAACATTTTTATTTATTTTTGAGAGACACAGAGACAGAGTGTGAGCAGGGGAAGGGCAGAGAGAGAGGGAGACACAGAATCCGAAGCAGGCTCCAGGCTCTGAGCCATCAACGCAGAGCCCGACACGGGGCTCAAACTCATAGACTGTGAGATCATGACCTGAGTTGAAGTCAGCTGCTTAACTGACTGAGCCACCCAGGCGCCCCCCATTAATTGACTTTTAGTCATAATATAGCCTTTCCAAATGAGTATTATTACTATGTTCTTTTCCTCACATAAGTTGTTGTTGGGGAGAAAGAATTCCTGTCTCCTTCAAGGGTCCTTCTAGCTGGACTAAGATTCAAACTGTCATGAGACAGATAAACAAAAGAAAATCAAATTTAACAGGGTACATACAGTGATCCATACAGGGAAATTCCAAAGACATGCAAGAGTAGGTATACATGTCCTGCTGAACTAAGGAAAAGGGGGCAAGGGCCTGGGACTTCAGGGGGAAGAAATGCACTGCATGGGAAGATAAGAAGAGCAGACGTTTGCCCCGCCAAACAGATGAGTCACTCATAAAATTTATCTCTGTTATTAACCCTCATTCTGGGAAAGACCCCAATTTAGAGTTTTCTACATAGTTAAGTGAGGGGCAAAAATTTCTCTTGAGCCCATAGGATCTCAACTGCGTTCAGCTCAAAATAGTCTTCAAGCCCAAGTGACCCATCTTAGGGTGACCTGCCCTCGGCTCCTATATTATCATAGAAGAGGATGAAGGATAAAGGTTATTTTTTTTTTCTATGTTCCCAAGTGAGGACTTGGTGATATGGTATCTATGGGAGGAAAATTTTTCCCTCCGACCCTTCTAGGTTCTGGGGCTGGTCTAAGAATTCTATTGACATAAGTCACATTAACAGGAGAAAACAAAACCAAATTTAATTATGTGCATACACACGGGAGCCACACAAAGATATGAGACTCAACAGGCAGCCAAGCAGTTGAGACTTACATACCATTCAGAGTGAAGAAAAGGGATAGGAGGTAGGGTTTCTGGGAAGGGAGGGTTGGGGAGGGAATTCACTGGAAGGTGAGTGGAAAAAAGGTAATGTAAACAAAGTAAAAATGATCTCTGGAATTAACTCTTTTCCTGGCACAGGTACATAAATTTCTAACATAAATTTCTTTTATAAGTGTAGATTTCCCCCACCAATAGGAAAATTTTTACTTTTTTTAGGTATTTAAGTAGTAGGTAAGGAGCTTTTTCTGAGTGCTAGATCTTGATTGCCTTTAGTTCAAAATAATTGTCATGCCAAACAGCATATTTTGGGGTGGCATGTCCTACGCTCCCTCAAGTGCTATTTCATCATGATTATAAAATCTGAGTTTCCAGTTACGATTTGAAGTTATACCCAATTTTTCAGATTCTTACAGAATATTTTCAATAAAGATTCATTTTCTACCTCTCGAAATTCAATAAGAAACAGTGGATTTGCCAAGGATCTTCTTTACATTTGGAAAGAAATCAACATTTAAAAAGGCTTAGCAGCTGGCACTAATGAAATAAAATTGAATTAATTCAATGTAATTGAATACGTTCAGTGAAAATAGGGCCACACAATAGCACCAGTTGGTCCTCTTACTGAATTAATATAATTTTGAAAATATGTTCCACCGTTGGCTATGTTTTGTTATCCTCACAATATCAAATTCAACTGAAAACCTGGCATCCTCACTCTTTCAGAGAAATACAAGACGACAGAATATAGCTCCGAGATTCAGGACTACTCCAAGCTATGTGCTTGTTTATGCTCGAATCTCATGTCATTTTATTGAAGTGCTCTTCAATATGTGTGGCATGTAGTACCTTCAGGCAGCAGGTGTTAACTAATGGTTGATAATATTGTCACTATTCCAGAGAGTAACTAGGTATTTGTCTGGTTGATTATAGTTAAGCTATCTTCTTAAGACCAGGAATGCATAATTACAGGCTTATTTTGGAAAGTGCCATATTTCCTAAGACCATCAGATACACCCTGAAATATCAAGAGATTTAAAATTTTAAGCCATGAGACTTGTGCTGGCTTTTTGGTTTTTGTTTTTTTATTCAGCCCTCACATTAAAAGCACTGTATCTAAAGTAAATAGATATCATGTCTATGGTTCTCAAAGAGATGAAATGAATTTCCTTCTCCTAAAAAAAGCATCACAATCAGAATCCGGGGAAGAGTATTGTCACCACAAATTGGGAAAAAATAAAAAGCTTACCACAATAGAAATTTTACTTGAGAGACATATTTCTCTATTTTTCCCATTTTGGTTGAATCCTCGAATAATTTTCAGGTCTTGAGAAATTCTTATATTCTACTTACATAACAGGTATTCCCCAGATAGTGATTTTCAATAGCAAAGTAACTGATTTGCCCCACAGTTCTACAATTTGGCGGGTTCAGAAGGGCTCTGGTTCTCTGCTTTCATGTAGATTCACTCAACTGGGGGCTGGAGGATCTACTGACAAGTTGACCCACTCACATGGCTAACAACTGGGTTCTGTTTGAGGCCCAAGGCCTCAGTTCCATTCCGTGTGGGCCTCGCCCTGAGTTGCTTGGCTTTCCTAGTGGCAGAGGATTTACGTTCCAAGAGCAAGTACCCCCAAAGAACATGGCAGAAGCAGTATCACATTTCGTGACCTTGCCTCAGAAGTCAAAATGTCTCACTTATACCAGAATAAACAGCCTATCCAAATCCAAAGCTAAGCCATATGGAACCAAGATTTCAAACCAAGAAATATCAAATTCATGCTGTAATAGGAATATGTGAAGTGGGAGATGTTTTGGTAGCCATTTTTGGAAAATATGATGTCATAGTTTGTCCTCTGATCACAAAAATTTAGATTCTTCCCACAAGCAAAATGTATCCTCTCCTTTCCTAAGATACATCCCCTTACGGTATCAGCTCAAAGTCCAGAATTTGTCACTTCAATCAGGTTGAGGTGTGGATGACATTTTGGGTAGGGTTACTCAGATACAACTTTTAAAGTACTGTTTCTCTTGACCTAAAGAACTGGGAACCTAAAGGGGTGTTATTTACCCACCACACACATATAGTGGTAAGCTAGGCAGTAGGGGTAGGTACAATCACTACTACCAACACTCTCATTTTAAAAGGGGGAATTTAAAAGACACAGCAGCTGTTGGTCTATAAAAATTAAGAAATACAGGGGCACCTGTGTGGCTCAGTCAGTTAAGTGTCTGACTTCGGCTCGGGTCACAATCTCACAGTTTGTGGATTTGAGCCCTGCATCAGGCTTTGTGCTGACAGCTCAGAGCCTGGAGCCTGCTTCGGATTCTGTGTCTGCCTCTCTCACTGACCTTCCCCTGCTCTCTCTCTTTCTCTCTCTCTCAAATAAATTTAAAAAAATTAAAAATTTTAAATATTTCTGAAATACAGAAAGGCATATACTGCTAATTCTTTGATTAGGGCTCAGATTTATTGCCTGTGAATTATTCTCTGTAGCTCTTGTCTCCACCCTCCAGACTATTGATTTCGGTCTCTGAGTCACTCTTCGTTTTCCACAGGAAACAATTCGTGTTCGCAGTAATTTTCTCTGCCTGCTTCCTGCTCACAGTCATTTCCGAATGTAAGGCATCATTCTATTTTGTACTCTTTTTGATATTTCCAGTCCAAATTGGTACACTTTTTTCAAAAACATTTAGGCTTTTTTCCCATCAATTTATAACCTACTCTATTAGACAAATACATACCCATAGTTTAAGAAAAACCCTTCTCTACCTTCTCCTCCACGTGAAATATCTATGGCACAGTGGCATTAAGATTCCTAGAAGATCACTAAAATAGAGGTTGTAAGACCTACCCTGAGCTTTCTGAGGGCTCTTTGAAAGGGTCTATGAAGCAATACTCTTAAATATATTTTTCCTGAGGTCTTTAAGGATCTCACAGGTCTACTCTGAAGGGGGTTTTCACCCAGAAGTCATTTCTTAATCTCAGAATAATTTGCTATCTGGACCATCTGGAAATTTAAAAAAACACACACACAAAAAAAAACAGTTTTCTGCTTTAATTTCAAACCCATTGAGTCCTGGCTCATTTATATTTTCTTGAAATTTCACTTAAGATTTAATACGTTTTTGTTAAGCTTGCCTCGTTCCTCTTGCCATTTTCCTATTGACAGCTAGAAGAAGCAAGCTAGCACTCTATTCTGTCTCAAAACCTTCTTACCTACATCGTTAAATTCACTAAGGTCATTTACTACGGTTCATTCTACCACACAGTACAGTGTTGCCAAACTTGCCACCACGACACAACGAGGGTCCCTTTTCTCTCAGACTCCACTAACATTTTCCTTACATTCCTCATGCAAACACCGTCTCAACGTCTCCTTGGATTTTGGTTGGTAATTTTCTAGAAATTCTTGTGGACATTACCTATCACAGTTACAAAGCCAATGCCACTTCCTAAGGTTTTTGTCTTGGCAGTATTCCCCCCGGTGCCCAAAGCTCTTCTAGTCATTTATTTCTGGGAAGCAAACTTCCCAGAAGATTTGCACCCAAATCTTAATGGCTTAAAACAACAATAATCCTTTGTTTTGTTTATGGATTGGCAATTTGGGCAGAGCTTGGTGGAAACAGTAAGAAGAGGCCAGCACACAGCTGCGAACTTAGTTAGGGCTTTGGGATTGGAACTTTCATACAGATTTTCTCACAGACTTGGGTTTCATCATGGCATGGTGGCTGAATTTAAAGAAAAAGCATTCTAAGATTATCAGGCAAATAAATTACATTTTATGATTTAGTCTGGAAAATCACACTGTATCTCTTTTACTGTTGTCACAGATAATAAAGACAAAACAGGAAGCCTTTGTTTGACCAAGGCATTGATTTAACAGAAGCTAAACTTTTCTTGAATTTTGCCATCACTTGACCAATCTTACAGATGCTACGGCACAACATTTACTGAGTAAATCAGATGCCTTATCAGCCTGGATAAAGAAGCTCTCTCTTTAAAAAAAAAAAAATTAATGTTTATTTATTTTGGAGAGACAGAAAGTGAGCAGGGGAGGGGTGGAGAGAGAGAGAGGGAGACACAGAATCCGAAGCAGGCTCCAGGCCCTGAGCTGTCAGCAAAGAGCCAGACATGGGGCTCGAACCCACAAGTAGTGAGATCATGACAAGAACCAAAGTCATACACTCAACTGATGGAGTCACCCAAGTGCCCCTAAAGAAGCTGTTTGACATATACTCAGTGTGACAACTTCTGGAGATCTTTGAGAGTAGAATTATATCAGTTCTTGGTAAGTACCATTCAGGGTGAAGACAGACTTTAATTGCATTCCCTGTTGTACTGTTGGGTAAAATGACTCAAAACATTCTAATTTTCACCAACAATTTAATCAGAATTGCCAACATTCCCAGGTGTAGAACCCTCCCTTTTATCTCATTCTTTTCTTTCCAAAAATGGTCACCCTGGATCATCAGATGTGTTTCTTAAACAACGAAACTAATGAATAGCTAAGTGATAAAATTGCAGAACACATCAAAAAGTCACAGCACCATTCCTTTCTAATCTAGACAATCCATACCTTGCAATGTTTACAATAACAAAATATGAAGGAGAAGCTGCGTCACAGTGAGGAAACACATCTTTAGAATGGGATTTTCCCCTCTGATTTTCTGTTTTCCCGGCACAGCTGGTTGACTCTTCTAAGTCATCTGGACATCCAAGGAGGTATCTCACGTCACCAGCCTACTGTCCTCCCTTCCACAAACTGTACTCTCAGCACTCATCGGTGGCTTCTCCTATCTCACAGCAAACAATGACAACCAAGTAACCTCTCTCCGACTGTTCCCTGCCATCAGGACTGAAGGATTCCTAAAGAAATTGCTAACAGGGCTACTCCATCAAGATCCACCACTGTGGGAAAGTGCTAGCATTGTACTGAATGTGAAGTTCAAAATGACACATTTTTGTTTTGCTTTTTTAAGTCATGTTATCTCACTGAACTCCTAGCAATAAGTCATGGACCTCCAGGATGTGGCAGAATCCCACTTAAATCTGTATCCTATCATTTTAAATCCTATCATGAAACAATTTTAAATCCTATCATGAAGAGGCATTTAAACGCTTTCTGGGTGTCTTACTCATATTTGCATGTATATCTGCTCAAAGTATGTATATTTGCTAAATGCTTATTTAGTGAGTGGGAATTCAATGGAAAATAGAGAAATTTATAAACCCAATCTTTGCTTTTAAGGAGACTAAAATCTAACCGGAGAAAAGATAAATATTGCTTGAAAACTTAAAGTACTAAATGTAGGAATGATAGAAGGCCCTAAGAAAAAAATACCTGGGAAGAATAACACGGAAATTAAAAGAAATGAGCAGATGAACACTCTCAGAGTTTAAATACAAATATTCTGATGCTCAAATTTGACAATGTTGAAATTTATCAGAGCCTTGTGCTCCTAGAAAACAGCGAAAGTTAAGAAATCTGCCCGCTTTTTATGCTCTGAACAGCTTCCTGCAGGCGGCACCCTGCCGCATGTGACTTACCTAAGATGGACTTGCACGTTTCCTTTTAAATAACTGACAAGAAATGGCCATTCACAGACTGCCCAAATTCCCTTTCTTGTTGTTGTTGTTGGTGGTGGTGGTGGTGGTCTCATAAATGATTAGCTGAGTTATTTTTTCCAACTGATCAATCCAAACAGTCTACTCCTTTGCCTCATCAGATCTTAATCCGGCTTCTCCCCTGGCCACCTGGCCACCTGGCCACAGGCCTCTGACCTTGAATGATGTTTGCATTTAAGCAAGCACTGCAAGGCAGGACAACCCATCTAAGCGGCGCCTCCGGAGAATCCACCGACCTGAAGTGAAAGACTTCCCCGATAAACCTCCTCTTGACTCTGTTTGAGTAGGCAGTTAGACAGACAAGAGCGGGAGGGGAGACACGAGGATGGCGAGTGGACGTTTGCCAGGAACCCCTGGGTCTCCACCCAGAAACTATTCCCTCTCCCTTAGATCAACCTTTCTTGTGGTTTAGTGAAGACAGATAAACAGAAGACGCTGGCTGCAGAGACTGCCCCAACCTTGACACGTGTGCACTTCAGAAAGACCTGTCCGCTAGTAACCCTGTGTTTATTACATTATCATTGTTATATTATTTGCATTACGGTTTGCACACTCCCCCCCACCAACTCCCACCCCAGGTTACACTTAGGCGCTCATAGAAGAACACAGTAAGAAACTAAATGCACTGCTGCCAGGGTCCTTGTTCCGATGAATCTAGGGGTCCACGAAGGACGGACGGTCAGGCGAAATGAAGTGAGAGAGCCACGAGAGGTGGAGTCTGATGACCAAGCAGGCAGCCCTGGCAATTCTGCCATCTCTGCTCTGCTGGTCTCAGTGTTTTTATTTTTAAAGGTAGCGAGTGACATTACATCAGTGACAAGGCATTCTTTACAACATACACTGTTGCCTCAAGACCTACTATGTTAGTCATCTATGGGTTTATGATAGCTTTTGTAAGAGTATTTTGTTATTGCCTTTTTATTATAAGGGAGTGTGGGGATGAGAATTACAAAAGGATTTGTGAAATGTTAACCTCAGGGACGTCCTCAATATTTGCTGCTGATCAGTGAAGATATGTGTAGCTACTTTAGTTTGTACCTTATCTATAAACAGTGCTTCTAACTTTTGGGCTAGGCTAACCTCCGGGGAAGGTCCTAAGTCTCTTTACAGTCTCTCCTATCAGTCTGTTAATACTGAGAGAAGCTTTACGGAGATGTGCCTTGAGGTTTTATGGTGGGGCTGAGGGGATGATTAACACAATGTGATACCTGCAGGGAAAATCTAGTTTGGTTCAAGGAGTCTTGGGGTCTAACGTCTGCTAATTTCTAGCCAACTCGTAACTGCTATTCTATATGATCAATTTGTGTAACCTATCCCCAAGAGGCAACTTTGAGGTTACTTCTGGCCAGGTTACTCTCATTCAGATATTATCCATCAAGACATCGCACTCCGGGTCCCCTTTTCCATACGCCATAAAGCCAAAGAGCATTATATCCCTAGGGCCAATGAAAGCAGTTCAAGATATCCAGGCCTGAAAGATTATTTAGAAGGAGGTAAGATTAGGTGCCAGTTTGGCTGGCGGGAGCTTTGCTTCAACCTTTCCCATACAGGGAGGGGTCTCAACCTGTGAACCCAAAACGGCTCCCAGCACGCTGCCATCCACCCTTGGGTCAGTCTGCCCCTCTGTCTTTGGAGTGTACTGTCATTTTTTGCTTAATAGGAAACCTTTGCTACTTTCATTCTGTATTGAGTCTCTCAACTGAATTATTTCCCTGGAGAAGACAAGGACCTTGAGTTTTGCAACCCCCTGACAACTCCAATTCCCACCTGCTCTTCCCACTCCCTCACCACCAGTTATTTCTAGCGTGGCTTAATCCTACTCATCAAAGAAAAGGCCTTTCTGCCTGACCTTTGAGACACTTAGAGATCTCAGGGTGCAGCCTCTTCCTCTTGTAATAATCCCCTTGACCCCTGCCAGGGTTTTTTTCAAATAAAGTCTCTTCGTATCTAAGTCCAGCTTTTCTTTTATTAGTTGACAAATTCTAGTAATATGTCATGCAAAAGATTGCATTCTATTAATATTTATGTGCAAAATATTCATTTCAATATTATATGTAATAACGAAACACTGTGTTAAAATAACAAATTTTTAACACAATTTAAAAAATTGTGATAGATCCACGCAACTGGAAGAATAAATGAGGAAGACCGACTTGTATTAATAGGGAACACACCTTAAATATATTGTTAAATAAAAAACAATATGCATAAGACTTGTTTTGTGGCCGAATAGGGGATCTATTCTGGAGAATGTTCCAAGTGCACTTGAAAAGAATGTGTATTCTGCTGTTTTAGAATGGAATGTTCAGACTATATTTGTTAAGTCCATCTGGTCCAATGTATCATTCAAAGCCACTGTTTCCTTGTTGGTTTTCTGTTTGGATGATCTGCCCATTGATGTAACTACTACCATTCCCTTCCATTATTGTATTGCTATCACTTATTTCTTTCATGTTTGTTATTGATGGTTTTATGTATTTGTGTGCTTCGTTTGGGTGCATAAATATTTACAAATGCTATGTCTTCTTATTTGTTTGTCCCCTTTATTATTACAAAGTGTCCTTTGTATCTTGCTGCAGTCTTTGTCTTAAAGTCTATTTTGTCTGATACAAGTATTGCTACCCTGATGTTCTTTGACATCCATTTGCATGATAAATGCTTCTCCATCCCTTATCAATCTGCATGTGTCTTTAGGTCTGAAATGAGTGTCTCATAGGCAGCATATATAAACGGGTCTTATTTTTTTGATTCATTTTGTCACCCTATGTCTTTTGCTTGGAGTGTTTGGTCCACTTACATTCAAAGTAATTATTGATAGATACTTATTGCCATTTTGTTACTTGTTTTGGGGGCTATTTGTAGTTTTCCTCTGATCCTTTCTTCTCTCACTCTGTTTCATGGTTTGCTGGCTTTTTTTAGTGGTAACTTGGATCCTACCTCTTTATCCTTTGGGTATCTATTACTGGTTTTGATTTGTGGTTACCATCAGGTTTGTATATAATAGTTGCATAGTACAGTCTCTATTAGGTTGATGCTTGCTTAAGTTTGAATCCATTCTTTACTCTCTTCCCTCCCACATTTTAGGTATATAGTGTCATAGTTTACAACCTTTTATAATATGAATCCCTTGACCGATTTCTACAGATATACTTATTTTTACTGCCTTTGTGTTTCTTACTTAGCATACACTCATTTGTGTAAATATTCATACACATATTCTTATATAATGGCATTTTATATTATAGAGGAGGGGGGAAATGTCTTTTCCCTCTATCTGTCTTTGGTTCTCCAGCTGGTGCCCTGCAAATTAGACTGGTAAAAGACTAACAAGAGAAAAATAAACAGAAGTTTATTAACATGTTCATGGCTCACATACACATGGGAGAACCCAGTGATGAGCAACCCAAAGGAATGGTTAAAACAGGGATTTATACACCAATTTAGGCTAAACAAAGAAAAAGGAGTTTGGGGCTTCTGAAGGGAGGAGGCAAATTATGGGAAGATGACCTGGAAAAGAGTAATAAACAAGGGCTTTTTCGTAAGCTTTACTGTGCTGTTTTAAGACTTTGCCTTCTCCATTGATAAGAGTTGTTAAGAGTCCTCCTCTGCCTGTGTGAGGATGGAAACATCTTTCCAAATGGTAATTTCCTTTAGAAAAAGAAAAATTTGCCCCGTATTTAGAGCTTTTCCTGCATCTGTTGTTTCTCAATGACCTTTAGCTCAAAATAATCCATTTGCCAAAGAGGCATAGTTTAGAGTGGCATATTCTAATGTATATTCTTGAATACATGATGATAGAATTTTGCTGCTGGTAATAGAAGCTGGGTTTAGGTACAAGGGAAATTTACTTGTAATTCAAAAATTTGTGCTGTTAGAGTACATTACTATATGCATGTACCATTCTATTTCTTTCTCAGTATAGCGCCAGTTACAAATTAGTGCACTAACTTGTTGTCATGAGCACTGGATATGGTATGCAAGTGTCGAGTCACTAGCTCACTTTAAACTAATATTGCTTAACTAGGTACACTTGAAACTAATCTTACACTGAGTGTTAAGTAGCTGGAATTTAAATAAAAACTTTAAAAAGTTAGTGTACTATAATGGAACAGTTTTTAAATAATAAAAGTAGTAGAACTAACCCCCAAACCCTTGTGATTTCCATTATTCCACAGTGTGACCTGGAAACTGCATACCTTAATCCTTCTCCCTGAGATCTTAGAGCCTCCCAGGATTAGGAATAGCTGAGAGAGGTGGGGAAAACTGCAATACCGGGGAGTGGTATCCAATCTCATACATCTCCTTGGTCCATCTCAGAGCTTTCTGTATACCTAGCAGGTATCTCAGAATAATTTGACCATGAAATGAAATAGTAACAGTAAGTGAAATATATGCAGAATTATTGAATGTTTCCATTCCATTTGAAATACTTTTAAAGAAATTACTCTTCTGTGCCCAAAAAACAAAGCCTTCTTGGAAATCAGTGGCTTTGATGATAGTAATAATATAAATATTTTTCCAATAGCCCCAATTACCTTAGCTTGCGTAGTTCTTTGGACTAAATATAGGTTGGGTTTTTTGGTTGTTGTTGTTAGGTTTTTTTTTTTTTTTTTTTTTTTTGGACTTTTTATGGGCTAGCTAAACTCCCTGGAGGGACATTGTCTCTTTCCAGAGATTTATGTGGCCTGAATGGTAGGGATGATAAGCACTTGCTGTTCAATAGTGTAGTTAATACTCAGCCCCAGGATAAGAGAGCAGCGAAGCATTCCCTACTCTGAGGTACAGTGCTTCTGCAGCAATCAGCCACACTGTTTCTTTTTCTGAGGAAATTTGCATCAAAATGCTCAGTCCACAGGGAGCTCCGCATTCACTCACTGCTCACTGCCCAAGGAAAACAGCTATTATGGTCATTTCCCTGTCTTTCAAGGCAGAACAAAAAAGCAAGGCAAAGCAAAGTAAAAGGAACACTATTATAACAAGAATTGCAAGAGAAACAGAGCGGTCTGCCTTAAGGCTCACTTTACTGGAAATATATTAATATCTATCAATTATTAGGAATAACTTCTTGCTCATATTTGCCATATTTATGGTAATGTTAAATATGTGTCAGGGAGACCAACCTTTTTATTCCTTAAGTCATAAAGTATCTTATCTTCTTTTCTTTGTGTGATTTGTTTTTGCTTATTCAATAAAGGGAATTTGAAGAGTTTCAGGATTTACTACAAAAAAAGAAATGAATGAATAAATAAATAAAGGGGAGGGAAGGAGGGACGAGTTAAAGATGACTTGGACTTTGCTTGCAAACACACATTTAGGTTAATGCTGAAAACTCTACTGTTCTATTTATGTTTAGAGATCACAGAGGTAACATTTTCTTTGCTGCAATGCAATTTCCTTTTTCAAATAAACACATCAACAAGAATTAAAATCAGAAGATGAAATAACATCTTTGATTCAACTAGAAACAGCTCCAACACAATGCCATAACCCATATGAAAGGGTTGTTAATAACAAGGAAAACAGGATCAGGTGAAACGAAATTGCCTATAGGGACGCTACGGATATTAAGTAGTAGCCCTGTGATGGGGAGGAAGAATTCTCTATCCTTCAAGGTCCTTCTAGCTGGACTAAGAACTAAATTGACACGAGAGAGATTAACAGGAGAAAATCAAATTTAATAGCGTACATATTGGGAATCCACACAGACACAAAAATTACAAAGACAGTTTGGCAAAATGAAGTTTACATGAGCTAAGGAGAGGGTTAGGGGTCTGAGGACACAGAGGGAAGAAGGAACATTAGCAGGAAAGTGAAAGAAGATGTTTGGAAAATAAAGGTTTCCCTTTTATACAGATAATTTTCTTAGATAAAGAGGAATCTGTTAACAGCTCTCTTCATGGTAAGGCAGGCAGTTGAGGGAGAGGTATAGAGCTTTTTCTGAATCTGCTGGGTTTGGATTGCATTTAACACACAATAATATCCATACCAGGGTGACCCATCTCCTTGGCCCCTACACTTGTTTCTAAGTAGGTTGCAAGTCCAGAATCCCCAAACAAGCATGCTGTCTCATGTTGGTGAATACAAGGGGAATGAAGTGGAACAAGAACATTCTCAGACATGTCAACTATAAAAGAATAAGACTCTCTTTTTCCAGGACAGAAGAGAAAATGTAGGCAAAAAGAATTCTGCAGTTGACTTAAAATAACCAAAGTCTTCCTGGTTCCGTGTGGAACTTCCCTGTTAGTTGGATGTCACTTCATATCAGCCTAGAGGGGAGAGATGAAAAGGCAGAGGATGAGAGAGAATGGAATTGAAGACCAGAAGCCAAGTTCTCTGCTGACTGGGCTCTGCCTCATATTCCTTTTCTCTTGTACTTTCTTTCAACCACTTGTTGGACCAGACTACTAACCTACACGGAATCCCAGCATATATCCCAAAGGAGGAAGGAAAGAGATATTAATATATGAACTATATGAAGAAACTATTAATATATGAATGATAATAAGAAACATTACAAAAATCTAAGCCACTAAGAAATTTAAAACTACAGCGCTATTCAATTCTGTTACAGAATTTAAAGAAAATTTACTTCCTCTAAAAGAAGATCTCAAAGAAAAGAGTAATGGTTTCAAATAAGGAACAGTAAAACAATGGATGTGGTGAAATAATTTGGTAGTGCCAAAGAGAAAGATATAAGAAAAAAATAAACTATTACAGAGTTACAGTTAGAGGAAAAAACAGGATACACATCCAAAACAAAATCAGGCAGTAATAGTGACCTTCAGATATTCTGAAAACCTTCTCACCGTAAGACATTTATAATATTATATATTTAAGTTAAAACATTATATATTTAAAAATAGTAGATATAATATTTCAAATGAACAAATGAGCTTGAAAAATAGAAAACTAAATAGTCATACCTGAAAAAAATATTAAGGAAGGACATGATTCCAAGTAGTAAACTGATGCCTAACCTGAAGGGATTTTGCAAGAACTCAACAACCTAGAGTTTGGGGTTTCAATAGCTACATAGAACATAGGTTCTTATCCTATAAGAAAAAGTAAAAACACTAGAACTAAGTCTCCAAATGAAGCCAAATGCAAAAGGTTACAACACACAGAATTTTTAATTCCAAAATTGTAACTTAGAAAAAAAAATGATACCAAAATGAAAGGAATGAAAGTCATACATTATTTAAAAGAAAAGATAATTTTCTCAATTCCTTAAATGACCTTGAAGGAGCCACAAGGTCATCTAAATGATGCTACTTGATGTGGACATATGGTAGAAATATACAGATAATTTGGAGGAATTTGAAAATAGACAATAGAGGGCCTTTTTTTTAATGTTTATTTTTGACAGAGAGAGAATGAACAGGGGAGTGGCAGGGAGAGAGGGAGAAGAGGATTCAAAGCTGAGAGCAGAGAGCAGAAATCGCAATGTAGGTCTTAAACTCCTAACCATGAGATCACGACCTGAGCCACAGTCAGACACCCAACCAACAGGCATCCCAACAACAGAGTGCTTCTTAGAGCATAATTTAGAAGAGGCTTCAAAATGGGCGGAAGATATGAATAGACACTTCTCCGAAGAGGACATCCAGATGGCCAAGAGACACATGAAACGATGCTCAATGTCACTCATCGTCACGGAAATACAAATCAAAACCACACTGAGATACCACCTCACACCGGTTAGAGTGGCTAAAATGAATAAATCAGGAGACTATAGATGCTGTCGAGGATGTGGAGAAGCAGGCACCCTCCTACACCCACCTCCCACATTGGTGGGAATACAAACTGGTGCAGCCGCTCTGGAGAACAGTGTAGAGGTTCCTCAAAAAAATGAAAATGAGCCACCCTGTGACCCAGCAATAGCACTGCTAGGAATCTACCCAAGAGACACAGGAGTACTGATGCACAGGGGCACATTAACCCCAATGTTTATAGCAACACTTTCGACAATAGCCAAATCATGGAAAGAGACTAGGTGTCCATCAACTGATGAATGGATAAAGAAGATGTGGTATATATACACAATGGAATACTACGCAGCAATGTGGAAGAATGAAATCTGGCCATGGGTGGCAACATGGATGGAACTGGAGGGTATTATGCTAAGTGAAATAAGTCAGTCAGAGAAAGACAGATACCATATGTTCCACGCATAGGTGGATTTTGAGAGACTTAGCAGAAAACCATGGGGGAGGGGAAGAAGGGAAAGAAAAAAAGACACAGAGAGGGAGGGAGACAAAACGTAAAAGACTCTTAAATGCTGAGAACAAACTGAGGGTGAGGAGGGTGTGGGAGGGGGAAGAGTGGGTGATGGGCACAGAGAAGGGCACTTGCTGGGATGAGCACTGGGTGTTGTATGGAAACCAATTTGACAATAAATTATTACAAAAATAAAATAAAATAAAATAAAGAAGAGGCTTCGAGCCCTCCATTCAGGAATTCAGCATGGTGAGAAACAATAACGCAGCATGTTTGGGAAGGACCTGTTTAGATAGCCAAGGATCCCCAAGACTAGTATGTAAGAATTCCGTCATATCCAGAGCATCCAGTGTATCACAACTGGAATGGGGTTGCAAATAGATGCGGTGAGAGGGCCAGAAGACCCATCGAAGTCTGGAACCATGACAAAGAGAGCTCAGTGTTCAAGGACTTTGCAGTCAGAGGTGCGCAGCTGACACTAGGGTATAAAGGGCCTGACCAGAGCAGTGCTCATCCCGTGGACCAATATAAGCTTTCAAATCTCACTACTCTCTGCAGTCCAAGCCACCAAGGACACATGGAACAACACTAAATCCACAGAGAAAGCCAGAGCTCTCTCCTCCCATGACATGAAATGACATAAACCTTTTCATTACACCTAGAGAAAGAAAACAAAACCTTGAAATCCAAAACCAGAAGAGTCTCAAGAGGTCGATAAACTGAGACTGACGTATCTCTAAGTCTGAGGATATTTTACTCTGAAATTCAGTGCTGTGGGTTTTAAGAGTAGTAGTATAGACAATTATATGTAAGTTACAAAAAATTAATGACAGAAACCTAAAAGCAAATTATTTTTACACTATATAAATTTATATAGTGTAAATGGGAAACAAAGTACCAGTAATAATTGGGCAAAATGCAATCCCCACAATCCAAGTCTTACTGATATTTGAAAACATGACTTAGACCCAGATATACATTTTTTTCTGCTATACACAGATATCTTTTCTTTGCTACATTTACCTATTTCCCCTAGCAAGTAATCATCAATACTTTTGTGAGGAAGTTTATTAGATAGGAAAAAATGAATATAAGACACCAAAATTGGCTAGTCCCAGGGCTGAGGGAAAGAGTATTGAGGACACTTTTGGATTCTCTCTACCCTGTCACTCTGCTTCCTCCTTGTCATTTTATTTTTTCTCTTCTATAGAATTTTCATCAACGAATGTCAAATAAATACAGTTGAGGGACAGCTGCCCTTTCTGCCAAGAAACACTCTTAAAATAAGGGACTAAAAGCATTTAGAGTGGGAAAGAAAGCCAGGTGGGAAGTGCTTCAGAAGAAACATGTGAAATATTTTCTGAAAAGTCTTATTCATTTTAGAGGCTGAAGAACAGTCTGGAACACAGCATGCACTTTGCTTTAGAGTTTCATAAGTTTCTCAGGAGCACTAAATCCAAATCCTTCTTTCTACCTGCTTTTTCTCCCTAACCCCTAAAAAGGGCCAAGCATCCGCTATACTTAAAATCTCAACCTACCTAGAATTCCCTCTAGCGACTGCTGTCTTTTTTTCTCCAAACTTCATGAAGGAGCTTGTAATATTTTCACCTCTTTCTCTCTTCATCTTCAAAATCCAAGTTCAATCTGATAATTGATTTTACTGGATCACTGAAAGAGTCTGTTATCGAGTCTCCTTGAGTTTATTGTTATTCCAATTCCTTTACCACACTGAAGGTTGTTTTGTGTTTTTTTAAAGCAATTCTGGCCATGTGGTCATGTTGTTGTTGTTGTTGTTGTTGTTTGCTTCTCATTGTCTAAATTCTAAGCATATCTTCGGCGACATTTACTTATCTTAATATCCTCAATTTATACCATTACTTTACTCATTTCCAGCCATTTTAGTTTTCTAAAAGATCTATGAAAGGGGCGCCTGGGTGGCTCAGTTGGTTAAGTGTCCGACTTCAGCTCAGGTCATGATCTCACAGTCTGTGAGTTCGAACCCCACGTCAGACTCTGTGCTGAGGGCTCAGAGCCTGGAGCCTGCTTCAGATTCTGTGTCTGCCTCTCTCTCTGCCCTTCCCCTGCTCACACTCTGTCTCTCTGTCTCTCAAAATAAATAAATAAATAAATAAACGTTAAAAAAAATAAAAAATAAAAGATCTATGATACATCCCCCAACTCAAACCCTTAGCATGTGCTGTTCTCTTGCGTGAGTTTTCTTCTCTTCCCTTTATGCATGGCCAGTTCCTGATAATTACCAAGAGGCCAGCTCACTTGTCACTTTCTTCTAGGTAGCCTTCTCTGATAACCCATGACCAGACTTGCCTTTTTATGCTCCTCACGGATAGGTCCTTCATAGTGTTAACCACAACTGCTATTAAAAAGTAGTCAAAAATGTATTATTTAAAACCTCTCTTCACATTAAAATGTGGTTTAGAAACCTTAAGTTAATTGTTCATCATCATATATTTGTGCTTCTACATCATGTCCTATAATGAGAAGACGTTGAAGAAATAGTTTTGAGTAAGTGGATAATATATGTTAACACTTGCTGTATTTCGCCTTGTCTTCATCTTCAGTATTCAACACACATCAGTGTTCTGTCTATTCGTAATCATCTTCTGAAACTGCTCTTCAGTTACTATTATCCACCTGTAGCTAAATATATAAACGACACTTTGCAGCACTCATGTTACTAAACCACTCTGATGTATGTTCCGGTGATCACACTAACACCGAAACATTATAGATAAGGAAAAAATAGCAAAATGGGAAACAAATAGCACTGATAATTGGACAAAATACAATCCCCACAATCCAAGTCTTACTGATATTTGAAAACATGACGTAGACCCAGGGACCGGAGCAAGTTCTCCTAGATCTAGAATGTTTTAATCTGCAAACCAAGCTGGAGGATATATTTGACCCAAGTAGTTTCCATGTAGAGTTACAGAAAGAGTTACGGGAGCGAAGCCAAAAGTTAGGCAGCCTTTGAACATGCTTCCCAATGATCCCTGCCCTGTGTAATCCCTTTCCTTGGGGGCGGGCTGGATCTAGAGGGTAGCCGCCAAATAATAGGACGCAAAGAGAATATGGCCCAAATGATAGTATGTCATTTCTGAGATTAAGTTACAAGACGATGACTTCCTTGTTGCTGGAACCCCCTCCCTCTCTCTCCCGCTCACTCTGATAGAGCAAGCCGTCATGTTGTGAGCTGCACTGTGGAACGATTTGCATTGCCTTCGTCCAACAGCCAGTGATGTACTCAGGCTCGCAGTTCAGAAGCCCATAAGGAACTGAATCCTGCCAACCACCACTGAACGAGCCTGGATGCCGATCCTGCCTCAAGCAAATCTTGACGAGACTACAGCTACCACTGACGCCTTGATCAGAAGTTTGGGACAGACTCTGAGCTAAGCCAATATCCAATTATTGATCCACAGAAACTATAGAATTATAAATACACTGTGTTTTCAGCTGCTAAATTTGGGGACCGTTTGTTACACTGCAGTAAATGCTAGTATGCAAGGTATCTCACAGGGACAGGACTTGCTATTCACAACAGGGGACACAGGAATGGGGAAAGTGGGTGTGACACATGGATGCTGACCTGTGAGGTCCTGGAGTGTATCCCTCTCTTATTCAGCTTTCTTTGTGTATTTGGCCCACTGAACACCACACTATAAGCAGTCAGTTAAGCAACATTCATGTTGTCTAACATAATTCACAGAGATTATACAATAGATCTGCTAAATATAATAACAAACACCCCAAACTTAAATTAAAACCATCGCTAATTGGTAAACTCTCAGAGAGACATGAAAATCCCCAAATAAAGTCCTATTCCTTTATAGAATTAGATGACAGAATAAATTCATGTACAACATTTTCTTCTCCAAAATTTCATATTTTGCTCACTTTAAAGCCAAAATGAGCAATATTCTGATGACTGACTACAAGTACGGCTCTTTATTTAGCAACGCAATCCAAGTTAACTTTCACTGAATGATGCCCATAAATTTAACTCCACAGTTAAATTTATCTTGATTTGTCTCATCTTGCCTTAATTATCTCTTTAAAGGCCCTCCAAATACAGTCATATTCTGAGACACTGAGGGTTGGGACTACTTCGTATAAATCTGAGGGGAACGGAATTCAGCCTATGATGGTATTCAACCTTTCCACACTTCTAACTGGACTGTAGGACACACGAACATATAAAACCACAGCTCCTATCACTGCAGTCGTCATTTCTGAGACCAAACAGGACCACTGCAGCAACAGCATTTCCCAAGGAAAGGATTTTGTTATGTCTAGTCATGGGTCATAGAAGAGCTCTGAACAAAGTTTGGCTGATTGGGGTCTAAACTAGGCAGAGAAAATGAACATTTCAAAAAAAACTATATCTCAGGTTTCATCTTATTAAGATGTCTATCTTCTGTTAACCAATCTTCTTTTTCTTTAGCTCTGAATTTAGTCTAACCAGGAGAAATTTCCTACCAAGATATTAATGTTGCCTAGTATTTTCCACATTCTTGCAAAAGATCAAGCTCCGTGATTGGCTTTGACCCCCCCAGATCCTATTTCCTCAGTACCCTAATCTGAAACGAGTGTTGCAGTGTGCTTTATTCACATGTAAATTCTTAGGCCTTGGCTTGGTTTTACCAGTCTACTGAAAACAGACACATTTCTTCCCACAACCTATATTCCTGAAAGAGTAAGACCCGGCTTGCCTTGAAGAAGCCTGGCACACTTCAGCACCACGTATGAAAACAGAATCTGAAGAGACGATGATGATGGCGATTTCAATTTTGAGAAAGTCTCTTTTCAAGTGACCCTTGGCTAGAAGCTCTATAATATGAATTTATGAAGAATCAAAACTGTCTCTGCAATCGAATTCTCCAGAAGAAGGTCTCCTTCCTCTAGAAATAAACCTTTAGTTTCAACTAAGATGAGATGCCTGTTGAGTGTGAAGTCTTGGAACACAAACAACGCCATCATTCTTAATCGTGACAATTGATTCCAACTCTAACTGTTAACATAGCTGCCCAAATCAAGAGACTCAGTCTTCTTATGTGGAATTCTGCCCTACAGCATAAGTTTCTCCTCCCTTCCCCATGAAATAAACATGACGGGTTTACATGAGATAAAATTTCTGTACTCATTAACTGCCAAGAATTAAAATGTCGCAAGAAAGTTCTTGGTTTGGATGTGGAACAACAAAAACACATATAAACTGCTAATGGCTGTATTTATTTATATAACCACTATGGAAATCAATTTTGCATTAGTAAATCTAGATTTAATAAATCTAAAGAGGTGAATACCATATGTCTCAGCAATTCTATTCCTGGTTGTTTTATTTTTTTGCCATGAAGAAAATCTCTCGGGTGTTGATAGCAGCATCATTTGGAAGGGCTAATGTTGAAATGACACAACCTTCTATTGATACAGGAAGAAATAAAATGGGGCGGAGTCCATGGGGGATACTGCACAGGAATGGAACTTAGATTAGCACCTCTTCCATTGATAATAATTTAAAACATTAAGCAAAAAAAATCGCGGAATATTAAACTCCTACAAAGTTTATACAGCAGGTAAATAAACAGTGTAAAGTTAGAGATATATTAATACATAGTAAAACAATTTTTTTAAAAAAAAGAGCGAGAGCATTATAAACACCAAATTCAAGAGGTAGCTTTACAGACAGATTTGGAGAGGGGCAAACAGAGCTTTCAAAGATGTACCTAATATTTTATTTTTTAAGCTGAGTGATGGATGAAGAATATTCTTTTATTTATTATTTTTAAACCATGAACATATATATGTATATATATATATATATGTATATATATATATATATCTTTGATATACTTTATAACAACTTAAAAGTATAAAAAGCCGATATGTTTTGAGAAACTAAAAAATATATAAAGACCATTTGTTTGTGGTGTAAACAAACTCAAAGTTCTGACTCGAAACAAAGTTTTTGCCTTATCTTTGCAAAACAGCATCAAGGAAATAACTTGTTAAACTATGTTATATAATTGCACAAAAGCTCTGCATTGGATTATCCTGAAAATGTTTGAAGAGTTTTAGAATTAAACAAATTAAACCATTTGCATTTGCATATGAATCTACAAAGCTGCTTTTTAGAAGTTACCAATTTTCAGTTTTGATATTATCTAAGTGTGTAATAATTCCATACTTGGCCAGCTTTCAGATTACTTTTGTTAATCATCTTTTCATGTGTTTGAATACCCTGCTAGATGTGAAAAATATTAAATCAAGAGAATGAAAAGTAGATAAATGAGTATGAGCTCATTTGAATAAGAAAAATAGTTTAAAACATATTCTAGAATATTAAATTTGTTAAATAACAATACTAGACTGTTCCATTAGAAATAGTTCATGATAGGGGTGCCTGGGTGGCTCAGTTGGTGAAGCGGCTGACTTCAGCTCAGGTCATGATCTCGCAGTCTGTGAGTTCAAGCTCTGCATCAGGCTCTGTGCTGACAGCCCAGAGCCTGGAGCCTGCTTTGGATTCTGTGTCTCCCTCTCTCCCTGCCCCTCCTCTGCTCATGCTCTGTCTCTATGTCTCTCAAAAATAAAAAACTATAAAAATAAACGTTAAATTTTTTTTGAAAAAAAAAAAAAGAAATAGTTTGTGATAAAGCCATAGTTTCCTTTACTGTTTTCTAACCAAAAATTTGGCTTTAGTACTTTTTAATGTTTGTTTTAATTTGTGACACGATAGGAAAAAAAGGATAATTTACCTCAGTTAGTTTTGCTTTTCCCTATTTCACGAATGGACATTTCACTATGATATCCTGAGAAAAAATAGAATATCTATGTAATGAGCGTTTTGTATCTATTGGTTAGCTCACAGATATAAAATATTTTATTTGACATACGATAAAAAGTTACACTCATAAATTATGAAAGAATAAATTAAAATGAGAATTATGATATGAAAGAGGTATAGGAATAAGAATATTGGGGAATGATTAGATACTTAGAAGTTTTATTTTTTCTTGTCCTAGGACAAACACTGATGTGTAGATTGGTAATATGATGGTGATATTGACAAATTTTAACTTTTAAACCATGGATTTGTCATTTTGGAAGATGTCATTGAATAGTTATTACCTTCTCATTTTTAATCATGAGGCTTCTACAACCCAAAGAAAGACCTTTTCTAACAGCATGGTTGGGTTTATTTCATGTTTTCTGCCATCTAGTTCACAGTTCTTTGGTCAACATGAAATTTCTTTCTAGTATTTGGCCATGAGGTTTTCTCTTTTTTTTTTCTTTTATTTTCAGAGAGAGAGTGTGTGATCATGTGCATGAGCAGGGAAGAGGGTAGAGGGAGAGAGAGAGAGAGAGAGAGAGAGAGGAGAGAGAATCTTAAGTAGGTTCACACTCAGTGCAGAGCCTGATATGGGACTCCATCCATGACCCTGGGATGGTGACCTGAGCCAAAATCAAGAGTCGAACACTCACACAACCGAGCCACCCAGGCATCCCTGACTATGAGCTTTTCAATCATGTGGTTCTCTATACCTTACGCTGATGTTTTGAATAAAAGGTTCTTTGTATACAAGAGTTCACAGCTTCTAGAAATACACGTACTCAAATATGTACCCTTATTGGAAAGGCAAGTCCAGAACAATTGTTTACATTTTAAGATAAGATGTCATTTAAATTAAATTTAAGATTAAATTAAACCTAAGAGAAATTAAATTGGGAGAGATTTAGTGAATGAAAAACAGTGATAGAGCAAATAAGTACCACTGTATGACTCAAATTTTAAGAGCACTTTATTTTGAGGAGGACCTGGGTGGCTCAGTCAGTTAAACATCCAACTTCAGCCCAGGTCATGATCTTGTGGTTTGTGAGTTCAAGCCCTGCGTCGGGCTTTTGTTGACAGCTCAGAGCCTGGAGCCTGTTTCAAATTCTGTATCTCCCTTTCTCTCTGTCCCTCCCCTGCTCATGCTCTGTCTCTGTCTCTCAAAAATAAATAAACATTAATTTTTTTTATAAAACCACCTTATTTGATAGACAGAATTATCTTGTGTGATTATACAAATTTTAATGGTTATACAGAAAGTTACATATTTTTCTGTTCCTTCCCAGTTACTAAAAAGCAAAACAATATTTATGGAAAAGTTACTATGTGTAATCTAAATCACTAATTTATTTGTTCTGATCTAATACAGATATCTCTGCATTTATGTTTAATTTGAAATAGCAAAATAATACTACAATAAAACATACAAATGTTTTATTTCTTCAGTTACTGACCATGATCCTAAAACAATCGTTCAACACGGACTAAGGGACAGGTAAGTTAATAATTCCATATAAGTCATTACATTCTTCTTTTTTTTTTTTTCATTTATAATAGTTTATTTTCAAATTGGTTTACATAAAACACCCAGTGTTCATCTCAACATGTGCCCTTTTTTAATGCCCATCACCCCCTCCCCCCCAATCCCCCTCCCCCTCAGTTAGTTCCTAGTCTTTGAGAGTCTCTCATGTTTTATCTCCCTCCCTCTCTGTGTCATTTTTTTTCTTTCCCCTCTTCCCCTCCCCCTGGTTTTTGCTTAGTCTCACAAAGTCCACCTATTTGTGGAAACATATGGTAGCTGTCTTTTTCTGATTGACTTATTTCACTTAACATAATACCCTCCAGTTCCATCCATGTTGCTACACATGGCCAGATTTCATTTTTTCTCATTGCCACATAGTAGTCCATTGTATATAAGTACCACATCTTCTTTATCCACTCATCAGTTGATGGGCACTTGGTTTCTTTCCATGATTTGGCTATTGTCGAAAGTGCGGCTATGAACATTGGGGTACACGTGCTCCTATGCATCATCATTCCTGTGTATATAAGTCATTACATTCTTAAATAAGAACTACTATAGATTTCCCAGGCCAGAAGAAACCTTAGGGACAATTAAGTGGATTTAGCAGGATATTGAAATTATTTGCTTAGGAAAACAAAAATTGCTCACTAGTGTGTAATAGCCACACATTCCATCACAAACAGATTGAGTCAGATGTTAGAGCTTCAAGCCAGACACCGTGTGTTAACACATCTAAAGAATGACATGTCATCAGAAGAACTGTTTAGAAACTATGGAAATGAAAAAACAAAAGAATCCATCAGTGACAGTGCTCATCCAAGCACAATCTAGGGAAAAGAACCAAGGGTCCTTTTGCAGGGGACCATATTCAACTGTCTTTGAGGATTCTTGTCCCTTTGGGAAGAGCATTCTCAAGAGCCTAGGACTATAGTCACTCTGTCTGGTCTTGAAACCTCCCTTGCTTACATGCAATTCTGGACAATTTATTTCACGTCTTTTTACTCAGTTTCCAGATGTCACGTGCAACATCTAAATCATTTTTCCCTTGTTAACTAAAATAGATGTGGGCTTTGAGTTCTTCCATACTGTCCTTGGACCATATCTCGAAATGTTTTGAATTAATGAAGATAAAAATATTAAAAAGAAGGTGTATGCTGTCAGGAGAACACATCATGTCTTCATGAAGGATACAGGTTCCAGAAGGAATCAGGTGGGTAGAAACACAAGGGGATGAGGAAGGGAGAGGTGTTAGGGGTCAGGAGAGGGCGTGCCCTTCATCACCTCTGGACACAGTACTTGCTTGGTGGTTGGGTGAGGTGGGCTTCAGTATTTACAGATGGGCCCCCCAGGGATGTGGCCTCTACACCTGGCCCACGGCGTCACCTTCCCTGGCAGACAGGGTCTGGGGCCCAGGCCCTCAGCAGTAGGAGCCTGAAGGGGACCTGTCCAGAGAGGTAGACAGAAATAGCCCTTTGCTGGGTCCCCTGGGTTCACTACTACATCCGATTGTTATGATAAGTAAACGAAATAATAAAAATAAAGCAGTTATAAAAATGCCTGCACCCATTAAGAATTCAATGTCTGGCCATATTCAGTTATTATTTTTTTATAAGATGAATATGTGAGAATCTCAGGGAGACAGCATAGCATAGATTTCACTTTGAGTTCAGGCTGCCTGATTCTAAGTCAGGCAAGCAACTGTGTGACCTAAGGCAAACAACTTAATCTTCTGTGGCTTAATTTTCTTATCTCTAAATCAGACAAAATATAACATTACCTTACAGGATTATTGTGAGAATTAAGCAAACTAGTAGTTGAAAAACACTGGGTATACTGTTTCTGTTTTTAGAAATATTAAATAAATTATTATTTTCTATAATTTTTTGAAGTTTACGTATTTATTTTGGGAGAGAGTGCAAGCAGGGGAGGGGCAGAGAGAGAGGGAGAGAGAGAGAGAGAGAGAGAGCCTCGTCACCACAGAGCCCGACACGGGGCTCTAAATCCATGAAATGTGAGATCATAACCTGAGCCAAAATCAAGAGTCAGATGCTTAACCAACTGAGCCACCAGATGCCCCTAAATAAGCTATTTTTAAATGAATACATCATATATTTTATTTATTTAAATCTAATTCTAGACTCTGAGACCGCAAAATGACATTCTAACACAGTTTAACTGTTCACTTTTCTTTGTCCATAGAGAAAGAATACAATCTTCACATAGAATGAATGATTCTGTACTTTTTGACTCATTTCTAATTTTAAATAAATAAATGCTCTATATGAATACAGGATTCTATATGAATATGGTTCTATGTGAATACATAGCTAGATGTTATGGGATTGCCATTTCTCAACAAAAACAATATCATGATGACAATGACCTTGAATTTTGGCCATCATACTAAACACAGTTCCTGTGAGAAATACTGTCATATGGAAAATATGACAATAAGTACTTTAGCTCACTAGCCAAATACATACATTCTAGTCACTATTTTGAAACACCGTATTTGAAAATAAAATACTACTTATCCAAAGATTACACAAAAACTGGCTAATTCCATGCTAATCTCGGAGATAGGAACAGTCTGCACGCAGACCAGAGCCCTTAACCTCATCAGAATGTATTTCAGTACTTATTCTGTGCTTGTTGGGTGAGCTCAGTGTAGTTTAAGCTTGAGCATAAAACCTATTCTATACATATATGGTTTCTAAGTTGCATAATTTTAGAACAATTAAATGATTTTGATATCATTTAAAGGGCCCAAAATAATAATCTAGGAGTTTTGCTGTATTTTCATACTTTTTAGAAAGTCACACATTATTTGGTTGTAAATGTTAAAAAAAAAATATGTTACCTACATTGGATAAATAAAGCAATGCATTTTTGGTGAACTGATCTTTATTAATTTTCTCATTTAAAGCGGGTATCATTTAAAATTGTACAGAAGTTTTGATTTTGCAGGAATTTTGCAACTTGCGTTTATAAGAGGAATTTATGGAAGAAGACAAATACTGAGGACATATGGAAGGACCCATGTGATGTCTTCCATCCTCCTTTATACCAAGACATGATTTGGAGAAAAATATCTGTGTTAAATCTCAAACATTTCTATGTCAACACCGAACACCCACACAACTGAATAAGACATGGAAATGTTCATTTGAATTGCACTAAACACTTATTTTCATTAAAATATATGGAGACTATAGAATAAACAGGATAATGTGTTTAGTTTACAAAGTGATTAAACCACCGAATTCTTTGTTAAAGCCCGTTATAAACTACTTAGTTCTCTACTACTGCAAAATAATACCATTTATTTGGTTTTTATTTTTTTAAGTTCTTTTGAGAGAGACAGAGCACAAGGAGGGGAGGGGCAGAAAAAGGAGAGAGAGAACCCCAAGCAGGCTCTGCAGGATCAGGGCAGATCCTAAGGCGGGGCTTGAACTCATGAAACTGTGAGCTCTGACCTGAGCTCACTATCAAGAGTCGGACACTTAATTGACTGAGCCACCCAGGCATGCCAAAAATAATACCATTTAAAAGAAGCTTACAAACCAAGATTACTACACAATATGTTACACTAGTCTCTTTAGTACTAATTCATGTATTTATATGCAGAAATTTTCTTTGCATAAGTACAGCAATATCTAGGAAATATATTTTTTGTTGATCTTAGGGCCAAATTCTAATTAGTGCCTGAGTAAAACTACTTGAGCTTATTTTGATTTCTCAGCTTTGTTATACCAGTTCAATTCTCTTTTTAAGAATCCACTTATTGTGGAAACTCACAATACTGATTTTTCCTGTTTACTCAACACATAATATGAATGTGGTAATTTATAGGTAGATCTTTTTAAGGGACAAATAAATCTTTTCTTACTCCCTAAAGTTAATCTTTAATAAATATCACCGCCATTCCTGATTTTAAAAAGTATCTTTTCCTTCTTTGTGCTATATGTATGCAATTAAAAAAATAAAAGTCATGCTACTTTTCAAGCATTATTGCCTCTGGATGTAATGCTAAATTAAATGTGGATATAATACCGAGAGCAACAGTACTCAATTTTATTATTGTTCCAAAATACTTGCTCTCTTTTCAGTGATAGGTTATGGAACCCACCATTGCCACGTGACATCCAGGACTTCCCGCAGAATTACAAGTCCTCACCCCCATTGCTTTGGTCAATAGCACAGGGCCAAATGTGACATCCACTACACCTGAGCAGAATTCTTAAGAAACGTTGTGCATTTCTGCCTTGCTTTTTCTTCTTCACCATAAAATACAAGCACATCCTGGATAGCCAACAGCTTCCCCAACCTGAATGCTGTACTAAGTAGACATAAGAAAGAGAGGTGTAGCTACTTCATAGGTCCCTAACATGGGCAAGAAATATACCAGTAGTTTGGGAGGCTGCTGACATTCAGGGCATGTGTGTCTGCTGAGTTTATCCCAAAAATTTTGACAATTAGATTTTTATCTTATAATGTATTTCTCTCTCTCTCTCTCTCTCTCTCTCTCTCTCTCTCTCACACACACACACACACACACACACACACAAATACAATCCATTACATGCAGTTTTGAATTTGTGCATTTCTAGAATCCAAAAGGACCACTTAGCTAGTGATTAATAGGAATGTGCAAAAGGATAGAAAAGTCTGAGGTATAAATTGTAAAGCATAGGCTAGAGTCTATGTTTTTATATCTTATGACTTTTTGACATATATACCATCATCTCAAAATGATAAAATTGAGTTTAATATTAAGGCATTATATTTCAAAATGCTTCAGATGCCAAAAATAAAATCAATACATTCAAAAGGAAATATTAAGAAGAATCATGGAAAGGAGGCTCCTTCATGGTCTCCTACAGAACTTGGTACAAATGCCATAACATACAGTTTGGGTTAAGGAATAGGGGTAACTAAGGCATCTTGTGAGCCAGGGATCAGCAAGAAAAGGAACAGTGTTTTAATCTCTTGTCATCCCAGCTGAAAGGCATACAGGGGCATGAAGATCTATAGGATTATTTTCTAGGAAAGGGAAATTATCATATAAAAATTTAGAATAGCCGAAATGCAAACATGGTAAAAAAAAGATCAAACATTGATAAGTCTGGCTTTAGAATCCAGTTATTTGTTTATAAAAGTTGTCTTGGAAAGCCTGATGCCCATGAGGCTCTCAAGACAGAACTTGGGTACAGACCCATCTGCTCGGAGAAGAGGTCATAGTTGCCAGCTGCCTCACTGGTCAAGCAACTTAGAATGAGTCCCCAAGTTCACTGTCCGACCATTCTGCAGGTTGCTTTCTCCAGAGGAGGCCCTGAAGATAAGTAGGATAAACTCACACACACACACACACACACACACAGAAGCAATTTCTATCATACCTGGAAGAAAATGGAGAATCAATAAAGGATTTTAAGCAGGTGAATAATTCAGTTGATTTGTATTTTAGAAAGTTAACTGACAGGACGTAGAGAATGATTTGAATCAGGGAAATACAGTAGATAGTAGATTAATTGGGAGGCTAATTTCACAGCTGAGAAGAGATGTTGCATCCCTGAAATACAAGAGTGATGTATTCAACAGCAACCGCAAAACTACCGCACACTTCCTTCTCGAGAATTTCCCTGCTTAGAAGAAGTTTCAATCTCCTTTCAGTTACCGTGACACTATTTCCACGATGTGAATTACACATGAGCTGCCTTAAAAGCTTCTGGTCTTTGTTGTCTCTCTGGTTCTATAGATTGAAAGCAGCTTCAGAAGAATGCCTGTGTCCTCTGTAGTGACCAGCATAGAGATTTTCACATGGAAGGTGTTTCTTATAATGTTATTAATTGGAGGAATATAAAACATAATGAGTAGGACATACTTGTAGTTGCTGATCCAAGGGTCACATCATGAAATGTGATGTGAAGTTTATGAAATGAACGTATTGCACAAATGCACCCAGTAGGGGGGCCTGAAGTTGGGGTGGGTGAGGGCTAGGGCCTGAGATCCAGTCTGAACCCCATGCGAGGCAACCAGGAGAAAGAAATAACCCTTTCTATGTCACATGAAAACAACGGGTGACCAGGAATAGTTCTGAATTAGCCCCCCGCCTCCTCCCAAAAAAGTAAAAGATCTCAACAAATAGACCCAACATAATTATTTCGCCAAAATTGAAGTAATATTTTTTGAGAGTGGAGGATAGGAGAGTGTGAAGAGATAGGAAATTTTCAAGACTTTTATCCCACATATGGTCAAATCCTTTGTGTAATAATCCCATTTTTACTATGCTTTTTGTAATAATAGTAAATATAATAATAAATAACATTGTACAACTGATTTTTTAAGATTTTTTTTGTTACTAATCTCAATGTTAAGTACATTTTACAGACCAGCTCATTTAATCATTACCAGATCACACTAATGTAGATATCTTTAAAATTCTTATGTTTTAGGGGCATCTGGGTAGCTCAGACAATTAAGCGTCTGGGTTAAGCATCTGACTTAGGTTTGGGTCATGATCTCACGGTTTGTGAGTTGGAGCCCTATGTCGGGCTCTGTGCTGACAGCTCAGAGCCTGGAGCCTGCTTCAGATCCTGTGTCTCCCTCTCTCTGCCCCTTCCACACTCATGCTTTGTCTCTCTCTGTCTCTCAAAAATAAATCAACATTTTTTAAAAATTAAAATTCTTATGTTATAATGGTAAATTTGAACTTCAAAGAAATTAAATAAGTTTCTCAGTTAAATTACACAGGAAGTTAAAGGCATAACCATGATTCAAAATCAGGTTTATTAGAGTTGCAAAAATGAGGTATAACTATTACTCTGTAATGTCATTTTTTTGTATATTTGTTTTTCTAGAATGAGAAAAACAAATATTTGGTTATTATTACTGACTCACGAAGCAGAAAACATTGCTCAATTGGTAAATTGAGAACGTCGATACTAATTTAATGATACAAGATAGATGGTTGATCTTTTAAGTATTCTGGACACTGATTTCATTTCACCCATTCTCATTTCAGGGAAAGAAAGAAACCCTGACTTCTAAAAGCAGAAATTCATAATAGAACATACATCAATTCTCTGAGTATTGGCTTAGATTCATAAAATATTTCTATAGATTCTTCATAAAACATTTTATAACACTTTAAAGTCATTGATAGGTTCGGGGGAGCTGAATGACACTTTACAGAATGACTAAGAATGAACAAATGTACCAAATTTATCTTAGGTGCTTAGAGAGAAGGACAACTGTAAATGGAAACAGGATGCTAGGAGACATTTTCCTAAAACCGTTCCGTGAATCCAGTTTCTAAACCCATTTCTAGTGTAGTGAGATAAATATTTACTTGATGCTCAGTTGGTTTTGAGCTTTTCCCTTAAAAATGTTTCCGAAATTTTTCAGAAAAGATAATTTATCTTTAGGGCCAATGAAATAAGTATTTGCCAACTGTGTACATCAAAACTTCATAATGGATTGCATTTTCTGCCTTGTTTTTATTTCAAAAACATGGTGAGATGCAAAATTATGTTTTAACCCAGCTGTTTGAAAAAATTATTTTTTACAGGTTGGAAGAAAGTCATTGATGTTTCCCCTATGCCCACGTGCATGTGCACGCGTGCACACACACGCACACACATACACATATCACAGTTATCAGCAAAGAATTAGGCATCTGCGAATCACTTGGTTATCAACGAAACTTCCGAAGGCATTTTTGTCTTCCTTTGATTGGGAAAATAAACTTAGGGAAAGTCATGCGAGTGTGGTAATCAGAAACACTGACTTCTTTGCTGATCCTTCTCTTACTCTCTGTGGGGGAAGTTGATCAGGGGATGCCTTAAGACTTCTAAAACTATTTCTTCTTCTAGTAAACGAGCATAATAATAGTTGCTTCCCAGTAATTGTGAAGAATAGAGTGAAGTATTTAAAAGCGGATATCCAGTTTTACATGGGGTTTTAAGCACTCCCTGGGATATAGTGAGCCTGCAGAGAATTGCACTATCCTAAATGTTACTTTAGAGAATGACAAATGTTATTTTCTTCTCCTTCTATGTCTGTTTCCTTTGTTTTTTAATGTTGTTTCATCACACACAGAAACAAATGTATGGTACTATAAAAATGTAGGGCTTCTAAGAAGAGTAAGGATACCTACCCAATATGGAGTACCCAGTTCGTACTGGGCACTATGGCAAGTATTTATATGCATTCCTTCATGTATTCCTCACAACAATGCAATAATGTAAGTGCTATTGTTCCAATTTTAGATAAGAAATGTGGCACAAAGTTTTGACTTTACTAAGATCAAACAATTTTTCAGTAAAAAATCCATAATTCACACTCCATTCTTTCTGAATCCCAATTCTTAGCATGTATGTCTTCCTTCTAAATAATTGTTAACCATAAGTAGATTTGAATAGACATTGTCACAAGGAAATTCTCTTACAATATGAAGGCAGCGACATGGCTATCAATGAGCAAATAACATTCAGTGTACACTAGGAAGAAACTAAGAAATAAAAAAGAGTTCAGACATCATTACTCCCTGTATGATCTGGATGATACTTTTGTATTCGTTGAAAGCTGCCTTGTGTTGAAAAGTTCTCCATAAGCGTTTTTATAAGCAAACACACCATAAATTGCTTTCAGTGATATCCGAAGCTTTGAAGGGAATGAGAGTCTTGCCGTGGTCTAGTATTGTGGCTTTACTAGATGCAGAGACATGTGTGACCTTGATTTTTACTTTGGCATCTATAAAGCAAGCGATTCCCAGAACTCTTACCCAAAGGGAACAATCTTGGACAAGGATTTATTGTTGCCATTGGCGGTATCAGATGGCCAGACTACCATTGTCAGTAGCCTAGGAGTCTATAAAAAATGTGCAGATGAGACTAGGAAATCCAGTGCTGAGATGATTGGCCAATTATGCTGACCTTGGCCCTGTCCTTTACTAGAGATATCCAGGTTAAAGATGAAAAATAGCAACATTCCACTGAGATCTGCCATGAATAATGGTGCCAAGTCCATATGTAAAGTATATGAACTCTGCTGCTCACTCAGTGAAGCTCTAAAGGTTCCCCAGGTTGTCAAGTGAACTGAGTGACCTCCTCCAGCCCCATGGCATCTAGCAAGGACTGAGGTCAAAGGTGACTACCTGCTCCTGAGGGTAGAATATGCCAGGTTGGGTTTCATCCTATAGCAAGAAGGCTTTAGTAGGCATGCCAAGTTTGAAGGGGGAGGGTCATGGGTTCAGGACCTACGCAAGCCTCTGTTTCTAAGAGATCCCAGTATGTGGGTAGCAGGTGCTACTCTAATGGTGTATGGTGCAAAGCCAAAGAGAGAAGTTTCTTGTCAGAAGCCCACAGGCAACGTATAGCAATCCACGAGTGTTCCAGAGATTCATAGAAGAATGAAAGGAAGTCGCTAAAGACTCTATAGTGAAGGAGTCTCTGGAAGCATTATTGGAAGTGTCTGTTCTATTACAATTTGGACAGAATCCAGAGCCTTTGGTTGGAAGGAGTAGGGGCTCCCCTCAAGGCGGGTCAATTTGTGAGTAGAGGTATAAATGAGTTGAACTAAAATACATAAATAAAGAATATGTTGCCTCCACAACACCGAAGGCCTAAGAGATATTGGAGATTATTTCAGTGTTCTTGTCGTTAGCCCTACTAATTGCTAATAGCTCTAGAACCCTTGAGTGAATTTTTCATTTCAATTGTACTTTTTCACTCCCAAATTTCCATTTGGTTCTTTTTATGATACCTATCTCTTTACTGATATCCTGTTGTTATTGAGCTATTGTCATAAAATCTTCTGATAATTCCTTAAAAATGGTTTCCTTTATATCTTTGAACACATTTCTAATTAGCTGCTTTGAACTCTTTGTCTACGAAGATCAACATGGAGCCTCCAAGGCAGTTTTTATGATCTGTTCGATTTGTCACACTTTCCTGTTCCTTTTAATGCTGCTTAATATTTCTGTGGAAACTGGGCTTTTTAATGTATTAAAACATTTATGATACTGATATCTCTTAACTCCAGGCATGTTGTCATTTTGGCTTGCTTATTTAATTTTCAGTGACCTGGCTGGACCAGTGAGTGAATCTATTTTTCCCAGTGTGAAGCATCTGATGTCATTCATCCAGACTGCTTGCAGGCTTTCTGACCATTAGGAATGATTGTGGTTTCAACTGGGTTCTCTTGAATTCTTTTCCTGATCTCCTGTTTAGACTTCTAACTGGTCTTCCTCTGTTGTTATCACTCATAGCTATTAGCCTTTGTTGTTTTTGATAACTCCTTGGAACATGAATTGCTCCACTATCTGAAACAAACTGAAGTCCGATGCCTTGGCAGGATGCTCTAATCTTTGAGCCTTGCTATGACCCTCCCCTGAGTGGAACCTCTGTACAGAACTAAAGGGCAGCAATGGAAAACTGCTCTTCACTGACCGCCCCCTAGATCTTTCCCGTGAAACAGGAGTGGAGAGGTAAAGGGAGCAGCATGAAGGTGGAAACTTTCTAGTGTTCTGCAGCCCAGAATTAGGGAGAAAGAGGTCTTCCAAAATTCACTGGCTGCCAAATCCACCAGAATATGTCTTCCACACTATGAAGCTGGGGGTGCTGGGAGCTGCCACTTGGCTGAGCCCACTGGAATCCTTTCCTGCAAAATAGAGCTGTGCCAGAAAAACAACTTCACTCTCTGCCAGCCCCCCACCCAGATTCGCACACAGTAGGAGGTTGGGGTGGGGAAATGGGCACCACCAACTGGCTGCCACCATCCACTAATATAAGCCATTTGGGACATGTAGGTTTCAGAAAATGGCAAAGCATCCTGAATATCTCTTCCCCCGCCAGGAAAGGGTGAGAGGGGGTGAGTCCCACTCAGCTGCTGAAATAGTTGAAACAGTTCTTTCTCTAGGCACGGCTTTGGAGGGAGAGGTGCAGTCTCTATCCCCAGTGCCATGACTTCCCATTTCCTTATTGAGTTTCCATAGATTTTGTGGAGTAAATGCTTCTCAACTTGTAAGCTCTTCGGTCAGTCTCTATAAGCTTTGGATGATTGTCTTTGCTAATTCTGACTAGCTTAATAGATGACCCTTTGGAAGAAAGATTTCCTGACTTCCTTCCCCATCTTTCTGAAAATCCTACCCTATTTGTTTGTTTGTTTTTATTCTCCTTTTCTGATGCTTGAGAAGCCCAGAGGATTACAGCAGTAGGCTAACCAGCTCAAATCACTTATGTCATTTGACAAAATGTTACCAGTGTGTATTATTAGATTGCCAGAACCCTGCGTTCATTAAAAAACTGTTGCCAGAGAAATTTATATGTTCTGCATTTGCCTCAAGAACTACTCAATTTTGTCTCAATTATATTAAAACAACATATGTTCAATAGTAATAACAATGATGAAAATGATTGCTATAGGAATATTGTGTTGACATTTCTATTTCTCTTGACAGAAAAGTTTCCAATTAAATCAATGCTATATAGTCAGTTAAATATGAATTATTAAAACAAGAGGATCAGTAAAAAAGTAGAAAAGGGGTTTTTTTGCCACTGTCTTTTACTTCTAGGGCATATTTTCACTGTATATTTAATATTTTCCATTTTCTAAGTAGAATGCAGGAGGGGATAATACAGAAAGGTTAGTAGGTGGTTCAACTTTTAGGAATATTCCGGATAAAATGACATTTGAACGCCAGAGGGAAAACAAAAGATCTAGAAATCTTGGATAAAATATATATCCTGAATTGTTTATTTACTTCTGTATATAAACGCATGAGGAAATTTACAAAAATGAAGAGAAATCTCCAGGGGTCAAAGATGAAAGGATTGAAGGCAGGAAAATGACAACACCCACTAACACTTTACTGCTTCTCTGGCAGAGAGTTGTGTACCTAACGTATCAGTTTTCAAGGTCAGGTATGTGTGGATACCCTGAGACACTGGTGCATACTACATGCCACTAGGGAGCTAGTAAAATATTAAACTATCTATTTACATTTACTTTAAATATCATATTTCATTTTCTAAATTTGGATGTTCAAGACATTAGTATAGTAATGTAGTCATGAATAATTACAAATAAAAATGAACATTACAGGGCACCTGGGTGGCTCAGTCGGTTACGCATCCGTCTCTTGGTTTCCGCGCAGGTCCTGATCTCGCAGTTTCGTGAGTTCGAACCCCTCCTCAGGCTCTGCGCTGGCAGAGTTCAGCCTGCTCGGGATTCTCTCTCCCCCTCTTTCTCTATCCTTTCCCTGTTCATGCTGTCACTGTCTCTCTCAAATAAATAAATAAACTTTAAAAATAAATGAGCACTGCATAGTCTGGGAGTTCATATCAGCTATTCTTTAACAGGTGTGAGGGCAGTTGGGAAACCACTGTCACAGGGACTTGGGATGCGAGGAAAGGAGAAAATGCCGTGGTCTGACTCTGGCCTTTTAAAAGGCTATGACACTGAAGAAAGTAGGGAGTAGAACAAAATCTGTCCCCCAGCACAAAAGAGTAATAGCAAAGCTTATCTACATCAGATAATGAAATACAGGAAAAGCAGAAACAAACAGAAATGAAGAGGCAATAAAACAAAGAAAAGAAAGAACGACTAGATAATACAGAAGCAGATGTTGGAAAAGGAATTTGAATGTTATCGGTAAAGCAATAAATGTAAAGAAATCAACTATTCTGATTGATAGATTTAAAAATTGGCTAAAAAGTGAAATTAGGGCATTTACCCTTTATAATATACTCATAAAATATGACGTAGAGAAATGTTGAAATTAAAGGATAGAAATTGCATACCAAACACTAACAACAATAGCAACTGCAAAAGTCATATCAAAGAAAGATCAGACATTTTGCTTAAAGATACTAGTTAGGGTTAAAGATGATATAATAATTATTCACCAAAAGCCTATAGCAATTATATATGTGCATGTGTCTAATAATATTGTCTCAATTTATAAGGCAAAATCTAACACAAATAGAGGAAAAAATAGAAAAGTGCTATCATAATGGGAAAACTGAAATACAATTTTCTCAGTAACCGATGGTTCAATCACAGTTTAAAAGTTGTAAGAACAGAGAAGGTTTTAATACGTAATTAGCAAGCTTGATCTAATGGACATATACAACTCTATACCCTACAACTAGATTTACCTTTTTGAGCAAACCCCATGGAACCTTTCTTTTTAACATTTAATTATTGTTGAGAGACAGAGTGCGAGCAGGGGAGGGGCAGAGACAGAGGGAGACACAGAATCTGACACAGGCTCCAGGCTCTGAGCACAGAGCCCGATGTGGGGCTTGAGCCCACAGACTATGAGATCATGACCTGAGCCAGATACTCAACCAACTGAGCCACCTAGGGGCCCCATTGTGGAACCTTTCAAAACAGCAGTGATGGGAAGTGATGTGGATGGGGAAAGCTTTCTGTTTGGTCCTATGCTTACCACCAGAAACATCCATAATTTTAGAGAAAAGCCAAGAATGTCTTTCTTATGGCCCTGGTTACCACCAGGAAGAGGAAGAGGCAGAATCAAGCTTAGAGACAGTTTCTAAAGTGGAACTAAGCTTAGAGGTCACTGATTGAAAAGCTTTTGACATTAATTTGAAGCCCATTAATTTGATCCTTAATTGAGGGATATCTAGGAAATAAATCTCTGCGTCTCCTTAAACCATACTTAATCTCTGAATAAAGAACAGCGTATTCGTAATGCCCCCTAAGATGATACAACTATCCTACGTACAACTGAGAAAGCATTAATACCCCTGCCACAGAAGACGAGGCAGTCCTTGAGTGCTGTTCACCCTCCTCATACCCCATAACTTAGTGCTATAACATAAAATTAACGATATTTAAATACTGATGTAAAGTCGATATATCTTAGGTTACATGATAAGGGAATGGAGAGGAAAGAAGACAAGGATATTTGCTTAACATGTGTATAAATACACACGAACTACTCTTAACGAAACAGGGAGGAAAGGCTCATGGCAATTACAGTCTTCATCTCCATAACTGCTCATGCAGTCATAGCCGGTATTCATAACTACCTTCATTTAGTGTCCATTTTGTATTCCTTTTGTCTTTATCAAGCACCTCACTGGTCATGGTTCTCTACCTGGTGGGATGAACCAGAACTTCCTTCCTGAAGGGTCTGGGCCACCAGTAATCCTGCCTGGATTAGGTACTTCTGGTTTTCCATTGACTTTAATCGCAGGGCAGAGTAATGCTAAGAGATACTTGAAGGGATCGCCTGTATTCCAAACATATTCCTTCTTACCTCCACTGGGGAAGGGCCATCCAATTTCTCCCTGGTCATCAGGATCGATCACCCCACCCAACACACGTAACTCCCTTCTCTGCCACCTAACCGGCCCTCAGTATAACTGACTCTTCCAAAGTCCAGTCCTCCATTCCATCAAAACAGTCACCGCAGGATGATAGAGAACAGGGTACCGGCAGTGAGCTACATGAGCGTGGGGCTATGGCTCCACTTCCTTTCCTGTTAAGTGAGTTTCTGGCTCGGAAGCGATGGTGTGTAGGACACGTGAGTGGCAATAAGGCAATCTTTAAGTTTATAAATGATAGTATTGACAGAAGCTTATGTACAGAGAAGATATATCAATATCCGGTAAGTGTCTATTCCAATAAGAACAAAATGCTACCTTCCCATGATGAAAGCAGCTCAACATAATCGACCTGCCACCACGTAGCTGGCTGACCACTCCAGGAACGGTGCCGTGTCAGGAGCTCTGTGTTGGCCTCGGCTGCTGGCAGACTGGTCACTTGGTGGTGGATGCAGCCAGGTTGGCCTTGGTGAGTGGAAGTCCATGTTAGGGATCCCATGCAGAATCTCCATCCCTGCCACCATGCCGCTTTGTTCGGGAGCCCAATGGGGGATGACAGTGGTGGCTGTGGAAAGAGGCCGACTGCGCTCCTATGACTGCATGAGCTAAGCTTCCTATTTCATTTTACTGCCCCCACATTCCTGATCCATATTTCCTTTCCCTTCTACACAGCATTTATTTTAATGGGTTCCATCCATCTCTTTAGATATGTATTTTTTTTTAATATACGGTTCTGTTTTGTGTGCATGTTTTTAATTTGCATCAGTGATACTGGATTATAGTTTGTATTCTGTCTCTTACCTTTGACAGATAAGATAATTAAGACTCAAAAAGGTCATGCAACTTTCCCAGGGTTGCAGAGCCTGCATATTCATACAGGAAATTCAAACCACAGTGTGTTGAGCTCTGAAAGCTCTTGCTATTTGCTATATGCCACACTCCTGCCACTGATGCATAGTACAACCGAACTTGTGGCCTATGGAAGATCGTGTTATAGAAGTTCTGCTGCATTTAGCTTTTCATGTATGTTGAAGGCAAAATTCAATTTCTTCTGAGATTGTAGCAAGGAATACTCTGCCATTTGTTCACTTCCTAGGTGTACTTAATATCTACTCCTGGGGCACCTGGGTGGCTCAATCTTTAAGTGTCCGACTCTTGGTTTTTTTTTTTTTTTGTTTGTTTGTTTTGTTTAACTTTTTTTTTTAACTTTTATTTATTTTTGAGAGACAGAGACAGAGCGCGAGTGGGGAAGGGGCAGAGAGAGGGAGACACAGAATCCGACTCGGAGCTCCGGGCTCTGAGCTGTCAGCACAGAGCCCAACGCGGGGCTGGAACTCACAAACCGTGAGATCTGACCCGAGCCAAAGTCGGCCGTCCAACCAACTGAGCCACCCAGGCGCCCCCCGATTCTTGGTTTTGACTTGGGTCATGATCTTGCATTTCGTGAGTTCAAGCCCCACATCGGGCTCTGTGCTGGCGGCTCAGAGCCTGCTTGGGATTCTCTCTCTCCGTCCCCGTCTTTGCTCCTCCCCTACTTGTGCTGTCTCTCTCTCAAAATAAATAAATAAATAAATAAATAAATAAATAAATAAATAAATAAATAATAAATAAAATATCTACTCATATCGCAATCCATTATGACCTTAAAATAATAGCAGTATCTGTACGTTCCACAGTATATAATATATTAGTGTCTATAAACATAAGTTAATAAAACCTGGAAATTTTGTATATTGGAGGGGGAACTAGCTGAAACACATGTCAGAATGATAAAAGATAATAGAAAATGGAGTCTTTTACCCACTTACAGCAAACATTAGGTTGCTGGATTGTTTACAGTTTGCAACAATAAACCTTCTTGCCGTTTCTGCTGTCCTTTTGGGAAAAAAAATTTTAATGAGAAAAACACCCCTTTTCCATATGATCATAATTAAAAAAAAAAGAGTGAAATAACTCATAAAGGTAAGCTTGAAACATTGTATGGACTGAGTGCACTCTGAACCTGAGTGACTTGAAGAAACCACTTTCCAAAACAGTAAAAAGGAAGAAAAAGGTTACAATCAAAACAAAGAAAGAAAACATCAACAGCAACTTTTGCTAAGCACGTCCACAGCCGACTTGCCGAGGGCTCTGTGACCCCAACTCCCTCCTCTTCTGCTTCCTCATCAGATGCCTATATTTGCTTCCCTCTCTGCAGCGTGTCCCCCAAAGCGCCAGGCTAGTTACTTCAATCTGAAGGCGCAGGTGATGCCTTGCTGTAGGCGATGCGGTTCTTTCCCGCTGCTGAAAGGAAAGGCCTTGAAGCTAGGGGTTCTGTGACAGTTAATGAGGTTAGGGTGCAGCTGGTATAAAATGAGCATTCTACCTCTAGATAATGAGGTGCAGGAGAGTGTCAGAAGGCGGGGATCCATGTCAATCACTGGGAGGTTTTAGCATTAAATGGAGAAAAAGACAATATGTATCCTTGGACTTAGGGGGTTTTGTTCTCTGACAAGATTCTGAGCACACTTGATGTCTAGGCAACACTGGGTTCTCATATGTATTCGGTTATATTTGTTATGGGCTTTAAGAAAGGGACTATAATGTAGGGATATTTTTATGAGAAAAATTAAATTGTTGTATCCATGTTGGAGTCAACATGTATCAAATTTTCAAGCAGTATTTCAAATACAGGCACTCTTTTATTTGATTTATGTATTTGTATTTAATTGTATGTATATATATAATTTCTCTGTTGGAGCACATTATTAATAACAGTCAATGACAAATTGGAAGAGTTTTCCTAAGAAGGAGAAATTTTCCCACCTTTAATATATACTTTGATTATGACTATGCAAGATGTATTTAATGAAATATTATCGTGTCTTCCATGCAGACTTCCTTTGCCCACTGGTTAGAATAATTTACCAAAATAGCATTTACTGGTTGGGAGAATTTACCAAAATAGCATTGGCTTCACTAATCATATCAACATGCAATAACCCTGAGCCTTCATTAAATTTTCCAGGGCAGACAAATTCCATTAGCTCTGTCAGAGTTCACTGGTTAGTACAGGTAGAAAGGTCAAGCAATGCTTGATGCTATAATTCATTTCTCCAATATCTGATATGCTTCAAACAACATATTCCCAATTGTGCAATACCGGGTCAGAGATGGGCAGCAGGAGGTTGAAATGTATTGGTAAGCGACCAGAATGGAGAAAACAGCACTTAGAAGGAAGGAAAGGAAACAACAACTATTGAGTACCTTTGTGAACCTGGTGTGATGGTAGGTGAGCCACATTTGCTTTCTAGGGAAGTTTTCCCAAAAAGTTCATGACATAGATATAATTATCCTCATTTGTTATTGACAAATGTGTCTCAGAAAGCTGAGTAAATAGGTCTTAAAACCTGTTCAAGCCTAAAGTGAAACCCAGAACTTTCTGACCTATAATCTATATAATTTTTAGTACTAAAAATAGTAAATAAGGCAAATATAGGGTCAGAAAACTGGTAAACTAATAAGAACTAAGAAGATATATTAAAGATTAGCTAACGTTTCAAATAACATAAGTAAGCATTTTTTTTCTCAGTAACCTCTGGAGTCTAAAGGTTAATTGGAGGTCGTCATAGGGTCAGACGAAGCAATGAACAACAACCTGGAGACCTACTAAGGGAAAATCATACACCAGAAAACCTGAAAGGATACCTTTCTTGTTGTATCTAATTGAGTCAGCTTGTAATTACAACTCTAGCTACTTTCGAGTTTAACATGAATTAGCAAACAAAAGCAAGGTTACGGTTAAGCAGGTAAAAACTGCGAACAACCAACAGGTCATGCACGCATCCAAGATTTGCTTCTCAAGCAGTCAGGTGAACCCACAGGAGCTAATAGCAGATAGAGAGGCGGCGAGGAGGGGGACAGGCAGAGGAGGAGCAGGCTGGGGTCGGTGGAGGAGGTAGGGAGAGAATAGGAGCCAAAGGCAGCTTTCAGAGTGAGAGGTAAAACAACAGACTTGAGAAATATTGAAGAAAAGCTGGCTACCAGTGACTTAGGGATATAAGAGGCAAAAAGAATGTTAAGATGACTTGAATTAGGTGAAAGAAAATGCCCATTACTGAGATGGAAAATGCAGGAAAATTATGGGAGGGGTTGGGCTCAGGAAAGATTATGCCATTTAATATTTCTGTACACTTGATTCTTGAGAAAACTCGTTTTTCCCCTTCTCCAAGATTCAAAATCATTTACAGAGTTACTTTATAATAATAAAATAGCATCATAAAATTCAGTTTTTGAAAGCTCGTGTTTTTAAAAGCAACTCCCATATGACTTTCAAAGGCATCAAAAACAATTTATAGTCCCTATTCCAAAAGATTGTTAAGAAAAAAAAAAACTTGTTGAGACTTTATTTTCTTTATATCGTTAGTCACGTTTAGAACAGGAACAGCATAATGAACATACGTTGAACTGCAATGTTGTGTACAGAATTCTAGAATTATTTCACGAAGAGAGAATCATTTAAGAAAATAAAACACTTTGGAGAATTTCGATGTTCTGTATACTGTAATTAAAGAAGTACTTTAGAAACCAAAGTCAATCAGGGTTTTTGTTTTTTCTATAAAGAGCAATTTGACGCAGAATTGTTTATAATCTATTTATCAGAGACTAAAACGTCAATTGTCTCTTTGATCTCGAGAAAAATAATAAAAATATTAGTTCATAGGCTACTATTTTAAAAAGAAGAATGAAAAGTCATACCTTCAAAAAAGAATTCTATTATTTTGTACCAAAATTCTCTGGAAGTTTTGGTATCAAGTAAGGGAAAAATAAGGAACAAAATCTTGTTCCTGCATTGTCCCAAGAATGCAGTATTTTTTAAAGAGCAGCCAACTTATTCTTAAAATTATACATAAAATAGAAGTGATAACTATATTTGCTCTTAAAACATTCTAGGATTATAACTCATAGAAAAGCTTCCAAAATGGTCCTTGACTGCTATTAGTAAATGGAGGCAAAAGTTACCATTAGAAGATTGCATTTATTTTTTAAAAAGGCTAGTTTTAAAAAGGCTATTAAGGAGAATCAGTAAAAAATTTAAAAAATTAAAATAGTATATTCTACTGGAGAAAAAGAAAACTGACAAAGAAAAAATTAGGAATGGGTTAGAAACCTTTCATTCTTTATTATTTCAATAATATATTTGATTTTCATGTTTAGGGAATTTTATACTTTATTAGAAAGTTGTCCCTTTCTTTTTTTTTTTTTTTTTAATGTTTATTTATTTTTGAGAGAGAGAGAGCACAAACCAGGGAGGGCCAGAGAGAGAGGGAGACACAGAATCCGAAGCAGGCTCCAGGCTCGGAGCTGTCAGCAGAGCCCGACCTGTGGCTCCAATTCACGAGCTGTGATGGCTGAGCTTCAACCTGAGTTGAAGTCGGACGCTTAACTGACAGCCACCCAGGCGCCCCCAGAAATGTTTTTTAACAGGTGCATATGACTTTTAATGATGCCTTGCCTTTATGAAATTCTTTCTAGTTTACAAAGCTTTTCTGAATACATAATCTTTCTTACCATTCAAAAAATAGAGTGGCATGGTTAAGATATGGATTACAATTTCCATCCTTCCCACCTTGCCCCCTTCCTCCCTTCCTTCTCTCCTTCTCCCCCTTCCTCTCTTCCTTCCTTCCCTCCCTCCTTCCTTCCTTTCCTCCTTCCTGCTGTCCTTTCCTTCTTTCCATGCCTCCTTCTTTGTTCCCTCCCTCCTCCTTCCTTCCTTTCTTCCTTCCTTCCTTCCTTCCTTCCTTCCTTCCTTCCTTCCTTCCTTTTCAGGAAACTAAGTTTCAAAGAGGAATTTATTCAATGACGCTTGACCAAAGGGAAGAACTGTTCCATGATATATATTTTCTGAGCTCCCAACCATGCCTTGTATTCTGTATACTAATACATACATAAAAAACTTAATGGTAGATAAATATAACTGGAGTAACATACTACTTTAATATAATCCACCAGGAAAAGCCATTATTCATAAATAACAAAACTCAGCATTACTTTCCTTATTATCACTAATATTAGAATAATATGCAATTGCCTTATTAATATAACTAAAATAAATGGCACAATAGGTTTAAAGATAGACTTGAAGGTTTAGAAAAATGCCTCAAAGAAACTGAAATCAAAATTATAAATGTGAAATCAAACAAACTCTTAAATTACATAATTAACATAGCTCAATACCTACACATAAATACTTAAAACATTATTTTAGTTTCATTTAGTCATGTTATAACTGTAATGGTTTATTTTAAGCAAGGAAAATTTGCAGTATTTCATAATTTCCCACCGTGTTACATCTGGTCAGAATGTCAAATATAATTCGTTACTTGACATTATTGGTTAGGGAACATTTTGTCAAACTAAGATTAAAATTTAACTGGCATTGTAAGTTCCAATTAATACTGAGCGTCTAAGGATTCTAATATATGAAAAAGAAATTTTTTGTTTTCATGAAAGTCTATTTCGTCCTCAGTTTCATACTGTATTAAAAGATTTTTATCTGAATAAAGTGAACCTTCCATCTCCACCAAAAAAAAAAAAAAAAAAAAAACATGAATTTTTAAAGCTTTCATGGTTTGTTTGTGGTTTTGTCCCTCTCCACCCACCACCCCCAACTAGTCATGGCAGTAAATCTTCAATATTCTAATAGATGTGTAACAAAAAATTAGAGCAACTTCAGCCTGTGGCTATAAAGCAATAAAATGGATCCCTCTAGAGGACATTCTTATAATCATTCTTATTTGAAAAAACATTTTTTTCTACATTTAGCTATGTAATATAAATACAGCCTATTTTTAAACGGAAAATACCCAGAGCAGCAGGTGTGACTGTACCATTGTTTCTTTGCCAATTCATAAAACATAACTAGTATTTAAAACTACTCAGGTGAGTTTTACAAAATCTTACTCACAAAAAACAAAAGCTGTAGAAACAAACAAGAAAAGAAATTACAAAGGTTATTTTATTTTTATTTTTTTTTAAGTTTATTTATTTTGAGAGAGACAGTGATAGTGTGGGTGGTAGAAGGACAGAGAGGAGGAGGGAGAGAATCCCAAGCAGGTTCCGCATTGTCAGCGTCGAACCGGATGTGGGGCTCAAACTCAGGAAACTGCGAGATCGTGACCTGAGCCAAAACCAAGAGTCAGATGCTTAACCAGCTGGGCTATCAAGACACCCTAATTACAGTGGTTATTATAAATCAATTTAATAACTTAAATTTAAGTAGAGTTTATCAATAAGACATCATTTTACAGAAGAAAAAAAAACTGACGTCTGAGTAGTTAGAGTAAGAAAGTCACCATTCTTACGCACTGGTGTTGGGGTTCAAGGGAAGCCTTCCGCCCTTCTGTAACTTTTAGGAAATGCTGAATGTTTTAACACAGAAGCAATCAATCCTTTACATCCATTATGCCACGGTAAAAATAAACTCTAAACTCCAAGAATGATTTGATGATCCCCCAATTTATAAACAGAAATGTATCAGGATTGATTTCACATCTTATGGACTTGTACATGCAAAACTGAGAAAGAAAATGCTTCACAAAAAAAGCCACGTGGATTTGCAGTACCCGCCCATCTCCCCCATACCAGATCCCTTTCCCTTGTAAGAAATTCTAGGCGTGTGTAGTTTCCCCATGCGCAATGTATTTTCGGGTTAGTATATACATTTTATTTTATTCCATTATAACAATGGAGCCGAGGGATAGCGATTCTATGACAGAACAAACTTATGCCTCAATCACTTCAGAACGAATATAAATAAGAGGCATGGAAGTAGAGCAGGGGTAGAATCAGCCAATAAAGTCTTTAGGCCTGTGAAGGCCTCAGTAAAGTTAACTCTTTCAGATATGAAAACTTAAGTGGATTTTGCCCTTATTTTCTAAAGTAGATTTAAAGACTCAAGGAGCTTGAAAAGTATCCCTAGAGATTATATGATCCAGATTTTTGTACCCTGACCAAATGTGGGGAAAAAAACACACATATCAGGCCCACATTTAAAGATTTCTTTCTAAGTGTGTAATGCACTATAGACCTATTCTACTATTAGTTAGTTATACACATTTATGAACAAAGGTTTGGAATGAAAGAAATCCACTTTCTCAGCATAATAAAGCAGCCTATCCCTGAGGACCTAATAAAACATCCATTTCCTCCTTTCTTTAAAACTGGAATCCATGTTTAACCTTCTCAATTTTATTGTAATTTTATCACTCGAAAGATATCAAATCAGAGCAGTGAGGATTGGGAAGGACTTCAAGATATCATTTCAGCTCAGGACAATATGATATGTAAATGAGTCTGTAAGGAATCAGAAAGACTAAATAATATACAGAAGGTCACAAAGATGTTAAGTGACACAAGAGAGGCTAAGGGGTAGAGGCTTACGCCTCGGTCTATCTAGTTCTTTTTATTACCCAGCAATGCTTTGTTATAAAACCCTCAAATAGCTTGGCATCAAAAATTCCCCAACCAAATAAATACTCCGCAAGTTCTCCATAATCAGTCACCCGACTATCCAACTAACTTACCGATTTGTTTAGACAATTCAGAGCAGCATTTCCTAAAAATAAATAGAGATTCATTTTGAGAATCCAAGAATGGCATGAAAGCCCAAAGTCTTATTAACAGACGTATGTAGATATTCTATTTCTTCGGTCGTTACATACAACCCTATGCATGAAGTAAAGATGCGTATTTCTCTCTGTTTAAGATGTAAATAGGGAATTTATGTTGGCTTATTTAGCTCTGGGAAGAGTAGAAACTGTACAAACACTAGGAAGGGCTGATCTGACCCAGAAAGAGAGTCCAACTGTGTCTTGTCAAATGTTAGGTCAGCCAAAAATTTAAAGCTGAAAGCTGCCCGCCCTGATTTATTTTCGGTCTCCTGGGAGCTGTAGACCCTAGGTGAACTCGCCAATGAAAATGAGATGGTAATGAAACAAAAGGAAGAAAATAGTAAGACTCAGTCGAGCCCTCAAGCATACAGGACATGATGGATTTTGGGGTAGAACGGGATGGAGAAGGAGTGCAGAGGAGAGCCCAGAAAAATGGAAAGAACCATGTCTCGATATTATATATAAAAGAGACATCTTCCCTTAATCGGGGAATACTTGATTACAAACTGACTAGCTAGGCAGATCTGTCAAACCCCCTCCGAACCGACTATGTGAAACGATGTGACCCCTCCAAACCCTTAATGAGTTCTGTGATATAAGAGTAAACTTATTTATAGATTTATTAAAATAGAACTTAGGCTTATACTTTTCACGAAATAAACCACACTTAACCTTGCCTAAATTTGTAACCCCAGCATTTAGAACACTATCTGTCTCATAATAGGTGTTCAATAAATAATTGTAGAATTAATGAAGTTGGTGCTGGTGATTTTGCAACTCCACAAGAGGAATTGGAGTTTATTTACAACAGTAAGACGTTTTAAACATTTTCTTATTTTTGAGAGAGAGACAGAGAGACAGAACACAAGCAGGGGAGGGGCAGAGAGAGAGGGAGACACAGAATCCGAAGCAGGCTCCAGGCTCCGAGCTGTCAGCACAGAGCCCGACGTGGGGCTCGAACTCACAGACCGCAAGATCATGACCTGAGCCGAAGTCAGGTGTCCAACGGACTGAGCCAGCCAGGCGCCCCTACGAGAGTAAGACTTTAGCAGCAGCAGAAGATGGAACACTTTGTGAAAAGGGATTAGAAATTTTAACACGAACGATGAGGCTATTGTCAAACCCAATTTGAAGAACTAGCAGAAGTACTTAAGAATTATGTGATTGGCAACTGTCTTTGCCTCCTATGCAATAATTTATGTTGATATATTCTGTGTTAGTGAACTCCTGGGTGATTTAATTACAGATCCTAAACAAGTGCATATATAACTGGTGATGTTGGTTAACAGCTTGGCATTGGGTACCCCCCTGACAGTATTACGAAAATGAAAACTAGATTATAAATATGCTGTTATTATCCTATTTGAATAATCCTATTATGCCTTTTTCACTAACTCTCTGTCTCTCTCGCAGAATTAACCCTTGTCTCTGCCAGTGGTCTATGAAATCTTCCTATGGGCAACAATCGTATGACACTTCACCTCACTATCAGCCTATTACACTATCGTTCAGACTTTTTTTAATTTTCTTTCAGGCCAAATTTCTGATTATATCCTATATAGTCAGTAAAATGTTTCTTAATATCAAGGTAGGGATCTTCAAAGGTAAAATTAATGATATAGGCAAATACACCAGCAATAAATGTGGCTTGAATGTGCAACTCTAGAAACTGAGGCTGTGTCATGATATCAAAAACGATGATACCAGGCTCATATTATAATGTATAAATTCCATTTATGGGGAGCCTATGAAATTTTTTGACAACCAAAATTTAAATTTAAGATTCTGGGGGCACCTGGGTGGCTTGGTCGGTTAAGCGTCCAACTTCGGTTCAGGTCATGATCTTGCAGTTTATGGGTTTGAGCCCCGCATCGGGCTCTGTTCAGACAGCTCAGAGCCTGGAGTTTGCTTTGGATTCTGTCTCTCTCTCTCTCTTTTCTTCCCTTGCTCATGCTCTCTCTCTCTCTCTCTCTCTCTCTCTCTCTAAGAATAAGTAAACATTAAAAAATAATAATTAAAAAACAAGATTCTGAAAAAGGAATGATTTTTCCTTTACTTTCAGCTCACTGAACTTATGTAATATTTTAAAGGGGGCTTTACTTCAAGCCAACCTATTTTTAACTAGGACTGCAGATGTACGAGCAATGTGTACTAACTTGTACAATGGTACTGAGTGTAGCAGACTATGTCACCCCTGTTTGCCACTTTAACATAAGGATTACTTTGAGCTGACAGCAACTGACAGGAAGAAGATTAAAGAAAAGCTCTCTGTCCTCCACCTATCTGCCTAAGAGCAGAACGTGAATTTGTAAAGATGTCTCCCCTTTCCCTCTCTACCAGGAAGGACAGAAGTTAATCACCAGAGACAAGTCTAGACCCTTATCAGTCCAGAGGTGGTACCAGAGGATTCCACATAACACACGTTGATAAACTAGCCCTTATCTACCATTAGTTTCCCCATATATTTGCCTTCCCATTGCTCGCCACCCCAGAAGCTCAAAGTTCTTTCCCTTTGTTATGTCAGTTTCCTAAGAATTGATTGTTCTTTTGGTAAAGTGCTGTATAAGCCTAAGTTCCAACCGTTGCTTTAAGTTACCCATCACTTAGCACTTCCATGCCTATGAAGGACGTATATGTTAATAAGCCTCTGTTTGTTATTGGTTTGTTGTCTTTCACTGCTCTATCTTTGTCAGGATAATCCACAGGGGCCCAGCCCGAAAACCTGAGGTGGAGAGAACTAAAGAGTTTTTCCCTCCTCAACAGTACAGCAGATTTAATATAAAGCTATCCAAGCAAAAGAGGTACACTTCCTCTATTACCTTCTGCCTTTTCTCCTCATGCCTGCTTCTCCAGCTGGGCTATATATGTCCACAAATATATTTTCTTCTAGTAATATGGGATTTCTCAGCATCTGGTGCCCCATCCTATAATCTATTTCTTCTAAGAACTCCTCTCTTCTGGTTGAAATATTTCTATGGCAAGGAGGACACCTGACAGAAATATTCTTCTGAACTTCCTACTATGCAAAGAAATATTTTCCTTAAATTCTTAAGCTAATCTTCACACACACACACACACACACACACACACAGAGGCATATGCAATCCTATACTCAGAGATATACAACTTTACACTTTACTTTCTCATTGCTGAGTATCTAACACTGAGTATAGACAAGATAAGTTCTAGTATTGATGCATTACTAACTTCAGGTTAAATGTCTAAATTCGTTCTCCTTAAAAATGCTATAATTTTCTCTCTCTAAAATCTAATTGCATGATACTTTTAGCTATTCCTTTAACTCCCTTATCTGCAATATAAAAAAGAAAGTTGTTAATATTTTTGAAAGAAAAGAAAACGTAGAAGAGTAGTCACTAGTAAGGAAGAGGCATTCACAATATACCGATAAATGAATAATGAAGGTTAACGTTATTCTATCTAATATCTCATGTTTATAAATCCTACGTTAATAGAAACCTGTTCACACATATACGATAAAGCCTACACATTCAACACCAGGTGTCTTGTCAAAAAAGGTGTCACGTTTGTTTCCTTTCATTTTGTTTCGGACTTAATCTTTGGGCCTTTTTTAAATAAGAAAATTTTAACTATTTCAAAATTAAATTTGCATTAGTCACGTGAAGCTCATATGGAATTTCTATGTAGATAATAATAACATTAAGACATGCTGCTGGTGGAATAACCATGGACTCTGATGCCTGGTTTATTGAGAGCTTTGCCTTCTCTTGCCTTTGCACCAACTGCCCATTCATAAACCACCAGTGCAGGCTGAAAGAATTTTCAACACAGAAAACGGTGCTTTTTTTTCCCCTCTTTTGAGAAAGACTAAAGAGTATGCGAAAATATTAAACCGACTGTCCAAACCTTAATTCCTTTGGTATTTGTAACACAAGTATAGTATTGACATAGAGAATAAAACATTCTGAGACCCAAAATGCATAGATCTGTTGCTGACCCAAGTACCATGTAATTTCAAGACAATCATTTCCTCTACTGATTTCACCACGTTTGGAATGGAAGCAAACGTCTCTTATCTTCGAAGGGTTTTCTGAACTTTAACCAATAAAGCAGGTACAGTTCGGAGCTCCTCATTCCATGCTTTAGTTTTGGTGTCATTAATATTTCATTTGTGTTTAGCAAAACCCAAACCAGAAAACACAGCTTAACTCCACACTAATTTTTTCACATCTTGAAATCTTCTAAGCCTTTTAACTATCGTATGCCTCCATGGAATCACGTTCTTAGTTTATTTGTGACACAAGCATAAATTCTAATAAATATAGATAATGAACTCTAACAAATATAGATAATATAGATAATGAACCATAATTTATGGTGATAACTAAAAAGAAATTAATATTAAAAATATTTTGCATAACTTATATAGAAGTTGGCTATCTTAAAAATACTTCTGATGTCATATTAAACGTGTTAAATTATTCAAAAAATCTCTGAGCCTGAGTGGCTCAGTTGGTTAAGCCTCCGACTTTGGTTCAGGTCATGATCTCACAGTTCGTGAGTTCAAACCCTGCATCAGGCTCTGTGCTTACAGCACGGAGCCTGGAGCCCACTTCCAGTTCTATGTCTTTCCTTCTCCCTTCCCCTCCCTGCTCTCTCTCACTCTTGTTCTCACTCTCTCTCAAAAATAAACAATAAAAAATATATCTGGACTTTAATCCACCCCTCTAGATTGGTATTACTATGGTGGACATCTATAATATCTACGTACGTCAACATTTTTTCCTGTTTTACTGAGATATAATTTATATGTAACATTCTGTGAGCTTAAGGTGCATAATATGGTAATTGGGTACACGTAGATATTGCTAAATGTTTACCAGAATATGGTTAGTTAACACACCCTTCACTCCACAGAAGTACTCCTTTGGTGTTGTTTTCATGCTATGATGAAAATCTTGAAGCTCTATTTTCACGGCAACCTTTAAGTATTCAATACAATATTGTTAACTATAGTCATCAGGCTGAACCTTAGATCCTGGACACATATCTCATATCTGAAAGCTCATACCCTTTGACCGACCTCTTTTCATTTTCCTGGCCCCTCAGCAGCTAACATTCTACTCGGTCTATGAGTTTAATGTTTTTAGATTCCACATGTCAGTGAGATGGTACAGTATTTGCCTTTCTCACTTATTTCCCTTGACATATTGCCTTCACGGTCCATTCATGTTGTTGCAAATGACAGGATTTCCTTCTTTTTCATGGATGAATAATATTATATATAATTATCTGTTAATATATATTATGTATATGCATATATATAATATGTGTATATTGAAAACTTCGTAGTAGTTATACGAAGCTATATATGCTATAGCTGTCTTCGAATAGCTAGGGACTTCCTTGTTGTCTCGATATAAATGGTATTTCTTCAGTGTTAACAGCAGCACACTTTTTCCAGGCTTCCTATGGTTCACAAAGTAATCGTTACAAAAATCAAAACACAACTTCTTCTGTAGCATGGGTTTTCATAAAGCAGAATCATGGTGCCCGAGTGGCTCAGTGAGTTAAGCGTCCGACTCTTGATTTTGGCTCCAGTAGTGATCTCCCCTTTCATGAGATCAAGCCCCATGTCAGGCTCTGTGCTGACAGTGCAGGGCCTGCTTCTTTTTTTTTTTTTTTTTTAAATATTCATTTATTTTTGAGAGAGAGAGAGCATGAGCAGGGGAGGGGCACAGAGAGGTAAACACAGACTCTGAAACAGGCTCCAGACTCTGAGCTGTCAGCACAGAGCTCGATGTGGGGCTCGAACCCATGAACTGCGAGATCATGACCTGAGCCGAAGCCGGACGCCCGACCGACTGAGCCACCCAGGCGTCCCTGCCTGCTTCTGATTCTCTCTCTGCCTCTCTCTCCGCCCATCTCCTGCTCATGCTTGCTTTCTCTAAAAATAAAAAATAAACTTAAAAAAAAAAACAAAAACCCTTCTATTTAATAATAAAAAAAATAGGAAAAGCAAGCAGAATCTGGTAGGATACTTACTTCTCACACGTGTCTTACATATGTGCCAAGAACTCATTTCCTCCCTGCATACCAAGACCTGTCCCACCATAAGGTTATCTGAGAGAGTACTTTTCGACAATGTTGTTTATATAATTTGATACTCATCAGTGCTATTTCATAAAATAAATTTTGACAATTGCTTCTGTTTCTTTCTGAAGCTAATGTTTATTCACGATTTTGTATTGGTTTTAAAAATTTTTGGCAACAGTATGAGTCTCGTTCAAGGACTAAAACTGGCATCCTTCTCTTTGTTTTAACAACTAAATTCATTAATTTTGTGCAACAAAGCAGCAGTGTTCACCTATTCTTGAAAAAACAGGTTTGGCTGACTAGCTAGATCACTGCTTTGTTTGAAACTTACACATTAGCTTCAATGGTTTCATGATGTTATTTGACAAACTTTCAATACAGAGTCCAAGGAATAGAGGTGGATGGATCACTGGTCCAATAAAATCCAATTTTCATATACACAGTTCTTGTTGATACTTTTTGACTCTTGTGTGAAAGCATTATGTCATATTTACTTGCTGTGGCCACCCAATTAATTCTGTACTTAAAATACAATAAATTTGTGTTTATAATGTTTGAGTTGTAGCGTTTATGTTGTGATGTCTCTTTATGTTTATGATTTAGTGGACCACCTTTGAACCAATGATGCATTTCAGTTATTTAGGGATATCATAGACTGTTGTAGCAAAAAACCCCACAAAACTTCAAATGCAGTATGTGAAGAAATTCACATACAGATGACTTAAGAACATGTTAGCCAAAATGAATCATATCTTTTTAGCTAAAATGAAGTGCCACTGCCCCTCAGCTGGTACCTATTCTAAGACTATAATGATGATTGACTTACATACCAAATGTCTTTGGAGAGAGGGAAGAATCACCTTTTTAAGGACACCTGTGTGGCTCAGTTGATTGAGCATCGGATTCTCGGTTTGGCCTCAGGTCATGATCTCATGGTTTGTGGGTTTAAGCCCCATATCAGGCTCTGTGCTGACAGCAAGGAGCCTGCTTTGGATTCTCTCTCTCTCTCTCTCTCTCTCTCTCTTTTTAATTTTTATTTATTTTTTGAGAGAGAGGCAGAGTCCAAGCAGGGGAGGAGCAGAGAGAGAGGGATACACAGAATGTGAAGCAGGCTCCAGGCTCTGAGCTGTCAGCACAGAGCCCAAAGCACGGTTCAAATTCACCAAACATGAGATCATGACCTGAGCCCCACTGGGACCTTTAATCAACTGAGCCATCCAGGATCCCGGATTCTCTCTCTCTCTGCTACTCCCCTGTTCATGTGCTCACTCACTCTCATTCTCTCTCTCAAAATAAATAGATAAACTTTCAAAAAATTTTTAAAAAATCATCTTTTTCAGATTTAAAAAGTGCCTAGTGACTACTGTTAGAAGCAGCACAGGGGCGCCTGGGTTGAGCGTCTGACGTCGACTCAGGTCATGATCTCACGGTCTGTGAGTTCAAGCCCCGCATAGGGTGAGCTGACAGCTCAGAGCCTGGAGCCTGCTTCACATTCTGTGTCTCCCTCTCTCTCTCTGCCCCTCCCCCACTCATGCTTTGCCTCTCACTGTCTCAAAAATAAATAAACATAAGAAAAAAAAGAAGCAGCACATTGCTAGAGGCTGGATACCCCCAGAAGAATGGAGGTGAGCATGTAGGACATTTGTTAGGGATGTTAGGGTCAGTCCCTCTGGAAGAGAGGAGGGTGAATAGAGGCCAGACGGCACAGAGGGAGAAGTCATGCTCCAGTGCAGTCTCAGTAGATGCCCAGTCAGCCCTACGAGAAGTTCTGAAAAATGTATGACCTTGTGAGTTGTGAGCTCCCACACGGCACAAAGGGCCGGCACAAACACATTCTGAGAGACTCGTCCAAGCTGTGGCCTGGCTTCCACCTGTTCTAGGACCCTGTGCTGATTCCTTGCAGAAGGACGTGAATCCCAGCAGGCCAGACGATGCATGTTGTCCCCACCCATGTTGCCAAGCCATTTTGAGTAATTTCCCATTTAGTCCCCTTCTGTAATTTCCATTTCCTGGTAGGCCCTTAGTCACTTTTTTGTTCCCCCCTCCATCTTTTTACTTCCTCCAACCCCTTTGTGTTTTTCTGTTTTCCCTTTAAAAATCCCTAGCAGAGTCTCTCCTAGGACAGTAGTCTGAATAAAATCTGTCTTGCCACCTTTAACGAGTGTCTGATGCTGTTTTTCTCTGACACCTCTCGGAATCATTTTCAGTTGGGGCAAGAAGACCAGACTTTTATACAATCCCATGTATTGGCCATTGGATGGGGGCTGTCCCTGGCGTCAGATATGATCTCACGTGAGGGAGTTTTCTTCCCACTCAGCAATTCCAACATTCCCAGCAGTTACAAGAATGAGTGCTTTGGTCCTGACAACTCCTGCAAGAATTTCATTTTCCCCATTTTAATTTATGCCAGCACCTCCTCGTATATTCCCGATTCTTCATTCACTACATTTGTTTTTATTTTAATACTTCAAAGACAATAAAGTGATTTCTCTGCCAAATGGAATAAAGAAACCATTTCCATAAAGTGATTTTATACTGATGTAAGTTGTTTATGTAAGCTGTAAAGAATCTTGAAACTCAAGTGACCTAAATGTATTCTTGAAAACAGCCAACTGAACTAATTGACTTCTCGAACTTTCTCTTAAACATGCCTGTAAAAAACAAACTCCTAAAGCAAAACAGAAAACAAAAACAAAAACAAAAACATACTGCCTCCCCCTGGATGCTGTACACTTCCAAATATAAATGGATACTAAGCCACATGTTATAGAGTCTTTGTCATAAGTGTTTGGAGTTTTGTTCACAAAGCATTTTGCAAAATCTATGGCCTTTTCATTAACCTCACACAGCTGTACTCTTTGCTGCAGGTAATGCAATCAATGCCTCGTACCACTTTGCATAAATAAGGAACACCGAACTTGTAAGGAACCCACCATACAAAGGAAAACACGAGTGATATCTGCACAGAGAGAGAGAAGTTTTATTTTGTAACAATAGCATCTCATTTGCTCCTAAGTTCAAATGAGTCCAAAATTCACAGACAGTTGCTCACTTCCCATAAGGAATCAGCTACTAAAAGAGGCAGTAAATGTAGGTGCGTAAACACTGAAACGGGATTCAAATAACCTAATTTTCAGTCCCAGTGTCACCACCAACCTATTTCTGTGACCTTGAGAAAGCAGCTTCTTTACTTGGAATGCATTTCAAGATCTGTCCTGCTTATATTATAAGCTCTTGTAAGATAAAATCGGAAATGTCTGTAAACACATTTTGAAAAGACCATTGCAAACTGGGTAGTATGCTGCAGAAGGAGTAATTACAAGCAATTCGAAAAGCGCTTGTTTTTTTCCTGATACTTGCGGTGATTCGAGGGTTTTGCATATTATGTTTTTTATTTTTTTAATGTTTATTTATTTTTGAAGGGGGGAGAGAGAGAGAGAGAGAGAGAGAGCGCGCGCGTGAGCAGGGGAGGGGCAGAGAAAGAGGGAGACACAGAACTGGAAGCAGGCTCCAGGCTCAGAGCTGTCAGCACAGAGCCCCACGCCGGGGCTCAAATTCACCTGCCATGAGATCCTGACCTGAGCTGAAGTCGGACACCCAATCGACTGAGCCCCCCAGGCGCCCTGCACCTTATGTTATTTAATCCTTACAAAAACCCTGTGGGGGAGGTACCCTGATCACCACTTGACAAATTTGGAAACTGAGTTTCAGAGAAACTCTGCAACTTGTCCGTCATCGTCTCTAACTCCAAAGCCCATCGGTTTGCTGTAACACACAAGGCCTGGGAAAGGCGGCAGGCGGAAGTCGGAGGGCCGGGTGGGTGAAGGACGCAGCCACGTCAACGAGGATGTGGGAGGATCACACACGCTGGTAATATTTTCAGGTGCTCCAGGTGTCAGGAAGATTAGGGAATAAGAAGTAGGGAGCCTCTATTTTCTGCTTGTAAAGCGAAGGTAGCTCTTCTCCTGAGGGGAAGGCCGTGTTAAGGTGTGATGACATCAGGAGTCAAGGAGGGAAGCCACAGTTAAAAATGGGAGTCACTAGAAACACCCCGAGAACCTTCCAGGCTATTTTGAATTTGTGATATTCCCATTCCCATAAAAGCGTGTGATTTTTCTTGAATATGTATAGCAGCCTGAGTTGAGATGTTGAGAAGTCGGGAGCCTTGACTGATTCAGAATTGGGTCTGACCTGGGCGGTGGCACGCGTGGGGAAAAGAGACAGAGGAGCAAAAGGCCATCAGTGTCCTAGCTGTGTTTGCCATCTTCCTGTTTATAATGGATTATCCTTTTTTTTCCTACTGACCTACGCTATTTAATAGAGTCGACTATTTTTTTCTCTTTCCTGGTTCAATATAACTGGAAACAGAAATTATTCATTCCATGGCTTTGAGATTTAGCTCGTATGAGCTCCATGCAAGTGGTCTCTCTATGCTCTGACCAGCAGAGATGATAATGTGAGGCCAAAGTCACCCAGGGGGTCTCAGGACAGGGGCCAGACACAGACACAAAGCTCGAGGCCCTCCCTCTCCGTTGCGCAGATGTGCTCATGTTAAAACGGTATTGTAATAACATGCTTTCAGATTTTGAAAAGCAATGTGCAAACAGCTGTGGCCTTGTATCATTGCTGAGGCACTGTATTCCACTAGCTTGAAAAGTGACAGATGATTCAAATGTTGAAAAAGGAAATAAATAAAAGCAGCTTGATCTCAAACACCACCTCGATCGTGGTGCTGGTGCGAGGCAAAGATCAGTGCCTCACTTTTGAATATAAAAGTTTTTCTAAAAACTTGCCTTGGGCTTCCACAGGCAAATATGTCCCCCCGCCCCCCTGCCCGTTCCATCCGTTGGGTGTGGGTTGCCGAACACTGCCTCTCCTTTGTGCTTTGACTCCTGCTTGGGACTTAATTATTACTCACATTGCTACAGGAGAACCTCGAGGGCTTCACACTAGAAACAAAGTTATGCAGAAGTAGTTGGTGCATTTCCCTAAAGGGTAATTGTGTTATGAATCAGATATCTTTTTGTTTGTGTTTAGTGTACTCTTTCAAAGGGTGAAGAGAAACTACAAAATTCAGCTAAACCTATTAAAAAGAGACTCCCAACCTTCCTCTGCATATGTTTTTTTCTGTCACGTTGCTTCTTTTTTCATTCCCCCTAATGTTTATCACTACCAGACTTACCATATATGCACGTGCCTTTGTCTTCTTTTGGTCTCTATGTCTCCCTCTCCCCACTATGTAAGCCCATGGGGGAAGAAGCTTTGTTTGGTTCACACCTGTATCACAGACAACTAGAATATCTTCAGCTAGAGTGGGCACTCAATAAATATTTGTTGAATGAATGAACAAATTACCAACGGGTCATAAAAATTATCAATAGCCCAGTGAAATTTGAGGATTTAGAGTTTCAAAGATAACCTAAGAGTGGTTTAAAGATTGGATCAGACAAGCTGAGGTAGCTTTGTTTTTCTGTCTCACCAGTAAACTGAAATGGCTTGAGGAACCGTGGATTCTGAGGTGACCATCGCACAAATGTTAATCCCAGCAGTCATCAGCAGGGGGTGCTATAGCCATATATCCGTAAATACAAGTCAGAGCTTTTTCAGAATCTTCCCACAAACTGTTTGAAAATCGTTTTCTACTTCACACACAGGAAAAAATCCTCATGGGCCAGAAAGAGAAAACCTTAACTACATCTGTAGTTAAGCTATCAGTGTCTCTCATGGGGAAAGTAGTTGTTGCTAGGTTCAGGGCTGCTGCTGCACTATCTTATTTGGAAAAAAAAAAAACACAGGTTTAGAATAAGAGCAGCAAAGTGGATGGTTTCTCCATTAAAACCATTAATCTCGAGCTTCATTCTATATTCTTAATAGTGAAAGTAGTTGAATTTCCAGTGCATAAGGGCAGCCCAGTGTTCAACGTTCGTTTTATTGTGTCATAAACTATAGAGGTGCCAGGTCTAGTCTCACGGGACGGTCGACTCGACAGTTTGCAGGCATCTCAGAATTCATCAACTTGAACCACTCACCCTTCCACTATGGGCCGATTTCTGCGATGCCTTTACTTTTTAATACAGTTGTAGACTATATAGCATGTTGGCTAAGAGCATAAATTAGTGGCATCTCATTGGCTAGGGCTTAAATATCAGCTCTGTCACTTATCATTTTAGGCAGGGTACTTAAGTTGGTGCTTCTAAACTTTGGTGGCATTCAGAAGCTCCTGGGGAGATCAGTAAAAATACAAAGGGCCAGACCTTCTCTATTTCAAGAAATCTAGGCTCCATACTCTTTGATAGCTGTCTAGGTGATTCTCATATCCACCAAAGTTTGGGAACTATTGACTTAAGCAATAAGACTAGAGTTCCTCATCCATAAAATAAAGATGTTAGCACCTGCTGTTGTCATGTTGGTTAAATGACTTAATCTGTCTGAACCCAGTGCCTCAGGTAGTAAACGCTCAATAAATGTTAGCTATAATTAGTTCCCAAAGTTGTTTTCTAAAGTCTATCTATGCTGGTGTGACAGAAATTCACCCTACTGAACTTTGGTTAAATTGAGGTAATATTCCCTTCCACCTACTACCTATGTGACAAAAAAAAAATTGTTATATTCAGCCAGCTAAAAAGTTAAATTGAGAAAGATGGATAACTGAGATTTATCAATATAAGTTTTAGGAAAAATTGGGTTTTCTGCATTTTATGTAAGAATAAATGTTTGAGTTAACAACAGAAGGCTTTTTGCTTTGTTTTTTAATCCAGCTCTTTGAGGCTATCATAAAAATAAGGTTTTTACAGTTGTATGTTCCTTAGGAGACTACTTTAAAATGACTTAACGGTAAAGGAGGAAAAAAGTTTACACATATTATATAGCTCATAATGCAGAACGTGCAAGGTTGCAGTCACTACAGTCAACGTTTTCTCGCAGACTGAATACTCTCTTCAAAAGGTTTTTACTTAGATCCATCTTGCCTTATGCACATAAATTGCTGTTGAACTAAGATTTTTACAAGATGGACAGTCAGATGGGAAATGTTTCGAATAACAAGAGATACAAAGATTCATCTAGTCTCTGCCCCTTCCTGCTAATTTTGAGCCTTGACTCATCTAAAATCTATCATTAGAGTAAGACGGAGATTATAAGTTTCAAGGAGAAAAATGTCAGAAAGCCACCACCCAAGACAGAAGAAAATCACAGTTATTCTAAAGTAGTAAGTGAAAGTCTTTGCTGCTCCAAACCCTCTATGTTGCTTTCTGATTTTCCCAAGGCATGCTGAATAATTATATACATCACACTCAGACTTCAGAGTTGATGGCTTGGTACTAAAACCGAAGAAACGAACAAACAAGAACTAAAAGGTACATGACCCATAGATATATTAACATCATTGAGATTTAGATTCAGTTTCAAATTTGAAATGTAACAGGCATTTTGGACTGTTTTTGCTTTACTGACCACATCTGGTTAAAGTCACATTTTCTTTGCTTATATGATTAAGCAGGAGCATCAGTAAAAGGTTTGTTTCTGTCACATTAGCCAGTATTATCTCAGAAGCCTGTCTTCTATTGTCATGTAGAGGCCGTTATGGTCAGAAGATGTATGTTTATTTTCAGATGTTTTCACTCAGCCTCATGGCTGAAGTATCTACTCAACTGTCTCGAATTGGCACATATTAAATTCACTTACACATGAATCCACGCTCATGTAGACGTACCCACAGATGTACATGAATCACTTCAAACAAAAATAACACGTTTACCTCTGCAATATAATTTATCCATTACTTGCTGCCTTGATACTAGGATAGGCTCAAAAATGTGCCCACTCCCCCACATGTATTTTGTCCATCAGACCTGGTCCTACTTTCTTTTTGATAATCCTTCCTTTCATATTCCCAGTATTATTACTGTAAAACCAATCAGAATCTTATCTCCTAAAATACTGTAAAACACTGCAAATTTGAATCTATTAATTCTGTCATTATTTAAAACATTCTGCTCCTAAAACGATACCATGCCTTGCTTATAACCCTTCAGGATTTCCGTGGCGCCTCTGAGGGTGAACCTTAAAACTTCTACACAGGGTTGTCTGAAATTTGGCCACAGCATTCCTCCAAATTTTTCCTGTTAGTTTTCTCTCAGTTTGCTTTTGATTTTACCCCAAGCATGTGATAAACATCTTCACATCATGTTCATAAATATTATTTGACAACTGTTTGAAACATAAGCGTAGACAACACATCAGGCACTATTACTAAACATCCTCTTTCTCAGACAAAAAACTAAAGCTGGGCAAGGATAAGTGATGTGCTGAAGGCTCGACAGGTCTTTGGGTCCTCATACTCTAGCCAAATACCGTCAGTAAATACCTACCACTGAGGAGGGTAAGGACGGCACCAGGGTCACATGGGACTCTTGTCACAGATGGGGTAGATGATTGGCATTAAGCAAAAAAATTCACTGAAAGTCATTAGGTAAATGATGATAGCTGTATTAATCTGTGTGGGCTGTCATAACAAAATACCACAAACTAGGTGGTATTTCTTCCCAGTTCTGGAGTCTAGAAGTCCAAGATCAGGGTACCATCAGAGTTGATTTCTCGCTGGGCCTCTCTTCTGTCTTGTGGACAGCCACCTTCTGGTTATTTCACCCATGCCCTCTTCTCTGTGAAAGCACAGCGAGAAGGAGATCTCCACTGTCTTTCCTTTTCTTATAAGGACACCAGCCCTATCAGATTAGGGCCCCCCTCTTATGACCTCATTTAACCTTGATTACCTCCCTAAGGTCCCTATCTCGACATAGAGTCCCATTGGGGGAATTCAACATGTGAATTGTGGTGAGACGCGGTTCAGTCCATAACAATAGCCAACATGTGAACGGTGGTTCCTATTGCTAAGCATTTTCAAACTCTTTTGAATATTTTAATTCTTGTAATCATCACAATAACTCTACAAGGTCAATGCTATTACAATACATATTTTACATGGAAACAAATTGAGGCACCATGGGGCAGAAGTAACTTACTTATAATGACACAGGAGTCATATCAAGCCAGACTGTTCTCTGCATAGGTGCAAACAGTTCAATGTTACGTGGCATCATGGATCAAAGCAGAGGTTTAGAACGACTGACATGAATACTGCCACATTGCCAAATGTACCAGCAACACTGCAGGGACATATACACTGTTGGCATCTCCTCAGCTAGGGCTTCGATATCAGCTCTGTCATTTATCATTTTAGGCAAGGTACGTAAACCGGTGCTTCTATAACTTTGGTAGCATACATACACAAACACACACATGCACATGCACACGCACACACACACACACACACACACAATTAAAGCACAATATATTGTAATAGAAAAAGCACTGGACCCCAAGTCAAAAGCCCAGGCTAAAGAAGAGGTGACCTTAGATGTGTTAACTTCCTTTAGAGTATAGCTTTTTCAACACAGAGATTATCTTCAGAATTCTCTCCTCACTTGGGAGTTCCTTAAGGGAAGGAGACTATATGGGTTCATCTTTCTATTTTCCAGAACCTAGCACAGGACCTGGAGCAGAGAGGGTGCTTAATAATTGTCTTTAAATGGGTGAGCCAAAGACTTGTATTGTCTATAGATTTATGCACACAGATTGGAACACTGTTGATATTATTTAGAGACAAAATAGTCACCTCTAAGAAATCAAATGTGCGGATTTAATGAAAATGTTTTGTTTCATTAGGCTAAAGAAGTATTTAGGGTACTTGCAAACAAAACTAAAACGGATAAAACATGGGAAAAGCTGATCTGGGGATATTTTTAAAACACATAGTACAGAGTTGTACCATTTTTATTACAAATCAACATATTTTAATCTTGAAAATACAGAAGAGTATCCGTCTAGATAAACATGGCAAAAAATGATTTTATTCTCTCCCTACAAAGCAGTAAAGCAACAGGAATTCTTATTTTAAAGAAATAAATCCACAGGAATGAGAAGAGTGGAGATAATAGTAATAGATTTCTTATAAGCTGGAGAGCAGACGGATAAATGGTAGACAACCAAGCAAAACCAAGGGAGGAGGAGGAAGGAAAGACGGAAAAGGAGAAGAAGAGAAGGGAAAAAGAAAAGAGTGACCTGTATCTCAAGGTCGGTAACAGGAAAAATCAAGAACTACACCAAGAGTCTTGGAGAGAAAGAGAAAATATTGCACTATGAAATGTTCAGGGGCCCTGGGGTCACTCATGGGTTAAGCATCAGACTCTTGATTTAGGCTCAGGCCATGACCTCATGATTCTTGAGATCTCCACCCCGATGACATGGATGGAGGCTTCTTCGATTCTCTCTCCTTCTCTCTCTGCCCCTCCCCAACTTGTGCTCACTTGCTCTCTCTCTCTCTCTCTCTCAAAATAAATGCACTTTAAAAACTTTAAAAAATAAAAGAAGTGTTCAGAAAAAACACCCTTGAAAATTAAAAATTTGATTGCAGAGATTTCAAAACATCAATCATCATTTTGGAAATAAAGTTGAGAAGGCTTCCCTGAAAAGCGTGAGAAGTATGATAAACACATAACAGAAGAGATAAGAAAATCAGGCAGCAGCCCATGCGGTCTAATGTTTGAGTAATATGCATTCCAGAAAGAAAGAGATCATAAACAATGAGGAGAAGTAAAGTATCAAATAAGCAAGCAAGCAAGCAAATACTGAGAGGCACAATTTTTTCTGGTGAAAAAGATCTATTAATGCCCACATGATGGATAAGGTTAGAGAATTTCATTAGCTTCATGTTCACAGTTTCAGAAAACTCTGGATAGGATGATCTCAGCAGCTACCAAAGAGTTAGAGAAAAAATTAAGAAAGACTAAACAGAAAAAGCAGGAATCAAAATACACGGTATTTCTCAAATGCAATACAAAAGCTAGAAACCATGGACCAATGCCTTTGACATCAAGACAGACAATAATTCCCGTGCAGAAATCTATGTCCAATCCAACCATCAATCCAATGTAAATGGAGAATAAGGGCGTTTTTATCATCCATCTTTCTCAGAATGTCTCTGGAGGATAGGTTCCACCTAAAAGGGGATAGTAAATTAAGAAAGGGAAGAGACATAACAAACAGGATATCCAACATCAGAAATAAGATATGCCCAGGTGAATGTTGAAAGGAGATCTCAAGTAGTAGCATAAAGGCAACCAGCCCAAACTGGAGCGCAACAGAAGATATCGACAGTCCCACCCTAAAAGATAAATTTCATATAATACATAATCTGTCCCATGCCTAGAGAGCAGAATTGGATAACTGGTAAGGAATTTACCTTAGTGAGAAATTCTTAGAAAAATAAGCAAACAACAAAAACAACAAAAGCCACGGCCATTAGAAGTCCCAGAAACACCAAACAATTGTGAAAGAAAAAAAAAAAAACAACTCATCGTGTTTAACACAGCTCAGACGAAAACAGCATCTGTCTCATCATAAAATGTAAACACTGAATACTGACGTAACTGAAAGTGCCATATAACCATACCGAGAGAACTGGCTCCTATTCGGTGGAAAGTGGTAGAAGCAAGAGAACCCAAAGACAGCAGCTCTACTAAAGGGCCAACAGATGGGACTACATGGAAGTGGTTAGTTGTGGAGGGAAATGCCACGGAGTCTGCAGAGTTGCGAGTAGATGACTCAAAGAGGGGGGATTACAAGGACTGCTGTGTTTTGAAACAAACTCGACGGAATACTTTGACTCAGACTATGGGCATGTCCAATTGTGACAAAAACTAAAACTAATAAAAAGAAACAGAAAGAAAAAAACTGAATGCAGCGCAGAATAGAGTTTAAGTTCATCTACAGCCCTACCACTAATAAAAACTCCACTCCATTTTTATCGAAATCACATAAATATAACACAGATTACACTGGATCCATTGTCCATAGAGACTCGTAACCTGACTTTTTTGTTCATTATCATTTGGCCAATTCCTCAGATACTAAATATTCTTCTATAGCATGGTTTTAATGACAACCTAATATTCTCAGTTGTACAGAGCATATAATTAAAATGTTAGGTTATTTCAAATATGTCATGCGAACAATTCTACTGATTTAAAGTACCTGGGCTACCTAATTAACTCAGCTCTCAGTGAGGAGGGACCATTCATCATTGGTGTCAAAAAAATTAATGCTCTTAAATGATTTTTCAAAAAGAGAAACAAGAATTTCCAGTGATGCATAATCTCTAGACGGCCCTGGAGAAAAAAGTCCCCAGGACACAGCTATAAGCTTTAAATACTTTCGGAAGCACTTTTTAGTAGAAAAGGAGTTTATAATATTGGAAAACATCCGAGATCCAATAACTAATAGGATCAAACTAGCCCGAGTCTAAGATTTATTGTTTTTTTTAAATTTTTTAAGTTTATTTATTTTTAAGAGAACAAGAGAGAGAGAGAGAGAGAGAGAGAGAGAGAGCGGCACAAGCTGGGGAGGGGCAGAGAGAGAGAGGGAGACACAAAACCCGAAGCAGGCTCCAGGATCGAAGCTGTCATCACGGAGCCCAACATGGGGCTCAAACTTGAGCCAAAGTTGGATGCTCAACCGACTGAGCCCCCCAGGCACCGCTAAGATTTAAATTCTGATATATTTCACATTGAGAATTGTAATACACTCTCCTCTATGTGCATATATATTTACACTTTATTTTCCCTTTTCTAAATGATTTTACATAAAGTAATCTAGTTCAAGGTCATAGTGCAGATGAATTTGACCCAGGGATCAATTGTCTTTGGTTAGAAAAGAGTATGTGACTCTCTCTGTGATACCATTTCAGAGATAAGCTCACATCTCTACCTGCTACTGATACTTCACAACGCTCTAAACTGAGACAAAGCCTTTTCATTCTACAGTAAAAAATAAGGTAGCAAATGCAATCATCTCCTAAATGACATCAGGAACAAAATTTTTAGTTTGTTGAGGTCAAAAGAGAATTCGTTGATATAAAAGATCCTTTCTGATATCTTTGAGCCTTGGTCCCGAGAAGCTCCCACTTCCAAGATGGTGTACAGGTTAGAGAAAGATGAGGATTTTCACTTTTTATATATTACCTGCCATACTAAGAGACATTCTTCAAAGCAGTGTACCGTGGAAACGAGAAGAAAGTAGAGAAGAGTGAGAATGTGTAGCAACGGTGGAAGTCGAATGTGCCGGGGAGATACCGCAGGGCTAGAGTGACATAATTTCTACCCAACTCAAAAATAAATATCAATATTTTATGTTTGAAATTCATTTTAGACTAGTATTTAAAATTTCCCTTGTGTCATATGCTTTTCCAAATTAACTGTAAATTTTGTTTCCAATATTACTTAGTAAAGTATTATCAGTCCTTATGGATTTTAATAGTTTTTTTCTTCATTTTTTAATATAACTGTTTGCAGTAGAATGATTATTGGAGCTATTATTTTTTTGCTCTTTGTTTTCCCACAGAGCTTAATCCTAATGAACCACATTACTTCTGTACATAATTCAAAATGAACGTGTCACATTCTCTAGTATGAAATACTGTGATTTATTTAGTTTCATATTGCTGAATTTACTCAATCAGCACTAAATTTATAGAAAATTATGTCAGATCAAATCATCAGTTATTTTGTCTCCAAACACTTCCTGGAACTTTCTAAAATATATTTTTGTCTTTTACAAATCTTCCTGTACAGCTTTACAGCTTTCTTCTCACAATATGCCACCATTAATCAAGGAAAAATGGCAACTTTGAAACAGATGTCAAGGGCATTTGCTGTTTTAACTGATCGTCAACATTCCTGATTGATTAATGGTGGGATTTTCACAAAATCTATATAATTGGGGCAGCTGCTCTTTGGATAAGACCTTTCCTTCTGTCACTTTCAGGTACAGGTGACAATAAAAGTTTCATGTCTAGAGGACCTTTCAATGTGAAGATGAGTAAAATCTTAATTCTCTGACCTAAATCCCCTCTTATCAATAAGGTAGCTCTGATTGCATGGGACAGATGACTGCTAGGCACAAATAGCTGTTTTCGTTTGGTATAGACATTGTTTTCTTGAGACCTATAGGGAAAAAGTTATGTTAGGACCCTTAAAATATATAAAAAGCCATTATATTGAGCTGTTATGTGTTATAATGTGTTCAGGCCTGCAATCACATTTCAAAAAAATGGAAAATAAAGCATCACCCAGTAATAGTGAAACAATTCATACAAGCCCAAACTCACAATGAACCTTGGGACTGCAAAGGCAAGGCTACTGTGGGCATAAAGAGCCCACTAGAATCAATGTCTCCAGAAACACTTCCCAAAGAATATGTTTTAAAGAAGAAATTAATGTCAAAGCCTGATGATTTGGTCTGGAGACATGTGCAGAATTACAGCTATTAGATAACAGGAAAGGAAGTTAAAAATCTTTACACGGTACCTGTAACAGAAACATTATTTAAGTATTTTTGAAGATTGACAAATATAATTCTATATACTTAAAGGGTACAGCATGATTATTTGATATACATTGGTACTGTGGATTTACCAAGAGCAAGATAATTAACATATCCATCATCTCACAGAATGCCTGTGTGTGTGTGTGTGTGTGTGTGTGTGTGTGTGTGTGTGTGCGCGTGTTGAGAATGCTTACGATCTACTCTGAGCAACTTCCAAGTATGCGAAAGAAACATTTTTTGAGTTGAATAGAATTCATTTGAACTGGAACACTCATTTTCTTACCAGTATGTGCTATTGTTTCAAAACAGGGCTTCTTCTGGGGTAACGGCAGATCTTACTTAAAAATATCTCCCACATTAATGGAAATATAAAATTATGTGGCCATAAAATAATATTCCCAGACACTTTTAATCTCTCTGAACGAGAGAGGAGGCTAAAGCAGTGTAGTACCTACATTATATTCATAATATCCACGTAATTAGTTGGTCCGATGGTTGTGGGTTATCGTTAAGCTGATTAACAATATTCACATAATTATACACATCAAATACCTTGCACATATCCACATTAGTCTGATAAATGTCTGTATTATTCAAGAAACTAAATTTGTTGATCTACAGTGTCTCTTCCATCTCTATATTTACCTCAATATATTCTGTCTTACAAAAATCTATCTATACTTTGTGTGTCTGTGTGTGTATGTGTGTGTGTGTGCATGAAACAGTGATTTTTTAAAAAAATGGATACATTGAAACCCTTGAAATCTTATGACCATTATATGAGAAATGTTTCTCTGGAAATAAAATATACTACTCACATATAGCCTTGAGGACAAAATGCATGTTCATATTCTATCCAGCTAATTAAAAGTTGAAGACTACACAGACAAGAAAATGATCAGAAACTGTAAAAGAAGAAAGGTTACAGCTTTTTTTGTTGTTGGTTTTAGGTAGGTAAGTTGCTTTAATGAATTAGAGGTCTTAAGGATCTTGGGGCACCTGTGTGGCTCAGCAGGTGAGGCTTTCGACTTCAGATCAAGTCATGATCTCATGATTCATGGGTTGGAGCCCTGCATTGGGCTCTGTGCTGACAGCTCAGAGCCTGGAGCCTCCATCAGATTCTATGTCTCCCTCTCTCTCTGCCCCTCCCCTACTTGTGCTCTGTCTTTCTCTCAAAAATAAACATTTAAAAAAACTTTAAGTTTTTAAGGATCTCAAAAAACTAAGAAGTAAAATTGTATTTTCAAGCTCAGCCTATATTTTCTATGCTAAAAGATAATTATATTTGCGGCTTTATATAAGCACTAGCTTTTCTCTTACCATTCTTAGCCATTAAAGAAATAAAAAATATTATATAAAATAGCTAACACTTCTAATAATTATTATAATAGATTATTTTATACTGCTTTGCTACAATTTAATAATACCTATGCTTTAGGAACAAAAGTTGTTTGAGCTTTTTTTCTATGATTTTTGTTTTGCCTTCTAAACCAAACAATACTCATAAATGACTGTCTCTTGCGTAGAACACATGTGAACCTCAGCCATAAGAACTGGGGATGGAACAAAGCCAGACTGCTTCAGAGAATCTCGTCTTGCTCAGAGACTGAGTCCAATAAGTCAGCCGAGCAATGCAAATCTGGCGTGTATGGTCCAATTTAAAAAGCAGCATCCGAGCACATGATATGAGTCCTATAACAAGTGTTTACATGCAGGAAAAAAAATCTTCTGGAGAGTTCTATATTTTGTGGTCCAAGGATAAAGAAAACCTGGAAACTGTGAGCCCATGAGGTATCTGGGTAATGGCACATGTATGTAGTCATTACATAATTTAATGAATTTCCTATACAAATTTCTGGTGGCCCCAAGATTTGTTTAAAGTCATCACCATATGCAGCAACTCAGAATCCAACACATAGTATACCAACTATTTAGTTGAGATACAATACCTCTAAATCTGTTTGAATTGGGCATGTGTGAGAGGAAGAAACTGAGGTTTACATTTTAGTTTGGGAAATCACAGTTGTTTCCTTATCAAACACTCGCAGGATACTTATATACCAAGACATGAGGCAATGAATGGGACCAGGTGAGAGACACACTCCCTACATTCAAGGATTACAATCTAGTGGAGGCAGCTGACAAAGTGTAGACACTATGCCAGAAACTGATTACAGATTGAGCTATATGCAAATAACAGGGGGGATCCTCTTTGGTCAGGTGGTCAGGAAAGGTGTCTCTGTGAATGGGAAGAAGGTGGTCATGCAAAGACTATAGGGAAGAACCTTCCAGATAAAAGCTGCAGTGTAGTGAGTACTTAGGTGAGTACCAGTAAAAGGAAATTATAGACAGAGAATTCAACCTCCTAGGCCATGATGAAGGACACTTCCTTTAACATTATACGTGGGAAGAAGGAGACAATACATTGAAATGACTATATATAGTTTTCTAAATTTGAATTCGCCACATGAGAAAACTCTCTGAACTGAAGGATGAAGGAAGATCATTAGCTGATAGTGACACTGGTGTGGGGTTAGTTTGAGGCAAGAGAAGTTATAATTATTTTTAATATGAGTAATTAAACTTACTAGAAAAAGTCTATAGTATTACAAGACAGAATTGAGTGCCGAACTTAAATTTAGAATCAGGTAACTGGGAAGAGAATGAAAAGTCCAAAACAAATGAGGCTGACAAGAGGGAGGTGAATGGCTGGTCTGATAGGAGCACGAGACTCAGGAAAATCCTTGTACCCCACAGAAGAGTAAAACAAGAGCAGACAAACTACTAGGAGAGAAGGCTCAAATGGCGCGGGCATTCAGCCCGTGGATATGAATTATAGGGCCTAAATACAGCTAGACAAACACTGCTCTTTTAGGTAGGAAGGCTCAGTTTTTAGATGCACCTCTGCCCTGACTCCAATACAAGGCAGGGCTGAATTTACACATGGAGTTTATTAATAGTTACTGCTAGGAAGGGCTGGAAAATCTGAAAACACAGTTCAGCAGAAAAAAAAGAACAAGATTCGGGACTATTTCATGGAATTGATGAGGCCCCCACATTAAGAAGAAACAAATTAATCCGGCCTGCCATTAATTTGGGATGGGGAAGAAGGTATCCACTAAGAGGAATTTACTCTTCCAAAGTTCTTTTAACCACCTTGTGTCAAACAATCACCAAATTTCAGCCTCTAGGTAGAGTGCTAAATTTATTTAAAAGAGCACTCAAAGTACTGTAAACATATTCCCTTGCTCTAACAAACTCAAATCCAGTAGGCATATGTCAGAGATTGAATAGGTTGAATATAATTGGTATCAACTTTAGAAGCAGAGATCCACACTAGTCAGGGTTTTTGAACATTATTTTCCACAGAAGGTACAATGTAAGATAAAGCTTGAAGACTGAGAAGCAAGGAAGCAGGCTGGTTCAAAACTTAATACACATCCGGGGGCACCTGGGTGGTTCAGTCGGTTGAGCAGCCGACCTCAGCTCAGGTCATGATCTCACTATTCCCGAGTTCAAGCCCCGCATCGGGCTCTGTGCTGACGGCTCAGAGCCTGGAGCCTGTTTCAGATTCTGTGTCTCCCTCTCTGTCTCTGCCCGTCCCCTGCTTGTGCTCTGTCTGTCTCTCTCTCTTTCTCAAAAATAAATAAACTTTAAAAAAAAAAGAAAACTTAATACACATCCGTATATACACATACCTACACAACTACGGATCATATCAAAATATATTATTGCTTTACCTTGATTAATGTTTTCTTAAAGTAGATTACATGATTTCTATTCAACTAACCAGGGTAGGACTTAAATTGAAACCCAGACCCTCTTGCCTCACGCCTTGCCCACCACTTATGTGAAACCTGTGTTCCAGGTTAGTCATAACCATGAGTTTGCTACAATTCTGCTACAAATTATTACCTTGAAGAAGAGTTTTCCAGATTTGAAAGTGGGCACTGTTTTCATTGCCTCCAGATTTACTCTCTCAATAATGCCTCTAGAGAACAGAACTTTCCATAAACAAGATCTGAGCGATCATAACTTCATGGACCAACACCATTATGTCACATGTGCATGGCTTATGCTATGAGATAAGGACATGATCTCCATTTTACAGATGAGAAAGCTGAGATTAAAACAGATGAAGAGTTTACATAAAGTCATGATGGATCATGGATTACCATAGTCCTTCCCTCTGTTGCCCATTTTGCTTTCAACTTAACTCTATAGCTCTGGTAAATACAAAATGTCATGTAGATATATATATATACAGTGCTTATTGCCAAAATGAATCCTGATTGCTAAATCGCACCGGAATGGAAGAACCTATAAATGGATTATAAATCCCTGTTGGACATGCCATGGTTTTAGCTTCCCTGGGTTCAGAGACTCTTATAACAGTTTATTGCAGGGATCCTGGATCCTATATCTATACAGTTGTTACAAGAGATATGTTCTCTTGTGGTCCGTGTAGCTTCTGAGCAGAAGCTTTTAAATCAAGACAGTTCCCACGTGTATGCAAAGTGGGTTCCATCTCCCTGAACATGAGCTCTCACCCGGGGAGGAGGAAATTCCCTGACAGCTGTTTAAACTGCTACAAAAACTGTTAATACAGGGATTCCTGCTGAGAGGATCAAGGAATGCCCAGTGCTGCCCTGCTAGGAGGTTGTGGCTCCTGTCCTGAGTAGACGCGTGCCAAACGTCAACGTTTCATTGAACCTTATGGAACCTTGGTGTGCACTGCAGGCATACTTTTTATGTATATCAGGTTTAGGGATACTCTACTGTGCCCTCAAGTGGAGATTATTTCTTTCCACCTCTTTTTGAGTCAGGATGAGTGCTCAAACTCTCCAGAGGTTATAACGAAGATCCCATCATCCTGTCTTGTTAATGGATAAATTAGGTGTCTTTGCAACACACCTGAATTTCTTTCATTATTTTCTGCGAGTTTCTCATGTGTCCCTACATGGCACACGAAATAGTGGGGCTTACCAGTTTCCAGGAATGAAGCTCTCTAGTTCACAGCATCCCATGATATTTATACAATTCAAAATCTGACAACAAACATGGATTACAGGGTGTAAGGACAGATAAAAATCAAAAATAAGAGACTTAATTCTCTCTATTGAAAAAAGGGGAAGAGATTTCTCCCCCTCCTCCCTGTTTTTTTAGATACTTAACTTTAGAAAAGCTGTAAGTTCTTTTGTCTCTTTGAAATATATATATATATATATATATATATATATATATCCTTTTAGAAGTTAAATAAGACTCCTTGCCTTGAATAGGGCATTCTTGGACCTGAGCGCCACCTCTTGAAACATCCAGAGAGATGGCTTCTATATCTCCCTATTTCTGTGGGAGGATAGGAACTTAACTTTGGTGGGTGTCTTGCTCCCAGTTATAAAACTACTTCCTGTCATAAACATAGAAGTTTATTTTTCCTCTGAATAAAACCAATTCACTAACACAGACAGTCACCCCAATTACCAGGTGACTTTAGGATAAACTATGTGTCATAAATGATGCTACTAATTCTTCTTACTTGGGCTCTAATGGTTTATCTTGAAAACATGTATGAAATGAGTATCAATTTGGCTTTATAAAGAAGGGTGAGGTTTCCTTCTGTCTCTCCGATCTCTTAGCAGATTGACACCAGTGTGCATCGCATTCTGGTTCACCGTTTATATAATAATAAAATTATTTTCTTTCTCTTCTGCTTTTGCAGAGAGATTTTCTGGGTTGGGAGAAGTTTTGGTTTTCAGTTATATTCCTCCAACAAGTGATACCGCATTTTAAACCTTACCTAACCTACAAATGATTTGGATAAATTTTATGTATTATGACCTTCTATTTAATAATCCAGAATTCTAAATATCACTGTTGTTTCTACCACATTTTAAAGAATGACTGTTAGTAATATTACTTCAGAAGAGAAAAAGAGAGGTAACCTCTTTAAAATGTATTTTTAAATCTAATTGCGCTCTCAAAAATGAGTATGGACTGATGGATAAGGATTTTCTACTATAATCCACATACATAAACAAAGACTATTTTTGCCCTGAAGAAAAGTGTAGGGGGAACATTGTAAATATTTTGTTATTTTCAAGGATTTCCAGGTAGAAGATAGAAAAGGCTTTTCTCAATATAGTTCCACAGGCAGAATAAATACCAATGTGTGGGACTCTCACAGGAGGGGAAGCTGATGAGTCGAACAATGTTTTAACAACTGACTCTCTCTTTCATTGGCACCTGCCACCCTTTTAACATCACGTGCATGCTAACAATGAAACTATCCAAGGGCAGCTGGGGGAATGTCATCTGGAACTCTGAAGACACCAGCGCAGCGCTTGTGGGAGACTGAAGTCCATGCGATGAGATGCCTCTAGCTCTAGCTTCTACTATCTTTATAAAGAAGGAAATTTTATCACAAAAAAATGGCTATTTCTAAAGACCAAGATCTCCTGTAACAAAAAAAGTAATCTACCTTACCCAAAAAGTCTTTCCTGTGGCAGGTACCTTGGTGAGCATTTTACACACATAAGTCACTCAGTCTTCACAACAAACCTGAGAAGTGTGTATTATGAGTGCCATTTTGCAGTTGGGAAAACTGAGGCACACACATCTAGCAAGCTGTATCTGGCCATCACGTGTGTGTGTGTTTACTATTATACTATGCTTCCTCTTACCCAGAAAAACTTCATAGACTCCAGAGTTAAAGTGAACAAAATCGAAAGAATTTATTGGGTTACTTCTTATGAGTAAAATAACTTGAACTTAATAGAAAATCATAGAGGCATGTGGAATATATTAACTTCTTTCAACATCAACATATTCCCAAAGGCTTTTAACATTTCCAGAGCTGATAAAACAAATAAACAGTTTAGGAGCTTCTAAAATGGCATTCTAAGGAAGTTGATTTTTTTTCCCTTTGGAAAGTTTTGCTTTAAAAATTTTTTAAAGGTATATTACTGTACTTTAGTGATGTTTATAATAATTCTGTTTTTTAAGATGGTCTTGTTAGGACTTCGAGGCAGTGGTACCCCAAGGTTTTCTGTTCAATTTCCCTTATATGGCCTCTTTTGCCATGGCCCCCAACCATCCCACCAACATTTCTCCTCTCTCTTACTTCAGGCAACAAAGAAATTTTCATACGAAAGCCTACTTAGCTCACACCAAGTTTATATCCTCTCAATTCATCTTGGTCCTTTTAAGCCTACTATCTATTCTTCATCAATTTCTTTGTTAAATTTCAGCTGTTCTTATTCCCAGATACTACTTATGACCCTCTCACTCCCCGACTACTCACCAACCTCCCACAGGTGTGTCTACTTTTCTGAAACATTTATCATTTAGGACTTGCAGAAAAATCTTTGAACAGAGTCTCTTCTGTATTCTTTCTGCCCACATCTGTATCTGTTGGCTCTAATAATCCTCTGATAACCAAAGGAGTTTCAATGTAGTCCAAGAGTAGTAAAAAAACCAAAAACAAACAAGCAAAAAAAACTACTCAGCTCGAATCTAAATTTTTCTTATATGACATTTCAAAATTCAGTTTATAAATTTAATTTTGCTGCCATCATTTCTTTGATATGGTCACCCATCTCCAAATCAATGGGTGACACGGCTTTCTCTAACTGGCAGGAAAGCCCTCCTAGGGAGAAAGAGCAAACGATGGTGATGGGGAAGAAAAGGGAAGAACGACACGTCATCCAATAACTCAAAATGCTTAGTTACAGATGCAGTCTAAAAGTATATTGCACAGCCGTGCCACACACGCCGTGGAGATAGACACTAAACCCAGTAATTTCCAGATCTATCCATAATGAAAGAGAAATTGAAACATGTAAAAATTAGCCAACCTTAAACAGATAGGCAGAGATTAGCAGATTATTTTTTTAAATTCTTGACTCTTGATACCCTGCTATCATCCTATCTCCACCCCCTTTGTTTTAATAAACTCTTTAAGGGTCATAGTGAAATATTTTATTTTCTTTCTTTCCTCCCCTTCTCCAATTTAATTCAAATACACAGGACTTATAAATGCAAAGGGGATGCGGGGTGCACATCCCCTTCGCATTTATAAGGTTTAGAAGGTTAAGCGTCTGACTCTTGCTTTTGGGTCAGGTCACGATCTCACAGTTTTGTGGGTTCGAGCGCCGCATCAGGCTCTGCTCTTGCAGCAGGGAACCCGCTTGGGATTCTCTCTTCGCTCCCGCTTGCACTGTGTCTCTCTCAGGGTACATAAATAAACTTTAAAAAAATTTAAATGTATCTTTTAAAATAAATGCAGAAGGGAGGATCAACGGGCTGGTGCAGACTTCGTGGTTCCGATGATCCGGATCTAACAGACACCACTACCATCCCCCAGCATACCTGGGAGTCTGATTCCAGATACAGAGAAGATGAACTTGTTTGAACCCAGAAAAATAGGCATAGCCACGTGACTTGTTTTCATGAGGAAAATGTGAGCTGAAGAGACGTGTGTCATAACGAGCCTGAGCATTTAATATTCAATCCTCATTGTCTACATTGGGGCCCAGTCATGGAGAACCCTTGAAGTCTCACGATGAGATGATAGTGTCATAAATTGTTGGTGTTTCCTTCAGCCATGATCCTCTAGTGATTAAAATGAATGAAAATCTCTGCCTATCTGTTTAAGGTTGGCTAATTTTTACGTGTTTCAATTTCTCTTTCATTATGGATAGATCTGAAAATTACTGGGTTTAGTGTCTATCTACACGGTGTATGTGGCAAGGCTGTGCAATATACTTTTATTAATTTAAAGTCTCTGGAATCTTTTTGTGAGGCTTGGCATCATTAGCCTATGTCGAGGAAACAAAAATGCACTGAGGGCATTTTGATCTAAAGGAATATTATTTTACACAAAGTATTTTGCCAGAATGTGGAATTTCTGTTCTAATACATAAGCCAATTTTACTATTTTAGGGTATAAAATGGATTTCTCTTTCATTATGGATAGATAATTAATAATCAAATTATAATGACTCCTAGCCTCTAACTTTCAAATTTGAATATGTTTCTTCCTCCTCTTTCCTCAATTTTTTCTTTACCCAGTACAGCAATTCCCCCAACAGTTATTAACTGCCTGTTTAGATATCCTGACCTCTCCACTGAGGCTGGTAATTATGAACACCATAACTCGAGGCAAGGTGGGTGAGCCATTAAGATCTAAAGCGTGGGTAGCTTAAACCCGGCCAGAAGAAATTCTCAGTTCAGTGTTGTCTTTGTGATTGCAACTGCTGATAATGCCAAAGCTATATACAAGGCCAGTTCCGGGTAACACCCTCTCTTCACAGTACATGGCTTTTAACTTTTGTTTTTGGCTAACCTAACAGCTAATTCCTTTCTCAATCTCCTTTGGTGAGTCTTCCTCTGCTATAAGACCTCTGAGATTTGCAGATTCTCTTCTCTTTCTACACTCACTGCGTTGACGAGTTCATCCAGTATCGTATCCATCAATGCCGACCTCTCGGTACTTACTATGTCACAGTTAATGCCTCCAGCCTAAACCACATCCCTGAATTGCACATTTATCTGTGCAACTGCCAGTGCAACCTCTCCATTTGCATGTCTAATGGATATCTCAAAACTAACATGTCAAAACTGAACTCCCGATCTCCCACACTTAGCCTCCCCATCTCCATGGTGACAACTCTAACCTTTTGCCTTTGTATTCTTGATCCCCTTTCTTTGCTCTCATATTTTTTTTCTTTTCCAATGCTCTTTTCTTTTCTAGCATACAATTATTCAATTATTTAGCCTGTTTAGGACTGTGTAAATTCTGTAACCACTCCTGGAAAGTAAGTCTCATGAGGAGTTTTGTTTAATGTATCTGCTTCGCTGCAAAAAACTTAAAACATCCCAAATGAGTGACTTTTATATAGACTGTTCATTTAATTAGGAGACTTTTAATTTATTAAAAAATCAAAACACAACTGGCATATATATTTTTCTTTCTGAAATAGAAAAAAAAAGAATCATTCTTTCTTAAAATATATATATATATATATTTTTTATTTCAATGTTCCTTTCTTTTTCATCCAAAATTTAAATAAGCGTACGTCAACAGCAAGAAATGCACTTCTGACAATTTCTAGCCTCTTTGTAAATTATAGTGTTTAAACTACAATCAGAAAAACACTATATTAACATATGGTACAACTGCTACATTTAAGAAATTTTTTTAATGCTTATTTATTTTTGAGAGACAGAGACAAAGCACAAGTATGGGAGGGGCAGAGAGAGAAAGAGAGACACAGAATCTGAAGCAGGCTCCAGGCTTCGAGCTGTCAGCACAGAGCCTGATGCAGGGCTCAAACTCAAGAACTGTGAAATCATGACCTGAGCTGAAGTCGAACGCTTGATTGACTGAGCCACCCAGGCACCTCACAACTGCTATATTTTCAAATAAATCTAAGTCAGCTTTAATTATTCATCCCTGACATTAATATCATAGCCCACCTTTAAGTATATTAAGATTGCCATTGTATACGATTCAAAATAAGCAAAGGCCTTTATAGATTCTTATTTGCAATTAGCCTTAAAAGATTTTGTTTTGCCTTAACTTCATAAAAAAGACAATTATTAGCAGCTTTATTGAGATATATATAATTCACATTCCATAAAATTCATCCATTAAAAATATACGACTCAGTGGTTTTTTATTATATCTGCAGAGTCCTGCAATCACTGCTACAATTTAATTTTAGGCATTTTTGTTTTCCCCCCACCAAAGAAACTCCATTCCATCCGCAGTCACTCCTCATCTTCCCTGCTGTCCCCAATCCCAGGCAACCCCTAACGCACTTTCTGTCTCCGTTGATTTGCCTGCTCTGGAATTTTCATAACAAATGGAGTTATACCACACATGGTCTTTTGTGACTAGTTTCTATCATAGCATATTTTCAAGGTTCATCTGTGGTGCAGCCTGGATCTGTACATCATTCCTCTTTATTGCTGAGGAACATTTCATTGTAGGGACATACCACAGAGTTTTTATCCCATTCATTGTTTGATGAACATTTTGGTTGCTTCACTTTTTGCATACCAGGAGTAATGCTGATATGAACATTCATGTACAAGCTTTTATGTGGACATATGTTTTTCTCTTGGGTGTATAGCTACGAATCTATAATTGCTGGGTTATATGGTAACTACAGGCTTGACATTTCAAGGAGCTGCCAAACTTGTTTTCCAAAGTGGATGCACCAATTTACATTGAAAAAAGAAACTATTTTTTTAATTTTATTAAGATTAACATTTTGTGAAAAGTTACTGTTTGTTGAAGAGGGAAGTAAAAATTATCTCAAATAAATTTCAACAATGAAATAAAGTCCCATATGTTGAACAAGATTAAAGGTGCCCTGTTACATTACATTGAATATTTGATGCATTTTATCTTAAAAATATTTGTTTTATGGGAGAACCCTACTACTTGCTTACTTGTAAACAAATAATGTCCCTCTCTATTTGAAAAAAAAATTTTAACATTTATTTATTTTTGAGAGACAGAGAGAGACAAAGCATGAGCAGGGGAGGGGAAAGAGAGAGAGGGAGACACAGAATCCAAAGCAGGCTCCAGGATCCGAGCTGTTTGTTAGATCAGAGCCCAATGTGGGGCTCGAGCTCACCAACTGTGAGCCATGACCTAAGGCAAAGTCAGACGCTTAACCAACTGAACCACCCAGGTCGCCCCTTTCCTCTCTATTTGAAAGCTCATTCTCTGGGACCACGAGCATGGAATCAAGAGGACCGCAAACAGCAAGAAAGAAGGAGGGACATCAACTGAGTTTGCGAGTCAACTGAACATTAAGCCCCAGAAATATATAGAATGGAGAACCCAGAACTCACAGCCCAGCCTCCTTCCATTTCAATGAGAGGGCATCCTATGTCTTGGATATGATGTGATTGGACCTCAAGCGTATGACCTCAAGTGTGGTCCCAAAGTCAAGCAGCTCCTCAGCCAAGATGTCTCATCGATATGAAAAAATGTGTACTATTCTGGCTGGTCCCCCAAACAAAGCGAAAAGTGCACCTACCTTTTATGTAGCAGGTCTCCTGCATATACAGAAATTATTGCACGGTATACAAGGAGCAATTCATAAAGATGCTACCCTTTCATTATTCAAAACAAAACATAGCAAAACAAAACAAAACCTAAATACCCTTTCAGAAGGGCAAGTTTAGTATACAGTACCATTATGTATGTGAGTTATAATAAGTGAATTAGACATTTATGTGACAAGTTGGATAAATTTCAAATGCAGTATTGAGTTATGAAATAATTAAAGCAACTTATGTACTGATACATATATGATGCTAGCTATGCGGTGCTTTGAAATTCCCAAACTTTATATTTCAAGTCTGCAGGAAAAAATGAGAGAATAGTAAGGTAAACACCAATAAACTCTTTGCCCAGAATAACCAGTTTCTTACATTGTGTCATGTTTGCTGTTCTCTACACACGTGTGTGTGCATACACATTTTTCTGAACCATCTGAAGGCAATCTGCAAACCGCATGACATCTCCTATCTAAATACAAATATGTGTGCTGAGCAAAGATGTTTTTCTGCATGACCACAATACTACTATCACACCCAAGAATGTAAGAATTATAAAGATACATAAAATACTATATATATTGTTCACAAAAGTTTGATAACGAAAGAAAAATATATTGTTTATCTCATAAACCCCCTGAGAGTGTATCTCTCTAGGTTGGCAACAAGAGAGGAAAACAAATAGATTCAAGGAGGGATGTGAAGGGGTCTTCTGTTATATCTATATTGTTTTTTCCCAAAAGAAAAGTAAGATACGATAAAAATATCAACAGGAAAATGCTAACATTTGCTTAATCTGAATTGTGCATACATAGATTTCTTAGACTGAATAGTATATGTTGAAGTGTTTCTTTAATTAAAATAAGAAAAAGGAGAGGTTGTGACTCCTTGAACTCAACATTGCCCTGGATAAAAAAAAAAAAATACCTAGTAATGGTCATATGAAATTACTGTTACAACTATTATTTAATTGAATTTGAGATGATTCGACCTACCATATGTTATATAAAACCATCACAAGGGATGCTTATTGAGATATGAGGCAGTGTCCTGTGGGCTTGATTTCATGACTCGCATACATAGATAGAACTCTTGAAGACCAGAGCAGCACAAGGGCAAGTGCTGAGCCGCACATCCGCCAGGCCTGTGGGGGGAGATCCCTCAGAGAAAACCCTACAGAGACAGGACCAGACGTAGGCAGGAGGGTCCCCACTATCCCACACACTGGAGCAGCTCACAGCAATCTGACAGCACCGGATGGCAGACTCCGGAAGGTAATAAACTCTGATCCTGGGCTGTGGGGCTTTTGAACTTTATGATTAGGCAAGTTCCAGCACCCCAGCATGCGATCCCAGGCTGTAATGCAACAGCACTGTAATGTGGCAGAACCTTGGCTCCAGCCCTACGCTGCCTGCTCAGAATACATGGCCAGGTGAACACCAGCACGATCGGGACAGACTCCAAACCTTATGGATGATCTGACTGTTCTATGCATTTGGCTGTAGCTACTTTCTCTGGAGCTTTGTAGGAGGCCAACTTCTTTTCTCCAGCACCAACCTACAGGGGAATTGTTGGAAAGATTCATTCTTTTCCTCTACAGAATATTAATCTAGAAAACGAGTACATTCTCTAAATGATCAAAATAAATACAGAAAGCCTGTAGAGGAGACTCTATGAAAAACAATATATATGAAGCATAAATACATAAGCAGCTATGAAATACAAAAAGAAAAGCATTAGAGGACAAATCAGGGCATGTGGATTACAGTCCTTGTATTTTCACTGAGTGATCTCAGGCAAGCCACTAGCATTTTTGGATCTCTTAATTTTTATTAAAAACTGATCTAACAGCTCGGAGCCTGGAGCCTGCTTCAGCTTCTGTGTCTCCCTCTCTCTTTGCCCCTCCCTGCTCACACTTTGTCTCTCCTCTCTCTCTCAAAAATACATAAACATTAAAAAAAAACTAGTATGAGAATAAGTATCTACATTTTATTGAAAGATAGATGACTGTTGGAAACTCTTTGGACTGATGTCTGTTTTGTTTCTTAGAACTCTGAATAATAAATGGCAATTAATTTATTTAGGTTCTGATAAGAAGAGACTCTCCAGTATGGGGGCAAGAATCCCACTATTTAAAACTATTTAAGGGGTGCCTGGGTTGCTCATCAGTTAAGCATCCCACTCTTGATTTCAGCTCAGGCCATGATCTCCTGGGATTGAGCCCTGCATTGGGCTCTACAGTAACAGCACAAACCTGTTTGGGATTCTTTCTCTCCCTCTCTCTCTGCTTCTTGCTCTCTCTCTCTTTCTCTCTCTCTCTCTCTCAAAAATAACTAAATAAACAGTAAAACTATTTAAAACGAGTCTCAAACATTTATTTTGTTGTGTTACATCGTTAACCCAGTCACTGATAATATTTTAACATGTCCCTGGATATTGTAGGCTTTTAAAGGCCAATAGGAAAGTGGTGCCTTTTAAATATTCTTACACTTAGATCTCGCTCTGATCGTCATTTTTATTATTCTTTATATTCTACTCCATAATATTCCTGATTAGGAAATTAGTGAATAATGTACATAATTGATATTATACATTGATAGAGGGGTCTCAGGTTTTGCTTTTTGTTTGTTTATTAACCAATATATCATAACTAGATTTTCAATGGTTAATCAGAGTTTAACTACTCTTTTAAACTTTATAACTTTGTAATATTAAAAACTGGAAAAATGGGGCACCTGGGTGGCTCAGTTGATTAAGCGTCCAACTTCAGCTCAGGTCATGATCTCACAGTCAGGGAGTTGGAGCCCCATGTCGGGCTCTGTGCTGACAGCTCAGAGCCTGGAGCCTGCTTCAAATTCTGTGTCTCCCTCCTCTCTCTGCCCCTTCTCCACTTGCATGTTCTCTCTCTCTCTCAAAAATAAATAAATATTTTTTAAAAACTGGAAAAATACTGCCATAAACAACGAACATTAATACTTATATCTTCAAGGAAGATGCTTAAATATGTGGCTCTGCCAGATTTCCTGAATATCATGCCCCAGTGCTTGGAGAACTGAGGAGGAACCGAGAATATTATAGATGAGGACTATTCTTAATTTAGAACTTTTCATTAGTTTCATTCCCATCCCATTCCCCAAACCTGTCATTTCACCAATCTCTTAAGGTATAACTAGAAAAGGATATTAAAAGAATATGAAAATGGCTAACAGGGTACAGGACTTTAAACTTTACATAGAATCTCATTTTATCTTTTTAGCAAACCTGTCAGTAGGTATGAAAGGTGGAACTCAAGGAAGTCATGAGGTCTGTCCTAGCGCTCACAGCCAAGATATCGTAAAGCTAAACTAGAATTCTGATCTTCAGATTCCAGCTTTTGTGACTGGATGGCACTTGCTCTTACAACAGGTAATAGGGTTGTCTTCCATGTCATTGACCTTTTCTCCACAGCCTAAAGTCCTATTTATTTCTAGAATAGGAATAAGGCAAATGTCTGAGATTATCATTATTGTCCCTCTCGCCCTCCCTGCTCTGCATAGCACCCCTGCCTTCCACGTATCATTTCATGCGCCACCCTTCTCTCCAGTTCACGATGCCTCAGATGGCTCAATGACACCCATCCCTTTCATTCCTCAGCCTACAACTGGCACAAGGCTGAAGTGTTCAACACTATGAGGCTTTCCAGAGCCACAGTGAAACTACAGTACAAGGAAGGAAACTGAAACATGAATATTTTTTCAAGGTATTACCCCAATTAGCATTTCCTTCTTTTCCAGGTTATCTGTTTGACCATATCTTCTCTTCGGCCTTGTGCTGGGCTACTGATATTCTCCCATCTCTCCCCTGCCTGCTTTCCTCTGTCTCTTAAATTTCAGGCTTCAAATTGTAGCCTCTGGCCCAACCAGAAGAAGCCAAAAATAATTTCACATCACAATCATCTTTTCATTCAAGGAATACAATCTTCTCACATCTTTGTTTAAAGCAGTTAACTCCTGATTGTCACAAACTACTTTTATTGAACAAATACCTTATACCCTCTTGTATAAGCAAGTTGAATATCAATGTTTTACAAAAGCAGAAAGCCATGAACCTCAAAAGCAAATGCAATCTGCTAATTCTAGCTGCAAAAACATTAATACATGCTTATTCTTGCTTTCTTCTTCCTCCTCTTTCTTCCTCTTTAGGAAGATCCATTTCCCAGACAGGACTTAACACTTAAATTTCCACCTCCGCTCCCAAAGTTCCTACAAACTGAATGTTTTCCCAAAGATCACAGGTAGCTCAATCTGGACACAGAAACACGCTGACAGCAGATAATATTACTAACTTTTTCAGATCCAAAGCCATGATTCCAGTTTTCCCCAATTAGATCACTCCTTAAGCAAAATTTATAGAAAGAAAGCAAGGATTAAAATCTGTGAATGAGTTTTCCTTCAGAACATGGACTTAACATAATTTGTAAAGGAGATTTCTGTACTAATCTGATTATTTACATATAAGGAATGGTATAATCATAACGTCTTTGTGTTTTTATTTGTTTGCTTTGCTGACATAATCTTTGGACTAAAATGACTTTTTAATATTCTTATAAATTAAAATCATTTATTCAATCTGATCACTTCCCATATCTGCTTTTTTAAAAACTGACTAACATCGAAAGACATTAGGATACTTAGAGAAATTAAAAAAACAAAAAGTGTTAAAACCTTCATTTCATCAAAGGGGGTGAAGAGGGTTAAGCAAAATAATATGAACCATGTACATGTAGGAATTTGCAGGGTGATTTTTGAATTCAAGGTTTTATTCAGGAAAATAGGATAAAAGACTTTGAGATGACTTTGAGAAAATCTCAGACAACTGTATATTGTACAAATAAGGAAGCTAAGGCCTCTTTAAGAAAAAGTGGCTGAGTGAGTCTGAGACCTAGGTCTCCATTTTGGGCGTCCACAGAGACCAGAGTTTCATACCCTTCACCCATCTACCAAGGCAGTTAAGATGTTCCATTTCTTATATTTTCATTTATATAGATAACATTTCATGAAGTTTATATTTCCAGTGGTCCTCCCCAAATAATATTTCCAGTTAGACATATGAAAGCAGTACAAAAAAGAAACTTTTGGGGGTGGGCACTGTTAATGGGAGATACATAGTTCTTTAAAAATGTACCCTCATTTCTCTTTCCTAGTCAGACATTATTATATGACATTGTGAAACTGATCTTCCTCCACAAAGTTTTCCTTTCTTCTGTAAAAGCAGAGGAAAATATTTTTGCTCCAAAAGAGGAGGGAGCATCTGTTCAGCCCTGCAACCTCAGCCTCCCTTGCCCATGAGTAAGGACAGAGATGTCTTCAAACAAGGTGTTGAATATCAGACAATCCTACACCCTATCTCAGCTCCAAGTTATCATGGATTTAAAATTCTGCCTTCTCAATTACAACAGTACAGGGTTATATTTTAGAAACAGCTATATGTAATATTAAGAGGCAATTCACTTGGATGATAGCAGTTAGATTTGCATATGCCCAGTACCATTCACTTCGCTTTTTATTAAACATGCATTAACCTAAAACTACCCTAGCCTATAAAAGTATACGAGGATTGTGATAACACAGCATTAAAGTGACAGTAAATCAGCAGAAACATAATATTAGATTTTCCAGTTCAGTTGCTTCCCAGCCTGTAAATACGGGCCATTCTTCCATGAAGTTATAGATACTTTCCAAAGAGCGCGACTGACCTGTTTTGTAACCTGCCCTATGAGGGAAATGAGAGCAAGTTTAGATGTGGAGGTAAGCATATTTTTATAAGGAAAATGAAAGCTGGAAAAAATACTTAATTACACTCATCTAATCTGCAGCAATATTATTTCCTATGGCAAAGCACTAAACTGTATCCATGAGAATGCTAATGAATGTTTTATTGACAAGAGCCTTCCTCTAAAGCTACTCAGGATTGTTTACTTTTCCAAATGTTGCACTACTGCTGAGGTTCTAAAATATAAAAAAGGGAAAACCATGTAATTACCATACTTGTATAGCCATGATAGAGTTTCTACTCCAAAATTTTGTCATGAAGCAACATGGTATTTTTAAAGACCTAAGTGCCCTCCTACACTGTTGGTGGGAATGCAAACTGGTGCAGCCACTCTGGAAAACGGTGTGGAGGTTCCTCAAAAAAATGAAAATAGAGCTACCCTATGACCCAGCAATAGCCCTGCTAGGAATCTACCCAAGAGACACAGGAATGCTGATGCATAGGAGCACGTGTACCCCAATGTTCATAGCAGCACTTTCGACAATAGCCAAATCATGGAAAGAGACCAAGTGCCCATCAACTGACGAATGGATAAAGAAGTTATGGTACTTATATACAATGGACTACTACGTGGCAATGAGAAAAAATGAAATCTGGCCATGTGTAGCAACATGGATGGAACTGGAGGGTATTATGTTAAGTGAAATAAGTCAGTCAGAAAAAGACAGATACCATATGTTTCCACGAATAGGTGGACTTTGTGAAACTAAGCAAAAACCAGGGGGAGGGGAAGAGGGGAAAGAAAAAAAAGACACAGAGAGGGAGGGAGATAAAACATAAGAGACTCTCAAAGACTAAGAAAAAACTGAGGGTGAGGGGGATGAGGGAGGGGGGAGAGGGGGTGATGGGCATTAAAAAGGGCACATGTTGGGATGAACACTGGGTGTTATATGTAAACCAATTTGAAAATAAACTATTATAATAAAAAAAATAAATAAATAAAGACCTAAGTGTTTTTTTTTTCTTCCTGATTTATGTAATTTTGATTCTTCTGGAAATTTCAGTAAACAAGTTACAAGAATGTTATTCAATGAAACAAATATGCATCACCTTAATACAACCACCATTTTTATTTCAGTGTATTTCCCTCTCGTGCTTTTGTCATATTTGCACAGCATTGTAACTTCTATGTGGTCTTGATAGAATTTTAACACCATTCCATATTTGGCCTCCTGACAGGAAACCCCACACTTAAAGAAAGTGACTGAGAAATAATTCCTGTGGTTTCCAGAGGCATCCTTCAGGTAAACAGAGATTCTCTGATATTCTGGAAAGGTAGGCAATGAAAGGAACCTTTACAGCAAGAGGTTCCAAAATTCCTACATGAATGAGTTCTATGAATAATGGGTGTTGCCTCTAATGATAACAAAACATTTATACAGCTTTCTAGAACTTACAAAGTGGTCCTATAGAAATGTTGGCAGTTGATTAATCCAAAATTCTAACAATCTGCTGACTGTTGTTTTACTCTGCAGATTGGACACCCAGTCTCCTATCTCCACAATGTTAACTCCTAGGAGTAGAGTGGGGAATTAGTAATACCTAGCTGAAAGTAACGTGTTCTCATCCTCGACTCTCTATAATACTGTTCCCCAGAGTCCATACTATGAATAATAATTTTCCTACCCACTCATGTGTTTCTGGTCTATGATGAAAGAATAAGATTTTCAAATTAAGTAATTTCACTCTAGCATTTTTCCGCTCCTCCTCCAACCATTGTGTGTGTGTATGTGTGTGTGCATGTGTGTGTGTGTACTAAAGTACTGCAAACATTTGTTTCAATCTCTAATACCTGACTTGGAAAGAGAATCCGGGAATCTCTGATAGACATCTCTGGCTTCTGATGGTTACCCTGAAATCCATTTCTGTGCAGTATTTCCCTCCAGAAACTAGCATCTAAAAAGTGCATTTCAGAAAAGCAATATATGTAATATCCCAAGTTCAATGGGGAAAAAAAAAATGTGCAACTGAGTTCCATCAAATGTGCAGTCCAAATCCAGTATTGAGCTGCCTGGCTATAAGAAATTTTGCACTTTTCTTGATTAAAAAAAGAGCATGGGATAAAAAAATCTAGCATACAGTGATCTAGTGATACAGCATATCAGTGACTTTCTCTGAAACATTTTCAATCTAACAGATTTTAATGCCTGATATACAATGACGACTCTTCCCCACGTGATAACTGACCCAATCACAAGTTATATGCTTATTTTGGATTATTTTAGTCTCATAAATCAAACTCTGAAATAATTCCAAAGTAGAAGACAATCTTTTTAAGGGCAAGAACTGTAGTAGTTGAATTTAGTAAGTATTCTTGTAAAGAAAAGACTGTCAGAAGGCTGAAAAATATGTGAGAAACAGCTATAAGCCTCTATAAAAATTCGACTTGTACTGGCCTGCCAAAATCACAGGCTTAGGCTCTCTTCTTTCTGATAAGTAGTTCTGTGCCTTGGGCAAATTATTCTCTTTCTGTTATGGAATCCTTATCTGTAAATGAGAAATACCTCCTCAATGATCGACCTTATTGCAACAATAAAAAAAAGGAAATATTTCTGCTAGAATACTTAGTATTATTCTCATTCCATTTCCCATTTTATCAACTTTAAGATTATCTATTAATCATCAATTTTAACACTGGTGTGCTATTTATTAGGAAATGCCTTACCCAGCCTGTATCAGATTCTGTATCTTTAATAAAACTAGTTGAATAACAGGGCACCCAAGCTGTAAAGATTTAAAATTTGGAAATATGCTCAGGGGAATAATATAAATGGTGAACTCACTATTTCTTCTACAAAAAAATATTTCCTTACTTCCCTAGAAAAATCAGCCTTTCAAGTATCTTTGTTCACATTACTGATTATTTATCTAGAATTCTTTCCCTCATCTCTTCCTCCAAATAAAACCAACCTTGCTCATCTTTAAAGGCCCACGGCTCAGACATCTCTCTCTTTCAATTCTAACCGTATATATTGTCTTTGTCACACCGTTTAAGCCTTATTTCTTGCTCACAAATTATTTGATATATGTTAGATTTGCCCCCCACCCCGCCTCGATGTGCACTGAGGAACAATGGTGTATATTGTACACTAATAATGAACACACTGACACTAGAGTTCTACAGACGCCAATCAGACTTAGTGCTTATACTTGCTATTGTATTACCTTGAACAAGTAATCCAATTAACCTTATTTTCCTTATCTTTAAGATGTCATTGTGTTCCTGTGAATATTGATATGTACGTAATGCATTTGAGTAGGGCCTAACATATAAAGAACTTTCAACAGATGTTAGTTCTCATGGTTTTTATTATTATTTGCCTCCCCTTCCATGCTACCTAACATGGTACTTGCCACATGATTGTGAGCCATAAATACCTGTTGTGTGAATAATATGTTGTGTGTTGAGGGGCATCTGGGTGGCTCAGTTGGTTAAGCATCTGACTTCAGCTCAGGTCATAACCTCATAATTCGTGAGTTCTAGCCTCATATCCAGGCCCTCTGTTATCAATACAGAGCCTGCTTCGAATTCTCTGTCCCCCTCACTCGCTGCCCCTCCCCCACTTATTCTCACTCTCTTTCAAAACAAACATTGAAAAACATTAAATAAAATTTCAGTGTCAAAGATCAATAGTAATGGATGCATTTTAAGTTCTTTGCGTTAAAACAGATTCTTATCCAACATACTTGTGTTTTGCATTGGTGATTTGGTTCACTGCACCACCAAATCTCAATAACACACAATTTCATCCTACTATTAAGAAACACTAATCGTTTTTATTGACATTGGCTCTTTGACTTAGTGAAGTGTCTCAAACAACCTTATAAAGCCAGGAAAGAAGAAAGAACTAAAACAGACATCAAGGTAGAAATAATGGAGCTAATCATGAATGAATTCTTTTCAGAATTTCCTCACCTGGTCCTGTGAATACGTATGCTTAGACATGCTCTGAGCACGCGTTTTGTCCAAATGCCCCAGAGCCAAAGTAATCACATTATTTTGTACCACCTAGAATATTAGCAACCTGTAATGACCTTCCGAGGTCAGGAATAAATTGCAAACATTACCAACGTACCAAAATTAGAGTTACAACTGACTTCATGAAAGTTTTAATGGCTAAATTTTCACAGCTTCAAATTATGATATAGGAACAATAACTTCCCTTCGCTGACATCTCCTGGATTGCTGCTGCAGTCAGCGTATTGCAAATTGACAACAGAAAATAGATGTTCACTTTCAAATGAAGTCAGTGAAGATGCGAGATACTTAGGGGTAACTCATTTATTCTCTAACACTCCATTAGTTTCCTTGTTCTCTGTATAGTTTTTTTCTTTTTAACTCTGTTTCAAAATGATTTATTATCGGCATAATTTTAAGTTTTTCCTTCTCATGAGATTTGGACTTGGTAGTGTTGGCATTCTACGTTTATTTCATCCTCACAATGGGCGGGAAATTACAAAGTAAGTTGTTTGCTAGAAAGACTTGGGCTAAATGGGATTAAATATCTAAGAATCATGTAGAGCTCTTGATTTGCTTAATATATAAATGCTGTTACACAAAAAAAGTCTGCAAAGATTGACACTGGTATAATAATTTGTTTAATGTCTTTTATTCTGCATTATATTAGAGTTTTATAAATATGTGAATTGGTTAAAAGAGATACATTCTTCCAAATGTTATCTAATTGATGCCCTCTGTTTTAGCTTTGCTAATATTAATCTATTTTTAATAAATATATATAAACATTCGAATATTCTCAATAAATGACTACATACATGGAATTAACTGTTTTCAGACTTATTAATTAGCACATTTATAAAATTCCATACCCCTCTTGACAAATAGGATTTAACCATATAAAGCACGTAAAGATTTAATAGAAGTTGCAACCAGAATGATGACCTGTATTTGAAAGTGGGTATTTAGACATTCAGATATTACCAATAAATTCCAATGACACGCTTTCTATGCACTGTTGACATTGTCATGATGCTCTTATCTGATCGGCAAGACAGTCATAGGATCAGTGATTGTGCAAAGTTCAGGGATTTTGTAAATGACATTTAAGTGGATCTTTAACCTCTCAAAACTCAAAGACAATGCCTAATATCAGATTTTGGCTGAATACTGAGATTAAAGCTTAATATTTGCATATTTTAATATACATTTTTCATTATATGAAATGTGTATACATATATAACTTAAGAATAGTGCACATTGCTGAAAAATAAATCATACTATATATGCAGCTTTATTTTTCTTTTCATTCATTTATATTTTTATCAACTTATTAAATATTTATAAACTATTAATTTAGTAGTTGTATAATATCCCAATATCGTGCTATCTCATATTTTCTTAACCATTTCTTTATCACTGGTCTTCTCTGGATTTAACATTTTCAGTTATTTAGCCCATATTATTTTAACACTCACACAAAAATCTTTTTAAAAATCATATTAACACAAAATCCACTCAAATGTTTATTAAAGGTCAAAACTGTATACTCCATTTTAATTACTGCATTAATTAAAATAAACTATTAAAAACACCAAAATATTTTTATATGTAAGGAACATAGGATGTGTTAAATGAGAAGACCAAACGATGGTTCTCTTTGAAGTCAGTGTAAATCAGAATTTCAACAAGCGTCTTTGGAATAATTTTGTGACGAAGAATGAAAGAAAGGAAGAGAGAGAAGAGAGAAAAAGAAGGGAAAAAAAAAGTCATCTTTCATGACCAGATTTAGCACTGAGTGGAATTTCAAAAAACTTTGCAGCATTGATAAACTCAAGAAAAAATATGCCATCTATTCTAGCTTCCTATTACTGTCACAGTGGAGTGAATTAACATTTGAAATTTTCGGGGCGCCTGGGTGGCTCAGTCGGTTGAGTGTCTGACTATGGCTCAGGTCATGATCTCACGGTCCGTGAGTTTCAGGCCCACGTTGGGCTCTGTGCTGACAGCTCAGGGCCTAGAGCCTGCTTCAGATTCTGTGTCTCCCTCTCTCTCTGCCCCTCCCCCACCCATGCTCTGTCTCTGTCTCGAAAATAAACATTAAAAAAAAATTAAAAAAATTGAAATTTTCATCCGGTTTTCAATTAAAAAGCTTGACTTCAGAGTTTCAAGTTGTCAAATCCGAGACGTTATTATTGAAATGTGTGAGCATTAATGGATGCTTAGGCAATAGATGGGTAAGTATGCATGTATATATATGCATATAAATGCATATACGCATAGACACAAGTGTTTTGCTTTTAATATGAAAAACAAAAGGGAATAAAGATAAGAATTTATTTTTATTTTTATGTGCATAAGAATGTTTGTGGCAGTTTAATTCGTAACAGTAAAAACTAGAACCACCTAGATGGGAGAGTCGTTAAACAGAATGTGGTACATGCAGCTCACGGGATGTTATCTGACAATGCGGAGGAATGAAGAACTCGGCAATACTCGGCAATAAGGAGGATACAGGCAATATAGGAATTTAGAATAAATTCTGGGCTTTATACGAATTGGAGACTTCATATATTCAACCTAATTTTAAAAGTTGAACTGCAAAGAGCTTTTTATAAGATAGATGAAATAAAAAAATGCACCTATTCTGCTGAGAATTAGATAAGAAAAAATATTTTCCTCCTTATTTATTGAATCGCAAAACCTCTAACAAAATTGCCATGGTATTGCACCTGGGTGGCTCAGTTGGTTAAGTGTTCGACTTCAGCTCAGGTCATGATCTCGCAGTTTGTGAGTTCAAGCCCCACGTCGGGCTCTGTGCGGACAGCTCAGAGCCTGGAGCCTGCTGTGGATTCTGTGTCCGTCTCTCTGTCTCTGCCCCTTCCCTGTTGGCACTCTTTCCTCTCTCTCTCTCTCTAAAATAAATAAACCTTACAAATTAATATAACAATAATAATAATCCTAGAACTATGTCACAGAAATCAATGCCCAGGAAAATACTACAACTTTATGGAAATAGAAACTTTACTATCTTTTAAAATATGTGTTTTGTGATACAGATTTTTAAAAATTTTATAACCTACAATATAAATTCTTTATTTTCCTACATTTTGAATAATCTAATAATCTGTAGATTATGAGCATAAGAAATGTTCAAAATGTCTTTTAAAACATATGTGTGTGTGTGTGTGTGTATCTTTAATGGGACTAAGGGTACTTAATTCTTTGTTATCAAATAAACATTCAAAACTAGCTGTCCTGTTTTGCCCCAGTGGTCCTTATCGATGATGTCACTACTTCTCACTGGTGGCTGAGTTTATCAGACATATAAAGTGAAGCAGTGGAATGCTAACCCTAGCTTATTAAAGCCTTGTTTAACTTTAATAAAAGAATATTTTGGAGGTGCCTGGGTGGCTCAGTCAGTTAAGTGTCCGATTCTTGATTTTGGCTCAGGTCATGATCTCACAGGGCATGAGACTGAGCCCCACATCCAACTTTGCACTGAATAGGCATAGCCTGTTGGAGATTCTTTCTCTCTCTCTCTCTCTCTCTCTCTCTCTCTCTGCCCCTGCCCACTCTCACTTGCTCTTTCTCGCTCTCAAAATAAATAAACTTCTTTTAGAAAAAGGCTATTTTGGCTACCTGAATCAGGATTCCAGCAATACTTGTGCACTCAAGCTGTGTGCCTCCTCACCCTACCTCACCCCAGCAGCTTATTGGTGCCAATGTTACTTAAAGAGGTGTTGTGATTGTTAACCGTGGGAGGTCAAAGTGGAAGAAGCAAATACGTGGGAGAAGTCTGGACACAGTAGGGACGTGAAATCTCTTCTCTGATTAATCCCTTGGAGTAGGTTTACTATGGAAAAGGACTAGAAGCTGACAGGACTGACTTGTGAGCTAATTTGAGACAGGCAAATGTGAGAGCTGAGAGAAGGGAATGATTTTGTGAGCACCGTGGGCCGTCTCTAAAGCACAGGGAACAGAGGCAGACCTGAATGAGGCTTAGTTTTGCAGACAGAAGCACCTTCTCACTCCCTGAATGGAATCCAGTCTACCTCGGCAAACCAAGAGGCAGGCCATACGTGACTGGCTCGAGCACTGGCCTTTCTCAGGGTATGCACCTCTTTTTAGTGATACTGTGGACTTTCAATGTGTACCAGCAGAGGGGAGCAAGAGAAGAATTAATGAACTACAAGTTCTGTCTAATTTATCTAGTATATGTCAAAGAAAGATAAGGAGATGGAAAATATACAAGTTTAGAGCGAGACAATCTCCAAAGATTGAAAAGAAAAAGAGGAAATGAAAATATTTTGTAAAGAGATGATGGCTAGAATTTTTCTAGAAATTATTAAAAAAAACAAACAAACAAGTCATGAATCCATAGATCTAGAAAGCATGACAAACGAAGAATCTGTATGTGACCACAATGAAATATAATATTTTGGGAAACTTCAACTGAAAATCTTTCATGTTACTGAAAATATAGCTCCCTCTACAGATTTTTTACTGAAAATCTTCGAGACAAGTTTCAGATGCCAGTCTGTATGAGCAACCTTTCTTATCAATACTGAGGAATATACGCAATATGAAACATTAACCAAATAAAGGAAATAAAAATAGTATACCATGATTTATAAGGTAATAATCTTCATCTTAATCACACATTGTACACAAAAACTTACTCAAAATGAACAGATAAATGTAAAACTAGAAAACTATAAAAGCTTTAGAAGAAAACCTAGGAGAAAATCTTCATAAATGGGTTTGACAAAGGGATTTTAAATATGACACCAGAAGCAAGATCCACATAAGAAACAATCGATAAATTGGACTTAATAAAAATAAATAATATTGCTGCTGTATAAAATACACTACGTATAGAGTGAAAAGTCAAGCTATGGACTGTAGAATATTCTTGCACATCATTCTTTGACAAAGGCCATGTCTCCAGAAAATATAAAAAACCTCAAAACTCTTAAAATATCCAATTTAACAAACACTCAAAAGACTGGAACAGATACTTTGCCAAAGAGGATATACAGATGAAAAAGGAACACATGACTTTTAAACATCTTTAGCCATTAGGGAAATGTGGATTAAAACCATAATGAGCTACGAGAGTGGCTAAATAAAAAACGACAGTGATAACACTACATGTGGGTGAGGATACAGAGTAATCAAATCACTCATTGCTTGCTGGTGGGACTACAAAATGGTACGTCACTCTGGAAAATAGTATGTAGTTTCTGTCAAAGCTAAATTAAAGCTCGGCATATGACCCAACAATTGCACCTCTGGGTATTTACTCCAGAGAAATGAAAACTCATGTTAACGCAGATATCTGTTTATTAATGTTCATAGCAGCTTTATCCATACTCACACAAAACCAGAAACAAGTCAAATTTTCTTCAGGGAGTGAATGGTTGAGCAAATTGTGAAATAGCCATGCACACCATACTACTCAGCAATGAAAAGGAATGAACTGTCTATAGGTACCACAAGTTGGGTGGACCACAGGGAATTCTATTTTAAATGGTCAATCCCAAAATGTTACATACTACATAATTTCATTTATAAACCCTTGTAATGAAAAAAAAATGGTAGAGAGACTATAGAGAGTTATGTGGGTGCCAAGAAGTAAGGAATAGGGGAGGGAAGAAGGTAGCTATGGCTAATGAAGGGTACTCAAGAAATTTTTACAGTGGGACTGTTCTGTGTCTTGACTATGGTGATAGTCACATAAATCGACACCTGCAATAAAACTTACATGAAATTAAATGCATAACCGCGTAATGTAAAGCTGGTGAAATCCAAATAAGTCAGTTTATTTATTTGATGTGTTCAATATATTTGATTTAATTAATCAATGCCTTTTAAGTTTCAGGTTGTGATATTACTATATTACATATAGGTTATGCAAGATAGTTACCACTGGGGAAACTGGATGAAGGGTATATGTGATTTCACTTTGTTATTTCTTACAAGTGCATGTGAATCTACAGTTATTTCAAAACAAAAGGTTAAAAGATGTATGCATACGATTAAAAAAACACAATGAGCTACCATCACGCTGTGTTAGAATGGCTGAAATTAAAATACTGTACTGACATCTCATGCCTGCAAGGAGAGAAAGTAACTGGAATTCTTTTCGACTGCTGGTGAGACTATAAAATGATATAGTTGCTGTAGAAACAGTTTAGTACTTTCTCATAAAGTTAACCATACACTCCCATGTGACTCAGCAATCCCGTTTCTGGGTATTCTCCCTAAAGAAATAATCATCTATGTTCACATGAAAACCTCTATCTGGACGTTTACAGCAGCTATATACATAAATTCTAAAAACTGAAAATTCACATGACTTTACTGGGTGAATGGGTAAGATCATCATACTATACTTTGGGCCCTTTGAATCCTTTGGATGAATCATAAAGGCATAATTCTGAGCAAAAGATGCTAGACTCAAATCTTTACATATGATTCCACTTGTATAGCATTCTGCGACAGACAAAACTAGAGTGGCGAGATTGTATTGGTGATTTTTAGGAGCTCATAGGGAGAGGAGGTGTGACGTCAAAGGATAGCATGAGAGAAATTTGGGTGGCGGTGCAATGTACCCTGATTGTGGTGATGCTCATACGGAACTCTGCAATTGATAAAATCCATTGAAGTATGTCCAAAAAAGTTAATTACATTGCATTTTAATGTGAAAACACAAAATTATTAAGCGATAATGGTTTCTGGGTCTGTTGGCTATATCTAACTACTTTCATGTAGAGCAGATCCCCAGTCTCATTTTTTCAAGTCCAACCAGGGAAATTAACAAGTATCTGAACACAGAAGACTCATCACTACATGTCACTGAATGATGTCCAAGCATTTTTTTTTCTTTTTTTGGCTAGAAACTCCTGAATACTATGTTAGTCAGGTAGAAGCTAGATACAAGAAGTGAAAGGAATGCCAGAGGCAGAGTCCTGAGTCCTTGAGGGCGGGAATAACCAAAACACGGGTTGGAGACAAGGGTGGTGATTAATAGGTTACACATTAGAAATGTGAAGACACAACATCCTGACCTTGTGGCTTACAGACTGAGAGCCACTGGTGAAGAGCATGCCTCTCCTCATCCACTTCTGCCTCAGGGTGACCCCTATACTCACTATAATGGGTTTGCATTGCAGTTACAGCCTTCTCTCTAGGTAGAAAGGCTCCCAGGCATGTTCTGGCACAAAGCTTGTAGGTCAAACTTCCCCCCAACCACATGCAGAAGGAGTCCCCCACATAATTGGAAGCAGCCCCAACCAGAGACCAACTCCTGTACGTCACAGCTCCACTCAGCCCAGAGGGATCCAATAAAGTCCAATCCCAAAACAACAAAGGAGCCTGTTCCACCTCAAGGAACCTGCCCACTCTCTTGTTTTAATAAAACTGTTTCCTGCTTTTACTTTGGGCGGGTTGCTAATTCTTTAACTGCCTCCATTTTAAGACCCAAGGCACAACACTTTTTGTGCTAACAGTACTCTTCTGCTCCCAAAGTCCTGTCTTCTTTAAAGATTATACTTGCCAACCACCAATATCAGCCCAGAAGATGACCTTTCCACACAGAAGACAGCTCTAATGCTCCTGCGGTTCTTTTACGTGTGCGTTTCTGCTGCGCTGGTTTGCACTGTCTCAGTAGACTTTAATATCGTCAGCAGCTATCAAAGAATCAAAACCTCTCAGGTTTGGCAAAACGTTAATTTAAAATATTTAGAATACTATAAAAAATAAAAAATGAACAAAATATTATAATTATCCTACCAGTACTTTTGAGTCTCTTCTGAATTAATACACTAAGTGAAAGTCTCTAAAGAGTACATACATTAAGGCAGTATCTTCCCTACTGATATCTCTGTTAGAAAAATTTTTTAACGTTAACTCTAGAAAGTCATCAAATATTTAGTGAGCAACTATCAATTGTCGGCACTTCTTTAAATTTTTAAAGTGCTTTCTAGCACTGTTCATTCAGTAAATGTATTTATGGACTCTATATTGTCTATTTGTTTTAGCCACAGTACCTTGAGAGAGGTATGGTGAGGCCAGCGGCATATCAAGAGAAACAGAAGCTGCAAAGAGTTTCCCAGTACTGCCTTTGGTGCTATTGTTATTGTCACACTCCCAGTTCCCTGAGAAAAAAATGACATAAGGCCACTCAGGGAAGTACTAGGTTGAGTCACAAAGCAGAGGAAGGGAGGGTCAGGTTAGGACTGGCTAATTTGAATTATTTTAGCTGGGTTCTAGAGGATAGGGCCTGTCCCTGAGTGCCTAGGGCCTGGCCCTGGGGCAGTTAAGATGGCTGCACAGTGACCAGCAGTGTGAGAGCCTGATAAGGAAGGTGATTGGGGATGAGAAATTAATCGGCTGCTCTAGAAGAGGAACTGATCAAAACAAGGTCAAGACAACATTTTAAAAACAACGACAACACTATATTACAATTATCAGGCACTTTATCAATTATGAGGAATCCTCTAGATTCTCTTTTCAAATTATTAAGACTCTAATAACTTCCCAAGATTTCCAAAAATGCCATCCTGGTTCCATTTACCGCTGACCTTCATATGCACTGTTATAATATCTTCCCAATCGTCCTCCCGATTTACCACACTTACCCAGCCCCTCCTCCTCCTCCTCCTCAACACAGCACCTAGAATAATGCCTAAGAAAACATAAAATCATTTAACTTCTCAGCATGTAGTGTTTAGTGGCTGCACATTTCTTTGGGAGTAAAATTGACCATCTTTTGTGTATTTGACTAAGTTCTACACCATTGGCCAACTCCAAATATTCTCAGTAACTTTCTAACTTCATCTTTCATTATTTTATTCTTAACTCATCCCTTTCTAGTAACAAGGGCGCCCATGCTTCTATCTCAGGCCCTTTGCACTTGCTGTTCTCTCTGTCTGAAATATTCATTCCCTAGGTATCTTCATGGCATGCTCTCTCCATGCAATTCTCTTTCCATTCATGATTCAGACATCAACTTCTCATGAAAACTTATCATACCAATCTTTTTAAAATTTAAATACCACCCGACACTTTCCATCCCCTATCTTCTTTTATTTTCCTTTATAATTCATCCCATCTAAGATACAGGTGAGGATGAATGAGAATATGAAAAATTTGAACTCGGGCACACTAACTGGGAAACTATTACAATGGCTGAAAAATAACTGAAAACAAAACCATGGCAGCTACAGATTCTTTACATTGAAAAGAGCAGTTGCAAGCCATGTTGAAAAGTTTGAGCGTTCAAGAGATAAAGAATTCTTGACCAATTTAATATAATGATAAGAGAAGAGAAAAATAGATCATCTCCTGATTTCTGGATTTGCTGATTTAGCATATGATGCTACCACTTCCAGAGATTAAACTACAAGAGAAAACAACTGGATTTGGGAAAGGGGATGTTAATAAATTCCATATAAGCAATATTGACCTTTAAGTGACATTGGGACATTCTGAAGAGAGATTCTCAGTAGGATATATGGATCTAGAACTTCTTAAAATAAATCATACTGGACTGTATTTCCAGATTGGGGAAAAGAAAGTAGCTCAAGTTCTGAAACAAGAAGCCGGAACTAGAGTAACAAAAAAACAGCAGAGAAGGGAAAAGAAGAGTAAGATAGAGAAGGGAAGAGAAGAGAGACAAGGATGAGATTTCAGAAATACCCAAGTTTTAGAGTTAAAGCAAAGAAAAAGTTACTGTAAAAGCAAAGAAATAGGAAGGGGCATTCAAGCAAGAGAAAACAAGAAAATTTTTAAGAGAAGGTAGAAGTCAACAATCTCAAATGTCTCATGGGAAATAGATACTTGAAATTTAACCTCCCATGGCTGTTGGATTTTGTCATTAGGAGCTCACTGGGGATTCCTGATGACTTCTACTTTTATTCTCTAGAATCATATAGAAAATAGAATCCATTATCTTCCACACGAAAACCTTTCAAATAACTGAAATCAGCTATGTAAGGTTTTTTCCTTGAGGTTTTCTTCTCAAAACTAAATTTGTTTGGCCGCTTCAATTTGCTGAAAGACTGCACTTGAGTTTTACCCTGGCTACTCCCATTTATATCTCATGGCACCTAGTTGAGTGTTTAAGGGCAACGAACAATTGAATCTTTAGGAATTTTGCCTGAAATAAACTATATTCTCCAATATTGAAGGCTTGGTTTTATTTTTTTTTTAATTTTTTTTTAATGTTTATTTATTTTTGAGACAGAGAGAGACAGAGCATGAGTGGGGGAGGGGCAGAGAGAGGGAGACACAGAATGTGAAGCAGGCTCCAGGCTCTGAGCTGTCAGCACAGAGCCCGACGCAGGGCTCGAACTCACAGACTGCGAGATCATGACCTGAGCTGAAGTCGGACGCTCAACCGACTGAGCCACCCAGGCGCCCCTGAAAGCTTGGTTTTAAAAAAGAAAATGGTTTAATCTGATAGTAATTAAGTTGTGAAAAGTTAAAGTCTTTAAAAAAATGAAAAGGAATTGCTTGGAGGTTAAAATTATATAGGCAAGCCCGTTTTAGTGATTTCTTGATTACCATAATTTGCCTTAAAAAGGTCTCCAATTTAGTACAGTTAACAATAATTAAAATAACGTGTAAATGCATCACCTGTATCACTTCTATTTAGATAAAATGGTCACAACGTCTCTTTTTTACAGATGTATTGCTTCTTCATATTCTATACAGATATGTTCTGAGACCCCGTTAGATGCTCGAAATCACAATAGTGTTAAACCCTATGCGTACTATGTTTTTTTTCCTAATAATACATACCTGTGATAAAATTTAATTCATAAATTAAGCACAATAAGAGATTAATAACAATAGCTCATAATAAAATAGAACAATTACAATAATATACTGTAATGAACGTTATATGAATGTAGTCTCTCAAAATATCTTACTGTGCTATACTCATCCTTCTTCTGATAACGACGTGAGGTAATAAAATGCCTACCTGATGAGATGAAGTGTGGTGAATGACGCAGACAGTGTGACATTGCTTTAAGCTACTATAGACCTTCTGATGCCATGTCGGGGGAGAAGCACCTGCTTCTGCATCACAGAGGACCACAGGTGACTGAAACCACAGAATGCAAAACCGTGGATAAGGAGGGACTAATGTAATCATAACTTAAGGAAAGTCTTTAGGTGCTTTTAAAATCTCAGAGAACAAGATGAGAAATACTCTATTATGTATGAGAAACACAAAAAGGGCTTTCCATTTATTTGTGGTGTCTATATAAAAATAAATTCTTGCAAATAATGAAGGAAAACTTGATGAAGTAAGATATTTGGATACTATATTAGTTTATCTAAAACTAAAGTATACATTCAAAGGGATTTGGGAATGTTAAACTGTTTTACATGCCTCATGATTTTATGATGTATACATTACAAGCTACTATCAGTTTTGGCTAAAACACTTACGCCTCCCTTTAAGTGAATTAGACATATTCACAGTTCTGAAGAGCTGGATTTTTGTGCATTTACTACAGCAAAACTGCTTCATAAAGGAGATTATAATTTATTCTGAAACATAAAATCAAATAAAAAAAAATGCAATCTAGAGACTGCATTACTGTGTAAACTCAGCTAAACTGGAACTCCACTTCCCAGAATTCCCTTCCCTGTATTGGTAGGACAGACCCTGCACGAAATTTGCATGAGATTTGGAAGGTGGAAGTGAAGCAGCTACCATGTTTACACTTGCAGATTCAGTGCAGGTTAAATCTATTGCAGGTCAAGTAAGTTATTGGGAGTCTCCTGCTAGGGCAATCGACCTTTCTGATTTAACTGTGATTGTCTCAGTTTCTGTACCTCAAGTCCCTTCTCCTGGGAAACCCCTCAGTCCTGAGAAAATCAGGACACTTGGTAGCCCTACTCCTGGTCTGCCTTGGTGAGACTCATCTCCTCCAGCCCAGATTGAATTGAAGTTAGACCAAACTCCTGTAGTTTCTCCGATCCTGGCATACTTAGCTTCATGAAGAAAGGCACTGGCTTTAGTCGTCAAAATTAGAAAAAAACAAAAGATAAGATGAGGGTTCCAGTTTGACCTTATTCTTCCAGGTGATCATTGAAAGTTTCAGTTTGCCTTTGTTTCTCCCCACCTTCAGGTCTGACTCTTCTTTAGTACTGCCTGCTCCACCGCCTGCGTGGCTGCCTACAGACCTAACATAAATAAAAGCCATGGTAAACTGCTTACCCAGATCTCACGAGTGCTTCTTGCTAAATCCCTATAAAACCCTTTCCTCCGTATCACTTCTCTGCTTCTCTGCTCAATGACTGATATACCACCAATGGTTTTGTTCAGTCATCACCTAGAGAATAAATATGGATAGCTTTCTTAGAAGTAATAATAATTATTCCTTACATCAGTGTAGTATTGTATATTTACTAATTCCTTATATACATATTCCTCTATTGGTTACAAATTTGGAAAGCAGAACTTATATCACTATATCCATTATGAATAAGCACATGAAATATAACTTTGCCCTTTTTTGTTATTAATAATTTCTCTTCTCTAGAAGGTAATTAAAATGGCCATTTACAGGACATTTATAATATATAATCTCTTCTACTATTCTCAAGAGTCAATGCATATAACACACACCCAGGTAACCAAATTGTGAGTATTCAACTTATATTAGAGAATCCAACTTCTAGCTCAGCAGTTAAATCAGCTTATTATTCCAAATTATGTGAATCCCAGTCCAAGTTAACTAATAAGTTTTCATCTTTTCTTTCTTTATGTTTTAAGTAATGTTTAAGAACCTAAGAAAGCATTTAGTCTCTATTGACTTAGGCCATCAGCCCATATCTTTAATTCGAGAACTTTATGCCTAATGTCCTTATTTTAGCTTTGAATACTTTTTCTTAGGCATTAACACTACACTTAATTTGGACTTCTTTTATCCATTTTTACAACACAATATTCGATAACTTTTTTTTTCCCTTTTGGCTCCCATTTGGCCTGTGCTCCCTTCCTGCATGACCACTGCCTAGTGAAATTGTACCTCCTGTGTAACCTTAAGGTCTCTCCCACGAGTTCTATAGTTCATCTTATGGCATCTATCTTTTCCCACATATACAAATGGTGATGTTGTTCACATGCTTTACACTTAAAGCCAGGATAAAGGAGAAACATAAGTGTTCACTTCTATAGGTAAAGAAAAATAATCTGATAAAATTAAAACTCATTATATATACACACATACGAAATAGAAAGACCTACCTAAAGCTCAGAGCTCTCAAAAATAAGAATTAGAAAAGGAAGCCAGCTATTACCATGTCAATGTCACAATGTTCTGGAAGTACTGACCAGTGCAATAAGGCAAGAGAAAAAAAAAGAAGAAATAAAACTATTATTATTTACAGAACATATAATTACTGACATAGAAAAATCAAACATATGAACCAGGAAACTATTCAAAGTAAAAATGAATTTAGTAATGTTGATGGATCTAAGATCAGTAAGCAAAATCAATTATATTTCTTTATGCTAGCAACAGAACTTAAAAATAAAACTTGACAATATCATTCATAAATAGTGTCAAAAACATTAAATGTGTGACAATAAATTTAGCAAAAATTATGTAATCCTCTATTAAAAAGTATATTACTCAGAGACATTAATGAAGGCCAAAATTAAATGAAGAAGCAGGCTATTTGCATGGATTGGAAGACTCAATATCATGTTAATTATTCTCAAATTGGTCTATAAATTCAGTGTAATCACAACCAAAACCATAGAAGGCTCGATATGTGTGTGTGCACATGCATGTGTTTACATGTGTTTGGAAGTGTAAACTAACAAGCAGATCCTAAACTTTATATGCAAATGAAATGGGCCAATAATAGTCAAGAAAATTTTGAGGAAAAAAAATAAAGCTGGAGGATCAACACTACTAGTTACCAAGAAATATTAAAAGTTATTGCAATATTAGATTAAAAAAAACACAGGAAAATCACCTAAGGTATAAGAAAAGTGCTACACATGTATGGTTACTTGATTTATTAAAAAAAAAAGTGATTTTGATGTGCATTGGATCTTTTCAGTAAATGGTATCATCAATTGGAAAAAATAAATTTTGACAAATCTATTTTAGATGTATGATAGCCCTAATTTATAAATATATAATAATAAAATTCCTAAGACGTAACAAGGAAAAAAAAAACTTTATGTCACAGTAGCGAGGGAAAATTTCTTATACATCAGATTGGAAGCATGAACTATAAAGAGAAAAATTGGTAAGTTGCATCACATCGAAACAAAGATGTCCTGTTCACCACAAGAAAAAGTTAAGAGTGAGAAGCCCAACAAAAAAGGTGAAAAGAGTTTCTAATACGAATATCTGATATACTACTGGTATCTAGATATATATAAAACACAGAGAATTATGAAAATGAAGGATGATCAATAGAAAAATGAGCAAAATACTTGAATAGACACCTCCCACACTCCAAAGAGCCAATAAAAAAGTTCTCAGCCTCGTTATTTATCAGAAAACGTAAATAAAATCACAAAATATTATAATACACCCAACATGCTTATAACACGTACATGCTCAATACTGCTGACTATGTGTCAGATAATATTCTAAATGATTTAGATATATTGTTAATTAATCTGCACAATAATGTACTATTATTATCATCCCTATATTTCAGATGAGGGAGTGAAGGCAGAAAAGGTGTAAGAAATCACCCAAAGTAAAAAAGCTTCCATATGTTGAACTATTAAGGTACACCGCCTTTCGAAGTAGAAAAATTAACCTAGATTGAGTAAGACTTTTAAAATTTGTATAATCTAAGTGTTCACTTCAGAAGAACATATAAAATCTATATAATCTTTTTTCAAGAGTAATAAACAAGATCACACAACTCTAAAATATCCCCTATTCTTAGGTTGAAAGGTATGAACTATAAATATAAATATATATTTATACAAATAAATAAATAAATATATATGTGTGTGTATATATATATATATATATTTTTTTTTTTTTTTTTTAAGTAGGCTTCATGCCCAGCACGGAGCCCAACCCGGGGCTTGAACTAATGACCCTGAGATCAAGACCTGAGCTGAGATCAAGAGTTGGACACTTAACTGACTGACCCACCCAGAGGCTCTGATATGAAATATATTTTTTTCTGAGGATTAATATACAATTTTAGTGCAATTCAAATTAAAACCTCACAGCTTTGTTTTTATTTTGTTGGTAAATAAATTCATCTTAATGTTAATAAGAAATCATTAGAACAACGATGAAAAGTATGAAATGATGCATGAATGACTTGATAATGAAGAACTTGAATTATGAGAGATCAGAGAATTCTAGAAGACTATTGTATTCAAATCCATATGACACTGAATTTATAGTACTCAGTAGGATAGACAAATGACTGGACTATAAGAGAGACTCCACAAATAGAATATTTAGTAGGCTATCATAGGCAGAATCCAGGTCTGCCTCAAGTTTGCAATCTCCAAATGTACACACCTCGTATATTCCTCTCCCACTGAGTATAAGCAGGACTTATGAAAATGGCAAGATTTCATTCCCATGACATGGCTCTATTATATGGGAAAGGGGCTTTACAGATGTAACTGAAGTTCTTAATCAGTTGATACTGAGTTAAAATCGAAGGGGACGTTATCATCTGTGAGTCTGACCTTTCCGGACTACTCTGCTGGGAGAGATTGGAAAGGGGGAAAGATTATCTTGCTGTCCTGGAAGAAGCCAACAGACATGTTGGCAACTGCTATCGAGGAGACCACATGTCAAGAACCTGAGAACGGCTTTTAGGAGTTTAGAACAACCCCCAGGTGACAGCTAGCAAGAAAATGGTGACCTGTGTCTTATAAAGACCTAACTTCTGCCCTAAACCAGTAAGCACAGAGAAGGATTCCATGGCTCAAATGACATCAAGGTCCCAGCCAACACACTGATTACAGCCTGATGAGATTTTAAGCAGAGCAGTAGCTAATTTATGCCTGGACTCCTGACTCACAGGAAATGTGACATAAAAAATATGCATTAGTTAAGCTGCTAAATTTAGTTACTAGCTATGCAACAATAAAAAACTAACACAATGACAAAACTGACATTTCAATACAATATAAAAAGTTGTTTGTTTAATAAGTTATACTGGAAAATCATAATATCTGAAGAAAACATATAAATTTTATTCTTATCTCCTATGTTTAAAATATATTTAAGCTCTTTCCGTGCCTAGCGCAGCCATGGCTCGTGGTCCCAAGAAGCATCTGAAGCGGGTAGCAGCTCCAAAGCATTGGATGCTGGATAAGCTGACTGGTGTGTTTGCCCCTCGTCCATCTACTGGTCCCCATAAGTTGAGAGAATGTCTCCCTCTCATCATTTTCCTAAGGAATAGACTTAAGTATGCCCTAACAGGAGATGAGGTAAAGAAGATCTGTATGCAGCGTTTTATTAAGATTGATGGCAAGGTCCGAACTGGTATAACCTACCCTGCTGGTTTTATGGATATCATCAGCATTGACAAGACTGGGGAGAATTTCTGCCTGATCTATGACACCAAGGGTCGCTTTGCTGTTCATCGGATCACACCTGAGGAGGCCAAGTATAAGTTGTGCAAAGTGAGAAAGATCTTTGTGGGAACAAAAGGAATCCCTCATCTGGTGACCCATGATGCTCGCACCATCCGCTATCCTGATCCCCTCATCAAGGTGAATGACACCATTCAGATTGATTTGGAGGCTGGAAAGATTACTGATTTCATCAAGTTTGATACTGGTAATCTGTGTATGGTCACCGGAGGTGCTAACCTGGGAAGAATTGGTGTGATCACCAACAGAGAGAGACACCCTGGTTCTTTTGATGTAGTTCACGTGAAAGATGCCAATGGCAACAGCTTTGCCACCCGGCTCTCCAACATTTTTGTTATTGGCAAAGGCAACAAACCATGGATTTCTCTTCCCCGTGGAAAGGGCATCCGCCTCACCATTGCTGAAGAGAGAGACAAGAGGCTGGCGGCCAAACAGAGTAGTGAGTAAAATGGTCCCTAGATGATGCGATTGGAAGTCTTTATACGTAATTAAAGATCAATATGACACGAAGAAAAAAATATAGATATATATATATATTTAAAATATTATAATAAAATTTGTAAAAAAGAAAAAAAGACCCTCTATCCACAACTTGCCTGGGGAAACAATCTTAACCAAGAGAGGAAATCCAGAATCTAAAAAAGAAAAAAGAGGAGCACCTGGGTGGCTCAATTGGTTAAGTTTCTGCATCCTATTCTTGATCTCTGCTCAGGTCACGATCTCGTGGTTGGTGGCTTTGTAAGTCAAGGCCCGTTTATCCCTAGCTGCTTTCAGGATTCTCTCTTTATCTTTGTATTTTCCCAGCTTCACTATGATGTGTCGTGCTGAGGGTCTATTTGGGTTACGTCTGAGGGGAGTTCTTCTCATGGTTGGTGGGATCAACCCCTACATTGGGCTCTGTGCTGACAATGTGGAGTCTGCTTCGGATTCTCTCTTTCCCTCTCTCTCTCTGTGCACTCTCTCTTGTGCTCTGAAAATAAATATTTTTAAGTGAACTTTTAGTTCCCAAAAGTATAGCACATACATGTTAAAAAGAAAACCAAAAATTAACAACTCTTAGTACAAATCTCTGGAATCACGCTAAAGTTAACTTGGCTATCCCTCCTACTTTAGGAAACTGAAAGCTGAGAAAATTAGTGTCCAGTATGAGATGGGTTTCCTATAAATGTATTTGCTGTCAACTTCCAGGTGGCAAATTGGAAGAAATAAATATAAATACAAACTGAACCCAATAAGAAAAAGAGAATCTCTTCCAATTTACCAGACTTGAAATATTTTGTAAACAAAATTTAGGGCATCCACTTAAAATTATATACAATCATGAACTGCAGGAAAGAAATGGAAGGTGTGAAAACTGTGTGGACTTAAATCAGGAACCCCCCCTCAAAATATAATTAAGCAAGTTTATCTTGAAATGAAATTTCAGCACAGCATCAAATCTTTGATCATCACTGAATGCCAAGGGATGCTTTTCTTTATTAAAAATGATTAGTCGGGCATGACTTAAATAATTTATCTAGGAAAAAGTATAAACCTAATTAAATCCCATAGCCATTTGTATGTCCTTCCATGTTAATGTTATGGGAAGAGTAATAAGCTAAAAAATACTTAAAATTCTATTCTAACCCACTGCTCAATTTTCCCTCTTATTAATAGTTGTTAGAAGAAATTCTCTACTGCATTTCATGCTAAATGTATTTTTAAGGCAAACAATGAAATTTTATCTGTTCTCTCGGGGGTATCCTCAGGCCCCCTCCTGGAAACTTAAGAGAGAAATTCCTAGAGGGATAGTTAGCGCCAAATTCTATTTAAATATACATCCTTATCTTTTTCAAAGTGCATTCTTCAAATTGGACTAGGTATTGGACTTTAATGAATAAATTCGTTCCTTTCTAAGGAAATGAAATAATTGTTCTCCTTGACTGAGGAGCCATCTGACATCTGTTTCACTACTTAAAGCAACTAATATTTAGAAAGCATTAAGTTTGGTAATTTTTATACCATCAGTAAGTGGCCATCAAGCGACAACAGAGGAAAATGTCCACTTGTCAATGATTTGATCATTCCTTTCTGGTAGAATGTCTTGTCTCTGCTTCAGGGCTATTTAATTGTAGTTACAGAAGAGCCAAGCTCAGCAGGGAGAGAACTCCTCACAATTCCAAAGAAATTCAGCCCAGTCTTTTTAGCTGTGACATGTGTTTCAATTAACACCAATTACCACAGAAGCAATTGGTGAAGAGGGAAGTGATATCGGCGCATGATGATTGTTATGTTGGATCGTGTGGGATTTTTTCATAGGTGAGGAAGACAGAAGAGAAGAAACAGAATTAGAACCTTTATCAGGAAAGGAAATATCCCTCGGCCTGGCTCCTGCACAGACAGGAGGCATTTCATCTGTATTTTAATAGCTCCTTCCCAGAGGTCTCCCAACAGCCTCGAAGGACTTTCTTGTACTCAAAGTTCCGTCTGTGCCCAACTTCTCCCAATGACCATACACCAGTATTTCCAATCGATTGATTTGGGAATTTTTACACCCCTTGAGCACCCTACCATCACACTGTGCAAATTATCTTCAAAGGCCCCGATTATTGTCCCTTTAGGGCTCTGGATATAAAGTCACATAGATTTTCAGTGATCTGCCCCTAAAATTATTTTCCCATAGGCCCTATTCTGTGTGGAAGCAAGCTCTTTCATATATACTGTGCTATAGCATAATGCCTTTATTGCTAAAAGACATCTAATGGGGGACTAATCATTAGAGTTTATTATAAAGAGATAACATAGTAATATTTACTAGAATAAAAATTGTGTTTTTAAAAGAGCTGTATATAAAAATGATTACTCAGGAGACATTTGCCATCAAATAATTTTCTCTATTTAATGAGCTAAGGCCTATACTTAACCTCAAAGAATATACTAGAAATATACAGCACTGTGGATACATTGCTTTCTAAATTTTAGTCCGAGGGCTGACATAGGCCAGATACTAGAATGTGATCGACAGCACCAGATCAGCAAGGCAGGCTTGGATCCCCGTAGGCTCTTCCATCTTAAACAACATATATTTTGGGAGGTGGTGTAAAATGGTCATCATGGGCCATTACTCCCCAAATTAGTCCCTCCTCTAGGTCAAGACTCCTGATCCCACAGACAATTTTGCCACTCTGATATAAGACAGCTGTTCTGAAAGAGAGAGAAAGTAAAATGCGAAGGTGAAACTTGAAAAATAGGCACCAGAAAGCCTAGCCCGCAACGAAGACAAAATATTTGGAATAAAAAAGAAAACAAGGGAGAGGATACGGGTGTTAAATCTTCTCACATTGTGAAAGAATGACCTTAGACGGGTTAGTAAGAACACTCAAAAACATGGGACATTTTTTTAACACAAAAATCATTGCTATCTCGTAGACTGTAAATGAGGGCATCTTCTCCTTTCTCCATTATCACTTTCCACTTGATGACTAATTAAATTTTTCTAAAAGAAAACATAAACTGGAGTAAAAGTAGATGTATTGAGAAATGATAATAAATACCTATTTATATACATATATGTTCAATCTTTTTGTAAAAAAAAGGAGTTATTTATCAATATTGATCTTTAAAATAGAATTTAAAAACAATGGTGACGTTGGGTGCTAAACTCTTTATATCACAGGGGTTAGGTTCTGTCTACAGTTACAGATAAGTTCCTGCAAGTCAACCATAAACTGTCCTGTGTAGGATAAAGAGGATTTATGAGCCAAATCTTTTAGATTGTCAGAGGCCACATCTTGACAATCCAAATATTGAATTTTAGTTAAGAGTTGCCTTAGGTATATGAATTGTTGGGTCTGAACATTACTATGGACATTATTTAAATGGGTATTAATTTAAATCTTAATATCAAATGTAGGCTTCTGCCTTTTATTCATCAAAACTACATCCAATTGATTGGATCTAACCTCAAGCATACCTCCACCAGAAGCTGCAGCTTATAGCCACTTCAATCTTGGAATACGATGAGAAACCCCTCCAAAGCTCAAATATACATGAGAACAGGAAGATGGACAGATTGGGTGGTCATGGGGTGGGGCTGGGGACAATGGTGAGTCTTAACAAGGTAGGGTAGAGGGTATTCCTTTCTTTTCTTTTTTTTTTTCTTTTTTTGGTCAAAACTAACAGACCCCAGATAAAAGAGATATACTGAGCAGCCTTTCCTTTCACCATTCCACGAACTTTTTTGTTCTCGGGATGAAGTGTGTGGAAAATGTTAGGAAATGCAGAGAAACAATGACGTGATAACAAAGCTGCTTTTATTTGTCCTCCGCCCCTAAATATACTTGGGGAAAAACAGAGAAATTAATAAATATTAACTGTATATTTGAAATTCAAATTATGAAATTCTATTTCTATTACATTAAAAAAAAAATCTATCTGTGAAACAGGGATTCTCCTCCCTGACTTAGTACATTCCATTGCTATCAGTATAGCACATCGTCTTCTCTTATTGGATTAGTACACCCCATGAACTGTTAGCTGTTCAATGCATAAAAAGTGCTGGCCAAGGCCCCTGAAATATAAATCGAAGGAATGTTTAAATATAGCTCACTGCTTGCTTGGTAACATAGGGAAAATGATGACTAAAAAGGGGACCAAAAACCCTCAATTCCAGGCAAAATAAAAAGGACAAAAGGAGATTGCACACCTTTTCGGGAGGTGGGGAGCGTCCAATAATTTAAATTAACAATGCAAATAAATGGAGAATGAGCCATATCTGCAGCAGCATTTGCATCTCTCATATGGGCAGAAGCAAGTCTGCGATGAGCCATTGCCAGTACCTGTTACAGTCTAGAGTCCGCGTGATCCCTCTCGGAATGTACATCCTTCCCAGAGAGCCCATAATGCCCTTAGTGGCTACCAGAACAGACTGGTGTTCACTTCTCTGAATATGTGTGCTCTGGACATGCTCTGCAGGCTACTGGTAAATAGCTAATGTAACCACCCAGAAATTGCTAAGCTGCTTCTATCAGTTATGTGGGGAAGCACAGAACTTTAGAAGAATGAAAACAACTTTGAAAAAGAAGAAAAATACTGGAAGAATCACTACTTTATTTCAAAATTATAGTAATCGAAACATGTGGAGTTGTCAAAAGAACAAACATAGAAGATCAATGGAACAGAACTGACAGAAATAGACCCACGCAGATATGGCCAACCATTTTGTGACAAAGGTGCAGTGTAATTCAATGGAGGAAGAATAGTCTTTTCAACAAATTGGACGTATATTTCCCCCCACCATCCTAAAAGTGAACTTCAACCTTTATTTCACACCACATGTAAAGAATAACTCCAAATGGATCACAGACCTAAATATAAAATCTGAAGTGATAAAATTTTTAATAAAAAAACACACAAAGGAAAAATTTTATAATCTTTACACAAGCGTTTCTTACTGCATGTTTAGGTTAATTTTATGCCTACTTATTTAGAATATAACAAATATAATTAGCTCTTTGGCCAAACACAAGTCTAGATACTGCTATAAAGATATTTTTTAGGGGCGCCTGGGTGGCTCAGCCGGTTAAGTGGCTGACCTCAGCTCAGGTCATGATCTCACAGTCTGTGAGTTCGAGCCCCGCGTCGGGCTCTGTGCTGACAGCTCAGAGCCTGGAGCCTGCTTCAGATTCTGTATCTCCCTCTCTCTCTGCCCTTCCTTTGCTCACTCTCTGTCTCTGTGTCTCTCAAAAATTAAATAAAAACACTAAAAAATACTTCTAAAAAAAGATATTTTTTAAGATGTGATTGACATTTATAATCAGTTGAGTTTAAGCTTATTCTCCATTATATGGGTGAGCCTCAACCAATCAACTGAAGGCCTTAAGAGCACTGGCTAAGGGTCCTCAAGAAGGAGTTATTCCTCCAACTGCAGCATAGAAATTCAGAGTTTCCAGTCTTCAGAGGCAAGATTGTAACCCCAACTCTTTTTTTTTTTTTGTATTGTGGTTAAAAGAATATATATATGAGATCTATTCTCTTAACAAAATTTTAGGTGAACAGTAGATATTTTTAATTGTAATTACAATATTGTACAGTAGGTCTCTAGAACTTTTTCATTTGTAGTACTGAAACTTTATATCCATTTAACAACTCCCGATTTATCCCTCCCCCAGCTCCCAGCAATCACCATTCTACTTTGTGCTTCTATGAATTTGAAGATATCTCATACAAGTGGAATCATACAGTTTTTTTCCATGTGTAACTGGCTTATTTCATTTAGCATTATGTCCTCAAAGTTCAGCCATGTTGCAGCAAATGACAGGATTTCCTTCTTTTTTATGGCATTGTAATATTTTACAAATGTGTGTATATACCACATTTTCTTTATCCATTCACCTATCAATGGATATTTAGCTTGTTTCCACCTCTTGGCTACTGTGAATAATGTTGCAATGAACATGGAAGTTCTTGAATCCGTATCTCTTGAAGCTGTTACCAGCCCTCATACCCACAATCATATGACCCGATCCCTTAAATCTCTCTCTGTCTTCCTTCTTTCCTCTTCCCTTCCTTCCTTCCTACTCTTAAAATATTTTCTTGGCTGTCTGGAAAACCCTGACTAATATAGTAAGGAAATGAAAAGACAAATCACAGACTAAGAGAAAACTTTTGCAAACACAAATCTGGCAAAATACATATATCTAACACACATAAAGAATTTTTAATATTCAATCGTAAGAAGAGAAGCAGTCCAGCAGGCAAAATATGACATTTGAACAGACATTTCACTCAAGAATATAGATAAATGGCCAATATGAATTCCAAATAAGCACATGAAAAAGTACTCATCATAGTCATTAGATAAAGAAATTAAAATCACTATTAGATAAATTTCTGCATCTACCTCAATGGCTAAAATTTAGATCTGACGGTACTAAGATAAAGATTTGGAGCAACTGGAGCTCTTACGCTTTGCTTTTGGTAATGAAAATGGCACGGTGACTTATAATATGAACACACACCCACCATATGATACGGCAATCCCGTTCTTACCAAAGGAATTAAAAACATATGTCTACATAATGACTGGTAAATAAATGTTTTAGCATTTTTATTTATAATCACTCAAAACTGGAAACATCCCAACTACCCATTCACTGGTAAATGGATAAATGAATTGTGCTATGTATATCTACACAATACAGTACTACTTAGCAATAAAAAGCAATGAACTACGGATATATGCAACAACTTGGATCAATTTCAAAAGCATTATACTGAATCAAATTTAAAAAGGCCCAGAAGCCTCCACACTAAATGATTCCACATTCATGACTTTCTGGAAAAGGAAAAATCACTGATAAAGAAATCAGACCAAGGAGGGGATTTTGGTATAATGGAAATATTCTTTACTTTGAATGTGGTGGTTATTATTCCTCTCTACATGTTTGTCAAAACTCATCAAGCTATATAATTAAAAGTTATAAATCTTACCCTAAAATTATACTTTCATAAATCTGACTTTAAAATAAAGCATGAAGAAGGGTCTGACTTATCACTGAATTTCTACAGATGTGTCTCCAAGTAAAGACTAAAAGACTAAATGTGTCTGTCGCCAAGACTAGGAGCGATTGCAAGTGCTGTGTTGTCTTAGCGATATTAAATATTAGAGAGGGTTCTTCCCAGAGATGGAATCTTTATAGCATTGAAACTCAATTGTTTATAAAACTAAAAATCAATCTGATCATAAATTTGGGAACTTGCTACTCTACCTCATATTCATATTCAATACCTTGGTAATTTTAGACAAAGAAAAATTTTAAGCTCAAATAGCATGAGACAACTTGCAACAGTAATTCCAAAATGCTGATATTCAAAGAAAATAAATCTTAGAAGTACTTATGTAGAGAGAATGAGAGAGACAAGATACGATATAGAGACCTTTTACTTAATGTAGATAACAGATAATAGCAAAGTACAATGAGATTTGTTCAATTTTTAAGGTTCTTAGCACAAATTATTAGGTAGAAAGAGATAAGCCACAGAAAAGTTAGTATGTTAGGAAATCACTACCGAATAGAGAACTTGGATGGTATGTAAGATATACAAATATATATTACCTTGTTTTCCCTGTTCTTTTAGTAATGGAAATATTTGGCCTTAAACTTTAATCATATTAATGTGTAAATTTAGGATTTATCTATGAGTATAATCTCACCCCTATATTTCCCCACAAATTTATACTACCGTTTTTTCTATATTATTTTTAAATTGATTTTAACAAATAAAGCTTCTAAAGTAAATTTAAATTCTTTTTTCGTCAGTTCACTTTTAATTCATTTAAATGGGTTGGTTTAATAAAATGCAAAATAAGCAAAACCAGCTGTGACCTTTGATTTTTCCATCTGGTAGATGCCACGACCATAATTCTGATCATTTTAATGTTGTCTTTTGGGTTCTATGTTCAAAGGTACCTAAAGCCTGAGGATTTCCCCCAACCGATACTCCATATCTGCATTTTTCTCATCCTCACTGCCTTGGTCCTGGTTCAGGCCCTTACTAACTCTTAATTGGAAAGGAAATCAATGGCCTCTTGCCTGTTCTTCTTGTTGACTCTCACTCTATTTTTGAACATCTTCCATCTTTCTGATCTTTTTTTTCCATCTACTTAAAAATCACTTATAGTTGTTAATTCTTAAAGAAATCAGACTGAAACTGCTCTGCATGTTATGCAAAGCCCTGACCGTACAATCCGTCTCCATAGAGTCTTTAACTGTAGCCTTCCTTTCCCATGACTACCTGATGTCTTAGTCTTCTCAAGCTGCCGTAATAAAACACCACAGAGTGGGTAGCTTAATTTACAGACATTTATTTCTCATGGTTACATAGGCTGGGAAGTCCAAGATCAAGGTGCCAGCCATTTGGTTTCTGAAGAGAGCTCTCTTCCTGGTGTATAGACAGTCAGCTTTTTGTTGTGTCCTCATATGATGGGGGAAGACGGGGGATATCGGTGGCGGTGATGTAAGGAAGAGAGAAGGAGAGGGACAGACAGACCGACAGACAGAATGAGTGCTAGCTCTCTGGTGTTCTCTGTAAGGACACTATTCCTGTTGGAGCAGAGCCTAACCCTTGTGACCTCATTTAAGCTTAATTATCTCCTTATAGGGCTTATCTCCAGTCAGACCTTCAGCATGTGAATTTTGAGGGAACACAACTCAGTCCATAGCACCAGGAAATGCATTTTAAGCTTTTAACCACAGTATACCGTATGTCAAACTTTTTCCACCTTCCTTTTTCTCTACTATTCTCTACTTGTTTCAACTCCACAGCTTTATCCTGACCTTTCCAAGATCTATAATCGTCTTCTGACTTTCCCTGGGAAAATCCTACCCATCATTTGGTGTTTTCTTTTGCTGTGTTTTTTCTCCCCAAAGAGTCCCCATTAGTATTTTTTGCAAGGCTGGTTTAATGGTCACAAACTCCTTTAGTTTTTGTTTGTTTAGGAAACTCTTTATCTCCCCTTCTATTCTGAATGATAGCCTTGCTGGAGAGAGTATTCTTGGCTGCATATTTTTCCCATTCAGCACATCGACTATTTCCTGCCACTCCCTCTGGCCTGCCAAATTTCAGTGGACAGATCTGCTGCAAACCTGATCTGTCTTCCCTTGTAGGTTAAGGACTTTTTTTTCCCTTTCTGCTTTCAGGATTCTTTCCCTGTCTACATATTTTGTGAATTTGGCTATGATATGCCTTGATCATGGCCAGCTTTTGTTGGACTTAAAGGGAGTTCTCTGTGCTTCTTGGATTTTGATGTCCGTGTCCTTCCCCAGATTAGGGAAGTTTTTAGCTGTAATTTGCTCACATAAACCTTCTGCCCCTTTTTCTCTCTCTTAATCTTCTGGGGTTCCTATGATATATATGCTATTCTATTTAATAAGTCATTGAGTTCCTTAAGTCTACCTTCATAATCCATTACCTTTGCTTCCCTCTTCTTTTAAATTTCTTTACTTTCTGTAATTTTATCTTCTATATCACTAATTTGTTCCTCTGCTTCATCTAACCCTCACTGTCATGGCATCCATTTGAGTTTGTATCTCGGTTATAGCATTTTAAATTTCAGACTGACTAGATTTCAGTTCTTTTATCTCTGCAGTATGCAATTCTCTAATGTCTTCTATCCTTTTCTTTTTCAAGGCCAGCCAGAATCCTTATAGTTGTTTTAAATTCTAGTTCAGACATCACACTTACTTATATCTCTATTAATTAAATCCCTGGTCGTCACTTCTTTCTGTTCTTTCTTTTGGGGTGAATTCCTCCATCTTATCATTTTGGAGGGAAGAATACAATAGTAAAATTAAATTAAATTAAAATTTTTGATTTTAAAAAATCAAATAAGGAAGGAAGCTAGATCCTAGGTATGTTTCATTCTGCTGGTTAAGAGAAGCTTGATAGAAAAAGAGGGAAAAGAGAAAAAAAAGTCTTTTAAATTAAAAAAATAATAAAACAAAATACAGCAAAATAAAATTTAAAAATTTGCTCTTTCTGTATCTAAGGAAAAAAAAATAAAAACAAAAACAGAAGAAAAAAAAAAGAACAAACAAAATGAAAACCCAAATGAAGCTAGATCCAGTTTCCTCCAGAGTTGAAACTCTGCAACAAGCTATGATCAGTACACTAAGCTCTTGGAAGGGATTTATGCTGTTCTTCTAAGGGAGGGGCCTGCTGCTCTGATTCTCACGCCAACTCGCCCTAGTGAAGACATGCCTGAAGGGTACAGTGGGCCAGCCTCTGTCTTCCATTTGGTGGTGCTGTTTAGCTCACTGGGGTTGATCAGTGCTGGTGGGCTAATGGTGAAAAGGGCTTCACTCTGCTTTCTCGTCTTTGGAATGGGAAGTTCACACCCTCGCAGATGCACAATTAATCACCCCTTCTGTGTCTGCAGCTTCTGTCAGCTTCCCACCTGCCCCCTGTCTGTGTCCGAGCTGTACACCTGCCAGGCAGTGACTCCCTGCAGAGCTTTCTCTCAGGTGCTGCTATGGTTCAAACCCCACACTTCACAGAACCCCGTAGCTCAGATGGATGCTGATCTTCTAGGGGTGGGTCTTGCCACTCTGTGTCCTGTACCAGCTTGTCCCAGAAAACACTCTTGCAACTGTACAGTAGCAGCAGCTCACAGTTTATGGTAAATCTCAACACACAGCCAGCGCCATGGTTTGCTGGCTTCAGCCGGTGTCTTTGTCCCAATACCAGTGAACAGGGCAGCTCTATGGTGCCACAGGGTCTTTTGCCCATGGGGAGGCTGTATCACCTCTACAAATGCAGGGGAATCACTTCTCCCAGCGCCACCGAGGAATCCTCAGACCATGCTGGCCGCTCCCAGAGCTCTGCCCTGCTTCCTCCCCAGAGCACCGCCAGGCTCTGAGCTCAGAAACGTCAGGCTCTGCGCTGTTATTTATGTGTAAAACACTGGTGGTATTGAAACCCTCTCCTTTTTCTCACATCAGTGGCTTTGGGGAACAGTTTTCTTGTGCCATCCCCTGCACGTGTCTTCCCTCTTTCTCGCTTTCTCTCTAGCATCTTTCAGGGGCAGTGCTTTCCTTGTGTGACCTGGATGTGCCGCCCAATCTCCCCTTGCTCCTCTCTGCGAAAAAAAGGGCTCTCTCCCCTCTGCAGCACTGCACTCTTCTCTCCCCGGATTCACCTCTACATTCGGCGGCATCTGCCACATTCTCTCCCTCGAATTATGTAGGTTTGTTCTGTCAATTCTCAGTTCAGCGTCCCATGTGTTCAAAACGGTTTGGAGTTGACCTAGCTCTGTTGAAGGGGTGCGACAAGCCCAGGGTCCCCTTATTACTCTGCCATCTTAGCTTCTCACTCCTGTCCATCTTTCAGGGTCCCGCTTGAATGATCTGCAGTCAAAACATGCGGGTCTTTTTTCTAGTTTTATCAATAAACTGGCACAGCAAACTGAGCAAGTCACTTAACATTTCTGCTTATTTTGCTGTTTTTCAAATGAGAATGTTGGACTAGATCATTTCCGAGCTCCTGAGAGTCCATGAGTTTATGATTCTGCACAAATCGTATGGTCCTCTCAGACGCTCCTCACAGGCTTTATCTGCGTTGCCTTCTACTTCACTGAAGTCCCCCCACTTTAGATCCAGCCTATTCTTCCCTGTATCCAGGTTAGCTGTCTATATCTTGTGTGTATTTTGTGAATTCCTTGTAGGCGACGACCTCTCAGCCTCTAAGGCGCATTGCTTTTTTGGGGCTTCTTCCCTCAAAATATCAATACATGTTGAATTATTTTTTGTTCTTTGAGTAAATATTAACTCACAAATGAAGGCCAGAAAATGCTGATAATCGTTAGACAAGTTACCACTTAATACTGATATGTTATAATAATGCCAATCACAGGTGTTGGGCTTATTTATTTTGAGATGTTACGAACGGAGTGGATAACAAGGAGAGAGAGAGCCAATTTGCCAATCGTCCAGATGAGGCATAGGAATACAATTATATAAATGACACCATTCAAAATGGCAATAGAGCTGAAATGAAGGCTGAGGTATCCTTTCCACTGCTTTTTCCAGCTAAAACTTTTGTTTTACTTTTGCCTCCTAAGGAATTGAGTTTATACACTTAAAGAAATATCTATAATAGTTATAACACATACAATAATGTTTGTAATTAGGATCATCATTTTGCATATCATTTACTGAACTTTGTAATACCTCTGTATAGTGAAGTATAAAATTAAACTCTATCTGTAAGAACATAAGTTAAAAAAAAAAAGAAAGAAAAATCAGAAGTTCTGGGTGGCTCAGTCGGTTTAGCATATGACTCTTGGTGTCAGCCCAGGTCATGATCTCATGGTTTGTGACATTGAGCCCCATGTCAGGCTCTGCACTGACAGGATGAAGCTTGCTTGGGATTCCCTCTCTCGCTCTCTCTCCGCACCAACCCCACTGTCTTTCTCTCCCTCTCTCTCCAAATAAATAAACATTTAAAAGATAATAAAAAAAGAAAAAGAAAAATCAGAAAAATAGTTTTCAGCATTCCTCCTTAGAACACTGTCTCTCAAAAATTGCATATTGGCTTCCGAATAATAAATGCAATGGCAGAAATCATTGAATAAAGACCAATATAACAAAGGACATACATAAGTAAATGCAAATAAAGAGTACCAAAAGATCTAATAACATTTCAAAATATCAGCAGCTCGAAAAATCAAAAGAAGAGTAAGTGCCAAGAAATAATAAATATGGTGATGATGGTGTAGAATTTAGGGGCGAAGCAAGAGAAACTACTCAATAAAAAAGATTCCTGACTAGGAACACAAAGTCTTATGTAAACTGAACTGGGAAGGCAATCAATAGGAAGGTGATGAAACTGACCCTTTAGGTTCGACTGCCTACTCTAAAATAATGTCTTGGTTTTAGATGTAGTTCAGCACCGTGAGGCTGATTAATCACTATGAGTCAGTGTCTGCTCTGATATAGGCCTTTCTGTACATATCTTCATATCTAAACTAAGGCATACTTTCATAGGCTAAGCTTATAAACTTCATATGTATTCTTTAAGACGGCTATGGACTTGAATGGATTAGAATCTCAGCAATCCCACTTATTCATTGAGGTTCTTTTGATAGTTGATGGGAAGTGAATCATTCTCAATCATTTTTATAGGGACTGAATGAGTATGCAAGCATAACAGTATTTAGAAGGACATATACCACACGAATCGTGTCAATTAAGTATCACTTAATATGAACTTGAAATTAAGTACCATATTTTCTAATAACAATATATATTTTTTTAATTTTTTTTTGTTTGTTTATTTTTGAGAGACATAAGGCACAGCGTGAACAGGGGAAGGGCAGAGAGAGAGGGAAACACAGAATCGGAAGCAGGCTCCAGGCTCTGAGCCATCAGCACAGAGCCCGACGCGGGGCTCGAACCCACAGACCGCGAGATCATGACCTGAGCCGAAGTCGGCTGCCCAACTGACTGAGCCACCCAGGCGCCCCTAATAACAATATATTTGATGTCTGAGTGAAGACAACTGTAAAAAGACATGATAAGTTGAATTAAATTTCTATGAAAGAATTACATCCTTTTGTCCATTTTAAGTATCCACAGATGCCACAGTAATTCTGTAAACATCTATTACTAAAAAATATTTTTTTTACTCAAAAGTACTTCACAATATTGATATCTCAAGGGCCAAGCAATATAATTATCTAAAACATCTAGTTATAGGCCTGTCAACGCCATTTTTGTTTCTTAACATCTTCTCCAATGACTGATTATACAAGGCAGGCAATTGGAGTCACTGCTTTCTTCCAAGGAGGTTAAGCAACTTGGATGCTCGTGGTGCTATTCAGCTCTAAGAGTATACTACGGTCAAATAATCTGTCTCTTTCTAAACCATTGGCAGATGATTACAAGAAGCTGGGCTAGTTTTTCAGTTCCGTAGCATCATTAGTTACAAGTTTCATTCATCATGACTAGGAAATTGACATAGTGAAAATCCCTTTTAGGTAATCTCTAAGGAATTCTAGAAAGGATGGGATGTCAGTGGAAGACAACTTCTTGAATTTCACTGCAACGGAGTTTTATTTTTAATCTGCACTGGGTATGATGAATGAATTTATGTGAACGTCTAAAAAAAGATTATAAATATTTGAGTAAGAGCAGATATTGAGCTACAGAATGTATTTTGGGGAATAGTTTTCTTCTTTTAGTGTGACAGGCTTAATCAGCTGCATTCATCAGTAGGAATCTACTCAAATTATTCATTGGATGTCTACTGTTACTATTATTACATCTTTTTTTAAATAATTTTTTAAATGTTTATTTATTTTTGAGACAGAGACAGAGCATGAGCAGGGGAGAGGCAGAGAGAGACGGAGACACAGAACCCAAGTGAACTCCAGGCTCCGAGCTGTCAGCACAGAGCCCAAGGCAGAGCTCAAACTCATGAACAGCGAGATCATGACCTGAGCCAAAGTTGGACGCCTAACCGACAGAGCCACCCAGGCATCCCTATTACTGTTACATCTTGATAACACCTGCTAGCTGCCCTCACCTAGGTAACTATACATGTTATTTCATTTGATCCTCAAAATAATACTTAAGAATAGCAGTACCATGACAATTTTACAAATGGTGAAACTAAGGCTGGTGAAGCTGGTTAATATATTCAAGTTTAACCAATGAGTAAGTATGGGTAGAATACAAACTGGGACTATTTGTTTAAAAATTCACAAATACGATACTTTGTTTAGTGAAGTAGCACTACCGCTTATGTTTATTTAATACAAAATACTGAGTGTCAAACATATGTTAAACATGAAGTCTCCTAAAACATGTAGCATAGTACTTACTCAAGTATATAATGTAATGATGAACGTAGATCTTTATTAAGAAACTTCATTGTCTAGAATAGTTTTAGATTTACAGAAAATTAGCAAAGACAGCACCGTGCTCCCTATAACCCAAACTCAGTTTCTCCTGTTATTAACATCCTATATTAGTGAGGTACATATGTTGTGATAATAAAAAAAATACTGATACATTATCATTACTAAACTCCAAACTTAATTCCTATCTCTTTACTTGTTACCCAGCGTCCTTTTTCTCTTAGGATCCTACCCGGGATACTGTGTTACATTAGTCATCATGTCTCCTTAGGCTCCTTTCCGTGTGACAGTTTCTCAAGCATTTCTTAGTCTTGATGAGAATTTTGAGGATTATAGATCAAATATTTTGTAGAATGTCCCTCAACTGGTATTTATCGAATGTTTTTTTCTCATGATGAGACTGGAGTTATGGATCATTTGAACCCATTCAGGCTGTCTCTATCAGTGACTAGGTAGCTTCTAAACAAAATATCCAGTCTTACTGGCAGAAACTTATGTCTCACAATTATGGACGCTGGAAGTCCAAAATCAGGGGGCCCACATGGTCAAGTGTGAATTCTATCCTGGGCTGCAGACTTGGAAGGGGCTAGGGAGCTCCCTGAAGCTTCAGGTACTAATCGCACTGAACCCAATGATTTAAGTATCTGCCAAAGGCCTGACCTTTGGAAGTAATACCATTATCTTTGGAAGTTAGGACTTCATCAAAAGAATTTTGAGAGGACATAAACATTTGAACCATAGAATGAGTTTTTGGAGAGTAATGTCTCAGAGGAAAAGTGCCATTTCTTCACATCATATCACGTATTCCCTCGATATCAAGGTGATTACCTGGCGAAACATAAACTTTTAAGAAAAATTAAAATCAGTGTCATAAATATGCAAAATAGATGTCTGAACAGCGGGACAGATAATGAGGGTAAGTGAAATGAAAATCATGTTTCTTACAGCTATACGAATTGTTTGCCAATTCAAACACTTACTGAGAAAAAGATGTTACAATCGCCTTATGCAATTGTGAATATCTATTTCTTATTTATAGTTTTGATTATTTTTTTTTGCTTTAAGCATTTTGAGCTTATGTTATCCTTGTGCACATTTTGAATTATTACACCCTCCTGATGAATTTAACATTTTAATATAAATTGCACTTATATCTCTATACATCTAATAAGACTCTTTTTAAAGTCTACTTATTTATTTACAATTCTACTTAAGCTTACTTTGGCTAGTGTTTACAGCATATATAGTTATTTTAGTCCTACTTTCTACCATTTTTGTATCCTTAGGTTTGAGATGAATCTTTTGAAAATAGCATGTAGTAGTGTTTTATGTCTTATCTAGTATATGAATTGCTATCATTTAATTGTGGTGGGAATATTTAACATAATTATTCATAGATTTTAATCTTTGCATACCACCTTAACAAGCTCTAGATATCCTTTCTCCTCAATAATACTTTTTTCCTCTACTTTCTTATCTTTTTTATTAGCTATAAAATTTTAAGTATTCTATCTTCTCATGTGTTAACTTATTATTATTTTACTAAAATTATGGTTATAACCCTAAAGATGAAAACATACATCCCTTGATACATCAAAGGTTAATTTTACTCTATATAACTGTGTTTTTCACATATATGTTACAGTTACCCCTTACCTCACTTAATATCCTGTTGTTGCATATATTTGAATTCTGGAGATTTTAAGCCCCCAAACATTATAACTATTATTGTTGTTGTTTATAAAGGCAATATTCATTTCAATTTAGCTTCACAATTTCTTTCTTTTTTTTTTTTAATGCTTACTTGTTTTTAAGAGACAGACCACAACTGGGGAAGGGGCAGAGAGGGAGGGAGACACAGAATCTAAAGCAGGCTCCACGCAGAGAACTGTCACCACAGAGCCCAACACAGGGCTGCCAACTCATGGACCCTGAGATCATGACCTGAGCTGAAGTCAGACGCTCAACCAACTGAGCCACCCAGGTGCCCCAAAGCTTCACAATTTCTCCACTTTTACTCTTCTGTTCTCCTGCTGTTTCTGAACTTCCAACTAGAATATTTCCTTGATGCCTGAAAATCACCTTTTATTATTTCCTTAGAACATGTATATAAATGCTAAATTCTTTTAATGAATCCTTGTCTTTATTTCACACTTACTTTTTGAAATATTTTTTCTATGTTGAATTCTAGATTGACAGATACTCTTTTTCATCAATTTATGTAAAGAATTCCCTTGTATCTTGGCTTCTATGTTTTTTGTTGACGTCACTGTCAATCTAATTGTTTGCTATGGATGTCTTTTTTTATTTTTTAATGTGTGTGTTTTATGCATGTCTTTTAGGTTATTCTCTTTATGTTCAAATTTCAGGGTTTTATTTTAATATGGCTAAAAGTGAACTTGCTTTTCATTAACCTAGTTTTGTGTTCAGAGGTCTCCTTGAATTTGTGATGATGAGCTTTGTCAACTTCACACACACTCACAAATTGGTCAACTACTGCTTCTACCTTTTTCTCTCGTCTCTCACTGAGATTCGAATGACATGTCTGTTGTGCCCTTTTACTGTATCCCTATGTCTTACTCTCATTTCTCTCTTTCACCTCAAGTTTCCATTTTTCAATCTCGATATTTTCTTCGGATCTATCTTCTAGTTTATTATTTCTTTTCTCAGCTACGTTTCATTTGGTTTCAGTATTCCCATTTGGATCTTTAGGGTCGTTTTAGAGTTTTCAGTTTCTACAGTTTTTTTTTTCTTTATAAAATGTTAGTGAACATATTAAGCATAATTATTTTAAAGTCTTTTTCATGACTTTGTTACTAAGATGATGATAATAATATATATATAACAACTCTATGAAGAATAACAGAATATATTTTTGTCAATATTAATAAGTAAGAAAACTGGGGCTATTTTTTTTTAGTTCACCCAGTCATTATTAATGGAGGGGTGATTCAATACTACATCTATATACTGTACCGCGGTGTCTCTTCTTCTGAAAACTATTCCCTTATGGAATACAATTATGCACCAATTCATTCTACCAAGTAGCTATTCACTGCTAATTTATAGAAACCTGTCTGTGTTGTTCACTCCTGTTACACTATGTTTTGTTTTTCTTTGTTTGGCGTTAACTTTTGCCTAAATTGAGTTTGTCAAGTGAGAGGGGAAAAAGATTAGTCCCAAAGAAGAAAGTGACAAACTATGAAGCTTTCCATGACAAAAGCTTCCAGTTAATGTCTATAAATGAGTTATATGAGCAAAATAAGTCATTTGATGAAAAAAAAAGCTGTCATTATCCTGAATTATTATTTATAAGTTAAATAATATGAAGACTGAGATTTGCTTTAAAATACTTCAGGACAAAGGAGACAGATGGAATAAAATTGGAGAGATGATGGCAACTATACCTGTTGACCCTGGATTATGCACACATGAGCATTCTCATATTACTCTCTCTACTTTGCTGTATGTTTGAAATTTTTCATAATACAAAAGTTATTTCCTAATGCCACCATGAATCAAATTCTCTTCACTCTATATGTCATAGGTGATATTATTTACTATTTCTTAAACATTTGAATAAAATATAAAGCAAGGTTCTTGCACTTATGATGCACAATCATTTCTACCAAGAATTCTTATCTTACTGTTTACAATAACCTTACTTTCGAAACCAATGAGCGTTTGCATTAAAACAAAATATAATAAGTAAAAAGAAATGAAGAGGAAAAAAAGTAAAATCTAAGATCACCAACACCCACTCCCATCACCTAGCCATCAGAGAATTTGCTCCTGACTGCCATTTAATTTTCATGCTGCTGAGCAAGATCATAAGAGAAATGACACTGAAAGGCCAGGACGCTAGAACTGTCACTACTGTATTAAAGGAAAGTAGCCTTCACTTCTAGGCTTTTTCTCAATTTTCCAAACTCAATTTTCACAGGCTATCCTCTATAACCGTACATTTTAAATCCAGTATTTTTACTCTAAGTTTAATAAAATATATTTGGCAACTCCCAGTGCTTTTTGAATTGAAAGAACTAAAAGAATAAGAATCGAAAGAAAAAGCTAGACCAAATATTACTAATTGCATATGAAAGCATTATGCAGGCTCAGAACGACATTCTACTGAAATGCCCTCTATAGACGCTAAAACTGTTCTCTTATAACCATTTTTCCTCAGCCTTTGTAGAAAATCATGATGTCTCAAGGGCAGTGATCACGAGGGCTGACACAGTAAAAGAAATGTCAACCACTTGAGACTGGTCAAAGACATTGAAGATAAGCAGCGCACTTAAGCCCCCCCTTCACCATACTTCCTTCTTGATGTGCATGTAGATAAAATGTAAAAGAACCCAAATGGAAAGCTCTCCCTAAACCTACTGGTCAACATGAAATAATTGTAAAATGCCCGATGTGTCGATCAGACCTGTTAAACTCTCGAACAGTAATAACTTGAATCAGAGGACAAGATTAAGTAATCATCAAAATGTCTTCAAAGTGTTCCTTGGGTTGACAGTTGTATGTACATTCTCCTCATCAATGTCAAGAAGGTTTACAAATCTCTCAAAAAAAAAAAAAAAATGTCCCTGTACAGCAGGGCTGACCAGAAAGGAAGCAAGGAGGCTTCACCACTCATTACTAGAATAAGAATTTCAAGACATTTGCATATCTGCATGCTTTCAGTTTCAAGCTTAAAATTCTATATTTAGTTGATCTTTGAGAAACTGGTGTAACTTGCTTAAATACTTAACTCTTCAGTTCATAAAGTAACGTCTTCTTGCAGAAGCTTGTCATGACACAGGCATACCTCAGAGATATTGTAGTTTGGTTCCAGACCACAGCAATAAAGCAAATATCATAACAGAGAGATCTCAAAAGAATTTTTTAGTTTCCCAGTGCATATAAATTATGTTTACACTATACTGTAGTCTACTATGTGTGCAACAGCATCATGTCTGAAAAACAATGTACATTCCTTAATTTAAAAAAAATGCTTCATTGCTAAACGTTTGCTAACCATCATCGGAGCCTTCAACGAGTCATAAGTTTTTCTGCTGGTGGGGAGTCTTGTCTTGATGTTGATGGCTGCTGACTGATCAGGGTGCTAGGTGCTGAAGACTGGGGCGGCTGTGATAGTTTCTTAAAATAAGGCAACAATGAAATTTGCCACACCAATTGACTGCTCTTTCACAGATGATTTCTCTATGGTTGTTTGAAAGTATTTTACCCACGGCAGAACTTCTTTCAAAATTTGTGTCAATCCTCTCAAAATTTGCCACTGTCTTATCAACTAAATTTACATAATATGCTAAATCCATTTTCATTTCTACAGTCTTCACAGCATCTTCAGCAGTAGATTCCATTTCAAGAAACTGCTTTCTTTGCTCATCCATAAGAAGCCACTGCTCGTGCTAAAGTTTGATCGTGAGATTGTAACAGTTCAGTCCCATCTTCAGGCCCCATCTCTAGTTCTAGTTCACTTGCTATTTCCATCACGCCTGTATTTATCTCCTCCACTGAAGTCGTGCACCCCTCACACTCATCCTCCATGAAGGTTGGAATCAATTTCTTCCAAACTCCTATTCGTGTTGATATTTTTTAAGTTTATTTATTTATTTATTTTGAGAGAGAGAGAGTGCATGTAAGCAGGGGAGAGGTGTAGAGAGAATCTCAGGCAGACTCCACACTGTCAGCGTGGAGCCAATGTGGGGCTCTATCTCACTAACCAAGAGATCGTGACCAAACCAAAATCAAGAGTCAGATACTTAACTGACTGAGCCAGCCAGGTCCTCCTCATGTTGACATTTTTATCTCTTCTCCTAAATCATAAATGATCTTAATGGCATGTAGAATGAGGAATTCTTTCCAGAAAACTTTCAATTTATTTTGCCCAGATTCATCAGAGGAAGCATTATCTATGGCAGCTATCGCCTTACAAAATGTATTTCTTACGTAATAAGACTTGAAAGGCAAAATACTCCCTGATCCATGGTCTGCAGAATGGAATTTGTGTTAAGAGGTATGCAAATAAAATTAATCCTGTTGTGTGTCTCCATCAGGGCTCTTGATTGACCAGGTGCACTGTCAATGAGCAGTAATATTTTGAAAATAATTTGCTGAGCAGCACTTCTCAACAGTGGGCTTAAAATATTCAGTAAACCATGCTGTAAATAGATGTGCTGTTAACCAGGCTTTGTTGTTCCATCTTTAGGGTACAGGAAGAGTCAATTTAACATAATTCTTAAGTGCTCTAGGATTTGGGAAATGGTAAATCAGACGGGTGCCTGCATGGCTCAGTGGGTTGAGCGTGCGACTTCAGCTGAGGTCATGAACTTGTAGTTCATGAGTTCAATCCCTACGTCAGTCTTTGTGCTGAGAGCTCAGAGCCTGGAACCTGCTTGAGATTCTGTGCCTCCCACTGTCTCTGCCCCTCCCCTGCTCATGTTTTGTCTCTCTCTCTCAAAAATAAATAAAGATTTAAAAATGAAAAATAAAAATAGATAGGCTGGTTAATAAAGAGATACATATTGTGGGAGGTCTGACGTATAAGTTTAAAATAATAAGGAGTAGTATTTCTCAGAACCTTCCAGCAAGATTAAGTTTCAGTTGCCCTACTCATGAATGCACCATTTACTGTCTCTTCCACTCTCCGTACTTTATTTCCCTACTTCTTCAACATGTTTCCCAGAATTATCTTTGCCACTCCCCCAAAACACAAAAAGACAAAAGACAAACAAACAAAAACACACCTAGCGCTCAATTCTTTGTCCTAGGATTTTCTTTGCAGGGAATCCAAACTAATATAGAGTCCTTATAGATGCTCAAGGCCTAGTGTGGTATGAGAAAAATAAGTAATTCAATTGTGACCAATAGCATTTCAGATAAGGTTTTTGTATGTCAATACAATTTTTGGGTTGATTTAGAAGAGAGAAAACTACTTCAAGCATGTAAGCATAAGATCATGAAAACTCAATTCAACAAATGTTAATATGGTATCTGACAAATGCACTACAGAAGGCGTTTAGGAGGATATCAAAGTGAACCAAACTGCCCATGGCCACAAAGTACCCAGTCTCCTTCCACTAAAATTCCCAATAGAGACCAGTAAACAGACCCAAATAGGAAATTAGATTCCTCAAAGGTGATCAAATAACTTTTTTATTACTAGACTCTTAAATGTTAAGCTGAATGTTTATAATATCCTGACCAGGCCACAGAATTAATTGGTCTCTCCTATGTCATTTATTTGAAGGTGATACTGAAAAACTTGGGGACATTCCCCAGAAGCAAGAGTAGAAAGAGATTTTCCTCCGGTGTTGGACAGGAATTCACCTAACTACATTTGGCATGATAACCCATAAGGCAATTATCAACTGTGTGTCACTTGACTACAAGAACAATACCATGATCTGGTACCTGGCCACAATCATACTTAGTTCCTCAGTTCGAAGGTCAGAGTTCTTTGGGACATTTTTTAGAAACTAAAATCTCTTGAAAGACCTTGGAACTCAGGGCGCCTGGGTGGCTCAGTTGGTTGAGCGTCCACCTTCAGCTCAGGTCATGATCCCATGGTTCATGAGTTCAAGCCCCACGTCACCCTCTCTGCTGACAGCTCAGAACCTGGAGCCTGCTTCAGGTTCTGTGTCTCTCCTTCTCTGCCCCTCCCCTGCTCATACTCTGCCTCTCTCTCAAAAATAAATAAACATTAAAAAGATTATTTTAAAAGAGACCTTGAATTGGATTGAACTACCTACTGATGGATGTTATAAACCTCCCCTCACCGTCCCATAAGTCACACCTGTCTTCTGCCAACTCAAGCTTAGTACGTCTCTTCAGGGGTTTGTAAGTATCTCAGACCTACTTCAGTCTAAAGCTAAAAAAATTTTAGAAGTTTATCAACATACAAGGGACTTCAGAACCAGTCCCCAGTGTAGTTATTTAGAACAGAGCAGGTAGAGGTGACTAGGATACAAAGGAATACAGGAGAACAGCCATAGTTAGAATACCAGCGAACATGTAATTTCCCATACCTTGAACTCTGTCTGTGAAATTAAACAATATTCAATTTCCTAGAAGCTGAAGTCACATAATATAATCTCTGGAGTAAGTTAATTTTTATATTTTAATTACTTCCCATTCTGCTATAAAATCACCTTCCAAGTATATTAACGTATATCTATATGAAAAGAATACTGGGAGTGCTAAAATAGTCTACTTACAATAAAAGTAGAACATCTTAATTTTCATTAAAAAAAGCATTATATTTTTTAACTAGATGTTAAGAAAAGTGGGAATAACAAGGCAGCTTCTGCCTTTGTAGGAGTGGCTTGAGTACCTCACGAGAACCCCAAAACAATGTTGTACACTAGACAACCCCATCCCACAACCCCCAGCTTACTGCAAGCGGCAGAATTTGGCCCATCTGTAGAGTTTAATCTCTGAGAATGATGCCAGAAATATTATGTTGGATTAGAATAAAAACTAATAAAATTTTATACCAAATCTCTAATCAAAACAATAAAACAATTTGCAAAGGTCCGTTGGAGAAAATTTCTTAAAATAAAAATGAGAAATTACAGTAACTTTCAAATGGAAGCATACACAGACAAATGCAAATATGTTCTTTTTAAAAACCCAATTCTATCTTGCTGGCCTAGTGCTGTGTATAAAGCAACTGCCTGTGTCTTTGATTTGGATGGTAACTGAAAGGCCCTTCCAGCTAAAATATCCGCTATGCGAGCCTGTGTTGGTTTCTAAATTCCCAACTAAATTCATGGCTTCATTGTTTTCAGCCTTAAGCATTATTTTTGTTAATTTTTCTTTAAATTAAAATATTTACAGAAAGGTGTCCTTGTCATCGGACACCTTAGAAAGCATCAGACACCTTAGATGGTAGCTGATGCCTATGGGGATAGTGCAAGGAATAATTGTTACATAGCAGTGACAGCATCAAGAATGAAATATGAGAGGGGTGTCTGCGTGGCTCAGCCCACTAAGCTTCGGACTGTGGCTCAAGTCATGATCTTATGGTTCAAGAGTTCGAGCCCCATTTGAGCCCTGAGCTGCCTTGAGCTCTGTGGTGACACCTTGGAGCCTGGAGCCTGCTTCAGATTCTATGTCTCCCGCTCTCTCTCTGCCATTCCCCAACACACTGTCTCTTTCTTTCTTAAAAATCAATAAACATTAAAAAAAATTTTTTTTGAAGAATGAAGGATGAGAAACAGCACTCTTTTGTCGAGAGACTATTGTATAGCTGATTGCTACTCTCAGAAAGGAGTTCTGATTGAACAGCTCAATTACTTCCTTCATCATTTGATTTCAGTTGGTGTTGTTTTTGAGAAAATTAGACCATCAGCCTAGCAGTAGACACTGGAAGCCATGTGCTCCAACCACTTCATTATATACACAAAGAAACGGAATCCGAGAGGGGTGGACTTGTCAAAAATTGGGCAGCTCTTTGTTGCAGACATTATAGCCAGAACTTGGCCCAAATCTGAAGGTGAACCTAGTCAGAGGTCTCCACCAAACTGCTCAGAAATGAGGAGGAGAGATGGAATATATGAACCGATTAGAGAATAACACCTTCCTTACCATACATACTTACAATAAATCTAAGAATTTTTTTCTAATTCATCTGAAATTGAGATATGAGTAGCTATGCCTTCTTATAACACCCTATACTTCATAAGATACTTCACTAATCTATTTCATTGCTTATCTCTCATTAAAATCTGTTATCTTTGATGAAAGGGACCATATTTTCACTTATTTACATCTTTAATGTATGAAGTTCATTAAACAGACATATATGAAGTTCAAAGCCAGACATATAGTAAACATTCAGCATATAACTGAATAAATAAAAAGTGCTTATAGCAGAATTTCTCTTAACAGTAAAATTAGCTTAAATGAATACCAACATAGTATCAGTTAAACAAAAACTGGCAAAGACAAAAGATCGAATATTAACCATACATTAAATTTATGCTGTTAAAAACTATTCGATGACATAGAAACTATTTGCTAATAATAATAATTATTTGCAAGATAAAAATCAGTTTACCAAGCAAGGTGTTTCAATTTTTTATAAATAAATGCATGGCTGGAAAGATAAGCACCAAATACTAATAATAGTTATTTCTTTTTAAAAAAATGTTTCAAATTTTTCTTTTTAATCTTTATTTATTTTTGAGAAAGACAGAATGCATGTGGGGAAGGGGCAGAGACAGAAAGAGAGAGAAAATCCCAAGCAGACTCTGCGCTGTCAGTGCAGAGCCCCACATGGGGCTTGATCCCAGGAACCAGGAGATCATGGCCTGAATCAAAATCAGGAGTGGGATGCTTAATGACTGAGCCACCAGGCCCTCCCAAACAGTAGTGATTTAAAATTTTTAGATTACTGAAAGTGATTTTCTACTCTGGATTATAGCTTCCAATTTGAAAATAATGGTAGTGGTTTGGGAGGAAACTCATCCACCAAAGCAAGAAGTGACTATGCTCATTTTCCTGGATTCATACAAATCTTAGGGAGTCAGTTGGTCACTGTGAGCATCCCTTTCCTCCATGTGAACAATCCCTGCCCCACAGCTTACTGTGTGGCTAAATGAGATGGTGTTTTTCGTAAAGCTGCACACTCAATGACAGCTAGCTCTTACTATTATCAGGCTAGTCACTATCTAAACTAAAAGAGTCAAAACCCAAATTGGAACTGGGAACTAATAGAACATTCAAGGAAGGATTTATAGTAGAAGGACTTAGAATGATTAAGTGAAAGTAAAGATGATATCCATAGCAATACTTATGATTTCATATGCATACATATTGATGTCCCCCAAATAGGCAATAAACCAGAAACTGACATTAATAGAGCACATAGTTACTCATATCCTAATTATTACCAAAATTTAATGGACTAGGGCTCATGCTTTTTTTCTAAAAAAGAACAGGAACAATATAATGGTCGATAATAATTATTATAATTGAAGAAATCTGGAGACAGATTCCATTACCAAATTTTTTAGCAATTTATTCTCTGGAAATACACTCTCCCTCTGGTACTTGGTAGAAAAGGATATAATAAGAATTTTATGAGGATTATAGGCCAAAACAGTGGAAGTTGGCATGAAGAAAGCAGTTAGCAATATTACTTTTGATTCCCTTCATCCTTTGGAAGAAATGGATCCACTAGAAAGGGGAGAAAAAGCAAAATGACAAAATTAAAATTGTTTAGAAGTCTCAAAAGAGGCAATTTGGGATGAAATAAGGATGAAAATAAAAACAAAGGGAAAGAAAATGGATAATATTGTGGAAATATTCTAAAGACTTAGAAGCCAAATGGAACATACCAGCAAATAAATTTCTCTAGAGCATCGAACTGACCTGAATGTAAGATATAATTGTGGTGAGGAATTTCAAGTCTCAAGCCATCTGCTGGGAGCCTAATTCTGCTTAATGCCAAGCGTCTGATAAATAGTTAATGAATTCAGCACTTGACCTGATGAAAATAGCTTTCCACAATGTTGGGATAGTTGAAATATGACTGTGAACTTCTCAAGGGAGCTGTGTAAATCAGCTTCATCCAAACAGGACATCACTATCATCAAAACTAAAATTATGTGAATATGAATATCATTTCTCTTAATTATCTCTTTATTGGGAGACCTTTTAGAAGAATGTGCATGTCAAATACATACAACTTGCATATGTATAATAAATTATAAAATAAATTTAACCGTGATTTTATACATAACTGTTCAATAAGAGTAGCAATGGGGAAAAACAGATTGGAATTCTCTCTGAAATAGTCTGTCAAAGGACAAAAAATGTTATACAAATGACCATTATTTCATTTATTTCATTTAATAAGAATATGTTAATGAAACTGGACCACTGTATTACATCATACATGAATATTAACTAAAAATGGATTAAAGACTTTGATATAAGGCCTCAAACCATAAAGCTCCTAAAAGAAAACATAGGTTGTAAGCAACTTGACATAGATCTTGGTGATGACTTTTAATCTGACACCAAAAGCAAAAGTAGAAAAAAAAAAGCAAAAACAAACATGGGGGGGAGGGTGATATCAAACTAAAAAGCTTCTGAACAGCAAAAGAAACCACCATCGACAAAATGAAAAGCCAACCTACTGAATGGGAGAAACTATTTTCAAATCATATATCTGGTAATGGGTTAATACCCAAAATATATAAAGAACAGATACAACTCAATAGCAAAACAAAATAAAACAAACCATTCCAAAGTAGGCGGAAGATCTGAATAGACATTTTTCCAAAAAAGACATACAGATGGCCAAAAAGCACATGAAAAGCTTCTCGACATTGCTAATCATCATGGCTAAATCTTACCGGAGAAAGTAATTGAAGCCTGCGTGTGTGTGTGTGTGTGTGCGCGCACGCGCATACATACACGCATGCACGTTCATGTACCAAGAGAGAGGGAATTGACAGAAAGCATGATGGTTCTCAAAGTCCTCAAACTTGTGGTCTCAGAATGCTTTACACTTTGCAGAGAAACAAATGCAAAAACAACAACAACAAAAAAACAATATGTGAGTTCTACTTATTCCAAATTTGAAATTTAGACTAAGAAATTTATTTAAAATAACAGTAACAAATCATTATTATCAAATTAAATATTATTTAATGTTAAATATTAAAAATAAAATCATTACTAATTAATACGAATAACATACTTTCATCAGAATAACTCTATTTTCCAAGACAAAAAAAAAAGTGAGAGAGTGGCAAAGCAAACCTGAGAAAGAACAAAACTGGAGGCATCACACTTTGCGATTTAAAGCTAGAGCAATCAAACAGCATGGCATGGCGTAAAAACAGACATCTAGACCAAGAGGACAGGATCGAGAGCCCAGAAATAAACCTATAATATATGGTCTACTAATATCTGACCAAGAATCCCAGAATACTCAGCGGAATAATAGTTTCTTTAATAAGTGGCACTAGGAGGGACACCTGGGTGGCTCAGTCAGTTAAGGGTCCAACTCTTGATTTGGGCTCAGGTCATGATCTCACAGTTCATGAGATCGAGCCCTGAGCCCTAAGTGGAGCTTCGCGCTGACAGCAGGGGGCCTGCTTGGAATTCTCTCTCCTTTTTCTGTCCCTCCCCCCACTGGCGTGCTCTCTCCCTCTCTCTCTTTCTCAATCTCTCTCAAAATAAATAAGTAATAATTAAAAAAATAAATGGTGCTGGGAAAACTGGACATGCATAGGCAAAAGAATGAAAATGAATTCCTATCATACACCACTCACAGAAATTAAATCAAAATGAATTAAAGTCTTAATTATAAGACCTGAAACCAAACACACCTAGAAGAAAACTAGGAAAAATCTTGAAATTAGTTTTCACGATGATTTTTTTGGATATGACACATAAAGTATAAGCGATGAAAGCAAAAATCAACAAGTGGGACCACATCAAACTAAAAACAGCTTCTGTAGAGCAACAAAAAAAAAAAAACAATCAATACAATGAACAGGCAACCTCTACAGAGAAAACACCTGCAAACCACTTATTTGATAAGGTTAATTTCAAAATCACGAATTATCAAGGAAATGCAAATCAAAACCATAGTAAGATATCATCTCCCACCTGTTAGAACAATTTTTGTCAAAAAGACAAGACATAACTAAGTGCTTGAAAGAGTATGGAGAAAAAGGAGTCTTCATGCACTGTTGGTGGGAATGTAAATTGATACAGCCACTATGAAAATAGTTCCTCAAAAACTTAGAATAGAATGACCGTGGACACTTGAGTGACTCATTCAGTCGAGCGGACTGACTCTTGATTTTGGCTTAGGTCATAATCTCACCTTCCATGAGATCGAGCCCGGTGACGGGTTCCGTGCTCACAGTGGAGGGCCTGCTTGGGATTCTCTTTCTTTCTCTCTCTCTTTCTCTCTCTCTGCCCCTCCCCTGCTCACCTTCTCTCTCTCTCTCTCCCTCAAAATAAAGAAATAAACTTAAAAAACATAAAGAAAGAGAACTACCACATGATCCAGCAAATTCTACCTCTGAGTGTGTATCCAAAGGAAAAAAAAATCATTGCTGAAAGAGAGATCTGCACTCCCATGTTCATAGCAGCATTATTGACAACGTCCAAGACACAGAAACAACTTAAGTGCCCATCAAAGAATGAATGGATAAAGAAGAACTGGTATGTTTTATATATATGTTTATATATATGTGTATATAAATGTGTATGTGTGTATATATACACATATATATAAACACATATATATACACACACGCATACATATACATATGCATACACATACATACATATACATATACAGTGGAATATTACTCAGCCCTACAAAAGAAGGAAATCCTGCCATTAGTGATGATCAGGATGGACTCTGAGGGCATTATACTAAGTGAAATAAGTCAAACAAAGACAAATACTGTATGATGTCACCTGTGCATGAAATAGAAAAAAATCCAATCAATGAAAACAGAGAACAGATTGCTAATTGCCGGAAAGGGGACCTGGGGGGTGGAGGAAAGGACTGAAGGTGGTCAAAAGGTAAAGCCTTAGAGTTATAAGATTCAGGAATTCTGGGACTGTAAGGAACAGCCTGGTGACTACAGTTAACTCTACTGAATTGCATATTTGATAATTTCTAAGAGAATAGATCTTAAAAGTTCTCATCACAAAAACAATATATTACAACTGTGTTAAGTGATGGGTGTCTTAAGTAAACTTACTGTGGTCATTTCATAATACATACATACATCAAATCATCTGGGGTATACCTTAAGCTTACACAATAATATGTGTCAATTATATCTCAATAAAACTGGAAAATAGAAATTGCCCTGATAAGTTTAATGATTTCTGAAATGAAAAAAAAAATCTTTGTTGGATTTTTGCAACAATGACTATCTTAATTACTAAAAACTATTTGATTTTTTACAATGAATTAAAATATATTGTTTTTAAACATACATAGAAGAGAGTGGCATTATTTTAAAGCTTTGGAAACATCTTTTAATTCTGACTTAATAGGAGATGCCATATCTGCTTCTGCAATCAAATTTTTGCTGTAATCGATTTGATTGAAGAATATTAAGAAAACTCGCCTCAAAAACATGAAGTTGCCACAGGGAACAGTATTTTTAATAGCTTTCTCAGGTAATTGTAGATATTATTTTTTGATAGTACTTCAACCGTTGACAAGCGATAATTTTTTAAAGTTGCTTGCAGCGTGGAATCTGCAATCATGTCAAGGAAACTTCAGATTCTGTTGCATTACAATCTACTGATCTATCCTGCGTTTTAATGTATCTTTTTCCCATGCATGACTTTGTAACATACGCATTGTTCACTTGGAAATTATTACTTCACTGTGGTATACAGATCTTTCAATTTTTACACATTTCGTTATATAATATTTTTTCAAATGTTTATTTGTTTTATTTTTGAGAGACAGAGAGAGTAGGGGAGAGGCAGAGAGGAAGCGAATCCCAACCAGGCTCTGCACGGTCCACACAGAGCCGGACGCAGGGTTTGAACTCACCATCTGTGAGATCATGAGCTGAGCCGAAACCAAGAGTCGGACATTCAACTGACTGAGCCACCAGGCACCCCTCATTATGTACTATTTTTTCATATCACGCTTATTAACTTCATCAGGAATCTAATCAGAAAAGCCAGTATGGGAAAGCTGCTGAGCTCACGGTGTTAGGAGCAAGTTTCCCGAAAATCCTAATTTTCGCTTGAAAGTTCAAATGTTCCCACCGGCAGCAAATAGTTGTTTTCCTTGCAGTGACAGCCTCAAATGATTCATTAAAAGAAAGGAAAGTAAAAGTCTGTCAAATACTCAAATCTGAATAAGCACAGTTTGACAGACTTTCAAGTCAAAGCAGTATTTCATGAAAAGAAAAGCAGCTAAGTGACTAGCTAGTTCAGGCTCCCACTCAAGTCATCACCCATGTACTTTCCCATTTGGTCACAAAATATTAGAAAGACACATACTCAAGAGCCTAGATACAATAAAATTAAAAGTTGCTACCACTTTATCAAGGACACTCCTAAATGAAGCTAGTTTGGTTTCTTTGGGGTTTTTGTTTGTTTGTTTGTTTGTTTAATGGAAGTCGTGCGACGGTCAAGAACACAGTACCCACTGGAACACTCCGTTGCCACCGTCTTGGTTCAAGCTGAGGCGACAGGAGTTTCACACGCCATTGCCTTGTGCTCTATCAGTGCAAATGTCAACACAGGGAAGAGGGCAAATCATGTTTTAGTATTATTATGAAAATAGGTTTTGCCTCACGGACCTCCTGCAAAGGTCTGAGGGATTTCTAGGGGTCCACAACGCATCGCGGAGTGTCCTTCAGAGCGGCAAATGAGCATCACCTGGGGACCTTGCAAAACTACCAGCGCTCTGTCTCCACTCCACATTCACCAAATTGGTCTCTGGGGTGGGGCCCGGCATGGCTACAGTTTAAATCAGGTAATTCTAATGTTACCTGGACGAGAGCAAGGAGTTTAGAGACCAGCAAAACAGAGCGGGGCAATAATCTATTCCTCTGCGGAAAGGAAAGCAGAGTTCTTTGCGACACTGCAGAATCTAATGATCTACTGCAGACTTTTCAGCTGCTTAGTCTTTTCTTTGATTCTTACCCTCAAAAGCTTGGCAGTCTCCATAGATTTGTGAATGTAAAATTTCCTTTACGGTGTGTGGAAGACTTGGAGCAAGGAATTCTACAAAATTTTTAACAAAGTACAAAAACGGTTGAAAGTACTCAACAATACAGAGGAGTATCCGTAGATAATTATCAAGAGAGCCTCAGGGTCCACCAGAGATAAACAAAGTTAATGTTCCTCTATTTTTTTACTCACAAAAGTTTATCAGTTTTTCGCCATTACACAAAATATCTTACATTGTTTCATTTCTCTAACCATCGGTTCATTGTCTGTAACACAAGAAGTTAAACTGGTTCATCAGATAGGCCTTATGAGAGCATCACTTATTTGGGCTTACACGCGGTGAGGTGGGTCACTGCCCGCATAGCGCAGCACTGGGAGCGCCGTCGAACCGCTTCTGCCGCTCTCCACAAATCCAAATTATAATCTGTCAAGTATCTGCTCACCATTTGAGCTCTATCCATCTGATTAAAGATTTAAAGTCGATTTTGGCTTAAAAAATTTTTTTTTCTGGGATGCCTGGGCAGCTCAGTTGGTTAAGCATCCCAGTCTTGATTTCCGCTCAGTTCAAGACTTCATGATTTGTGGTTTGTGAGGTAGAGCCCCACGGTGGGACTTTGTGCTGACAGCATGTAGCCTGCTTAGGATTCTCTCTTTCCTCTCTCTCTGCCTCTCCTTACTCCCCACCCCCTCGAGATAAATAAACATTTAAAAACTAAATATATTTTTTCTTAGTAATGCTAAAGTGTGGGGGTGTGTATTTATCCTCAACAATGAGCAAATCAGAAGCTTCCTCAGTGAAAGCTGAACTAGTCTCCTGAAATGAAATCCATATGCGTTGTGACAACTGATGCCTTCCCAGACATCTAGGCCCTTCTTTGTATCAGGCACGCTGTTTGAAGTGGAATTACTGAATCAGACCTCTCTTTCTCTCCATCTTCTCTCTTCTGTCACCCTCTATATTTTAGCTTAGAGAGTCTGCAATTAGCTTCATCGTCGGGCTTCTTTTGTGTAGGAAGTACAATCATAAAGTATCTGAACCAGAATTTACTAATCATTTAGAGACCTTTCAAATGTGACACATAGTGATCAATTAAGATGGTATTTAGTGTAACATACAGTTCAAATGTTCAGTCAGCGCAGCATCCTAATATAGGGAATGTGTAATTTGAAATCAAATCATTTTTTATTTACCCTCATAAAAAAATACACTTTAGATGGGGGTGATTAATATCTTATAGTTACAACCCTTAAACATACTTTCAATTATTTCCTCTTTGACCTGTCGTTTGTATTTGTCAATAATTTTAAAAATGTATAGCATCTATCAAAACATCTCTAGCATATTTCTTCTCACTTCTATCAAAAATGTCTTGAATAAAGGGACTTGGTCTCCCATTTGCTTCCCAAATACACTAGGTGTATTCTTCTACTCAGTGTTTCTATAATATCCAATTCACCCATAAACAATTGGAAAATAGTAGAAGCATGTCGTTATCATATGAAAATTATAATAAGCCATATGAATATGGGAAAACAAAATAGGAAGTAGTAGAGTTAAATTTTGAGCAAAAAAGGAGAGATCCCTTTCAACTGTAATTTAAGGAAATTTAAACTGATTCCCTCTGCCTAGGTTTCCCTCCCAGGGAGGTGTGTGTGTGACGCTGGGATCAAGAAAGGCTGAACTTCCTTCTGTGCCCACCTCGACCGCACCCCGCTGCTCAGCTCTCTATATCCCATAGGCTTAGTGTCCTCAACCACTCTGAGCTTTCTGCCTGGACTATCCAAATTATTTCCAAAACTACAATTATTATAAATTTTTGGCAGTGATTTCTTTATAGGTACGTGGGTATTGAAAGGTCTGCCCCTGCCCTTTTCCTAAGATGTTCTATTATCTTTACTGGAAGATTTAAGAATGCATGGGTTTTCAAGTTCCCATACATTATGATATGGAGAAATCCCCTGTGCTTGTTGTCTGGAAGAAAATAAATGGTGAATATAGGTAAATCTACATTTAATTTTTCTTAGGTAATTTATAGTAAGTCACTTAGTTATTGTGATGTAGCATCATTTAAAAATCATTACAATAACATATGTGCTCTAATCGACTTATTTTTTGGAGCATTCTCTCTATATTTTTTTAATGTTTGTTTATTTTTGAGAGAGAGAGAGACAGAGTGTGAGTGGGGGAGGGGCAGAGAGAGAGACAGAACCCAGAGCAGGCTCCAGGCTCTGAGCTGTTAGCACAGAGCCCCACGCGAGGCTCAGACCCACATACTGTGAGACCATGACCTGAGCCAAAGTCAGATGCTTAACCGACCGAGCCACCCAGGCACCCAAGAGCATTCTATATTATTACTTAGGATAAAATTCTGGTTTGATGTTAGTCTTTGTGGTAATAATTTTTCTCCATTGAAAAACATTAAAAATATCATGAACACTGATCAAAATAAAAAGCTATTCTGTATTCAACACAGAATCAGTCCTTTCATACATATGTTATTTATTTAATTAAAATCTAGTTAGAATTTCAACCCTGGTGAGATAGCCATTACTTTTCATTCTTTTTATTATTAAATAAATATGTCTAAATATAACTCCTTCTTATGGAAATAGCGTGTTTCATTGTGAAAAACATTTACAAAAAAGGAAATTTTCATGTTTCTAGTCTGGATGAAACTGTGCTACTAGACACTCATGAGTGTTCTCAAGGTTATATCTTTTTTTTTTCCAAGAGAAGTAGAAAAAATCTACATATTACAATTGTTTAGCCTCTTTCCCTTCTTTAAAAGAGAACAAAGGAGAAAAATAGAAAGATCGATCATGCTATAGAAACGAAAAAAAATTTTTAAAAAACACAAAATCTATGCTTGGAGAGACCATGTATGGTGCCCCAGTTGGGGGGGGATGGATTTTAATGGAGGTATCAACACTGAAATTATGAAAGGACTCTTTATAGAGATTTATTGAACATATTACATCTATTGTTAAATTACTCATGAAAGAGAGGAAAAATTGTACCCATTTACTAAAGCCACCTTGCAGGTTGGTCTTGGCCAAGATAGTGAAGTAGATCGATCATACTCTTCACTTAAAAAAAAGTGAAAATCTATCACACGTCTAAGAAATTGTATGATTTGCAGCAGCTGAGACAGCGTGTCTGTCCTGCCGGCGTAGAAAGACTTCAACTGCCTTTTCAGACAGACATGTCCCAGGTCCAGTGACTGGGAACCAGACTACTAGCTGTGTGCGACAACCTTAGCATTTCAGAAATCCTGAAATGAAAAATTTTGAACATTTGAACACATCTAGGATCATAGTGTGTCTTTTGATGTGCTCCCATGATTGTTGTTAATGAGTTGCTACATAATTGTCATTACTGTTCATATGCAAACTTGGTCATATTTTTATGGCTTCAATTTAGTTTTGTGCATTGAGTTTAATTGCCATTTACAAGGATTTCCTGGTTGACATCCAAAAGTTTTATTTTCATACCATCTGTAATGATTAAGGAAGTGCCAACATTTAAACTTTTAGAAAGAGTGCCAGGGGCTTAGAAGAAAATCTGAGAGCCCAAAATGGAGCATTCTTCAGTGAAATGTAGTATTACAAATCCTTTTGAAGTCGCAGAAGAAAAAATGTACAGAAAAACCTGATGTGATTAAAAAGCATGTGTAAAATGTTCAGAAAAACTATATATGATTAACAAAGTATGTGTCAGGGGCGCCTGGGTGGCTCAGTCGGTTAAGCATCTGACTTTGGCTCAGGTCATGATCTCACAGTTTGTGGGTTCAAGCCCTGCATCGGGCTCTGTGCTGACAGCTCAAAGACTGGAACCTGCTTCAGATTCTCCCTCCCTTTCTCTCTGCCTCCCCACACTCACACTCTGTCTCTCTCTCTTTCTCTCAGAAATAAAATAAACATTAAAAAATTTTTAAACAAAGCATGTATCATACTTTAATTGGCAACATTTTCTTCTTTCTTAGCAAGAACATTAGTGGTGTGTCTTAGCAATGACAGCATAAGGTTCAATAAATACAATATTTTTGAGGAGAATAACAACCTTAAGTATCAATGGGTTTCAACAATATCTGAACTGTCTAAAGGATTTCACTGAATATGTAATAAAACCCTGAGAGTTTTGATCATCGTGGCCCATGCAGCTGGCAATAAAACGTTGGTGTCCTATGGCTTTTCCCAGAGTTTTTCTGTAAATGAATGAAATGAATCTTTGGCATCATACAACTCTCAGATTCCTAACTGAGAAAATATTTTAGTGTTTAAATGTCAAAACCATCCCTAGTTGGCAACTTAAAAGAAGGCCCCTGTTGAACTTTCTGAAAAACAGCTCAAGTAATATACTTATGTATGTATGGTTTCTCAAGTTGTGCTAGGAAAGAACCAGTAGGTAATACCACACGGTGGTAACAAACTTTAATGAGCATTTAATTGGGTCTGTGCATGGAATCCAGATCTAAATAAGACAAATTCCCCAGACATAAAGAATTTTGAGATTTATAAACGTTGGATTATTATGTTGTACACCTGAAACTGACATCTATTATACTTTAAATTAAAAAGAATTTTGAAATTTAGACACTGACATTTCTCCATGACTACTCTACAGAACAGAATGGCCCGCACCCAAAATATGGCTCAATATAGAGAATGATGGTATCACACACTTGCCAAGAGGGTATGAAACTAGAGAAAACCCTGTTATAGCTCTCAAGCAGTCTGAAAATGGTTTAAGAGGGTAAGAAAGAGACTACATTGGGATGTTTATGGGGGCTAGGGATGGGCTGGCCTGAGAGTTCCTGTGCGTGGTTTGGACTTCCTGCCTGAACCAAAGGAGGGGGCACCTGGGCCTCTTTACTAGCTCTCTGAGATGTGGGGCAGACAAGGAAATAGAGGCAAGGCAAGAGATGTCAGCAAACACCAAAACATGGACTCAGACTTCCTCACTCTTTACATCTTAAATCCTCAGACCAAACTGAGACCAAACCCTTCAGTCTGACTAGCGATGCATTACTTGTGGACCACTATTGTCCATTTCTTCCTTCCTTGGCTTACAGGTTTTATAGATGCCCAGTCTATCAGTCAGAGTCCAGTTAAGAAATCAAAGATAAGAGCAAGTAGCTCAACAGAGGGCATTTAAAATAGGTAACTAATTACAAAAGTATTGAAATCCCTGAGAAGCCAATCTACAGCAATTAGGAAAAACACAGGGTTGGAACTATGGCAGAGGCTACTCTGAGGAAGTGAGAACTACAGAGGTGATACTGTCTATTCTGGAGCCAGAACAAGGCAGGGACACAGCCACTGCCAGAGACCCCAACATAAACAAAGAACAAATTTAGTAGGATATATTAACTGCAGGTGGTTAAGACCATGATCTATTTCCATTCCAATTTCCCATGGTCACATTTCTCTCATGTCAGGTGACATGCGAGTAGCTACCAGAATTTGGACCCAACTAAGGGACTGTAGAATTGAAGATACAATTTAAGAGTTATCAGTGAGATACAGTGTACATCTTGCAGACACTTCCATGTATAGTTAAGTTATTGTCGGCCATTCTGGTGTAAGATTGGCCTCAAGAAACTCCTCTATTGTCGACTCTGTGTATCAATCTAGTGCCCTGACAGGATGGGGCATTGTACTATATAATATGAAAGTATCCCAGGGTGCCTAGCATCAAACATGTGGGTGATGGAAGAGAAATTGCATTTGCGATGTATGGAGACAAAAGCTACTTTGAGGAAAATCTTCTAATAGTCTATCATAAAATCCTAAGACAATACTTGGGTTGTTAAAACGCCCCCCAAAAAAAGAAGTTCCCTTTTTTCAGGAATATACTTGATGCGGTGTATATGTAATTATACATTTCCAATATATTTTTTATAAAAATCATGCAAAGTAGAAAGAGTGAGAATTCCTGTGTTTTCAACACATAAATCCATAGCGGTACTATGAATAGCCAAAATGTCTGCCTGTGAGATCAGAGGTTTTATGCATCTCGACTATAAATAATAAAAGAACAAGTTTTGATCTGCTATGCTAGAGGACAGACTACATAATCTTATACTCTGTTAAGATAAAATATTACAAAACTATTTTCACTTAAAGAAGTAATTAAAGAGTCTGCAGTCAAAAATATTGAAAAAAAATTAGAGAGGTATAGTAGTACGTTAATGAAAAATTTTGTGATATTTATCTTGGTCTTTTGATGTTTGTGATATTTGCCAGTTTTTTAAAATCATTAACATGTAGTGATTTTTTTCTCATTCTAAGTAAATATTCAGTCTTAAATCTAATTTGTATGTATAATTTCATATTCTTTTTCTTGAAGAGGGCTCAAAACAAAATGGTGTGATCTTCAGGCCCCAACAAATTTTTATCCTTTCTGACAGAAGATAAATCCCTGATTTCTATCTTCTTTCTGCTCTCAGTCTCTCCCCAGTGTTTCCCATTGACTGAATCTGTGGGTTAGGCAACAAGGGAGCTTGGGAAAAGCAGACTGCAGGGGTCAGCTCCCTTAGAAACAGCCCAGTGCTGGAGAAGAGTGAGGGGTGGGGGTGGGGGTAGGGGTGAATTCAAGAGCAAAAGACAATGGCCAGAAGCAGCCATTCATTACAAACAATATTTAGAAAATCTTCTCCCACCTCCCACTCTGTCTCCTGGCATTGAGTGTAGAAATTCAATACCGGAATTTCCCATTTTCTTCCTTAAATTTCTATAGCAACGCACAAATACAATTTCTAGACATGTTCGGGGTGGGCTGACCCATTTCATTAATTCCTTTTGGCAAAGCCTAAATGCTATTAAAAAGAAGAAGGGGTAGGGGGGGGGGGGAGTAGAAGGAGGAAGAGGAGAAGAAAGAGGAGGAGGAGGAGGAGGAGGAGAAGAGGAAGAGGGAGGAGAAGAGGAAGAGGGAGGAGAAGAGGAAACAGAAGAAGAAGGAGGAGGAGAAGGAGGAGAAGAAGGGGGAGGAGGAGGAGGAGGAGGAGGAAGAGGAGGAAGAGGAGGAAGATGAGGAAGAGGAGGAAGAAGAACAGAACGAAGTCCTATATTCATCTTTGCATATAACCCTCTTAGGCACCAATGTGAATCTAATCTATACTAAAAAAAAAAAAAAAAAAAAAAAAAAGGCTGGATATCCAATGCTTTCTTCCTCAGTTTTAACAACCTTTAATTTAAAACAGAAAAAATCATAGATAGCTATGCTTCAAAAGATCTAAATTCCTTAAAATAAGTTAAATAAACTCTAGACCTCCTGTACACATTATAATATCTCACAGGTAATAAAAAAAATCGCATGAGGACAAAAGTAAACAGAAAATGCTGTTCTATTTAATTTTATTGCTTTCAGTGTGTTTAGGGACGGTCAGGGAATATATGACCTCGTTTGTTTTCAGTTACATATTTAAACTAATACCAGAAAAATAAGCTAAAAAGTTGTTTTACTACCAAAGTATACATATGTCTGTGTTAAACTTACCACTTTAAACACTGGTGGTTATGAAAAACTAAGTGGGAAGTTTATTATAAACTAAGTTTATTGTAAAATAACATTGGTTTTAAATGAAATGAAATTAAAGAGTCCTCTAAAATAGACAGCGTTCCTTCATGACTGAAAATGATTAATACCATAAGTAAAATTCTAGTTTCTCATGAATTATACTTAAAATGATGACTATATATGTCCTCAGCAAAAAAGAGTTTTAAATGTTGGGTACAAAGAATGAAAGATGCCAGTATTTTTTTTTAATGTTTATTTATAGAGACAGAGCGTGAGGAGGAGGGCAGAGAGAGAGGGAGACACAGAATCTGAAGCAGGCTCCAGGCTCTGAGCTGTCAGCACAGAGCCCGACGCGGGGCTCAAACTCACAGACCATGAGATCATGACCTGAGCCGAAGTCGGCCGCTTAACCGACTGAGCCACCCAGAGGCCCCAAGATACCAGTATTTTTAATGATGTTTAATTTAAATGTGATTTCAAATGTGAACGACAACACCATGATACCAAAAGGATTCATTCGTTATATATTTAGAAACACATACATTACTACCTATAATGTGCTATGCATTGCCTATGAATATATATATTCCTTAAGGAGATCATACTATCATTAGTTGTTTTTTTTGGGGGGGGGTTGTTGGTTTGGTTTTTTTTTTTGTTTTACAATTAGCAAAAGCCAGTAAGATTAACTAATTCTCCCCAGTTCTGTAGAACTGCTAATAGACTTGGAAATTTAAAAATCTAGTATTTCCCTTTTTTTCCTCTATACTGACTATTAAGTAGAGTAAACATTAGCAATTGTATATCTGTTGTTCCTCTTAGGGAATGTCATTAAAATCGTAGTTTATTTTTTTAATTCTCCAAAAACCAACAAACTTGACTACGGTGTTTACATAGTCCTCAGGGTCTAAACTTACGCACTGAGGAGAACACATACCTTTTTTGTGGGATTTAAGTATGGTTTTCAGAGGCCTCAATCTTGTCTTCATTTGGCAATACCTGAAACATTGTCTGAATTTTTCTTTTCACAGTTTTTTTTAAGTTTATTTATTTATTTTGAGAGAAAGAGAGAGAACATGTGTGTGCACACAAATGGGGTGGGGGGGCAGAGAGAGAGAGGGAGACAGAACCCAAGCAGGCTCTGTGCTATCAGTGCAGATCCTCGTGTGGAGCTCGATCTCACGAACAGAGGGATCATGACTTGAGTTGAACCAAGGGAACGACAGTCTGTCCAAGAGTTGGATGCTTAGCCATCTGAGCCACTCAGTTGCCTGTAAATTTTTCTTTTTAATTCATTTTCTCCAAATCAATTCTTCTAACCACTTGTACCAGAATTACTCAAAGACCCAAGCAATGAGGCAAGGAAGAAAGAAAGGCATGCAGAATGCAAAAGAGGAGATATTTGCAGATGGCATGATCCTATAATAAAAAATCCTGAGTAATCCACTAGAAAACAATTAGAACTAATAAGTGAACTAGATTGATACACAAAAATAATTTATCTCTATATACTAGCAACGATCATTCCAAAAGTGATGTTAATTTTTTTTTTGAGAGAGAGAGAAAGAGCACACAAGCCAGAAAAGTGGTCAGAGGGAGAGAGAGAATCTTAAGCAGGCTCCACGCTGAGCATGGAGCCCAATGCAGGTCTCGATCTCACAACCATGAGATCATGACCTGAGCCAAAACCAAGAGTCAGACACTCTACCAACTGAGCCACCCAAGTACCCCGAGAAAAAAATTTCTATTTACAACAGCATCGAAATAATAACATATTTATTATAAACTTAATAAATGATATACAGGAATTGGACACTGAAATCTACAAAACACAACTGATAGAAATTAAAGAAGATATGAGTAAATGGAAATATATTGTATATTCACCAATTACAAAACTTGATAAAATGGTAATATTCCCCATACTGATCTACAGATTCAAAACAATTCCTATCGAAATCCCAGCTAGCTTCATTGCAGAAAATGACAAATGATTCTAAAATTTATGTGGAATTGAGAAGGACCCAGACTAGCCAAAGCAATCTTGAAAATGAAGAATAAAGTTCGAGGATACACATTTCACAATTTCAAAAGGTAAGCCAGATCTACAGAAATCAAGAGTGTATAGCATTGGCTGTCATAAGAGTAAACAGAGATTAATGGGAAAGATTGAGAGTCACAAAAGACAGTCTTACATCTGGTCAGTTGACTTTCAAGCTAAAAGGTGTCAAGACATTTCAAAAGAGAAAGAATAACTTTTTAACAAATAGTCCTGAGACAGCTGTATACTCACGTGCAAAGAAATGAAATCGGCCCTTTACCATACACAATATATAAAAATTAACTCAAAATCGCTCATGGAAATAATATAAAAGCTAAATTTTTAAGAAGTACAAGAGTAAATCATGATCTTGGGTTAGGCAACAGTTTCTGAGATATAATGCCAAAAACACAGGCAATAAGAGAAAAAATAGATTAACCACAGCAAAATTAAAAACATTTGTGCTTTAATAGCCAACATCAAGGAAGTGAAAAGACAACCCACGAAATAATGGGAGAAAATATCTGCAAATCAGACATCTGAGAAGAAACTTGCATTCAAAGGATGCAAAGAACCCTTACGACTCAGTACTAAAAGAACAAATAATTAAAACCTGGGCAAAGGATTTGAATAGACATTTTTCCAAAGAAAATAGACAAATGCCCAAAAGCACACAAGGAGATACTCAAGGTCTTTAGTCATTAAGGAATTCGAATTAAAACCACAATGTGATATCACTTTACATCCACTAGAATGGCTAAATATTTTTAAGAAAATGGATAACCGTAAGCATTTGTGAAGATGCAAACCTTCATACCTGCCATTAGGGATGTAAATGATACAGCTGCTTTGGAAAAAAAGCTCAGCAACGCTCCAATAAGTTAAACATAGAGTTACCATATGACTCAGCAATACCAGTTTTAGGTTTATACCCAAGAAAAATGAAAACATACATGCAAATAAAAATTTGTACATGTATGTTTACAATAGCATTATAAATAAGTCAAAAAGTAGAAACAACTCAAATGTCCATCATCTGATGAATGGATCAATTAAATGAGGTAGATCCATACAAGGGAAAAATTTTTGGTGGGGGGAAAAAAAGGAATGAAATATCGACACAGGCTACAAGTGAATGAACCTTAAAAGACATTATGCTAAATGGAAGAAGTCAGTCACAGAAGACAACATATTGTACGATGTTATTTATATGAACTGTTTAGAGGAGGCAAATCTGGGGAGACAGAAAGTAGATTCATGGAAGCACTAGGGGTACAGGGGGATGGGGCATCACGACTATTGTGTATGAGGTGTCTTTTGAGGGTGCTGAAAATGTTCTAAAGTTGACTATGGGGATGGTTGTACAACTCTGTGAAAATACTAAAAGCAATTGAATTTTACATTTTAAATGGGCAAATTACATGTGGGGGGGGGGTAGATCATACCAGGAGAAAAAGAATAACTCTGGGAGCTGGTTTAAAACATAGTGGCCTCACTCCCACCCAGCTGAAATAATTTCTAGGAATGCTCTCCAACATCTGCAATGGTTTTCACAGTTTCACCAACTATTTCTTAGGTATCCAGAAATCTTCAAACCCTGCTTTAGACTTCAGAGGTTATTAAAATGGAAACACCTCTGGAGCGATGACTATTCTTGCTATTAGCTCTCAATCCACCCTCAGGATCAATGAGAGGGTTGAGTTTTGATCTACAATGAATGAGCTTTTTACATAAAAAGAAGGCAACCAATCCTTTGGGTGGGGAGCATTAAAAGAGAAGATTTTGAGTCTGGGGTTCCACCAGACCAGCTTGCCTACTTGATGCTACTCCCCCAGGCTAGCCAAGAGCACCAGAGGGGTTAGCATCAGAGCCAGAACGCCAGACTTGTACTGCTCTGTGGCTAGCCTAATTTTTAGCAAAGAAAAAAGCAGGGAACCAGTGGAACACCAAGGGCATAAAAGCTCCACATTGGGAATGTTCAGATAATACAGAAAAGATAAATCTTCAATGTTACCGTTCAACAGATAACTTTTTATGAGAGATTATATCATAACGCACTGTTGTGGGCAGAAATCCATTAATTTCATACTACTGTTAATTTTTATGTCTTTGCGAAGCACATGTGTGAGCATCTCTCAATCATCCATGGAGCCTTCTGTAAACACTGCCTTTGACAGATCAAAATGGACCCACAAAATATGAAGTTTTGTCTATTAATATATACTGAGAAATGTTGGCTTCATATAGCGTTTTTAAAACTACTTCATTTTAGAAGTCGTGACATGTTCCTTCCGACTGTTCCAATCATTTTAATCAGATCAACACAGAGGTTTGGAGAAATCGCATACTTTAAGTTACAAATTTATATATATTTTTTCCAGAGAGTAGCAGGAAAAAAGAAAACCTCTTGTCATACTGTCAATGTCACTGTTAAATGTCAGTGTGACATTTGATAACTAACCTGCAAAATTTAACTTTACCTTTATTCTCTTGCCATCACACCAGGGCAGACTTCCTCTTACTGGACCAAATTTCCACCCTCTTGAAAAAGACTCGGGAATCAATGCCTTGTCAAAGAACCTGAGATAATATTAGGGTCTGTGAAAGCTTTAAAAATACAGCTTAATAATTAATTTAACATTTTGTATATTCAGAAGAGTCATTTCTTCTTAGGGTCATTTGAAACGAATGAGTTTTCAGCACAGCTTCAGCTCACAGCAGGAACATTATAAGAATTTTAAAGATTCTTATAAAGCTGTCTACATCAAGCTGAGGCCACTTATCATTGACTATTTTAGGTCTAACTGTTAGCTCTTAATTTTATGATTTAACATAAATTTAATTTGGTGTTCGCAGGTTCCTTTCAGGTTTATAAAAGGACGGTTCTTGAGGAAAAAGTCCGTGCTATTACTTAGCAATTTGCTATATTAATTTGAAATGAAAAGCTCCAGAAAGGTTTAAAGGTCACTTTAAAATTTGTACTTTGGGACCACTCTTGACATTTTAATTCAGTGGTCCTTTTCTTTGTTTTTAGTGAATCTTTGAAAAAAGGAATAGTAACCAGATTCCTATACATGAAGTATTAACCTCAATTTATTCAAGAACCAGAACCATCAAAACTTAACTAATCACTCTTTAGTAACTAGTAAATAATTAATTTAACTATTTAGAATTTGTATATGTAGACAAAACCAACAATTGTCCTGCTTTGCAAAACCGGTTAATTTTGGAAGCCGGTGTGGAATGTTACATAACTTTGTCTATGCCCTCTAATCCCTGACAACTTCCAAAAAGCTTCTAAGTCAATAAAATGTACTCATTCACATGTCAGTATAAATAAAAATAAATGGGAATGGTAGGAAATAGCATCAAGAAAAGATGAAGGAAGATTTTGTTTAAATCTTAAATTTTATTTTGAACACACTGGATAAGAAAGGAAAAAGGATTGGTTACAAAGTATTTTGTATACCTTACTTTTTATAATATTGTCAGGATATTTTATTGAAAATAAATATTAATTTGATATGTAAGCCATTTATAATCTTAATCATTATGAAATGATATGCAATTCTTATTTTCTGAATAGTGTTGTCTATTTATTTGTGTATTTATACGGAGATGTGTATAATTTTCACATTTACATGCATAAGTAAATAATGTGTATGGTTTATATTTCGCATTGCTCCAGAAACTATTTTTACTTAGTTTTAATTTATAATTGAAAAATTGAAATATGCTCTGAAGTAGAGAAGTTACTACGATGGACTTCCATATACCCTTCATCAGAGTGAACAATTATCACGAGTTTCCTTCTTGCTTCATGTATCTCCATTGTCTTTTTATCACTTTCATTGCTGAATTATTTTAAAACGAATGGAAGATCTATCATTTCACTCTCACATAGTTTCATATGCAACTATTTTTGGTTTTTTTTTGTTTTTGTTTTTGTTTTATAATTTAGTGCCAATTGGTTTCCATACAACACCCAGTGCTCATCCCAACAAGTGCCCTCCTCAATGCCTGTACCCACTCTCCCCCTCCCACATCCCCCATCCACCCTCAGTTTGTTCTCAACATTTAAGAGTCTCTTATGTTTTGTCTCCCTCCCTCTCTGTGGCTTTTCTTTTCCCCCTCTTCCCCTCCCCCATGGTCTTCTGCTAAGTCTCTCAAAATCCACCTATGCGTGGAAACATATAGTATCTATCTTTCTGTGACTGACTTATTTCACTTAGGATAATACCCTCCAGTTCCATCCACGTTGCCGCACATGGCCAGATTTCATTCTTTCTCATTGCTGCGTAGTATTTCATTGTGTGTGTATATATATATATATATATATGTATATACATATATATATATATATACATATACACATACATACATATATATATATACCACATCTTCTTTATCCGTTCGTCAGTTGATGGACACTTAGTCTCTTTCCATGATTTGGCTATTGTTGAAAGTGCTGCTATGAACATCGGGGTACACGTGCCCCTATGCAACTATTTTTAGAAAGGGCTTTATGTCACCTTAACTCTAAACAGCATTATCAATAACCTATGAATGTATTCAAATTTCCCAATTGCCTCAAAAATGTGTCTTAACAGTTGGTTTATATTAGGATCTAAACAAGATCTACACATGATATTTGCATGTTATGTCTCTGAAGTCACTGTTGGCCTAAAATAGAGCCCATTCCTTCCTTTATTTATATTTTTCTCTGGCTCTTCAAGAAACTAAGTCAGTTGTCCTGCAGAACATCCCATATTCTGGATTTGTGTGTCAGCTTCTCTGTGGTATGTGCCATTAACCTATTTTTGAATAACTAACAATACCGAACTTTAAAACAACAACATATTATCTCCTATCTCAACGTTAAAGACTGACATTAAGGATTGGCCTGGCTCGATTCTGAAGTTCTTACTTGGAGTTTCTCATGCAGTTTCAGTTAGATGACAGCCAGGCCTGAAGAATCAGAAGGCTTGGCCAGAGTAGATGCCCAGCGTGGCTCACCCACATGCCTGGAAATCAATGCTCCAGGCTTGGCACTAAGCTTGGAACTCAATTGGGTTGTCAGCAGAAACGCTTATCCGTGGCATCTCCATGTGGTTTGAGCTGCTCATAGCACAGAGGCCAGGTTCCAAGAAGGAACATACCAAAACAAATATTCCAAGAGCAGAAGCTACGAGGCTTCTTATTTTCTAGCATAGGATGTTGCCTGGAGTTACTTCTACAACATCTATCAATCAAAAACACTAGTCTCGAGGACAACCTACATCCATGGGGAGAAGACTCTACAAGAGAGTAAATATAAGATTTGTACCCTGGAGAGCAATCTTTACAGCTCAGTGACTGCACTGCATTTTTTAATTTGCTCCTTTAGGACCAATATACCCTGTAAATAGAAGTTAACTTTAAAAGCTTAATTACATTCACCTTCTTTGGCCAATTTTATGTCCCAGTGATACGATACACTTCGTATTTTGCCATAATGGAAGACTCATGATGCCAGCTGTGATTTCAGGCAGCTTACAGATTTATATAAAAACCAACATAGCATAAAGTAAGATAATGAATTAAATATCAAAGAAAAAAGAGCCTAAGATACTATTCAAATGTATTACATAAAAACACACACACTTCATTCCCACTTCTCACAGCATCCTTCCCTGCTATGGGAGACCACATCGGAATCTCTGAGAAGAATGGAGCATGGCCCTTATGGTGTCTTTTTAAATACTGTCTTACTTACATGAGTGAGCACATGTATCGCTGGAAAAGGGAACTACATATGTCACGTATGAGAAGGTCGTTCAATGTGAATCATTAGGAAACCACCTCCTAATTTCAGACAAGGTGGAAGTCTACCCAGCTTTACTCCGTAAGAAGTTACAGGATGAACTGGGCAAAGAACATTATTTTTTTTTTTTTTCAAAAGGAAGGCTCTGGAATCACTCAAGAGATTGAATGGTATTTATCTGAGGCTAAGGAGAGTCACTAGATATCTGTGAACAAAAATACTGGGTGCCCAATTAAATTTGAATTTTGGACAATGACTTTTTTTTTAAGTGTAAATATATTCCACGTGCTATTTAGGATATAGTTATACTAAAACATTTGTTTGTGTTGTTTATCTGAAATTCAAATTTAACTTAGTATCAAATATTTTTGCTTGCTAAATCTGGCAACTTTAACCCCAGAGAACATGAAAGAGGCTATCTGGATTTGACAAATTTAAGAGAATTTCTATTATTATATAGATTTAATTATAATGAAACATCAGTGTGGTTCAGACAGCATGTCTGGTTTGTACAGCATTGTCTGAACATTTCAAATTTCCTCTTTACTTTGTGCCTAGAAAATATTTTTGCAAACTTTACTATTCAGCTCAGGACATTATAACCCAATTCAGGGCACATAGTTATTCTAAAAGTAGTGCGTAACTAGCTATGGTTACTAATTATACTGTTACCTAGTCGTAGGCAACGATCAAAAGTATAACAAAAATACAACCTTTCCAAATGAAGAATGGATAGAAGAGTTACTCTAATTATGAAGTAATTACGGTCCAATGTATCTTTGTAAACCAAGCTGACCACAACTAGCATTCCAAATATACATGTTAAAAAGCCTTGACTGGAAAAAAAGTAAGACAAATGTTACCAAGAGATAAATCTGTTCATTATGATTGCCTTTTCAAGATTTTTTTTTTTTTCTTTTCAAGATTTTAAACAGTACACTGTTTAGTATGGCATGATCTCAAAAGTACAGCACAGAATTCAGGTTGCCAATACATATCCTTGTTTCATCACTAGTGTCTTTGGGTAAATTTCACTTCTCCAAGTCTCAATTCCTCTTCTGCAAAGTGGGGAAAATAGTATCTACACTATAAGTTGTTTTGAGAATGAATTACTCTGAGTAAGACATTTAAACCAATTCTGGCACACAATAGGCACTCAATTAATTTTGTCAATAATGATGACAAAGAGAAAAATGGTTAGAAGATAAGGATGGTGATGTTGATACTGAAATTAAAATACACAAAAAAAGAGGCATAGAAATGCCATCAGTTCTTATCCTCAGGCTGATGTGGTTTTCTTTCTTATTCTTCTGGTATTCATGAGAATTTCTAAAATTATGTAACTTTTATAATCAACAAAACAATATTTTAACTGTCTCTCCAATAGATAATCAGAATGCATTTTTGTACAGCTTGAGCACAAGAGGTATCTGTGCCCCAACCAATTTCCTCAATCCTCTTTAGTGTCTAAATTGCAATCATGCCTTTAGAAAGATAGTATACATGTGTTAGTTGGGGAAAAAGAAACACACACACACACACACACACACACACACACACACACACTATTCATTTGTATTGGGCACATGCATCAGATGATTTAGCTGATGCGTAGGGAAGAAGAGAAATAGAAGAGAAGATAATAAGGTTTTCATGGAGAAAACCAAGAGTGAAAGGGCTAACAAGGAAAGCTCTGACACGATGTGGACTTCTTGGCCCTGTTCCCCCCCACCCCTTTCTACGCAGACCACTGTGATTTTCTGAAGCATAAACATGAATGCACCCTTCCCCTATATGAAGTCCTCCAATGGCTTCCATTACCTACAAAGTTCACTTGGCAAAAAGAAATGGGGTGGGTGGGACTCTGAAGTTCTGGGGACTATTTGGGATAAGGAGGTATGGAGGAGGAAAGGCTGTGTGCAGTCTGAAAACACAAGGCATCTGGGGGTTATTTCATACAGGAGAGATTTGGGCCACTTAGCTGGAGATGAACGAATAGTGTGATTCACAACTTTGATTTCTATGGTCCTCAGAGTAACGATGCTGGTGGAAACGATGACTTATTGTCTTTAGTTGGTTGCAAACTATTCACATATTTTTTCAGCTTTCAATTCATTTTTTTAAATTTAAATTTGGTTTGGAAAGACAGTGAATAATTTGGAGGTAGCTTTTTAAATCTCATATGTCATTTTAACCTAGAAACCTCTAAATATTTATGGCTTTCAGATTCTCCTAATTCATAACCTTCTATAACATTCAATAACATCTCTATCACCTCTAAAACAATAATCCCTGGATCTTTTTCTCTAACTAAAACTTTCTTTCATGAACTCCAGTTGTGTAGACATGTACCCGGTTATCCCCCAGGCATGGCAAACTGAGTATGTTCTAATGGCGACTCATTATCTCCCATTCCATCAGCCGTAGCCCAGTGTGAAATATGTTAGACTGGAAAACCCCTTTCTTATTTATTTTTCTCCACACAACCCACAAAGTCCTACGTTTCCAGTTCTCCTTTACCATTTTAGTCCTTGGTAGTCTTCCTTTTTTTTTTCTCTCTCTTTCCTTGCAATGCAGTTATTTATACCACAGAAAAAAATGTAAACTCCACCCTTGGAGAGTATCCTCATTTTTTCACAATGTAACAACACTGCTATATATTTAGCAGATTCCATTTGTACTTTCCTAAATTAGCTCATTTTATGCTTTGTAGGCTAACCTCATACAAACTCTTCTTTTAAAGGGCATATGAATTTCCTTAGCATTTTATAATATTCAGCTGAACAAGGAGATGCTTTGCCTCCAAATTTTCCAAACACAGAATGTGTCTGTTAATAATTAAATGCATATCTCTAATTTGGAAATCCTATTATTTCTAGATAAAGGGACAGAATATTTAAAAAAATGGTCATGTAGGGGCACCTGAGTGGCTCTGGTTGGTTAAGGATCCAACTCTTGATTTTGGCTCAGGTCATGATCTTATAGTTCATGAGACAGAGCCCCATGTTGGGCTCTGTGCTGACAGTGTGGAGCCTGTCTGGGATTCTCTCTCTGCCATGCTCCCTTCTTGCATGCATGGGCTCTTTCTCTCTCAAAATAAATAAATAAACTTTTAAAAATGATAATATATTAGACTAAGTGAAGCTTCAAACATGTCGCAGAATTCAAAGGAAATGCTTTTGTGGGACAGATTTTGTCACTGTGTAAAGATCATCTAACATTAACTTTCCTTTAAAAATCAAACAAAATAGGGGCACCTGGCTGGCTCAGTTGGTTAAGCATGTGACTCCTGATTTCGGTTCAGGTCGTGATCTCATAGTTCATGAGACTGAGCCCCACGTGGGACTCCGTGCTGGCAGCGTGGAGTCTGTTTTCTTTCTCTCTCCTTCTCTCTCTACCCCTGCCCTGCTTACACACACACTCTCTCTCTCAAAATAAATAAATTAAAAAAAAACATGACTGATGTTATTTTAATGATTTTAAAATAAATGTCAAAATAAATGCACTGGTCAGCTACAAGAATTTATGCTTTATTCATCTTCATAATGTTTACTTCATTCTCCCTGTACCGCCCTCTGAATTATCAGCCTCTTATGACAATTTTCTCATGACACTTAATTAGGCAACACTTTGCCATCTGAGTTATATGTATTACATATTTCCTCTTCATATTTTTCCCCAGGATAACTCTATGGATTGTCGGAAGCAGATGAGAAAGGGGTGGAATGATACTTTGAAGCACTGCCCTTATGTTCTTTGTCAACCTTTACTTGTATTCTGTGACCTTCACTAAGTAAGCTGCAAGAAAGAACTATTTCTGTAGTTTCATGAAGTTCTCGAGAATTTGTGGAAAGAGAAAGATCCAGTTACTGGAAGGGTTTTGTCCCTGGTTATAAGAAAGGTGGGGTTCTCGGTGGAGGTATCAGTGATTCCTGGACTGGAGAGCAGCGGGGGATGTGAAGATCCCTGCGGATGCCAGCAACGGGGATTCACTACCCAAGATGGCGACTAGATGAGGCACAGCTGGGCGAATGACCGGGTGGTACCCAAGATGGCGACTAGATGACGTTTGGCTGAGCAAACGACTGTGTGGCACACATAATGGTGCCAGCAGCCAGAATCCTCTCCTAAATCATTCCCCATGCACCGATCCATGTGGCCAATCTACAGAATTTAATGAACATTCTGGAATTTAGAAGCCACCTCAGGAAGAAAGATGATGAGGAGATCGTGAATTAAGGTGAAGTGCCCCTAAACTTTGCCCTCCTTCTGGAATCTTTCTACTCAACGCTACTCAGACAGGAATAAGGCACTGGCCTTATCTCTTATCTCAGAACTTTTTTTCCAGTTTTATCGAGAAATAATTAATAAACATCACTGTATATGTTTAAGGCCTACAGCATTGTGGTTTGATTTACATATATTATAAAATGATTATCACATTGGGTTCAGCTAACCACCAACTTCTCATACAGATACAAAAAGGAAAAAAGAAAATAAAGAAGAAAATTTTTCTTCTTGTGGTAAGGACTGTTAGGAATTACTCTCTTAACAACTTTCCCATGTATCATACAGCAGTGCGAGCTGTAGTCATCTTGTTGTATATGCATGTTGTACTCTTCGCTGTTGGTGGGAATGTAAGTTGGTGCTGCCATAACAGAAAACAATATGGAGACTCCTCAGAAAATTAAAATGAAAACTACCATATGATCCAGTAATACCGCTTCTGGGAATGTATCCAAAGGAAACAAAAATACTAACTTGAAAAGATATCTGCACATCATATTCATAGTAGCATTATTTATAATAACCAAGACATGGAAACAAGTGTCCCTCAACGGATAAGTGGATAAAGAAGATGTGGCATAGAGAGAGTATGTATATATGTATATATATGTATGTACATACATATGTATATATGTACATATGTATATATACACATATATATTCCATCTTTGCCAGTGCCCTATGACCTTGTGTTGGGGAAATAGAAGCAAAAACAAAATCTCCTCTCAGTCCAGGGAAGTTCTCCACAAAGGCAGAAGAGAAAGAAAACCATTCGCTTTTGAATAATCATTAAACCAGCTGCTGTGCATCACAAGCAATCTGCTAAAGACAAGGCCAAGATGAAAGAAATCTCACCCTCTTCCAGAGCCAAGCAGACACAACCCATTACACACATATTCTCAAGATAAATCTGAACTAGTTCTCAAGAAGAGCATTTGACAGCACCATTTGTCATACACAATTCAACCTAAATTCACCAAGTAATTGGGGTAACCATAATGGATTTTATCCAGAAGAGAAACAAACTCGGATCTGTATAATAGGAAATAGTTTTGTAACTTGGTGTGAAGAATGTGTTGCCAAAGTTAGGCTCCTACTAAGCCACAGAAACTGGGAAACAGGGTCATGACCTCCCATGATGATTACTTTCCAAATAGATGTCTCCCATACCCTTGAGATCCTTATTTAGTTTTTGATAAGATTCACGCATATTTCAAAACGACAGAGAAAGAAAGTAGTTTTATAAACTAAATGCTCTAAGAAAAGAGAAGAGGAAGTCTCTTGGTCTCTTACTTTTAATTTGTATTTGCCGTCACAATTGGATAAGTCATTAAATGCTCTAGGCCCTGTGTCTGCATTTATAAAAAGCTAATTTGTATTTTGTAGTCTCTAACATAAGTTTTATCTGTACAGTTCACATGACTATCTTTTTTCAATTTGATGTCATCCACAAATTTGATTAAGTTGCCTTTTAAGTCCTTATCTAAATAAATCTTTGAGAACGAGGAAAGAACCCCTAAGATTCTGGTCCGATGCTCACAGCTACACTGTAATTTTGTCTTATTGAACATAAACCATTTCACAGAACAGCAAATCAGACAAGGTCAGTCTAAGTCTAAGAGTGTGATAAAGTGAAACAAAGCAAGGTCACCGTGTAAGCCACAAAATAGGAAACTTCCTCCTCCCCTAGCTAATATGAGTAACTGCTGCTTTTTTTTTATATCAATTATGGCTTTATCCTATTTTTTTTGTGTTGTTTTTTTTTTAGTATTTATTTTCTTTTTGAGACAGAGAGAGACAGAGCATGAACGGGGAGGGGCAGAGAGAGAGACACACAGAATCCGAAGCAGGCTTTAGGCTCTGAGCTGTCAGCACAGATGCGGGGCTCGAACTCGTCACTGTGAGATATGACCTGAGTGAAAGATGGACATTCAACCAACTGAGCCACCCAGGCACCCCTATCCTATGTTCTTTTTATAGATAAGATTGATTAAGGTACCCAATCACAGAATTACCCATTTCCTGATTACCTCCTGATAACATTATCCCATTTCTTTAGACTCTCCAAAATAACTCAGCCAAAACTCAAATCCTGTCACAGAATGTCCCATAATAACACTTTCCTGAAATGGCAACGAGCAGTAAACACATCTTTTTCAACTTCAGGTGTTGCTAGTAGACTTCGGCAGGAAGTGACATCACTGGTTTAAAATGAATATGGAACAGCACAAAACCAAGGGCAGAGACTGTGAAACAACACTGGAGCCTTCACTGCTTATTGTCATTGGTTCTTTAATCAGTAACTCTGGCCGTGGTTATTTAACCCAGTACATATCCACCTGGCTATACGATTATCCCTTTTATCTCTTTTTATTTTCTTCACAAGCATATCAGCAGACTTTTTCAAATTAACGTGTTGGACCATTTATATAATATCCATGACATTGCCCTGAAATTTTTTTCACTTTTGAATTATTTGATTTATGGGCGTGTGTTTATAAACTGTGTATCTACATAACTGGGCAGTGGGAGGAGGAAAGGTGATCAAAGTTGTTTGGTCTGTCAGTGTTTATTAAATCATGTCACTACTTACTGCCTCCCTATATACTATTCAATGTGACATCTTTCTCTTGTTTGCCTGTCTTATTCTCACCTAAAGTATTTCAGTTTCTATTTTTTCTTCCACCATTTAGGCCTCAATTCCCTTATTAATATATTTGTGCAGTTTCAATTTAAAGTTGTTGCTATTGTTTATTAAGTAAAATGACTTGTTGAAAGGTTCTCCTTCTTTCTGTCATGTTAAGTCTGCAGCATCTATTGTAATCATTGGAGCTAACAGAATCCCTAATATATGTATGTTCTGATTATTATGAAGAATGCCTAACAATTAACCTTAATTTTAAAACATTAGATGCTTAATAATTACCTAGTTCTAAAACTAACTAGGGAAGGATCAAAATCCTATGCAAATGTTCAGTGGAAGTAGCAACTCTGGGTAACAATGACCACCCCTAGGAGTAGAGGAACAAAGGGAAAGTTGGCATTATTACATGGTAGAGGCTCAGAGAAGGGATGAGTGAAGCTGAGGCTCAGACTCACATGGGGGGTATGCTGGCAGGCTGGTTCTGGTGTCTCTGAGGGGGGGCATTGAGGCCAGGTCTACGAGGGATGGAAAAACTACAAATTGGATCAGATATGGTTCCTAAAAGGAGCTGACTCTGGGGGGATGCAAAGCATTGCTGGTAAGACACTCCCAGAATGGGAGATACATACAAGCCCACATCGCTTCTATTTTGTCCAGACTTGTGAGTCCTTCTAGCATCCTCATTGCCAGACTCCAACGGAGAGCAGCTGGCCAAGAAGAAAGGTCCTCAGAGTCTCAGCCCCAGCATCATAAGCTGAGTCTATGGGAGATGGGGTGGGGGAGGGGGTTGAAACCCAGAGAGATAGCTTAAGGACTGCACAAACATTTTCTCAAAGGTTCATGCCAGGCTTTTGTGCTTGCCTTTAATTAAAGCCCCTCCCCTCTTTTTTTCTTTATGTGTTCTATCACTCATAATGAATTTTTTAAGTTGTTTTGCCTAATGCTCAAAGTCATTTGGCTGTTTCCAATCAGGGTTATGATTTCTAAAGTTACATGGTCACTCTCTCCCCATGTTCCTTTGGCTTCCTTTTGACCAACAAGTTTTCCTAGCAGGCCGTAAGCAAGCACAGAGGGACTCTTTCCTTCACTGTTCCCTCTTCTTACTGAAACATGTTACCACAGATTTCCACAGGGTCACCTACGCACTCATAAATCTGTTTATCTTCCCTGATTCCACCTCCATGAAGGATGTATCTTGCATCCTTAATAGTATATACCTTTTGAATATGCACAGAATGTGTGAATGAACCCTGGCTAGCTTGTAGTAAGGTCTTTTCCAGCAATAAATAAAAAACAGCCCCTGATCCTATTTCTTCACAGGAAATACATTTTCTTCTTTATATTCAGTAATTTCCTTGCCTTCGTTTCCTTGTATTAAAGCCTCTACATTTTTTCTCTCAAAATTAATAATTAAATATACAGTCTTTTGATTTTTTTTCAATAATATGCTCCCCACCTCCGAAACCTATACTTTTATTTTGTTCCTAATTCAGCTTCTGCGTTTCCTCTCTTCCCTTGCGTTACCTTCTCTCCCTAGGCTCCGTCTACACTACTCCTATTATTCCTATTGTGCTGAGTCTTATATTAAATTTTCAGAGGCTCTCTACTTCATTTCCTTTCTTCCTTTGGGGACTTCAGACCTTCAGAACTTACCACCTGCCTCCTTTCCTCAGCAAGAAGGGTCTTCTCCCTGCTGTATTCTTGTTGCCCCTCCCATGTCTCCCTGCACTCACTCTTTTCTTTCAAGTTCTTATTTATTCACTATCTCATGCCCCTACCACGTGGGCCCTTTCTCCCACCCCTCCCTCTTATTTCTTTATCATCATTTGGTTTTCAGTGATTTGAGAAATAGAAAATAACATACAACATGACGCTGACTTGCCTTTCCTTCTTACATGTAAGACTTTTCCTCTTTCCAGTCATGCTCAGTCATTTTTGTACCTGACATGCGTAGCTCGTCTTTGACTTTTACATAACCTGGCTGTAAGTCTTCTCTTTTTCAGAAAGAAATGAAAAGCTCCTGGCAGTTTGAGAACCTCAACTTTCCCTTTCCACAACTAATACACGAATGGGTTCCCTAGTACGAATCTAAGCTGGCTTTGCCATATACTAGAAGTCCTAAAATAATGCACTATTAGAGATAAACATGAACAAATTCTGCATTGTGCAAGAAAATGGAATCCGCCCAAAGTTCTCAAGTAACAGAGACCTATTTTTTTCATGACACAGTACAAAATAAATGAAATGTCTCTTATGATATACATCTAACACCAAAGCTCCCAATTTCCAGCGTCTGAATTTCTATCTATGTTATACTACGTTATAAAGTTCTTTGGTTTTATTCTACTTAAATTAAGAATTATAGTACTTTGGATTTTCCAAAATCCTTTCAAATATTTGATTAGTACAGTACTGTTTAAACCAGGCAGGAAAAAATATATTATTTCTAGGGTACAGATAAAAAAAAAAACTGGAAAAATGTTCAGTGATAATCAAGGACACAAAGAAGTGATAAAATAGGATTTTAAATTAACTTCTCTAAGATATTATCTTTCAACTACAAAAGAAGTTTCAGCATCCTCGCCTCACCATCCCTTGCTAGCAAGATCCCTACAGAATGGGAGAAAAAAACTGACTTAAAAAAAATCTTCCATTAGACATTGTTATAAAACTCTTAGACATTCTTCTGGAAAACTATTTGGCGATGGATATCAAATATCATAAATGTTTTCCTAATCTTCAACCTAATTATTCTACCTCCACAAATCCAGCTTGAGAAAATAATCTGAAATACAAAAATGATTCACAAACAAGTATATCTGCTAAAGAATTACTTATAACTGGAATCAAACTATAGCCGAAAATGGTAGAAGGTTAAATAAATACAGTCAATTCACAAGGTAGAATTATGAACAGCTATTAAACTAAGCTCCATTATGAGTTTATACTACCATGAAAAATTATTATTCTATGAAGGCTGATTGAACAGAACAGGATTCAAATTTATAGATAAATTGTGGTCACAGCTACCACATATCCTCATCCAATGTATCTTTCCACTTGTATACATTCAAAGTGGTAATTTTTTTATTTTGTTTTCTGAAAATGTGTTATCAATGTTGCTGCTATGGCAATTAATGTTGCTGGTAAGGACATCTTTAATACTCAAGGAAAACTACATTGCAAAATTCATGAAAAAACTCTGGAATAAAAGTAAAAAATATTAAAAGTTATCTGGATAAAAGTTATTTGAGGATAATTTTCTTCTTTTCCTTGCCTATATTTCTCACCAAACCTGTAATTTAGTAAACAGTAACAAAACACAAACACTTCCGGGGAAGGCTCCCTGGTGTCTCTTCCCTCACATAAACCAAGTATCTTTTTTCATCATTGACCCTCACTCTGACATCTTTATTAATGTAGCTATTGTGGAAACACTTTAGACGGGCAATATTTTCTCTCTCTCTTTTTTTGTTGTTTTTATTTTATTTTTGAGAGAGGAGACAGAGCATGGGTGGGGAAGGGGAAGAGAGAGAGAGACACAGAATCTGAAGCAGGTTCCAGGCTCTGAGCTGTTGGTACAGAGCCTGACACAGGGCTTGAAGACTGTGAGATCATGACCTGAGCCAAAGTCAGATGCTTACCAACTGAGCCACCCAGGCGCCCCACCAAACTTCTAGTTAAACTAAGTTAAAGGATCTTGGGCCCAAAGCTAGAGCACAAGTTTCATTACCAGAAGACTGCTTGAGTAGTGGTAACAGGGGACAAGTGTTGATCAAAACCTAAATAAGAAGGTTCATCAAATAATACCAAAACTCCAGCAACTATAACGAATAGGACATAAAAGTCAAAGCAGTAAGATAGGTAGAATGCTCTGTACAGCTGTGCTGTGCTATGTGACTTTAATAAAGAGGTATTTTTAAATTTCTCGTAAGTCGAATGATTTGAAATTAGTATTTCTCCAACCTCCACAGAAACCCACGTTCTGAAAAAATTGGAATATATTTGCGTCCACCGAGGACAAGATGGCAAAGTAGTTATAGTGCATTTGCTCTGCAACCAGACTCCATTCCTTCTCGGCTCTGCTTCTTGGGCGAGTTGTTTAACCTCTCCGTTCCCGATATGTAAAATGGGACTAATAAAGGAAACCATTATGTTAATTGAGTAGTTAAGTAGTTGCAACCTTCTTAGAAAAATGTCCAAGAAGGGTAACTGTGCCATCCCAAAATAGGTCTCCTTGGCATAAGAATTACTTTTGAGCTGATTATTTTTAAGAAAACAGCAGACACAGGAGAAGCTCTGAAAACATAGTAGAAGTTACCCTTTTGTAAAAAAAATTACACACTCAAAGGAATTCTCCCTTTGTGTCTTTTTCTGTGTACTGGGAAGAGAAGGACACCCTAAATCACAAGAAACTCTTCTCAACGGAGGACTTAAATATACACAACAAACTTACTATTATTTACCGTGCTTTCCCTGATAATTTCACTTAACCCCTCAGCTCTCCAACATCTTTCTTTTGTCTTATGTTAGAGATGATATTTAGGGTGGTGGCTTGGGTCATTTCTGTTTTCCTGTTTCCCTGGGAATATGCCATACATACATGAGGTATACACGTTCTTAAACTTCCGTTCGTTTTTCTCTTATCAATCTATCCTTTATTACAGGGGTGTCTCAGCTAAGGACCTAGAGCGGTGGAAGATAAATTATTTTTCCTCCCCTACACCTAATACATAATGAGGACCAAAGAAGTTTTGTTAAATAGGGGGGGGGCGCCTGGGTGGCTCAGTCGGTTGGGCGGCCAACTTCAGCTCAGGTCATGATCTCACGATCTGTGAGTTCGCGCCCCGCGTCGGGCTCTGTGCTGACGGCTCAGAGCCTGGAGCCTGCTTCCGATTCTGTGTCTCCGTCTCTCTCTACCCTTCCCCTGTTCACGCTGTGCCTCTATGTCTCTCAAAAATAAATAAACATTAAAAAAAAGAAGAAGAAGATTTGTTGTTAAATAGGGGAAAAAAGAAACCTTGAAAGAAAGTCAAGGTTTTGTTCCACCGGTTGAGACCCTCATCCACAGCGGTCTGGGTCCAGCAGTGGGTTGGTATTATTGGGATAGCCTATTACCAAATATGGCAAGATGACTGTTGTGATGGTCACTTTTATGTGTTCATTTGGCTTGTCTATAGTAACCAGTTTTAGGGGAGAAAAAAAATTCTCTTTATCTTAATTCTCAACTGGGATCTCTGCAACAAAAGGTAGATAAACAGAAAAAAACAGAAATTTATTAATACACCTACCCCATGTATATATGGATGATATTAAGGAGATGGCTGATGCAGGTACCATCTTCAACTACAGGCAGGAAGAGACTGACGTAGGGGAAGCGAGTTATGCATAGGTGAGCATGGAATATATAGTTAACCAAAGGGAAGTTTGTTAAGCACAAACATACGTGTATACCCTACTGGTTGTCTTTCTCTGGTGGAATCCTGACTAATCAGTTGTCACAAGTGCTGAGTCAAAGAATGCATCTTTGTGTCAAACACAAAAGCCTTTGCGAGAAAGGCAGAAAATGGTCCAACTCAGAGGAAACTCTGCCACCACAACTGATATAATACAAGGACCTAATATAAAGGTTGTTTGTGGAGTTAATGATCAATGCAAACATTTTTATGCAGAAACACACCATTTCCCTTGAACAATTTACAGCCATAATGTATCCATAACCAGCAATTGACTAGAACGATTTATAGGCATAAATGAATTCATAACCATCAATCGACCACTCAGAGAAAACTACTACAGGTGCCATCCATGAGCAAGTTTCCTCTGGGCGAGGAGGTGGAGGATACAGAGAGTCGGAAATAAACCACCACTGTGGAACTTCACTACCCTGATCAATCATCTGAATTTTACTTTTTAGGAGAAAATAATCAAACTGTCACGTTTCTGTAAACTTCTAGGAGTCAAAATAACAAAATACATATCTAAGACGCAGAAGTAAACTGGAGAAACCAGCAACATTGCAGTTTTATCTTTACCTTTGAAGACAGAACCCAACAAGCGAGTTAAGTCCCCATCCTCGTCCAGACTAACCCAAGTTCAGTTTAAAGTCATTCGCCTCTAAATTACTTATAGTGTGAGAGTTGACCAGGGGCTTAAATGCTCTAAGTAAAAAATTTCCAGGCATAAATGACATTCACTAAAAATAAACTTATTGTGGAATAATACTGTGATGAAGAGATTAGGAAAAAAATACTTTAGAAGAGAATTCAAGCAAGTAGCAACTAATTCTTATGATTCAGAATATTTTCAATTCCAGGCCTTTTCAGTCACTAAATTTCATGCTATCTAGATCATCTTATATTTAGCATTTCCAACTTTAAAAATCAAACCCAATGTTATCTGGTATAAGGTAGATAAATTATCTGATAAAAATGCGGTAATTCACATATTTCCTACTCTATTTTTCAACTAGTTTTAAACTATATGTACATAAAAGTAAATTCACCAATAATGCTGATTTTTTCTTAACAGGAAATGCTTTTCCCCACAAGAAAAACAAACAGAAAACTGACTTGCTTTCCTTGATGGAAGAAAAAAAATCCACATTAAGTTTAAAACCCCTACCTTATGTCACAAAAAAGAAAATAAAATCTGAAATTGAAATCAAAGGAAAGGTATTTGTAAAAAACCTTTAGTCTTTGAAATATTTGAATTCCAAAGGAACGAGAGTATTTTAAAAGAAAGAATGCAAGATCAAAGTCATGAATAAGACAGAAGCCAAAATATCACCTCATATAAAACAGGCCACCTGAATTAGTATATTCACAGAGTCTAAATCTGGGAAAAAAAGAAAAAGAGATGATGCCAGCTACAAAAAAAAAAAAAAAAGTCTGGAACAAAGTTACATTTTTGCAGATTTTATGGAAACCCAAAAAGGCCTATTTGTATGCTTTATAAAGTATGCATAACCAAAAGTTACTTTCACAGGTATGAAATGAAACAGGTTTCTGCAAATCCAAAGAAATTTTTGTCCTTAAGTGAAAAAGAAAAAAACAAATTTTTTATCACTGTAGGGTATAGTTTATCTTGTTTTGTTTTATTTGTAATAAAGCATGATACAAGAGATCTTATATTTCAGAACAATCTGAATAATAAGTGAAAGTTGTATTTATAGCTGAAAATCTATCTACCACAGCAGAGAAAATTTTCGATTGCATAAATTTGGGGGTGTTTTGATGAAGAAACGAACTTACTTTGATAAGGAAATACAGTCATGCAGTTTATCTCAGAATGTCAAAGGTTTAGAATGGCCCTGTGATTAATGGATTATCTTGTATTTTCACCTGGGAGGTGCTCTAAGTCCAAGCATGGGCTGATTGTGAAATCTCACTTTTACTGGGTCCTCATCTCCCTGTGGGCAGAATCTTGAATCAGGGACCTGTGTTTGACCAAATAAATCTGTTTCCTGACTCTTTGATTCAGTATAATTAGTTTGGTGCTATCAGCTATTTTGGTCCTTCATAGTTCTTTACATGAGACATGAAATTGTGATTAATATATCTTATTACATACTTAACAAAATAGAGTGATGAGGTGTTAACATTAGAGAGCCAACCTCTGTCTGGAACCTTCGCAAAGACTATGGTCATTTCTACTCTTCCTTTTCTGGTGCCAAGAATACTATCCCACTCTCTACCAGCCATTGCCTGTGGGTGTGCCTCTTCCTCCGAGAGGTCCTTGGTTTACCAGTGTTCTCGCCTGCCAGAAAGTAACATTCTTCGCGATATCCTGTTTAACCAAGGATGAGAAGTCCATAAATACTATAGCAGTGATAAGGGAAATTTGCATACTGGGACCCACGAAACGGAAGCTACCTCAGTGACCTGGCCCATGTCACAAATTGAAAACGAATTCAGCCTATACTTACAGGAACACCAGCTGCCTGGGAAACCTAACATTCACCAATCACAATCCTCCAGGTCAGCCTTAGCTAGCTAGCTCATCTTCCCCTAGGAAATAGGACCTGCTAATCTTCCCAGGAGACCCCCAACATCCCAGCTACTGATGCCCTGTTTCCAAGTTGCTGTTTCTAATGCTCTAAGTCTCCCTCTTGCCCCAAATCTCTCAGGAATAATTTCCCCTGCTTGTGAGGCATTGTACTCCCCCAAACCATGGATTATTTTCCCCTGGATAAAGGACATCAATCTCATTACTAAATTGTATTATTTTTTTCACTTGACAATAGATATAAGACCAGTTGCCTGGAAGGACTTTGAAGCACTTTCCAAAAGTGGAAAGCAGTCCTGTTTCTTACGAGAGCCTTATTATACTCAGTTTAATGATGTATTTTAAAATGTTTTCTTGTAAAATATATATAACAGGAAACTTGACATTTTAACCAAGTTTAGGTGTGCAATTCCATGGCATTACTTATATTCACAATTTCGTACAACCATCATCACTATTTCCAAAACATTTCCGTATCCAAAACAAAAACTACACCCACTACAGTAATAACTCCCCATTCCACTCTCCTCTCAGCCCTTGGTAACTTCTAATCTACTTTCTGTCATGAGTTTATGTATTTTTTTTAATAATTATTTTTAAATGTAACATTTCTGGAATTGTTTTGGTTATAAATTTTGGTTTATGCAATAAAATTCTGCTGGAAAAGGTAGATTTTTACTGAACCTATTCAAATAGCTACATTTCCATAAAAAAGTGTTTTTTTAGGCGCCTGGGTGGCTCAGCCGGTTAAGTATCTGACTTCGACTCAGGTCATAATCTCACAGTTTATGAATTCAAGCCCCGTGTTGGGCTCTGTGCTGACAGCTTGGATCCTGGAGCCTGTTTTGGATTCTGTATCTCCCTCTCTCTCTGCCTTTCTGCAGCTTGCTCTCTAACTCTCTCTCCCTCAAAAATAAATAATAAAAACATTTTAAAAATAAAAAAAATATTTTTTTTAATATTTGATGATTTAACTAATTAGTTTTGATGATAAATCTAACATAAAGTCACTATTTTCTATACACTGACCATTCTTAAGCTCTGATGGTGACCATTAGATTATAAACTATATTATGATTTTTGCATAGAATTTTTTCCCCAAATTCTGAGACATTGGTTGGGCACGACACAATTCAAAAAAAAGATTTTTGTTTCAATTCGCACATGTGTGGCCCATTAAACTGAGGATTAGAAATAGGCCGAGGAGAAAATTCTTTTAAATTATGTTCATTAGAAACTATAACATTAACTATAATTAAATTTCTCTTATATCAGTTATAGTCAGCCCTACAAAATTAATTCTATTTCACCAAGACGTGGCGAAAGAGTCTGCTTTCACAGAGTCATTCGTTTCTAGACGAAAGGTTCCCCAGATATCCTAACCCAGTCCCCTGATAGAGTCTGACAAGTGTCTGATCATGGTGGTGACACCTGATACCTGGAACTCTGTACCTTGAGAGTGAGAAAGTCAGTATCAATAAGAGTTATCAGAGGAGACCAGTCGTCATGTCAAAATCTAAAGACAAAACAATTGTAGTCTTGATGACAACTATAACCAGACTGTCAAAGTTTTAAAATAAAAATAGCAGAACGTTACACCTAATTACAAGGAATGTGAGATTTTCTTCAGAGGAGAACTTCTGATTTTGACTGGAAGATGTTTCATAAGCATGACAAGTCAGTATAAAGGCACAGAAAGTTACCAAGTCCTCATATGAAGATGTTCTCAAATATAATCCCTGTGATAAATAAAATTATCCCCGTGATTCCATTACAAAGAAGTTGAGCCATTCACTGGACGTTTTTCCAAGCCCTATAAACATGTAATAAACATACATAGAACAAGAACAGTTCTTTTTATTTTTTTTTAATGTTTATTTAACTTTTGTGACAGAGAGAGACAGAGCATGAGTGGGGGAGAGGCAGAGAGAGAGGGAGACACAGAATCCGAAGCAGGCTCCAGGCTCCAAGCCGTCAGCACAGAGCTCCAAGAGGGCTCGAACTCACAGACCGCGAGATCATGACCTGAGCTGAAGTCGGACGCTCAACCGACTGAGCCACCCAGGCGCCACAGAACAAGAACAGTTCTGATTATCATCCACGGGTATAGCATTCTCACCCCCACGGTCCCTAAAACAAAACTAATCCAGAATGCACGAAGCAGAAATAAACCAGAACTAGATTGAGGGAAAAACAAAGGCCTTATTACCATACATTAAAAGTTACCTTAGAGACCAAAGAATCCTGGGCACCAGGTGACCATAGGTGCATTTACTGAACAACTTATTTTGCTCAATTTCATTGGCAAAATCTTTATAAGAGCTCCTTGAGAACAATAAAAAAGACGAGCGAGCAACCAACCAACCAAATAAATAAACATGCAAGCAGGGAAACTAATAGAAAATTTAGGCTGATCGATGAGTGAAGATTTTCTTACTCGTAATAAAACATTATTCAAGTCACATTAGATTTCAGAACAAGTAGCTTCCTGGAAGAAGGAACTGAGGCTGTGTTTGTAGTTCAAATTCTTATATGCCAGTTAACAGTTCTGATTGGCTAGCATTTGGGTCCCTGTTGACAAAAACAGAAGCTACAGTCTACCATAAGAAAAAAAAATCATAGCATATTTCAGGATGCAGTTTTCAAAATCGCAGAAAGTAAGATCCAACGGAGTCAAAGAAAAGGAGAAGTAAAGCTAATAAAAGGAAATGAAAAAATATATATGCACATGTTATATTAACATATAATATATATACACATATGTAATAAAATGTGAATGCACATACTCTGTGTGTATGCCTGTAGACTTTTAGCCTTTTTTTTTTTTTTTACAATTCCGTAAAAATATAAAACAAAATCTGAGCTGAAAAATCTTAGATTAAGTTTACTGTAAAAAAAAACACAAGTCTCTCTAGTTATTCTAGCATGAAAATATATACTGAGCGTGAAATTCGATCTTGATTTTGGAGATAACTACATGTTTTCCCATGGTTGTTTACAATTCTTCCATTCAGTTGTCCCACAAAATAGCTCTGGCTCTGAATTCTAAAACCAAACTGAATTAATCCAGCTTCCTCACCACTGCAGTAAAATGAATTTTAACGCTCAATTTTGCTTTAAGAGTACATCCACTTCATTACTCCCCTTCCTCTGAAAATGTAACATAAGGGGCACCTGGGCGGCTGAGTTGTTTAAGCACCCTACTCTTGATTTTGGCTCAGGTCATGATCTCACAGTTTGCGGGTTCAAGCCCCGCATCAGGCTCTGCTCTGACAGCGGGGAGCCTGCTTGGGATTCTCTCTCTCTCTCTCTCTCTCTCTCTGCCTCTCTCTATGCCCCTCCCCTGCTCGTGTGCTCTCTCTGTCTCAAAATAAATTTTAAAAAATAATAAAAATTAAAATGTAACAAAATACAAATACATTTCTAAATATGAATTTGCAAAGCATTTCTTTTTAAAAAAATATTCCACTCTTGGGGCACCTGGGTGACTCAGCTCAGGTCATGATCCCAGGGTCATGGAATCGAGCCTCAAGTTGGGCTCCGTGCTGAATGTGAAAGCCTGCTTGGAATTCTCATTCTCTCTCTCTCTCTCTCTCTCTCCCTCTGTCCCCTCCCCCATTCACTCTCTCTCTACAATAAAAAAAATTATAATTTCATTCTTCTAAGAGCAGATAAACCTTATTAACACAGACCTTTCAAAGGGACAGCAACCAAAACAATTAAATATTCACAGTTATACAAGTTCTCATTTGGAGAACATTTATTAATCACTTACTTTGTGCTGGCCATTGATGCCAATGATATGCAACTATGAGTCTATGAATATAGACTTGACCAACTTCTTCATAGTGAAGAACACAAATATAATGAATAACAACCAAATTACACAGAAAGTTCCTTAATGAAGTATAAATAAAATGTGCATATTTAGAATGATTAGCAACTAACCACCTCAGCCTTCTAAATATGGAGATAAATTTATAAAGTGTTGAAGAGTAGGAAGAATATTGTCGTCCAAGGATGGGAAAACATATTCCAAGGAGAATCTTGAAAAAAAAAAAAAGAAATGAGCTACATATACCTCCAGCGTATCCACTCCTGGCCACGGCCACTGCCACTGGCCTCACCTAGGTCACTGTCCTCTTCACCAGGACTTCTATAATTCTCACTAACACATCCCCATCATCCAATCTTTCCTCCTTCATCCCTTGTATGAAGCTTTCATGTAGAAGACATATTTATTTTTTAGCATATTTTGGATCTTATCATTGCTGCTTAAAATTTGTCATTTTTCCATTGCATGAAAAGGAAATCCAAACTCGTTTATCAGAGCCTAGACTTTCTGCCCATGCTTCCCACTTCAAGTTCCATACCACTGCTCAGCTGTAGTATCTATACTACATATATATTACACTATACATTAAACATATATTATCTTTAAACTCTTTCCCCTAACCAACTTACTTGCTTGTAAAACCCTATTTTCAAATGCTGCTTACATTTCAGAGCCAGAATCTATTTTGAATATTTATTGAAGTTGGCCAATTGTTGGTACTTTCTTTTTTATCCCATACAATATCAGAGAAAAGGTATTTGCTTTACCACTATATGGGAATACCTATTTGTTTTCTAGATATTCTTCTGAAAATTTGAAATAAAAAGTATTTCTCTAAATTTGGAATTGTATTTGGATTACAAAAAAGGGGGTTGCCTGGGTGGCCCAGTTGGTTAAGCGGTTGACTTCAGCTCATGTCATGATCTCACGGTCTGTGAGTTCAAGCCCCTCACTGGGCTCTGTGCTGACAGCTCAGAGCCTGGAGCCTGCTTCGGATTCTGTGTCCCCTCTCACTCTCTGCCCTTCCCCTGCTCATGCTCTGTCTCTATGTCTCTCAAAAATAAGTAAACATTAAAAAATTAAAAAATAAAGGATTACAAAAAAGGTCTTGTACTGGAGCACCTGGGTGGCTCAGTCAGGTGAGCGGCTGACTCTTGATTTCAGCTCAAATCATGATCTCATGGTTCGTGGGTTTGAGCCCCGCATCAGGTTCTGCACTGGCAGTGCAGGGCCTGCTTGGAATTCCCTCTCTCTCTCTCTCTCTCTCTCTCTTTCTCTGCCCCTTCTCCTCTCCCCTCCCCCTCAAAATAAACTTCTAATAAAAGAGGTCCTGTACTCATGGACTAAATAATTCAGACAGTCCTTTCTAGTGAGGATAGCTAGAAAAATCATTTAAAGAATTATAGACATATGCTTGTAGGAAATGAAGAGCTAACAAGGCCATGTAGAATTATTGGGCCAAGATTTAGGAGACAATTGACATCCAGAGATGTGAGTCAGGCACTTGAGACCACTTTCCTCTTAAATGTTAATTATTCAGTAACAGTAGGGCAATGGGACAATAGGGAGACTGAAAGTTTGAGCAGGTTGAGGGTGGGGGTCCCGGGTGAGGGAGACAAATGTGAGTCCGAAGTAGACAAGGGGTTTGTAAACCCTTAAGCAACAGGTAACCAAGAGCCTCACAGGGACTGCAGCCCAACTTTTAAGTTATTCACTCATTAAAATTGGATTAAAGAGACTCCCCAGGTTGTCCAGAAACTGTAGATGTCAGGCTGAAGCAAACAAAAGAGAGAGTTTGAAAAATAATACCACACTGCGTCTTAACTTATTTCTATACGTAATTTTTCAAATACACTGCCTGGCATCCAGTAAAAAGTAAGCAGGCTTCTGAAGAGACAAGACACCTTGATTATGAACCAGCAGAAGTAACAAAAATTAGAAACAGATCCATTTTCTAGAAATGGAACAAAAGTACCAAAATACATTTGCCTTTGGTAATAAGGGATAAATATTGTCATTTCTAAGATAATAACTAAAGCAATAGTAAAGCATATACAGTTGACCCTTGAAGAACACTGGCTTGAACTGCATGGGTCTGCTAATATGTGGATTTCTGCCAATAAATATATTGGAAAATACTCTGGACATTTGTGACAATTTGAAAAATTTGTAGAACCACATAGTCTAGAAATACAAAAAAAAGAAAGAAAGAAAGAAAAAAGTTAGGTATTATTGTAAGTATATAATACATACAACCTACCAAAAATGTGTTAATGGACTATGTCATTGGTAAGGTTTCTGGTCAATAATAGACTATTACGAGTCAAGTTGTGGGGGAGCCAAAAGTTATAGGCAGATTTTTGACTGAATAGGGATTGTTCAGTATTGTTGTTGTTCAACGCCTATGTTGTGTAAGGCTCAACTGTACAAATTCCATAATTAATAAAAGCAAAAAACTGGGTGCCCAGATGGCTCAGTCATTTAAGCATCCGACTCAGGACATGATCAGGACATGATCTCGCGGTTGGTGAGTTTGAGCCCCAGTTTAGGCTCAATGCTTTCAGCTTAGAGCCCACTTCTGATCCTCTGTCCCCTTCTCTCTCTCTCTCTCTCAAAAAATAGACACTTAAAAAAATTAAAAATACAGGCAAAAAAATTAGAATGAAAGAGAGGAAAGAAAACATCAAACCAATAAAACAGAAACAAACAGTAGTGTAATATATTTAAAATAAAATATATCCTAAAATACAATAAATGTTATAATACTTAGAAAACAAAGTTTGTCAAAACAGATGCAAGGAGAGAGCACAGCATGCTGGGATAAAAAAGTGAGAGGTAGACCAGAGGGCCTAGGGTTGAAACCCTTAAGAAAAGTGTCCTCTCTGTATCTCTCCTTCCTTTTCGTAAAATTGCAAGTATCATACAAAGAATTCATGTGTCTAGGGACACTGAGGCAGTGAGGTCATTTAGGTAAGGCCCCTGATGTGGTACCCAGCACACTGTAGTACATCGCCTTCTCCTGTAAGATAAACAGATTAGATAAGGCCAAGTTTTCTTATAATCAGATTCACTTAGAGTGAAGTACATCTTTAATTTTAAAGTGACTTTACATTATTAGGTCTACTTAGCTCTAAAGAGGAACAGGGCTATTATAATATATTAATTGGGTCATTGAAGTACATGGCATGAATCTTGATACATAATTAAAGTAACTAAATATGTCCTAATGCATCCCTTTAAATGTTTTATTGATAGTGTTGGCTCAATGTGAGAAGTAAGTGTGATTTTGCTGTCTTTGTGGGTCAGATTTCATTATATAAACATCTCAATTTTAATCAGGCAGTTATTATGTTAATATATTCCATTAACAGTGGATATTTATTTTCCACACCTAACAATCTACAATCTTGAAAACTAATTTAAATAGATCTTTTTATAGCAAGTCTGTGAAAACTGTGTATATTCATTAAATTAAAGATCACTTTGCATGCCAGCACAACCAAATTGTATTTTGAAATGATGCAGGATAAACAACAGATGTGCCCAATATATATTTTTCTTCAGTTGCTAAGGCAACATTGTTCAGTCTTTAAAGGAGTGAGTTGGTGCAGAAATAAGACCAGGAAATAATTCCTTTGGGCACTCGTTTCAACAAGAAGGTGCCCTTCGTACTTGCCATTGCAATGGGGCCAGTATGGTTCTGAAACATTCTAGTATTATATTGTCTGTGCTGGATTTTATAAGTGTTATTATTTGTCAATATAACAAGCTCTCTGTTGGCACAATTCTGAAGGGCTCTCCATAGATTTCCACCTTTGATTCATCATTTATGGTTTATCTCCCCAAAGGAGACATGACAAGGGTTTCGGCACTTCTCAAGCTGATGGTGTGATTCTAATGGTGACCACAATAAAATCCTGACAATTGTAGATTTCCAAAATAAGGGAGAACTAGTTTGGTAACAGGATGCCATTATCTCATTCTCTTCTCATTCAGGAAATCCCTCTTCTACCCATGCCCTGCTCCTGTCCAAGCTTGTTAAGAGTATTTACTCTCTCTTCTGTTCACACAAGTTCAAGCAGTATCTTTTTTGTTTTTTTAACTCTTCTTGGACCAACAGGTGGATCCCACCAGTAATTCTTATAATAACATGGAAATTACCAGCTAGTCCTATATTCCATTTTTGTTGGTGGGGTCATATGAGATCACAAGAAACATGGCATCAAAGAGTCCAGAGCAGAAAATTTCTAGGAACCAGTGTGGAGTTTACGAGAAGAGAACCATCCTTCTTTAACAGAAAAGGCAATTACAAGCCGGGCAATATCAATCAATAGAAAAGCAGAGAAATTAAATGTAATTCTAGAATCACTAGTGTTAATCAATGCTGTTGGCTAACACATTTGGCCTCATTTCTTGAATTTAGGTTATTTTAATATTTAATAAAAGGCATGTTAGAACCGTATAGGAAAAAGCAGTAAGATGGAATTTTAAAATGGTGTGAAGAGTCAGTATGCTTACACATACGAAGCACATTTAGGGTTAAATGTCCCAGAACATGTTTCGGAAATTATTTCATCAGAAAAGAGACAGCTTCTCACAAGAGGTGTTATTTTATGTGAGACTGTGTGGTATTAATAGTTCTTTTCTGAGATACTTAAAACTTGAAATAAAACTGGGATGTTATCTCAACCTGTACACATATTTAACTGTGGAAAGTCTATTCTGAAGATTTCATTATCATACTAAATGGTCTCCTTTGTTCTTGGTAAGTACAAAAACATAAGCTTTTTAAAATGTCCCTATCTAAAATGTGCAAAATGCTAACAATTTTAGAAGGTGAATATTATAATTCATTATTGAAACATTAGAAACCTTTGAATGTTGCAATTCAAACATCACATGACTGTCAGAATTTATAAACATCTTTTATCACATATGTTTTTTTGTTTTTGTTTTTGTTTTTTTTATATTTTTAATGTTTATTTTTGAGAGAACAGAGCACAAGCAAGGGAGGGGCAGAGAGAGAGTGAGACACAGAATCCGAAGCAGCTCCAGGCTCTGAGCTGTCAGCACAGAGCCTGACATGGGGCTTGAACTCACAAACCGTGAGATCGTGACGTGAGCTGAAGTCGGACGTTTAACCGACTGAGCCACCCAAGTGCCCTATCACATATGTTTTAAATGTAGAGACTGAGAGGGGTGCCTGGGTGACTCAGTTGGTTAAGTGATGGACTTTTTATTTCAGTCGGTCGTGAGATTGCACCCCACGTCGGGGTCTGTGCTGGGCATGGAGTCTACTGGAGATTGTCTCTCTCCCTCTCCCTCTGCTCCTCTACCTCCCCTGCTCACACTTGCACTCTCTCAAAAAAAAAAAAAAAAAAAAAAGGAAAGACTTAGAAACTCACAGCATATTTTGAAGACTTCTCACTTAAAATGCCCAATAATGAGGAAAGAAAAATACTTTCCTTATTTGTTTATTGATTTGAGTTTTTCAGATGATTTAATGTGTATTTTAGAAGTGGAATTCTATCAATAGCATTTCCCCAAATATTTATGATTTCTTCTAAATAAATTATTATTTAAACATTTGGAACAAAACAAAGACATCAACGGATAATAAGAATAAAATAATTATTATAGTGTTAGCAAAGAAAGTCCTAACTTCTAGACTATTTTATGGGTTGAATTCCAATAGAAATATAGTTGATATTGACTAGAGACCCAGAAATACAAGAAGTCATTTCCTTGTAACAATAATCTTCATCATCAACAACAACAAAAGGAGATGAGAGAAAAAAATGAAAGAAGCAGGATTTACATATCTATTTAAAGTATACAAAATATAAAAATACCAATTATTGTGATTCCCTTGCAACGATTTAAAAAACTCACAACCTCATCAATTTTGAAAAAATAAAGTTCTCTAAACCATAAAGGTCACTTTGCACATATACTTTTAAGCTACTATATATTTAACCCTAAAGACTTGCCAGAAATATTTTAAAGTGGGGGTGGGGGACACTTTGGGAGTTGCTGCACCCAATTAAATCCTATATTCCTAAATATAAAGAGGAGAAAATATAAGGAAGATAACCAAAGGAAGATGCGAGGGCAAAAGGTGAATGGGGTAAGAAAGAACATGAAAGAAAGAGCAACGGAGAAGGTGATCATGACTTCCTCAAATACAAGCTGGCTCTAGCAACCTCTAGGTAACATAGATAAAATTTCAGGAAATTTGATTCTTTTAAAAAGTAAGAATAAATGAAATGAATAATTATTGGTTCTACTTGGTCCCCATACACAGAGAGCAAGGAGAGAGCAAAGAAAAAGGCAGATCACTCTAGAACAGTTGGTGGCAGGTTTAATGAGGAAGGGAGCTTATTTACAGACATGGCTTCTCTTGGGTGACTGCAAGACAAGCAGATCTCCACATATGCCCTCCAGAATCCTGAAAGTTTACATAGCGGCCATGGGGCATCTGGGTGGCTTAGTCGGCTTAGCATCCAACTCTTGATTTTGACTCGGGTCATGATTCATGGTCCACTGTCAGGCACTGTGCTGGATATGGAGCCTACTTAAAATTCGCTCTCTCCCTCTCTTTCTGCCCCTTCCCACCTCTCAAAAACATAAAAACAGTTTATATAGAGGCCTTAGCTGGTTCAATCTTATATACCTTCCAGATGACCTCAACAACACATTGCTCTTTCTAGGCTGAGACCTTGAAAATGGCTTCCACCATGGGAAGGGTGAGCGGAATGTACATTCCAAAGACGGGGAAAGGGTGAGAAGCTCCAATTGGCCAAGCATAGCTCACAAGTCAACTATTGGTCACGTCCTTTGGATAACCTCCTTCAACAACAATTTAGGAATTATAGGGAGAACTATCTATATCCAAAGATTTTTTTTTCAAAACATAAATAATTATCATGTATAACTTTATACCAGTAAATTTGAAATTAAATCTAAAATCAAAAGTTTTAGAAAAATAAAAAATGTGTCTCATAGAGAATAAGCAAGGTACTCACTACGGAAAATTAAAAAGTAGAGATAAAATCTCTCAAAACCATGCATGAAAATGCAAGTTATTACTCTCAAGTTCTACCAAACCTTCAGAAATAAATATATCCTATAGCACGTACACCGTTCCAGGGTAGAGAAATATATGTGCCAAATATTGAGTTCCAGAAATTCTGTTAAGACTCAAAGCTAAGGAGAAGAGGTACCGATGGCACTCTATTCTAAATTCAGACAACTTCAAGGAAACGGTGTGTCACTATGATATATATGCCAATGCAGTAAGACCAAAAACAAACAAACGAAAAAACAACAAGGAGAGAAAAACTATAGGTAGAAATAGGGGAAAGAAATTATCTTTTCCAATATGCTACTCTGTTTAACAAATCTAAGAGAAAGGAATTAATATAAGATTTCAATGAAGTAACTAACTTCAGGATAAACATAAAATTGGTGAGTTTCCTATGTGGTAGGAATAAATCTCTAAATATATTACTAAAAAGAAATCCCACTTAAAATAACAACAAAATATATTTTTAAAAAATTTAGGGGCACCTGGGTGGCTCAGTCGGTTGGGCGGCTGACTTCAGCTCAGGTCATGATCTCACGGTCTGTGAGTTCAAGCCCCGTGTCGGGCTCTGTGCTGGAGGCTCAGAGCCTGGAGCCTGCTTCAGATTCTGTGTCTACCTCTCTCTCTGCCCTTCCCTTGTTCATGCTCTATGTCTCTCAAAAATAAAATAAAAACGCTAAAAAAAAATTTTAAAAAATTCATAGCAATACATCTAAAAAGAAAGATTAAATAAGAATATAAAATTCAAATGAAAGATATTAGAAAGGTACAAACTAAATGGGGGTACAGAATATGCTCTGGAAAAATATTCAGTATTGTAAAGACATCAATTCCCCATGCAAACTCAATGAGAATCTGAACATATTTTTATACAAAACTTGGCAAATTAATTACCAAATTTACTCCAAGAAAAACAAATGTGAAGGCCAAGCCAATTTTGAAGAGAAAAATGAGAAAGGATTTGTTCTGCTGAAATTTAAAATGGGCTATAAAATAACAAAATGTTAAACATATTTTGGTTTTGGTGAAGATCAGGCAAATGTATCAAAGGAACAGACAGAAATTACTTGTGTATTTATTTGAATTTAATAGATAATAAAAGTATTCCACATCATAAGAATGTATACTGGCCAATCCATATGTTTAATAATCTTCCTAATTCATCAGGGAAAAGATAAACTCAAGCCATCTCACTATTCACAAAAATAAATTATGGATTAAATATTTACAGAGAAAATTTTGAAAAGAATTGTAGAAACATTAAACTAAAACATAGGTTAATTTATTTATGTCCTTTAGGTCAAGAAAGCCTTCAAAAACAAAACATTATATGTCAAGTTATGCAGACAAACTTTAATTTAAACTACATCTAAAATTTAAAATTCTGTATGACCAGATACGTCTTAAATGGAGTTAAAAGATAAATGGAAAACAAGGAGAGAATATGTTAAACAGATAAAGAAAATATTTTCAGAGTACACAAACAAAAAGAAGAGGGACAGGTGAGACACTCTACTGTCAGGAAATTCACAGAACAGAGAATATGAATTAGAGCATAATAGCCCATTGGATCGACAAAAATGATGAAGTTAGACTACATCAAATGTTTCTGAGGATGTAATAAAAAGAGTATATTCATATTCTGATGATAGAAGTTTAATTAATATTGTCACATTGGCCAACTCTGTTAATATCCAAACGATGGGGACCTAGTAACCCAGCCATATTTATCTCGGATAATTATGCAAATATTTGCAAATGAGAGCAAGTACAATAAAATAAAAAACAAAACAATGGGAATTTTTATCAGTAAGGACGGCTAAACAACCTCTCATAGGGCGGCATGTTGAACTATAATGCAGCAGTAAAAAGTAACATTAAAACATATTGAGATACAAAACAATTTCTAAAGAAATTGTAGAGAGTTACAGAAAAATAGACACAAAATTTATGCAAATAGAATGAAACATTTTTCTACATGCATTTATGTCTCCAAATTATACAGGAAATAATACTGATAAGGTGGTTATCTGGAGGGAAGAGACTGGGATTTTTAAGTAGGTATGCAGTCTTTCGGTTTAATATCTTTAAATGGAAAAATAATATTCCGTGAGTTATTTTTGTAATTAAAACTAAATTTTAAAATCATTTTTTAAAAAGTCAAGAGCCAGGGGGAAACAATGCAAAATTAAATCCAGCAGGCATATAATGAGATTATAAATATGACATAAATTGTGTCTCATTACTTAAAGAAAAATATCAATCCATTTCTACATAGCCATCCACACAATTCATGTTAAGTCAAGGCCATATTTTTATGCATGGAGACGATTCATAAGTGTTGGAGGCTATTATTTATACCTCCATTTGGAGTATACACGACACATCTGGGACTCATCTTTAATGGTATAGCAGGGCTTTTTGCAATTAAAGGGAGTTAATGAAAACAAAATCGAACTTAAATGACTTTAAATGACTCTTATCTTTACTCTGAAAGACCCAGGAGAAAAACATACAGTTAAAAATGTTACTCTTTGGGCTAATTGACTATCGTAATATTGTTCAACAGCCCAAGACACAAGTTTGTCAACTACTTGGAGCAAGCAACTTACTTGAAGGAGGCTGATTTTATTAATAGAGGTTGTGTTCTCTGAGGAAGCATTAAGGAGGGTGAAAAAGCAACAGTGACAGCATCACTTGAGGAAATCATTTTTTTTCTTAAATTTTTTTAATGTGTATTTGTTTTTGAGAGAGAGAGACAGAGTGTTAGCTGGGGAGGGGCAGAGAGAGAGGGAGACACAATCCAAAGCAGGCTCCAGGCTTCAAGCTGTCAGCACAGAGTCCATGTCAGGGATCCAACTCAGGAACTGCGAGATAATGACCTGAGCCCAAGTCATACGCCTAACCCATTGGGCCACCCAGGCACCCTGAGGAAATCATTTTCTTGAGTGTGAGGTATTTTTCACAGTTTTGCCAAAGACTTCTGCAACAATTTTATTTTTTTACTTTTTTTTCTGTAATAATTTTAATTCAAACAATATTTATTGAGTTTATCTCTATCAAGATACAGAAGTAGAATTCTTAAAATCTGGAACTCCTAATCTGGTTGGAAAGATGACGCCTAGAATTACAGAATAGTTAAGGAATATTACAAGATAATATATTCTCAAGTGTTAATTGATGTGATGAAACATAATGCTGTAATAGATCCAGACTGTGATGGGTCATGTTATCTGGAGATATTAATTCATCGAATAAATTGAAATGAGACTTAAATGGTCACAGTCAAACCATCTACATAAATTTTGATCTCTACAGTATCCCTGCCAAGAGGACAACCCATCGTGAACTGACTGAATTAAATGTGTATCAGGGAACTCACAAACTGTTACGGGCCAGCTCGGAAGATTTTTACCTGAGTCAAAATTGGCCTCTCTGTGGCTCTCAGCCATGTGTCCAAAGCTACCACCTGGAACACAGAGGGAAAAAGTGTATAATCTTACTTTACTGGGATAGCCTTTCAGCGCACGAACACTCCGCCATCCCTGGGTTCTTCTAAACTCCAAGATAAAGGTGTGATCTTGATTTGAATCCCGTCTTCACCTCAGACATTCTCCTCTCCTAGTATTTTACTCTTTTTGTACTTGACCATGTTTGTTAGGACTCCCCAGGCTGTAATCAATAGAAACAAGGCTGAGTTTTATAAACCAAAAGTAAATGTAGGAGGGAGTAGTTAGAAGAATGCAAAGGAATCCATTTGATACCAAGGTGGAGAGTTCATCTTCTCCGTGGAAGACTCCGTGGAGGGACCAGAAAGCCATCAGGAGCCATGGCTCTCCTGCTTTTTTACCTCTGTGTATCAATTTTTTCTTCTTCCTTGTTCTCCTTTTCTCTTTTCTTAGTAATATGTTCTGCTCCCTAATTTTACTTTTGGACTAGAGATTCTCATAGCTGTAAGTTTAAATTTTACTATTTCCGCTCCACGGGAGTTTTTCATATAGTCCATCCCTGAAAAGGATTCAGACGTGGCTGGTTTGGATGTGAGGGACAACCTCTTGTCCACCCAACCCACTCTGGCCCTAAGGGATGGGCTTGCATTGTTCAATATTACTGCTAGAGGTTCAACCTAGGGTTGTGATACAGATGAGAAAACCACAAATCGGGCAGATGGCTTGAAATGTGGAAATCATAGGTAAAACATAAAACCCCAGGACTTATCTAGGCAACATCACAGTAGCATAACATGATGTCAGAGGTGAAATGACTGTATTTCATTTTATAGGTCAGGAAACTGAGATATGGAGAAACTGAATGTCGTAAAATTGTATAGTTTGTTTCATGGCTGAAGAATAATAGTAACGCGTTTCCTCTGAATCCCTCTATATGCCCCCTGAGGGATCTTCATGGAGAGTTTTCTCTAAAAAATATTTCTCCTACCAAAATCTGAGAAAAGAATGACCATTAGACCTAATATAATGGAAGGCCAGAGAAAATACCATGGAAATGATTTTAGGGTGAAATATTACTCTGAGGACTGTTTGCGTACAAAATTTCAAATTCACGAAAACTTACCTAACATAAGCATAGAACAAATTCTAAATTATGTTAATATTTTGAATTAAATCATTGTCACTTCTCTGCTACAGGCATCCTAAATGAATAAGCTAGGTAGAAGGATTCAATTAATTTTCAAAAGATAAAGGTTAAAATGGCTTTAACCAGTTATTTTCTATACCACTCTTGAATCTGATTTTTAATTTCTTGCATTGTATGTCTTCTTTCTGTTGCTCTGGTATTTGGGGCCTAGATTCTGCCCTACCCAGAGCTCAGTTAATTCTCAGGATAGTGCGGTACTGCTCTGTGAGTATGACTTTGATATTGAAACCAGTCAATGCAGTGCCCACCACCTAGATCATCGACTTTATTACATCTCCCACACCAAGCCAACAAGCCCCCTGCCTAATCACCCTATGGCCAGGTACTGAGTAACTATCCACAGTCTCCACTGAAATTATGCAAACTATCCAATCCTAAACTTGTTCAGTATGCCACCCCTGCCTCAGCCATTCTTTCCTACAAAACTCCAGTAAAGTGTAGGGCAATATTCTCCCACTCAGTCTTCTACCTCCTGACCGTTCCTGATCCTTCTCGGTGTGAATCTGCCTAGCGTAGCCTTCCACCTGCCCCTATGGATCTGTGCACATCAACTTCTTCCTCCAAGACAATCATTTTCATGCCTGCTGCTGTACCATGCCTGATTGAAACAAATCCCAGGTATATTTAGAAAACTTAACCTTAAAGATTTGAAATGAAAAACATGGTAAAACTAAGGTACTCAAAAATGATAGAAATTGGTCTGAAGAGTATTTTTTTCCTGGCTTACAACTGAAAAACTCTCAAACACATTTAAAAATACATATCGGTTCAGTTTTTTAAGAACCTCTAGCAAAGAAATTGCACAAACACTTTTCAATGTGTTTTAAGTCTATTGACGTCCCTCTCAGCATATTTTTATAGTTAACCTAAATCCCTCAGTCTTCTATTTAAGTTCTGTGAGATTAGTTTAATTGTCTCCTTCATGGCCAGAAGGAGTTAGCTTTCACCATGCGTTCTGATAGAAAGAAAAAAAAGAAAGAGA